>OW388295.1:62965276-64165276 GCA_936450465.1 Gibbula magus | reverse complement strand
CCTATTTATACTCACGCTGTTTCTAGAAAGTCAAAGAATGTTCCACAAGGGTTCCATAACATTGTAAATGAAACATCTAATGTTCACGTGAACCTTCAGAGAGGAGGGTGATTCTGAACCAAGCTGCTGGCGGGAAGGGAGCTAACTCTGTTTAGTAACATTTAGTTTCACAGACACCAGGTGAACCGTACTCACACATTTTGACCCAAAAACAAATAAGCCTTTTTTTTTCAACATAATTCAATATCACAATATTAATGGATGTTCGATTGCGATAGCAGCATGTGTGAATGATAAAAATGTGTTGCATTACATGTCTTTTGTCTCTGTTCAAATTAATCCTTTGAAAACAAGTTGACTGACTGCAAACTTCATAAACGATTATGTTTATTAGTTTTTCTCCATGCTTTTTATCCATGGTAGACACAACAGGACAGAGATTGTTATATTTAGTGTTATATGAATACACTGTTTATGGTGATAAGAAACATTTCCCTTTGAATATGTTTCAGCCCGTGCAAAAATAAGATGATGAATCATAGAATGATTTATGATAGCGTTATATAAAACGAAAGGGTGGCATAACATTTCATTGCCCTCATGGAATATGATCATATTCAGATGCAGATTCATTATATTCAGTATAAATGGTCTAAGGGCCGATAGTACAGTGCAGTTATTGCATTTTCATCATTGGGTGGTGACATTTCTTACATTGAATACATGTTTTAGATAGATTACAAGATATTTAACTACATCAATATTTGTACAGACTGTTTTGTTTATCCCTTACAGCTAATGACACAAATCGTAAATATCTACTTCTTAAATGTAAATGAGTGGTACACACAAAAATATTCTTCAATATTATCTCGAACATCTAAGTTATGATTTATTTTACTAGATTCTTCTTATTAGAAAACTTAAGTGAAAGCATGAATTTGCCTCCTGACTCAAGTTAACCACCAGTATCCTGTTATCCACATATGGAGAATGAGTTTCGCAATGAGTTGAAGGATGTAAGATACATGCTCGGAGATATGACTGTGAAAGTGTGTTGTCCTCATGACTGTCATTATCGAGATTGACTCTACAGTGATTTATGTTGGATTGCATACTCTCTGAGAGCGAGTGTAACCTCTATAAATATGTCCATGCATTTATCTGAGCTTGTCAAATTTATTATTTTCAAAACGATGATCAATAAATTGTTCAGTGTGTACCTTCAGATTTACACTTGACTTCTATTGTTATGTTATTAGTAAATTGTATCCTCCTCATCCTTATCTTTCTTCGAACTCGCGTTCTAAGACGTATTAAATATATCCACTTCAGAGAATGAGTTATATATCGAATATAATTTAGCTTGATAAAGGAACAGCTGCATTAAAGAACTGTTACATTTAAAAGTATTAAAACTAGGAAACCCTACCGCTAAATTAAGTGAATGGAAACAGTACTTGCATGATTATGTCAGTGAATCAGTCAACGTCAATGATGAAATAGATGTTTCTTAAAACGGGTAATCATATCCTAACCTACTGACATTTTTTGTGTGTTAAATTTAGAAAACTGGACAAAATGCTATAGTAAAACTTATATGCAGCAGATAGGTAAAAGATGTAGCATGTTCTATCTTAGATATGTAAAGTTGAATTTATTTATTTATTATGTAATTGAAATTTTGGCAATGACCAGTCCTTATCATTATGTACTTAGCATGTAATTGACAAATCAGCATAATACTCTAATGTATCAAACTGAAACATAAAACTTCATTTACCCCCACTTGTTTTCCTATTTTAGACGATGGCTACTGACCATCTATAGTTTTGTCATCCGGCGGTTTTCTTATTCTTTTCCTCTGATTTGTTTCTGTCTTCAATTAAACTGTGTATATCAACACTTACAAAACTGTTTTCACGGCTATATGAAAGGTAATAACATTATATTTAACCAGCTCACTTGCCCCCTTTTGTGATATTGTATTTTTTCCAAATCAAACGTTATATTAGTTACCTCAAGTTCAATAACATGGTTATTAAATATCATGATCAGTTGATCCTGTTTGACTTATTTTTACTATAAGAAATGTTGTTTTATTCATGTTTTGTGTAATGAGCATACTAATTGAATTATTGATTTACATGAACTTCACAAGCTAATGTTCATTACACTACAATGAAGCATGTAAATCAAATTACTGACTAACCAGTAACTGAAATCTACACGGTAAACTCTTAAAAGGGAGAAAGCAAATTGATAAAAGACCTTTTACCAAACTGGATATGTATCCAATATAGATTAATGTACAATCCTCCAATTAATGTTTCGGAAACGATTCAGCGCTCAATCATTTATTTTTTAAATCATGCTATGACATCTTCGTGATTAAGCTTCATTAGAAATATCAAGGAAAGTTGTGCATATATTTTTTAATCATTGAATCATAACATAATAAAGCTTGATTTACGCTTTTTGATAAACACACTTGTCTTGTAAAACAGTCCTAAGGGGGAACAGAGGGAATGATAAATAGGACAAGATTATTATATTATATTCTCAGGACATTTAGAAACATAGTTTGTAAAGCAATAGTCACATTCAGTAATGTGTGACAAGGGTACTTTGCAAGAGAGACACGTGCAGCACGTGCAGCACATGGGTTGTTATGGCGACTTGCGCTAGAGACGAGCCTTCACGCCTAGGAAGCGCTTGCTGTTTGTGTAGTACGTATTACGCAAAAAAGGGGACTCTGTTTATATACGTCAGATACCCGTAGCGCGCTAGTCGAAGTGATACTTCTCTTTGAAACCAAAGTGCAATACATTGTCTTGATATGAAAATTATTTAACATATGCCATGTTGTAGATAAAAGATTTCTCTTGCGAATGACGTTAAAAGTATATTTTCCAAAAATCCGTGATGGCTCTTTAATATCATCATCTATGGGAACGTGATACATATATCATCATAAATTCAAAAGATAAGAAGGTAAGTCGCCCAGTTTTTTAATCACCAAATTCTTTAATACTTATCCATCTCGAATGTGCATACTCAAGAATTGCAATTATATTACAACCTATCGGTTTTTGGAAATTGTATGAGGTATTGACCACTATTCTGTTGTGTTATGAATTATTTATGAGAAATAAAATATTAATATGATAAAAAGATAAGAAATAATTTCCATTCATAATGAAAATGCTTCAGAACATACATGTACATGTATGAGTATCATTTTCCTAATTGTGGGTTTGAATACGTCTAAAATTTAGTATTATTGTGTACATCATATAAATGGAGTGTCTTCAAATGAGGATCAATTTGAATTATAATTATAATTCTTATTCTTACGGAAGACAAGAGTCTTATATTGATCAGTTACTTCTTCATTATTATTTCAGCATAACACTGCATTCTTAGCACTTATCTTTCTGGTTATTAGTTATATTCAGTTATTTATGTTCCTTTGCTATCTGACATGTAATGCTGTTTAATACTTAAAGACTATGACGTAGTCCATGATAAAACATTACTATTCCCATTATCGAAAATTAAAATAAATCAAATCAGATGTTTAATCGTTCGTGCAACATTTACATAGCGTAATTCTTCAATTAATATTTGAGATAACAGAATTGTTACATAATTATCACACATGTAGTTAAAATCACACTATATAAGCAGGAAACCTTAGAACCTAACATAAACTGATAGGTTTTGACTTGATCCGAAACTGAGGTAACAGTTTCACTTAGTTTAATTATGTAAATTTGTGTAACTTTGATAGGCCTTTTACGGATTTATAATTGGAGTGTGTATCATATGTAGGAATACCATCTGATTGATTCATTTTAACTGTTTGAAAGGCATTTTAGAAATTGGGTCATCCTTTGTCATTTCGAAAATGCCTTCTTCAAAGTATATCATGTGCTTGTTTTTATATTGATTAATATTCCTCGTCATATTTTGTTAAATCCGCATTTTTATGATATTTTAATATAAAATCCTTGTCCTCTCTTGTTCATTTCAGTTTGGAAGACCACATAATGCAAGGGTCATCCTTTGTCATTTCGAAAATGCCTTCTTCAAAGTATATCATGTGCTTGTTTTTATATTGATTAATATTCCTCGTCATATTTTGTTAAATCCGCATTTTTATGATATTTTAATATAGAATCCTTGTCCTCTCTTGTTCATTTCAGTTTGGAAGACCACATAATGCAAGGGTCATCCTTTGTCATTTCGAAAATGCCTTCTTCAAAGTATATCATGTGCTTGTTTTTATATTGATTAATATTCCTTATCATATTTTGTTAAATCCGCATTTTTATAATATCTTAAAAACACAGTTTATGAGATTCACATTCATAATTGGTTAAATCGTTTATAAAATTATAAATCAAAGGTTCTTATATTGTGAATATGGTGAATATGGTTTATATTGTAAACTAACTGTAATTAGATTTCCCTTTCCAGTACAGTTGTAGCAATATGATTTACATAAATCTGTCTCTTGACAGTGTCGTTAATAAAACTTTAAAGCGTTCGGTGGCATAAGGTTTGTCACTTACATGCTGATTACATGTGATTGTCTTGATAAAGAAAGTTTTCAACTAATACTAAACTACAAAGGTATGCCACGTGGTATAGTTATATAAAAATACATTATGAATTTATAAATGGTAAATGAACACACAAATACAATTAATTTCTTAAAGTTGAGTCTGATGTTCTGAGGAAGGCTTTCCTCCTTTTTCTGGTCACATGGCAACTGTTTAAGCTAATTGCATCACAGAAAATATTATAAAAAATATTCCAAAGCACATGCAACAATAAATAGTTTCAATATACAACACGGGCCAACTCCTTAATAGTGTCACCAAAGATCTTTTTAAAAGTTATGTTCCACAATGGAATCGATTATTGTTCCATACCCTGAGGTAGTTTCTGCAAACATGTTTGCAATGCTTTAATAGCATGATTGGTAACAGACACTATGTAAATAGATATGTCATGCTTCCACTGTACATGCCTGGGGACAGATATATACGTTTGTAAAATTTCAATAACAAATTCGTTTAGAATTTCTATTTACGGTTCCATTTTCCATGCCTACTAACTCGATTGATCTCCAGCTATATCATATCCCGAAGAGACTCTAAGCCGCATGAGTCGTCACTTGAATCAAATTTTCTTTGAAAAATGAACAAATTCTCTCTCCCCGAGCCAGTAAATTATAATCATTTCAGAATTATGGCCCATTGGAGTGATATAAATATTGTAAATTCAATTGTGTAAGGTCTAAAGGGAGTACCACACTTGCATTCAGTTTTTCACTTTTATATACACACCGTCGAATAGGAATTGATTACATTGTACACTATCTCTTAGCGTCATTGTATAATGATATATACATAGATATACATAGATATATATTAATAATTGTGAAGAACCAACATCCAGCTGAAAGGCGCTTTGTTTATTTCCGTCATTTGACAGGAAAATGTTATTCTGTTATCCTCGAATTCCCGAGCATCATACATGTACGTGGTCCTGTGCATAGCTCAGTCGACTGCTATCAGCTGAATTCAGCAACAACGGACGTGGTTCGCTGGATTGGTGGGTTACCCGCCTCATTGCTGAATGAAAAAACTGAGAGTTTGAAGGGTGAGTCCCTGCGTCACACCGAGACATGAGTTGAGAGGCTTATGGTGTCAAGGGCAAGGGACTTTATTCGAAATGTGCCTCTGTTCACTCAGCAGTACAATTGAGTACCTGGTTTGGAAGTGCAGGCAATGTGACATATAACCTTCGAGAGTCTTAATTGGTAGCCAAGGTTGCATACTCCAAAGGGAGTTGAGAATGAAAAAGGAACGATGTTGGTCCTTACACCAGGGTAATAATGTATGTAGCGCTTTGAGCATGGCCCTTTGTGTTTTGGAGTTCAGCACGATATAAGTATCCTCATTATTACAGTTCGTGTATCCACCAGAACCTGTCCTTCCGTATGAACTGCCCTTCCGTATGTACCCGTACACAGCTGAGTGGAGCGGAGTGAAGCACATAGCTAGAGTAGCGTGTCCAAGTATATTGAACGTTCTGTACTGGCAACTAGGTGTTTGGACGTATTCGTGTGGACCAGCACCATTTACCAACGGGTCCATGGAATCTGTCAGTTGCCTGTGATCAATGAGGCTTTTGACGATTTGGTCACTGCGCAATGTTTCAACAATAGAATATTGACAAAAAACATAAGGTCAATGTCTTTTCTTGGCATTAACTCAGGAGAAAAGGTTTCAATAAATTCACATGTGAATTAAACATGAATTGACTATACGTCATCGTCATGCTGTATACCTTTAACAAACCTGTCCTGATATCAGCAGACTATACGCGCAGCGGCAGAGTGGGAAACATTCGGAGCTCTTCGTTACTCTCCGATGCTTTTGACAAGAGTCCTCGGACCCCACTGAAAGGCCGACATAAAGATCCTGGGTATTACCAATCGGCAAACTTCGACTATTGTTAGTTAAGCGCGTAGTAAGTAGTGTGTTATGTTTGCAAACAGATACGTTGGGTGAACGTTTCTTCTTTAAATCTGAAATACAGGAATCAAGTTCTTTAAACTGATGATGAAAAGTAACCATAGCATGCAGACAAATAAACTAGAAACCATCTTAGGCAAGAACCGATATTTGTCGCTTGTTTAATCAGACAAATTCAAAATACATGCATCCATATTTCTTTCGTCAACGAGGAAGTCAGTAACGGTGAATTAGTTTTCGCTACGACGGATTCATAGAAATATTCAAATTTGCTTAAATGACAAAATGAAAAATCGGAAATTTACAAATGTATATGATCAGTTTTTTAGGTGTCTTTGGAAAGTCCATGATTAGTATCCCTCACGACAACCGCTTGCGCAGACTTGAACCGGGTTCAACGTGTCCATCGGGGTACGAGTCGCCACGTGGACTTGACTCTCGTAGTTTCGAACTTGTAGGAAAGTTTCGCTACTGCCTGATGAAATTAAAGGTCCGAAGATCAAAAATTAAGTCGTGACTAATCGTGGATTTCAGCCGAGCTCTTGACCGGAGATCTGAACTATCTATATGTATGATGAACATCTGGTGACGTCATGCCATTATTCTGTGGGAATGTTATTTCTCGTAATGAACGGATGTTTCACCAGGTCGGGATATGGGTAGTGTCCCTTTGATGTTGGATATCATGAACGTTATTTTCCTGGTCTGATGGATATTCTCCCAGATTGCTTCAAATAGCAAATATCTATATAATTCCACCTTATGATGTTCAGGAGAGGTTGGAAGTTGAAGTCTTTACTGGCGTACTGTTTGAAAAACTAACTGCAATTTCAAATACAAAATTAATCTATAAATGTTTTGTTGAAAGACTGTCTCCTCCCCGAAACCTCCATATACATGTACCTATATGGTAATTTTTTACTTTTACCATATATGACTTATTAATCACTACATGTACTAGTCTCAATAGGTCGTCCAGTCTGCTACAGATAAGTTTCCGAAGTTAGGTTTACCAATTGACGCACACCAGCAGTGATTTATTGTCAGGTTTTCGATAACAAAAAAAAAAATCTGTCAGACTTTCGAAAAAAACTTAGATTTTACGCATTTATGTTGTCATTACACTGAACCAAATAGCATTAAATGCAGCTGCAGTCAGTACTTCTCGAAAACACAACACCATTGATATTGTTTTGCATATGAAACACGTACAAAACTTAGAGTGGCACTTCAGTCTTCCCTGAATTATATTTCTGTAACTCATCACGAGTATATCATGATCCACCACTTGCGCGCTGTGGTTCGAACGAACAGTTAAAATCCATTATTGCGCTCCTTATGTCCATGCCGATGTATAACGAAACGAAACCCTTAAACACGTTCTCAAACAGAGGCCCATGGTCTAAAAGTCTTAGAACTATGGAGTCTTGGTGAGAGAGTACATTTGCCTTCTTACCATCGAGTCGGACATTGTGGGAGAACTTTGACATTAACAATGAGCTGGCAGTTATCTCCATGCCCGATCGATGTTAAACAATTGTGCTGTTTTCTCTTTACGAACAATAAGCTTATATAGACTTCCTCAAACTTTGCGGTTTGGTGACGTGGCACCGCGTGTACCCCGCCCGGTCCGGCGTCGTTCCGGTGTGAGAATGTATGAGAGAAGAGGCGTCTTTAGTGTAAGATCGATGAAGAAGCCCGGCTCCCGTGTGTGTGTGTGAGAGTGCGAGTACAGCTACCGACTCACTCAGTATCTACAGCACGGGCTACCGTACTCACCTGTTTCTTGGCTCTCCGGATTAACCACTATTGTGTCACTGTTTCACCTGCTTGATAAACAGCTACCAGGTGAAATGTAATTACAGTAAATTAAAAATCCCTTTCCATTGAACTATCAACTTTGTTAAGGATATATCAGGTGTTCACAGAGAGCAGATTCGTTTCTGATACCGAACGGAATTCATTTATTGTTCAGGTAAGACATGTTTATTGTTTACGTCGGCACTTTTATGTCTATCCAGGTGAATGTTTTATAATACGATTATGAATGTTGATGCTTGGTTATCATTAAATTGTCAGTTTTATGTGTATAAAATTGTGTCATAAAGATTTAACAGACAGGTGAACCATACCTGTTGTACCTGTCATTGCTACAGGTGAACGTATACCTGTGATCGCCACAAATTGAATCTCTACCTGTGATTTCTGTAACTTGGACTCACCTTTTATCTAGTCAAGTTGTTATATCTGGCGATATGATGATAACGCGTATCTGCCCTTTAAACAATCACCTCTCAACAACAATGCGCAGTTAGCGAGTTTTTACACATATTCTGTTATAGAGTCTCACAGGCATCATATATTACTGATGCCAACGTGCCAGTGACATTTTGCAGCACTGAATTAATTAAACCAAATTACTGATCTTTGGTTTAAGGTATCATGGATTTTGATCGTGAACGTTTAGATTTACAATAACTCCAATTTCAATTCATACACACGCTAAATAAACGACATTCGGTATAGTATATTGTCAACAAACGGCGACTTACAGTACAAAGCGTATTAAACCCTGAACATGCGGACAATTACGCGAAATATCCAGATCAAAGGAAATCTGAAAGCTTAATATATTTCGTCGAGATTTTAAACTGATCCAAATGTCTGTATTGAAGTGCTGATTATACTATACAGAAAATTTACTGAATACCGCTCGCTCATAGATTTTCACATCATAATATATTTATTCAATACGCCATACTCTTTCGACAGAAATGATCCTTTAAACGCGCATGTGGCGTACAAGGTATATCTTACAGTTGTTTTGTCTGAAGAGTTGGACTCGATTGCTTTATCACGATTCGTGATGTATGTATGTGAATCATGTATTGCCATTATGTTTAACATTTATTTATTATTCCCGATATTGCGTCATTACTTATTTGGGAATTGATTGGTCCTATACCTGAGAATTATTTTAAGAGATGTTAGGAATGGATATGCTCTTGGCTATCTACAAGTGTATACATGTATTTTGTGTTTTCTCAAAGTGAAAATCTTGGGGGAAAATTGGGGGAATTTCCGCCATCAGCTATTGACATTACGGGAAGTTATCATTTTACCCACATATATACATTGTAGATGTTAACTGTTTCGTGAACATGCAGTATTGTACCAATCAGCAGAGTTGTCAGCGTAATGACTGACGTATATATATATATATATATATATATATATATATATATATATATATATATATATATATATATATATTTGCTTAGTCAATTGATATGTGCATGTACTGCAGGATGTGTGATATGTATTGACAAGAGTTGATGGATGCAGACAGTACTATAGCAGAGAGCCGAGAAATATCCCCTGAGTATGAATGACTTATTGAGTTGTTAAAATACTTAATATATCTTTCACTTAACGACATGATAACAGTTAACATAGTTTCACCAATGTTTACTTCTTTATAATATGCACTTTCGATATTGAGCCACTCTGTCAGAATAAACCAGTCACCAATCTAGTTACCAACGTTATGTGGGCTATAGTTTCAGCGCTTATAGTGACTCACAGCAAGAATTTGATCCCAGCAATAAAATGATCAATCACGATGTGTGCCTATCAATTGAACCAAAGACCCCGATATGTACCCCTGGTGTATTGAGACATATTTCAAACTTTGCTTCAGAACTTTGTTGTTCAGCAATAATTTTGTATTACCGACAAAAAGTAAATCAATCACTTAAATATGTCGGCCGTTGTTAACACGTAGTGATTCATATGAAAAGTTGTTCTTAATTTGTAAATCAAGTGAGGGATTATGTCATGATAACTAGAATACTCGTTACGATATTTGACCGCAAGTAAGTAACAATGGTTTAGGTATCGGTAATCAAAATCTAACTACGTCGACATCTAAATCGAATCTCTCGGAGAACAAGTGTTCCGACTTATGAGGACAAATGTTCTTTTGAATTAGATTAATGCTTATGAATTAGTTCACTTGGTATTATGACATCTGGACTGTACTTGAGAACCAAAATTATAAACATTTTAGTTCAAATCTATATTTCAGTCATCACTTAAAGATTAAATCAGTCACTTACTTAGTTGTCGAGACATTTACTCATCTACTCGGATATAGTACCTGCGATTTTGAATATATATTACGATTTGCCATTGTTGTAAGTTTTCATTTCGAAATCTAAATTAGTTCACAAACTCCAAACCTGCGTATACTGAGAAACATATCCAGAAGATTGTTTCTGGATTTAGTGTCCTATTCAGCGGAAACAGTTGTAGAATAGATCAACCAGCGCAAGAGTTGTCGAGACGTGTGTGTCCAAGTACACGTGATGTTTGATAGGCATCTAGAAGTGGAATACATCTGAAAAATAACATGGTCTGGATAAAAACTTCATATTGTGAAGTCACATGACGTAACGGAGTATATGCATACTCCTTCCTTTTTGAGTTTGCAGAGATGATTTGACAACTTGACAACCACGTAATTTTCAGATAAAATAGTGTTCATATATATGTCGTCGAATCGAACTTTTCTTTCTTTTCAAAACATGTTAAAATAGTCTCGTAAAGAGTTGTCCAAAGTTAAGTGAGGTATACATGTATAGACATCTGTAAATATACTACTAGAGTTATTCCATTGATTAATTAGATTGCGTTTACGATATCTGATCTTTAAGTAGGCAGAGTATTAGTTACCTTATTTAACATCATCTCGAAAGCATTGTCGTTCATTGAAAATCTTGAGTTTACAATTGGTCGTCAGTGATCCATTTTGATGTTTATAATGATTTTTTCCCTTTCAATTGGATTTCTGATATGTGTTTCAAGACATTCGTTTGTGGATGATTCTTTGAAAAGGGCATACTTATCAGTATAGTCGTTGGTGTAACATAGTATCTGTGTATTAATATTGATTGAACCACCATCTTCGATTATCACAATCAAACTACCACGTGTTTAAAACATTGGTTATTTATGTTTTGAGAGAGTAAAAGCTATTTGAAAAATACTTTGGCAAAATACTATTAAACGCCTATTAAATAGCAATCAAATGACACTTTGTTCCACCTGCATAACAGTAAGTATAGATGAACGTTTCTGTTATGTATCACATTTTAACGGGTTCAGCTAACAGCAGTATCTTTACAAAGCTCAATCATTCAATATTCATTGACTCGCCCTTATCTACCAGTGAAGATATGCTTCATGCTATACGCCATGCTGCTTTGAGTTACAGTGTTTATATACAGTTGTGAGAGATCATTTGATTTTGTCCTTTTCCGGACGAAAATAACACTTTGTTACAGATAGTGATATTAATGTGTAACATTATAAACCTGTATTTGGCAAATGTCATTTGTTATAGAGATGACACAATTTAACACCTGTTCAATCTGTTATACTTACTTTTCATGGTATTATTCCTGTTTTATACAATGTCTGAACTAGGTTTTACTTTCAAAATGCCGCGGATTTACTTTAAATAGGTAAACATCCGCCAGTGTCAGTACACAACAAACACGGCTGTAATTAAGTCACAGTGTTCATTGGTGTACTAAACTAAAGAAGTAACAATCGTTTTTGGTTAGGATAAGATTTGATACAGCGGAAAAGATATTCAATAGTGTCATTTCATGCCACGCTTTCGAAATCCGTTTTTTCCTATGTTATCATCTTAATTGAAAAATAACTAGGTTTTCAAATTCGTTTTCTTTTACGATGTAGCCTGGTTTAGAGCATTCTCGAGATTATTACTTATACACATATATAAATTGATACTACAGCAGCGTGCAAACTTAATTTAGTTGAAGTTATACTTCTTCACTTTTAAATTGTCCTGGATATACTCGGATAAATTTTAATGTTAAACAATATCATCTGCAATTTTGATACGAAGTAAATAATAAAGAAATGCTCTGGAGGTGTGTATCTGCAGTTCAGTTTCCTATCGTCAATACAGCAGTCTGTTGACATTGTGCATGATTATAAAACACTACAGACCAGCTGTCAGATGGATGCACCGGGTGCGAGTTGACAGCTTGCATGTTTGAGTGATGATAATAGGGTCCCTGTACTCCCAATGCAGGAGGACTGTTGAACTCAACCACAAGTAAATATGATATTAACAAGGCATTGATCTACAGCATATCCATACGCTAACATTATGTTGCCCGTGTGTAAAGACAAATGAATGGATTGGGTGCAAGTTTTCACTAAGATGGATAACTTGCACCCAATCAATTCTTTAGAATAAATATGTTTAAATCAAATCACGCTTTTAATCATCAAAAACAGTGTTAGATCAAGCGATATTTCCTAGAGATATTGTTTTGGCAGTAGATTTTGCACAATGCTGTGTCACCGCCAACTACATGACATCACAATTATTTACATCACCGAGTAAGGACATCACGATGATATGACGTCACTACATTGGAAATCAAATGGCAGAAATGTGCAATAATTTCATTGAAACGTAATAAGAATGATTTTGGATGATAAAGAGAATCTCACCCTCGTGTCTTCTGACATCAAATATATCAACACTCGTTGACAACTTTTATCAACTCGTGTCGATATATTTGATATCAGAAGACACTTGGGTGATATTCTTTATCTATCTTACTCTCAACCTACTTCTCGTAGGAAGTGTATACCACAGTGAGTAAGGTTCACCATAGTCGCCCGGTTAACTTTCCCATGACGCCACTTGACGTGGTAACAACTTGTAATACTTAGACGCCAGAAACACATTTTGTTCATTCTTAACCAGCCTCACATCAAACACATCCCAAGCACCGCTACCAGGTGCATTGTTCTTGACGTGATGACAATTTTCAATGGAATAATGTGCAAAACGCACCGGGCAACATGCACACATGCAAAGGCATGATATGACTGAGCTTAACGTAACGGAATGATTTAACCCAGTATTGTTACACATTCAGTTTCCTTTCAAAGAGAAGATATGCTTTCTTAATGTTATGAGCTACTGTCTAACTACTTACTATACCTTGGCTTTGGTGTATGGATGTTCTATCACATGGACGATTCATAATAACTTGTGGTATTTTACTATTTCTTTAAGTTTAATTTCCTTAAAAGTACTCAATTTGCTTCACTTTGCTATGACTTTATTGACACAAATTGTACCTAAATGGATTTCACTCGCTTACTGATATTGAAGATTGTGTTTTACAGTTCGTAAATCTTATCCTGCTTATTTCAGTTTGCAGCCACCAAGTTTGTCGATGTGGTTTCAGATTACAAACCCATTAATTTTATAGTGATGACAAGTTCGACTGAAGCTCTGAGAATGTTTATGCTTTCCCGTATATCCCTTTTTGCCGATTTGGCCCGATTTTTGTCACGCTAAAATGATTGATACGTTTCCTTACAAATGGTTACTCAAAATGATATATAGATGAATATTTGTGAAGATTTTCTAACGATCTCCTGGGTTGCTTTGCGATTATCACGATTTTGGTCTACGATCTGTTACGACTTACGACTTACGACTTACGACTAATCGTAATACATCGTGAAAAAGCGTAGACATGACCTGATTTTTGCCCCTGGATTAACTGATGAAATGTTAATGTTTCCTCCTGTTCAAATAAGGTTTGTTATAAACGTGTTATAATGATCTTCTATAGCTCACAAGAAAGCAATTAAAATTTGAAGACAGTTCTAGACGTCAGGTAACTTGAGAAGTGTGAGAGAATCGAGATACGTTAAGAATTTTTTCTAAAATGTAAATTTGTCAACATCGTTGCCTAACTGTGTCTAATGTAATCGCAGTATTACGGCTGAGAGAGCCCTGGTAGTCTATATCTGGAGAGATTATACATTTATAGACGCACAATTCAGAAGTTTTGCAATTTAGTGCTGTCATTTAGAGTTGTATTTAGTAACTTGAAGGACAAATCGTATCGACCTGTTTAAACGATTCATTTCGACTATATAGGATGCATTTTTAATTTTTAAATGCAAATTGCTATTTTTTTATTTTTTTTATTAAGAAATAAATATTTTCTAAAACACAATTAGTTTTCTGATCATAAGATCCAGCATTTCATCATGAACCATAAACAGTTCATACTTTCATTCTGTTTTTAGATTAGTTTTGTAGTCCCTTATAACAATAGGCGCGACGTGCTACCCAGTCGACCTGTCAACCTTTTCACACATTATTCATTAAATATTCAAGGCCTTTATAACATTTAACGTCTTCTTAAAACCAGCCATTTAATTCAGTCTTACGTTTCCCCTTGAACGAACCCGTTGGGTGCAGTGAAGAACAGATTAAACGTACGATCTTTATCTGGCTATAAGGTTAGCCTATAGCATGATTCCCTGTCTACTCAACTCATCTCAAATTGCTCCTTGCCTTCTGTTCACTGCAGCGACTTGTTTCCAGTCTAGTCGTAAATTCCACACAGTGTTTGAACACAAACCTATAGGTCAACACAGTATGGCTTGTTATGGGACAACTGCAAAGCCGAGTGGCAGAGTTCAAACACGACTACAAATATATGTTATGAAGCATCGCATGGCCTTTGCTTTTCAAATGCGACTTACGATATTTACGATGCCATTCTACAAGGGTGCACAACCATTTCTCGTTTATTTTCTAAATCGAATAAATCAATGCTAGCGACGTGGAGTCATTTGAGGGTTATTACAAATTAAATATTAAAGGTAAATGGCAGGTAAAAATCAATATTGTGTATTGTATTACAAGTATTAACATTAAGTATAACATAGTCACGTTTAACGACCATCATATCACTGTCAATGTGCCGGCATCTACAAAAACAATACACTCCAAAATGTCAATTTCATTGTCAAGTATAAAACGTCGAGTGTTTTTAAAGCTTTGATATTACAAATTGATCACGATAGCAGAGACAAACAAATATACACATTTGTACAGATTTGGTATTACATAAATAAATATACATACAATAGTGGTGAAGTGAACATTAATATTGGTAGAATGGAATAGTCATAGTTATTTTCATTAACAATTTCACACGTACCAGTTAACAATTCTTGAAAATAATGTTAATAAATTTCGCAATTTTGTTCAGCGCCCTCATGGTAGTCATTAGTCGTTTACATTTAGTAAGGCTAGGCCAAGTAAAGTAATAATTTTCAATACATAATGATCGATGATGGTTCTGATTCTGGTTTAAGCAAATAATGGCATAAGTTATTCACATATTCCATTTTGCTTATTAGCTTTAAAATTAAATACTTACGGTAAATGGCAGGTAAAATCAATATTGTGTATTGTGTTACAAGTATTAACGTTAAGAATAACAAAGTCACGTTTAACAACCATCAGATCAGCATCTACAAAAACAATACATAAAATTTTACTCGCATTTAAGCATATAATGGTACTCGTCAATTGAAGGGGGGGGGGGGGGGGAGGGGGGGGGGGGGGACATTACATATTACGATTGCTTCCTGAAGAAACATTGTAGAATTGCACAATCGCTAAAAATATTATTGTATTCTTAAGAAGCCTGAAGGATGAACACAGTGTCGTGTTCGTTCAATTCACCAAAACCTCCATTTCTAAGTGGAGACTAAGAAACCGTGAAACGAAGTACAGCATGAAAATTGAAATTTATAACAGTTAATATTTTTCATGTTTTGCTAATTAGAATAAAATGATCTTCCAACTCGATTACCTGGAGAGCTGGGATGATCAGTCATCCTCCACCCCCTGAGAAATCATACCTTAAACGTGAGGAGAATATAAGATGCTAGATTTTATATATGAGAAGCTAATAACAATCGGTTTTGAAAATGTTGAATCAGATATAAGATTATTGATCTCTTTTGCTAATTCAATTTTATCGTAACGCTTAATGTTGATATTATATGTTATCACGTCTGAAACATGATGAGTCATCTTCTAATACGAAATATAATATTAATTATTATAATCCAATTATTATCAAAGAAATTATATAAGTATACATATATATGATAATATAACGAAAGTAAGATTTTTTAAAGAAACTGTTTTGTGGTTAACGTGACATGTTGGCGTTTTATAAGAAGATTCGACAAGATTAAATTCAAATTTTTTCCTGAATATCGATCGATATTCAACGGTAAATACTCTTTGTGTAGGCATTTCTCCAATTGACCTTGTCAAAAGTCGACTTATTTTCAGATAATGCAAATATTGGTTGTCATAATATGATTTAAGAATTTACCGCGACTTGCAATATTATCACTGACGTGAGACACGAGAAGATTTAACCATATTATATACCTAATTACTTGATAACTTTGCGCTTCTCCAGGACAGACGTGCCAATCATACATCTCCCATTGATTTTAGATTCAAGTCTAATATCAAATGAGCATTTAAATTCTACAAAGGAAAAGGGCAAACGGTGGACGTCGTGTACCATGATGCACCGCGGACGACATTTAAGATTAGGGTTTGAATTCATCACTAATATGCCTGTTAGAGATAAGTGGCCTTCTTAATTAGGTGGTCTAGGCAGACACTTTGAAACACATGTCTTAATAGACGCTACAGCGAAGTGGAATTTAGTTAGCTTATTAGATTTAGCTGTTAAATGCATGAAAATAGAGAGACGTGCTACATGGCTTTGACAGAAAGGACACTGGACGTATGTCACAAGGTGATGGTAAGAGTTAATATTCAACAAGCATTCTTCAGAAGTAACTAAGACAGACACGTTCACGATAAAGAGTATCAACTATCGATACATCGGTTTGAATGTATTTTTATGACTTTGACGACGGCACTGACAGGCTCATTTTGCACCATTACCGGTTCAATTTCAGTCAAAGGGAATTTTCTAATCTGAATAATTTGAACCGGAAGTAATCTTTGTAATGATGATTGGTAACGTCACTTCACTTCCGCTCGAATACGCTGCTGTCATGTTGGACGAAATTTTTATATTAATTGACTTCCTTAGCAATTGATTGGTCGAACTATCGAGACACCTGGTCAGATTTGAACATGTTCATTGGTTCACTTATGCGAAAATTCTTCAATATTTTCCCAAATCATTCTGACCTAATGTTAATGTTAATTAATTCTTCGAAATATAATGTACAGTTTTTTAATGTAAATTTATGTATATGTTTTGCAGCTTCGTCTTTTTTTGCATTATTTGTTAATATTATTTGTATCTTCTAAGTATCTTGTTAGTTCTAATTAATAGTATCAATTGCAGTGTGTAAGAATACTGTGATAGGTAAGTGGTTATTGAGTTTAATCTTAACAGCCATCAAACAAAACAAACATCAATACTGCCACCTGAACAGTTACCCAGACCCTATACACGACTTCATGACAGCAAAAATAAACTGAAACTTGACAAGCTTGCGTTTGTAAAACATATTGATGACAGTAAACACATCTTGGTCTACCCCTGATGGGAGATATCTGCTGTTACACCGAAAACACAAAATTGCTATAATTATTTTACCATTAAACCCAAGGAACTAATTTGCTTATTTAAAACTCCTCCATCGTTAGCCCGACCATGAATACGTCACAACACGCCTAGTTACAAGAGTTATCTAACCATAACTGAATATGACCAATAAAGTGACATGTGTAAATACACAAAGTCGTTTCATGCGCGGTCACGTGACACTGTTTCCGGTGAGTCGGTGCCCTCTGGACTAAATGTCACAAGGACCAGCGATAAGACGACACCTGTGAAATCGTCACTTCCCAACAATGCTTCCGCTATTTGTCAGCAATAGCTTGACTACGTATTCCTATTGCAAATATTATCAGTTGTTTGTTTTGTTGATAGTTCAGTAACGCCCAAGGGTGTTTACGAATATTAATATAATCTACGTGAGGGTGTGTGGATGTAAACTGTATTATTCATTTGTCAAATACAACATATCATGTAATTTGAGATTGCCTCAATATAAATAACAGTTTCTATTTTTCCTGCTTTTTTAAGTTTGATTCCTGTATGTCGTGACGACTGGGAGTATATGGTATGCATTGGGTGTAGTAACATATTTTCATTGAGTTGTATATATAGTGTATTTCACTTGAAGTATGTAGGCCATACTTGATAGCTTTATCAATGCAAGTCGCTAACAACTTGATGATATGTGGGTTACATGGCGACCTTAAAACATTAAACTTATGTCTACTTGGAAATTGAAAATATCTTTTAGTAATACATTCATTTCTTAAATCATCATAACATTTGCAAATTTAAATAAAGTGAATTCTTCTTCTATATAAGTACATACAGTACATATTCGCTCATTTCTTGGTTCCTTATTATGCCTACCGGTTTCAACTCTAAGATGACTAGAGCAACACCGTAAGCGAGCCTTTGCATATCCAAATTTGTCATATGTTTAAACAGTTATGTACTGTGTTTATTCACAGAATATGACAGGCATTTGGGCTATCTTGAACAGCAGAATGCCAATCTTGTTCACAACAAAATTGTAATCTATTTAAAAACTCATTTACAAACATAGAAATATTGTTAATACGCTGATGCGCCCGAACATGCCCAAACCCGAGAGAACATATATTATCTCTGACATCAGAAGCCCAATTGACATTAACCATTATTAAAAGCTTGCAACTGCATATCATAACTGTTTTTTTTTAAATATATCTGTAATTAGGCATAGCTTAAAGTTTACCCCATGAAATCATTCTTTTATATGCGAAAATAGACATAGGGTGTCCGCCTCATTCCCCTCTAACAGTATGGTTAGACATCGATGATTTTACCCCGAAAAACGTTTGCAAGCTTGCATATGAATAACCTATATTCCGAACAGATGCCTTTATGTAACCTCCAGATTTCCGATCCAAAAATAAGGAACTTAATTGAGAATCAAATATTTTAAAGAAAAGCTTGAACGAAAGAGTCCTTAATTTATGTAACAAGGCAAAAGTACCATATAATACCTTTATTTGCTTGAAACACTGCATTATGTATATGTTTCCGCCATGAAAGTGACCTTGTAAGCAATAATCCAAGATATTTATAAGAACTTTCACATTCCAATTTGATTCCATTAAACTACGACCTTTCTTTATGAGACAATCCCCGCCTTTTTTTAAAACGACAACCTTCGTTTTATCTAAATTTAGAGACAGTTCCTCACAAAACGATTGTAAAATATCTGTGCGATGTTGAAGACTAAAATAATATCAGAAATGAGAATGACATCATCAGTTAATAATAATAAAAATAGTTCCAGTAATTCGGGATGCATTTGAATACCATGGGTACAGTTTGACTCTATTTCCTCTGCAAGGTCATTAATTAACATTGAAAACAAAAGGGGATTTAAAACACAACCTTGCCATAATCCAATCAAACGATTGTAAATAACCCTGGCGAGCCCGAAAACATGCCTTTGAAGTTAACACAGTCATAAATAGATTGTAATTCTTGGCTTGACGTGATAAAATAAGCAACAAATTCGACCTATGGACGAGATCGAAGCCTTTTTCAAATCTTCGAATAAAGCATACAGCTTACCTCTCTCCTTAGACAAATAACGCTGAATAACAGATTGGAGAATATACATGTTGTCTTCCGACGGTAACGACCACTTGTTCAGTTCGAAACAGGATGTGTTTGTTTAACACTGTTTCCCCTGATAAAAGCATAGTTTTAAATTAGAATATCAAAGTTAAGTTCTAATACTAATATGATTGTTTAGGTATGAAAAGTGTATATCACTAACCAAAGGAAAGTTTTTGAAAGAATGCAACATCCGGCAAGTCAAGGTCACAAGGTCAACACTTATGACCTCATCTGAAAGGTCTCATAACAATGGATTGTGCATAACCCAGTCTGAATAAAACCGACGGTATTCCGCGGAAAAAATGTGCAAAATAGTGCATCTACCGGGATACGAACTCATATCGTTCGGAGATTTCCACGCCAAACCGTCTGGAAACAGTCCGTAGACTAGCGTGTTCGAGCGCAATTCAGGTAGCCAATCAAAAGATGCCCAACAAATGCTTTCGATGCGAGAAGTTAGATAACTCCGAACAGCTATCCTTTTGTCTGTTCCAAATGCTTTCAAAACAGCGACCGTTTAAAAACTATGATGTGATTGGTCAGCTATGTGACTGGGCTTTGGCTGCGCTAAACTGGTTCGGAACACACGCCTATACGGGATGTTCTCAGACCTTGTGGCGAGGAATCTACAGAACCTGTTCGTATCCCGGTAGATATATAATTTTGCAAATTGTATTCCTCGGAACAAGGTCGATTTTAATCAGACTGGTGCATAACCTGTCACTAGCCAAGCAAAAGTTATTACCAATGTTAAAGTTTTTCGGACAAACAGACCGACGGACATGTGGAAATAATTAGAAAAGTCAGATTCGGTAGCATACAACATCTATGATTGCACAGCTAACTTTCATTGCAAACATTGAGGTCTAACGTTTCGCAGGTAGGTGATCGTGCTGGAACAGGGGTTACTTTGGATGAAATAAGTTGAGTAACCTATGTTGGAAGAGAAGAGTAACTGTAACACCATAATCATATATACAAATCGCGAATAGTTCCATCATCTATATATCTACATGTATCTCAGTAATATTGTTTTAATAACCTAAATATTAACATGAGTTGAATAACATACAGTACATGTAGTACTTATAATTATTCAAAGTTTCTTTTCGTTCAGTTTATCGTGGGTGTACAGAAGCCTAGTCTTACACTCAGACTATGAAAAAAAGTATTTATTCTGAAAATATCACCATTTCATTAAATATTGAAAAGAAGACTAAGAAATGGAATTTTCATCCAAAAAAAGTCTCCTTTTCATTTTTTTTAATATTTTTTTTTTACAGTATAAGTGTTAGACTTACAGAAGCCCAGCAGCAAGCGGTACACTGTAGTAACATAGCCTAGTTCTATGCATTACTCCATTCAATGTGACCGTTACACATAATTGTCCAATTTCATTTTTTCTGTGAGATTCAAGGTCATCTGAAACCAACTGATGAATAAAGACATGCAATCTCTACAATGATGAAATGGTTTATAACGTGACACTAATCATTTAATGAAATAATTTGATGATATGAAATTGAAGTTTGAGAAATTGTTCTTTATCGTTGTTTGAGCACATTGCCTTATTGACACGCCCATCCTTGAATATATTCATATTTAGACCACTACAGGTTGCCGGAGCGTCTGCAGATAATAACATATATGTCGATTAGAATTTTCATTTACACACTCAGGGTTTCCAAATGTCTGTACTCACAACCGTCATTACATATGACAAATAATGTAACGTGCAATCGCAAAATCAGAGAAATTTCATCTCTTTACCTACTATGACCGAAAGTAGGAGTCCTTTCAACGATAATATTGTATTATAATATAAAGACTTTCTGTGCGTTCTCCTTGGGTTGCATGTTTCGCTTAACTCTTTGATTAACGAAAAATTATATTTTTGTTTTAATTGCAGCACCTATTTCAGAACGAATGCGTTCCTCAACTTGTGCCAATCTATTGCGATACGTTAGAATAAAGCTGTCAGGCCGGGTATATGTCATCACAGTGGACTGACACTCTTATTGCAGCACGTAGGCTGTAATCATATCTCAACTTCGGTGTTTTCTCGCTGCCGTGATATTTTTCAAAATTTAGTTCACAATCGGAAGAACTCTCAGTAGTAAATATGGAAAAAATGATAGATTTTGAAGTAGAAATAATCCATTTAATGGAGATCGCTTTCAACTATACATACTCTACAGGCGTTATTATCAGCCTGAAGAAGCTGTGTAGCTGAAAGTGCTCTCCATGTATATATGATCGTTTTATTCTTTGTCACATCCTAACATCGCACATCGATCATTTGTGTTTTATTTGATGCATTTCAATATTTGTGCTATAGGTGGATTGTATTGCCGTTTGGTTTCTTCGTATAAGACTAGTAACATTGCGGATGTTAAATCAAAATACATTTACGTGGATAATTGTAGTATATATCACCAACATACATCATTTCACTATTGTTTAAGTAGCATAATTGGTATAAACCTTTAAAGGTGCTGTAGCACTTTTTTGCATATTAATATTTTTATAAAATTTGCCCTTTATTATTAAAGTTTAGGCTATACAAAATATTGTTCCGATAGAGGGTAAACCATCACATTCAGATCACTTGAACTCTATCTTAAGGTGTTCACATTAAAATGGCCGCTCGATGGAAAATTGACTCGCATTGCTTAGGCGAACCGTGTACATTCGTTTTAGAACTATTTTGATTTATTGTGGAGTATTTTTTAGCCATTGGCAACACTTATTTCGATTACAAATTTCTTTTCGTGATTTTATTTCAGTAGAATTTTGTGATATACATGTATGCATCTCCTTTAAGCGACGCATTGTAAAACGTTCACCTTCAAACGTCATATATTAAGAGGTTATTACATGACAGTTTTTCTTTCGCCGGGAATATCAACCCTCGACTGCCATATCAGCCCGAGGGCCGAAGGCCCGAGGGCTGATATGGCAGTCGAGGGTTGATATTCCCGGCGAAAGGAAAACTGTCATTTCGTAACCTTTTTATCATATACCACATCTGTGACTGTGAAACATATGAAGAAAATGATACTGTAGAACTACTCTGAACTAGTAAACAGCTTATTGATAACAAAAAATAAACAATAACAATGGAAAACATCATTGTTTGGATCTGTTGCCGTTCTCTTGTGATTTAGTATTAGCAGGATATTGCTTCGAATATCTACAAAGACTCGACTAGAAGGAGTTCAGCGAATCTGGTTCATATTCAGTTTGGTTGTGTTTTATGACGTTTTGAAAAAAACGTGCTAACAAACTGTCCAAAACCTTGGGCTCAATGTTTTCTCACTTCGCCAACTGAATCGAAATAAGTTTAAATGAGTTTCAAGTCACCTTCAGTTTTCTTCACGGTGTTGACATTTTTCATGCTGTCCACAAATGAAACCGTATCAGTTTCATCGGAGAACCGATCTTACCCTGAAATAGCTATGAGAACATACCGGTATTCCGTTCTCCCTATCGTTTCCACTACATCTGTCAGAGCTACGTGTGTACCTTCTATGTATGTAACCCTGAAATTAACGTTATGGTGTCTTTATATTTTCTAAAATTCCTACCAGTTCAATAATTCTGTCGGCAAGAGATGCCAAAACATCGTCTCCGATACTCATTATGCCAATGTCAACATTGACAAGGGTGACAAGGGACGTAACTCTAGAATATAAACTGGGCTCTGTCTATTGACGTTTTGCGCGCTTGCGTGAATTGATTGCAAAACCTGCTTACTAGCCGGGCAATACGGCTGATATGGATTTTTGGCCCTAGAGCTGATATGGCTGATATGGATTTGCGGCCCGGGTGGGCAATACGGGCGAAAGTCCGTAACAAGTACCGTATGTGCAAAATGATCCATATTATTGATAGGTATATGATAAATAGAGATTATAACCCAAGGAAGTGTGTCGTATTACATTTGTTATACGAAACGAGTGGGAAATTCTTTTATTGCTCGGTATCGCACGAGCTTCGTAAAGTCATATATGTCACACTCTCGAGTGTAATAATTTCTGTATTACCCTTCTACCACATTTGAATCGCATGAAATAGACACAACCTCGTAGTGCCTACTGCATTGAAGTCACGAACTGTTTTATGACGTCACAGACTAGAAAATGCGGTAACCCGCGCTGAAACAATGGTTGTTAGGCAAACGTGATATGTGCACATGTGTTTATATCGAAAATATAAATTCTTGAATATTAACCTTTAACCAGGAATCTGGGTATTAAACACTCTGTATGAGTTATCCTGACCATAGCGACATATGTCTTCTGATTATTGATATAATTGCTCATTTTTGTTTTAAGTAATTTGTTGGTTGGTTATTACTTGGTTATCTCATAGAGATTATTTATTAAACCTCACGACTTGCCAGATAACAATGGAACAGTTATGATAGCAATATAAAGCTAGCAGTACAAATGATAAGCGCAAAATCCAATTTTAGAATAGAGATTAATCTTAAAAAACATTACTCTCCGATATATATACGAGTAAATAGGCTGTGTTAGTAAATTATAGATACGTTATTATTTTGGGTGATTATCGATGTGCATGACTATATGTTGAAGGTGATATAGGGGGATTATCGTCCTTCATATTCCAGTGTTCAACGATTGGTTGCTCTTTCCAAGTCTTGCCGATATAGAGTATGGTTGATGACCTGAGGTACGGGCGTACGGCCCCATCAGTCATGCATGAACACCCAGTACTTTTGTGTGTATATATTGGAGAACATTTACAGTGAAACACTTCCTGGCCTTGGATCAATTCATTTATGCATCATCAAGATAACCACATTTCTCAATGCTGATTTGAAAAAAACGAGAGCTGATGTTCAAAAGATATTTAGTGATTGGCCAATAAATTCAAAACACACTTGTTGGCAAATTGTTCGTCAAGTTACGAAAGTAGTGGTCACGTTTATGGGATGATCATGACATGTTGATTACCAAGAGAGTAAGGAGACTGGGACTTAACTTTTGAAGCTATCTTAACACTAAGATAGTCGTAAGCCGATGTTAAATGCATGGTACTTACGACTGTCTTAGAGCTTCGAAAACCTAGGCCCTGGTGCCTACCTTGCTGCACATAGTGTGGGCTTCTATTGATGGGTGAACTTCTGCATTAACGTGATAATGACTCGTCCAATATATGCCTCCCTGTTGACAAATGCTACTGTACATCAGAGAAATGGGTTCATATGTCCACCCTTTCCAAACCTTACAGAACAATTCCGTACGGTAATGAAAGCGGATGCAAATTAGTATTTTGATAGGTGTCACGAATGAGTTCTACGCACATGAAATTGAGGAAATGAAATAACTATAAGAGAAGTGCATTGAAACGAGTTTGTCGTCTATAGTGGGTCCAAAAGGATTATTTTTGTTTTACGTGTGAGTACGATTTCTCAAAACACTTCTGCTATTTGTTGAATGTGTGTTTGCACACAATATTTCACAGAGTATGTGAAGGAGACAGGTGTCAAAGTAATTGCCTTGAACAACTCTGATCGCCATTCTATCCCGACACAGAACGTTTTTGACGTTATATTAGCTTGATCTATATATATTATATATTTTGAAGTGGGTGAATGATCCACAAACGATATGAACACAGGTAGCACTGGATTAAGTAATCATTACTGACAATCCTTGAGATAATTCTTTACATATCATATTCAATATTATATTGACAAACCTGATTCCTGTGGTTGTGGATACAATGTATTTACATTCTATAGTTTCAAATTGAACTGTATCAGTATCGTAACGCTATAATTCCCCATAATCACGTGAATGATAACCTGTGACATTATGATCTCGTACATGGCAAATGAATCTGCCATATTCATTCCAAAACGATCATGTTTCTAAATTAAAATCTTTTGGAATTAAAATGATTACTAGCTTGAAAACGAAGTTGTGATAGTAAAATGTTGACATTAATCAAAAGAAAATGTTTTCAGAGTTATTTAAGAGGGTCGTACATTTTGAAGACTTTCAACATTATAATGACAGACAAGTAACGTCTATCTCATATCATTTGCGAATATCATAAACAGTAAACAAGAAAAGCCTTTAACAAGTCATGGTTGGATGCATGTTGTTAAGACTAAAAAATATTATAAAAATGATATGTATGGGATAAAAGCTTTGATTACTCATCACACAATTAGTTTTCCAACGATTGTTTAAGTTGTGTGACATAGGTATATACTTTATTAACAATTTACAAACATTATTTATTCATAAATACAATTCTATTATATATAATCTTTCATTTGAAAATAAAAGTGAATATTCAACTTCCCTGACTTATTTTAACGTATTTTGAAGTAGGCCTTATTATGAATATAATCAAAACATTGTTGAGAGTTTTGTCATTGTTAGATCCCAGCAATAAGAATATGTAGGCCTATTTTCTCTGAAACAACCAGTCAATCATTTTTTTTAAAACTTGCTAATTTGAAATATACCAATTCGGTTGATTATGAAACATATTTCGGTTTATCTGTGAAACGAAGGCATATGGATCTATTATTAATCCAAAGATAATGATCCGGTATCCCCATGCTTGGTGCTTTCAGTTAGTACATAAATAACTATTCAACTTAAATGAGCAACATTCTGGCCAAAATAATATTGAATAAGCGATTTCAGCACCCCAAGTGTAGTTGAAGGAACATCAAAATATAGGTATCATACTCTGATGTATGAAATTGTGATTCCTCCTTTACTAAATATGTATCTATTAAATACATCCAAAATGTACTTTTCCGAAAGCAGTATTTCGTTTTATACTCTTTTAAAAAGGTGGGGGAAGTTTCTTTTGCAGGTGGGTATATATTTGGACATCCCATCCCCTCTCCACCTCTGCCTCATACAATTAGTATCAGCCATGAACTTCAATTCGACTTTTCTCAGGAGTTGAATTCGTGAATATACAATACAGAGAAAAAGTTGAACGGTTCGTAGGTTAATTCGTGAGCTCGAGAAACCGTTAATCAAGTTGAAATTATTTGGTTGTTTATGGCATTAAAACAAATATATTATCCAGTGTCACGATGCCAGGCGCTTGTTGACAGGACTGTGATTATCATGATCCACCAATCAGAAGTAAAGAGTCATGACTGTTTATTAGATTACACTTGTCAGTGAAGAGAGGCATTAAATTGTATGCACTGTTTGACAGGAAACTAAAGATGAAACCAGTTGTCAACGCTGTAAATGGGCAGTAAAGCTGATGTTGTAAAATTGCAACATGAACATTGATTTATCAGTTAAAGCTGGTATTACTCGGTGGCTGAAAGGAATTAAAATATGGTAAATACATACGTATACTGCACTGGAACAGTCGACGCGTGACAGTAACGATATGACATTGAAGAAGATAAACAGCACTGGGTTTGTTAGCGCGACCGAGCATTGGGTTTGAACAGACAGACAGACAGACGGATAGTTTATTTTGGTCTCACCTCGTACAATGCAAATAAAAATACATGTAAATATAAACATAAAATACATTGCCGAGCCATCCATTTAGGGTTATGAGAGACACACCGTAAAATCTAAAACCAATATTATATTTACAATAAATTACATAAAAGGATTTACATATCATTGCATAAAATACCCCTTCTTCTATCTAAAATAAGTGTGCAGGTTTTGGCCGCTAAAAATACAATATTTGGGTTAGACAATATAAAAGAGACTTTATCACAGACGCTTCCTGAGTAAACTTATCACAGACACTGTTACATTTATCTAAAGCACTTTTCTTAAATAGGACAATGCAATAAAACGTGACATTCATCTTCCACACAACTCTCAAAATTAAAACACACTCTCTCAGCTAGAGGTAGATTATTGTACCGCCCAGTCTCCACTCGTAGAGGGGCAACACCACATCTGAAGAGGGCTAGCGCACGACGATTTGAATTGCAGGAGACACGATGATTTGATAGGTTTAAATGGTCTCCATGCAGGTAGTGTTGGCTGCAATGTTGCTTGCTATCTAGTATGTATGCAAAGGTGTAGCAGCTTACTTACTCTAATGATGAAATAATATGAAATAATCAATTCAATGAAATAACAGTGAAAATAGCAATAACCCGTACCTCACTTCATCTGTGTTAAGGAATGACGTTTTGGACATTATTAACTTAGTTTTCTCATCACACATAAGAAATAAGGTGAGGTGAGGTGAGTGAGTGATTAACGCCGCTTTCAAGAGTATTTCACGCGGCTGCTAGTATTACGGCAGGAAGAAAGCCCGCAACGCCATGTGGCTATGCATTAGTGAAACCTGCGAGCAAGGGCTGCAACTAGCGAACCATGGGTGGTACTACGCTGAAAACACACATAAGAAATAAATATGTATACCTAAATGCTGATAATATCGAAACAACTTGTTTAAAGGCAATGTGGGTGTTATGGAATGTCCATTACTTTCACAAGAATTTCCTGAGATCAAGTAATCAGGTTATGCTAATTTATTCCCTTAATTACAACAGCTGAAGGCTCAGGAAGATGTAGAACGATTACGTTATGTTCTCACCAATTGCCTGATCAGACGCCGAAATATTTCGGTATAATATAATATTATCAGTAATTTACTTTAAGCTTACACTTATCACCATCATGAGTATTTTATTAGTAGTTGGAAACAATTGATAATAGCCTGAAAACAAGTTTACTGCAGATGCCTCCAACCTGTATAGATAGTTGCCATTTCACCCTAATTACAGTTGAAATATTCAAATAAACTTTCAACTTGGCCTCTTCATATTTTGGAAAAAGTATATGACCAATGAACACAGCATAGCAAATTTTAACCACGTGAGCATGTGGGTTATCCGAAATGATTATCCCCATTTACAGCGGAAAGAGATTGTGTCTAAACATCTCAAATTGAAACGATCGTGGTGTTATTATGAATGTGAACGTTAGTAAACATGCGATTTTTCAATTCAAAGCCATTTTACACCTGAATGAGCAGACATTTACCAATTCAAATGCATAATTTCGCACTGCAGTTTTCGGAAAATCCAAGAAAGTTTACACGCAAATGCTATACGCGCGACGCAAACATCTACTCAACATTCAATCAACATGCCAATGAGACTTGTATAATTGTACTCAATGTACTGATAATGTATTAATGACAGTGAAGCATGTATATGAATAAACAAATATTGGATATAACCATATTAAATATATGTATAGAAATGTACAAGATGATGTCGACATACATAACCTTCTTGGACTTACATTTGTTGATGCATCATTTCTGTAGGACGTACATATAACAAGCCAAAAAGTCTTGTTTTACTCTTCTAACTCGTGTAGTTATTATAATTAATTAGATTCGAAACAACGATTCCTTAAAAAGTGTGTTTCTTAGAAATATGAACAGATAATGTTTTAAAATGTAAAATTTAGTTTAGTTGGTATCTGCATGAAGACATGATTTAACTCGTATTTAACCCTCGTGGGTTGAAATATATTGTATTTTGTATGGCTACGTTTCTTTTACACGTGAGTTTAGGATGTGTACTGCGTGAGAACATTCTATTTGTTTGTCAGATGGTATAATGAAGTGTATCCCGGGATTGAAATATATAGCATATCCTCTCTATCCTGGTCGGGGCGGGTTAGCGCAGTGGTTAGCGCGTTCGGCTTCGGATCAAGAGGTCCGGGGTTCGAATCCCGCCAGGGGCACGGCAACTTTGTCTGCAGTAGAGAACTAGAGAACTAGTAGAGAACACGCAGTCAGGTTTGGGTGCAATGCTACACTGAATTTCAGGGCTTTTTCCCTGTTATAATACTATCAGCCGTGATATAACTGAAATACTCTTAAAAGCGGCGTTAAACCCTAACTCACCTCACCTCACTCTATCCTGGTCAAATAACAAACTGACTCACGTGCTCATGTGATTGATTCTAATGAAGTTTGCATGTATAGAACACTGTTTAAGTATATTAAAGACAGAGTAGAAACTTCGTGATATATACGTTATATATATAGTTAAATGACTTCTTTAGGATATCATGTTTGCAACAAGATTGGTGCTCATGTATTTGACAATTATAGCAAATAAATCTAACTAGCCCAGAGTAGAAACCACGTGTTCGAACCATTACATAAAGATACGAATCAAACTAAATTTCACCCTTTTGAGTTTGTCTGATCAAGTAGAATCAAATTTAGATTGGCATAAATATGAAGAAATACACGTGGAAAATACACATGTTTTGGCGTTTAATATAAGGCGACCTACTTGCATAACAATTGAATGGCGCCTTCCACTCAGACAGTACAATAGATGTTGTAAATTAGTTGTTATGTAAATGATAAGCAGCGGACGTTGGATATGAATCATCCTTTATTGTTCGATGTGACATCGAAACCAAGACTGTTTCGCATTGCATTTGTTTGCTGAAATTGTGTTGCATGAATCTATGACAGCGGTGTTCAGGCGCAGATGAGGTTTTGGCTGTAGTTCCAGAAAAATTATGCGTTGATCATCGTTATTGCCTTTTATTGGTCAATATTCCTACAGAATGTAGAGATGCATCATAACCCGCTCGCATTTCCAGAACCAAAACAAACAAAACATATTATTTATACTTTAGAGATGTTGTAGATATGGCCCAATGATCGATCAACTCGTAATGGCTTTATGTAAAGGTACATTAAATGTTGTTTTAACATTTTGAATTGGTTATGAATTCACTTTTTGACATCATCAAAATTAATGGTTTATGTATATAAATAGCAATTAGCAAGAAAATGAACAATCCATATAACATCCACATTGACTTGTAATTCAAAAATATTAACGAGGTCAAAATACCGATTTGTTACGGCCCATGATTAAATCAGACCTTTATAAATTTCCAAACATACTTTGAAAAATATGATAAACCAGATTTATTTATTAATAATAAATAAAGTATGTTAACATACAAGCAACGCAAACAAAAAGGCAGACGTTAGACGAAACAAATACTATTGTAGATATATTACCATTAATGTTGCTGATGAATTCTAATTAAAGTTATAGATATATATGTTTCCTTTGGACTACTTAATCATTGACGCTTTGGCATTATTGCAAATTCTATGATTTATATATATAATAGCCTATTGTCAGAAATGTTTTCAAGATACTTTCACTTTATAATGGTAATATTGCAGTAAGTAATATGGGCCTCATTGCGTCCCTGCATTGCAATGAACCAAACGAACAACAACCTTATATTACTGCATATACATAAAGTTAATCAGACCAAATGCATCCAACATTACTTGCGCGTAGAACATTTAAATCCAGGAAGTTGGCGCGTCCCTGACAATATTCATAGTCCATTCCTGAACACGCTAACAACCATAATATTCTCATATTTTATCTTTATTACGTTGGAAAAGTGGTTTCAATCGTTCACTAAGTTTACTATCCCAGCGTCATATACATGCGTCACGTTTCAGTTTAAATCGGAACAGTTGCTAGGCAATTTAAATCCTTAAATACTAAATTGTTAACGTTGCAGTTTTACCATATAAGTCCACTTAGCTGGTTTAATCTTTAGTTTCCGCTTACACAGTGCATACAATTCAAAGGCCTTTCTTCACTGACAAGTGTAATCTAATAAATAGTCCCGACTTGGTCCCTCTAACAGCTGTGTCATGATATGCAGTACACGTCAATAAGCCGTGACATCGTGACACTGCGATGGAGATGTTACACATTGTTAATGTCATAACAACCAAATAATTTCAAGCCTGATAAATGTTTTTCCTTACTGAACAATTCAACTTTTTTTCCTCTATATTGGACATTCACGAATGCAACTCCCAATTAACTCACAAACGGTTGATCTATATTGGCAATTCACGAAATTAATGTATTCCACAATTTGTATGCCATTCACATGTATTGAAATGGAACTTTGAGACGTCTTAGCATTAATGAGACTAAGACTAAGCTAGCTCCATGCTCCATGACGTATTACATTTTTACACATTTCGTCCAAACTCCAATTTCCATATCACTGTTATAAACGTTAACCTTTACATTCGTGACCAACATGCTACACAATTACTGGTTAAATGTGATAGGTAATACACACATTTTGCATAGAACACACTTCATCCAATGAGAGGCTAATTTCCTATGATCTATTCGCAAATGCGTTTCAAAACAGTAGGCGCATCAGTGACGCCAGGACAATAACATCCACTGTTTTGCTTAATGTTATGGTTTGCTGGCGAGTAGCTTGAGGACTGCTCTTGAAACCAAGACGAATGTGGATGATACAACGTGAAAGAGAATAGCTTTTGTGAGATGTCATTGGATGTCACGGTATAGATAAAATGCGTCCGTTCCCAGTTTGGATAAAATAGAATAAATTGACAGAAGATAGTTGGTGTATATAAAATGTCATCTGGTCATCAGGCGTCCCTAGGACTAAGCCTCCTGTGATATGTTTATACACTATTCGTGTAATTATGTATATGTAATATATTAATGAAACAATTACAATTGAAAGGGAGATTTGTTTATAATTTCAAACCAAGATGTCGTTGAGATAAACAGTATGGTGACAGTGTGTTCATGTTCTGAAAATACAATGTATGACGTCCATAGAAAATATATTGAACTAAATTTGACATAAACACAACCTTTCTGAATGCAACTATAGATATCAGGCAGATCCATAAGCCATACGGTTACCATGTATGTAAAACTCAGTCTTATTAAAATCGACGGTTTTCCGTGGAATAAAAATTGCAAAATAGTTTATCTACCGGGATACGAACTCATATCAGTCGAAGTTCCACGCCAAACCGTCTGATAACAGCCCGTAGACTCGCGTGTTCGAGCACAATTCAGGTAGCCAATCAAAAGACACCCAACAAATGCTTTCGGTGCGAGAAGCTAGGGGCAGATAACTCCAAACAGCTATCCTTTGGTCGGTTCCGAATGCTCTCAAAACATTGACCGTTTAAAAACTATGATGTGATTGGTCAGCTATTTGACTGGTCTTTGGATGTGCTAGACTGGTTCGGAACACGCGCCTATACGAGGTGTTCTCAGACCTTGTGGAGAGGAGTCTACAGAACCTGTTCGTATCCCGGTAGATGCATAATTTTGCAAATTTTATTCCTCGGAACAAGGTCGATTTTAATCAGACTGTGTAAAACTGTAAGTTGTGTGTAGAAGGCATGAACATGCAATAAGGCATCTTATTCGTAATACAATTTAGAAACATCCTCAAGTATACAAGTCAGGTGCATTGTGTAGTATGTTGCCACAACACCATCGAACACATACAGAGAGTGTTATTCTTTAGAGCCAACAGTTAATGTTTAAGGTTAACAGTATATTGTTACATTTTCTGTAAATGTAAACTTTTCATTAAAACATATAAATAGTATGGCAATTTGTGGGCGGTATAACCGAGTGTGCATACGATACGGAGTGTCATTCGATAACTAACGTGGGTTTACAGACATAAAACGATGATATGTTCAAGTCATGCCTATGGTGATTACCCTTATAAAGGCATCAAGTGCCCAGACTGATGACATGATTAAAATCAGTAGCAGTCTTTTAGTCAGGCGAATACACATGTATTTTCGATATTACAGAACAGTAGAATGTATATGTATATTCTTTATTTGTATACATAGTGTGTGTCAAAAGGGATGTAGGCATAGGGCTGCTGTTTACTACAAGAATACTTCATAGCGGTGCTGTATCACCGGCAACGGGATAAGCTTGTCAACTGACCTCAAGAGTTCGTCCCTTGCTTTAAACTGTTGAATGATGTTTCAAATTGAAAGTTATAAGTCGTTTAACTGATTCGAACTGTGCTTCCTGTCACCCAGCTGTTCACGTGGTTTAGAAGGTGAGGGCAATGAGTTGATTAACTCATGAAGTTGATAGTGATTGTGTCTTCTGACCAGAAGAATCTTATGAAGCAATTGACATTGGTTTAAAATACTAACATAAAGTAATAAGAAACGAAACTTAACTTTGATAGGAAAAATAACCTTTATAAAAACTTTGGCGTTATCTACTATGGTTCATATTCTCTCCTCCCTTCCAAATCCCCCGAAAGAATTTTTAACAGACTTGAACAATATGTTTTTTAAATTCATATGGAATGACAAGAGGGACAAAATAAAACGTGCAAATTTAATGCGAAACTACCAAGATGGCGGCCTAAGAATGGTTGATGTCAAAACCTTTATTGATTCACTAAAACTTTTTTGCTTAAAGAGATATGCTTCAAAACCAAAACTGTATAGTCTAGCGGGTTTCCCTATATTCATGTCCTTATATTAGGTGCTAATATTACAAAAATATATAAACTTATAAATACATTTTTGAAGGACACCTTGGATGCCTGGCATAGATATATTAAAGGTTGTGTTATAAATGATTTAAATATTAATGAAGTACTTATGCAACCCCTTTGGTTAAATCACCAAAGTTCAAATCCAAATTTGATAATCAATAACTGGTTCAAACAGGGTATAACCAATGTGAATGACATTTGCAAAGATAATGCATGTTTAACTTTTGCAGAAGTTAAAGCAAAATACGATAATAAAGGAACAGTACTCGATCTACATCGTGTCATCCTTAGTATACCTAAAACATGGAAAAATACTATTAAAGAACGTAACTGCTAAACCATATGCCAACCTATTTTCCCTGGGCAGATATAATTAAATCTGCAAAAGGATCAAGACTATTTTACGATAATCTTATATCGCAAATTTCAGTTAATCTTCCAAAAGTCTGCAATAAATGGGAAAGTGAAACCAACTATGACGGTATAAATTGGAGTTCCACATATTTTAGATATAGACAATGTACCAATTCGAATTCCAATAAAAGTTTAATCATAGAATTATTTATACTAAAAGAGAATTATTTAGAATGAAACTAATTGATAACGACTTATGTCCTTCATGCGGTTTAAGTGAGAATATTTATCATGTTTATATTGAATGTCCAGTAGTTAGACTTTTCTGGAAAGAATTCACTGCCTTTGTCAATAGATTCCATATTGAAACCGTCAAAATACAAACTCAAGATATATTGTTTTGTGCGAATGATGACCACTTGCTTAATCATATGCTGTTGTTAGCTAAACGATACATTTTCGTATTGAACATTAAAAGTAACAAGCCTTCTTTCTCGGTATTCGTAAATATACTAAAGGATATCTTTGGCATTGAGAAATACATCGCCAGGAGAAATGATAACAATAATTCTTTTGAGAAAAAATGGAAAGTACTTGAGAACGTCATTTAATTCCTGTCAATCACTAGTTTAAGACTCAATGATGAATTTCTCTATGAAGATGAAGAATTGTTTTCTCCCAATATTTGAACGAAATAACTATGCCTTCTGTCATGTTGTATCAAGCCATATATATACATTTGCTATTGTATTGCTATGTTATTGTACCCTCGTGAAGTGAATAAAAAGCAAAAAAAAAAAAAAAAAAAAAAAACCCATAAAGTAATAATTAGTGACTAAAGGTTCTGATATTTGAGGAGGAAAGAGCCATAAAGTGAAAACCTGGGTACCTGGGTTTGAATTAAGGCAACGAGTAGATTAACTAACGATGTGGAGAGTGATGCATACAAATCTTAATAATAATAATAATACTACTAATAATAATAATAATGATAATAATAATGTAAAAGTTTGGTAAAAATGCTGACATGTACAAATAATAATTAGTTAACAAAAAGTTATGATAAATGAGGCTGAAATATGCATAAAGTGCAGAACTGCATGGAAAGGAAAGTTAGGATCACCTCGTCTCTACAATAAGTACCACAACCTTCAGGTTGCAGACTACAGACATATTAGATGAAGTTAGTGGTGCAAATAGTCGTGTAACTCTTCACTCGGGACTGTTTCCCGGCCATCCTGATTGAGACGGATAGTGTTAAACACAGCACTAACCCCTTCCTCGTCCCCACTAATCTACAGCTAACTCTCACCCTACATGCAAGTAATACCCTCTCAACCTCCTCCAAGAGTAATTACCTTCCCAACCATTCACTGGGGACATGCATGGGTTAGTCTTCAAGGAACCAACTACAATTCCATACAGGACGTATTTGCAAATGTAGACAGTTTTCCCTCGATTAATATGTCTAATTCTTTCAAATCAAACGGATTGCAAACATGATACGCTGCTTTGAGCATCCGGTTTCAATATGAGCTGTTTCACTAGTGACATCTTGTTCATCGACGTGCGATCGTTCTACTCAAGTGGACGCGTCGTCGCTCGAGTAGAATACTGTTCATGACGCATTCCCCTCATTCAGTTCCCTGTCGAAGCCTCGGAATCTCACATTGCAGCTAAACGTGCAATCACAAAGAACTTGAAACCATGAGTGCTTTCTACGAGTGAAAAAACTGTTTTTAAAATGTTTTTACGTTTTCCCAATTCAATGAAGATTTGTCTGTTTTTAATCAGATTGAGAGCTTGGTTTTTGCCTCCCTCCGGTTTAAGTCAATCTTAATGTTTATTTAATCACATCAATTTCAATAAGAGCATTTCTTTCCGTTTCGTATTTTTAATCTAATCTCTTCTCTTCAACTCCACGATAATTGTCATTGATGCAAGTATTATTAGCCCGCCCTCCAGTTGTGTAACAATCTCAATGGCGAGGCCACATAACAGCAGTAAACTCAGGAATTTGTTTTTAATTCATCAAAGTATCAGGCTTGTAAATGTTTATGTTTGATGAACAATGTTTTTTGGGATGCTAATGTATCTTAGTCTTGCACTTGATTTTATGTTTCAAAGTTTTTTTTTGGATTTGAAGAGTTCTCATTTTGTTGATAAATGTCGATTCTACCCCAGCCACTGACTCATGGTATCCACTGTCACCACGGCAATGTACATCTGACTACTGTCTCTCTACATAAGCACTTCAGTAAGAGACTATGACTAGTGGCTTACTAGACCTCGAAGAAACTTGGTCACAGCAGCTGACATACTTCTGTGTAATTGATTTACTCTGTTTGTCTAACAGGCCCTACTCATCCCATCCAGCAATTCAAACACGGACTACACATTGTCCAATACAATCCTAACTTGTCACTGCGCATGTCTCCAAGAAGTGATTTCGTTATCATTACTTGTTAGCTAGTTACTGTGACTGTTAGAATTCCATTAGGTTAAGGAACTATTCACTCCTCCATATACATGTCTAGGTTTCTGCTTGAACTCAGCATACTGACAAACTTCTGTATTAAACTCGTACGTTAACTCAGTATTCAATTAATAATGACTGAAGGAAAAATTAATACACAATATTTTTAGCGTAAAGGCGTAGCACGTTTTTTGCATATTTTGTTTTCTCAAATTTACAATTTATTATTTAAGTGTATACAACATATTGTTATGTTAGAGGGTAAAACATCTCAAAGTATCTGCATCTGCAAAGTATAAAGCGACAGGGGTGAGAGGTAGTTTGTAGGTCTCATGCGAACTTGAGAGTTCAGACAGCAAGATAATTGACCATTCTATCATGGTACCATACTCAAAACTCTACTTTGGGTGTTTAGATATCGCTACAGGGGTCAACTCACTTGAACTACTTTCGAGCGGCCATTTTAATATGAACACATTAAAACGGCCGCTCGAAGGGAAATAGACTGGCATGGCTTAACCAAACAAGGTTGGGACATTCAGTGTTGGCGAAGATGTCTGACTGTGATAGTTTGGGATGTCCAAATTAAATACACCATTGATAAATTGCAAAAACATTTTAAAGCTGATAATGAAAGTTGTGATATCGGAATTCACGAGGTTCATTAGTGCCAAAGGTTATTCACAAAGCACTGCCATTAGAGTACCAGTGCAGAGTTCTTAACACTGTGACGTCATCAAGTTTATGACGTTATTGCATTATGATGTCATCTGGTGGTGAGATCATAGCACTGTGAGTCATGTTCTTGATGACGTCTAAGCACAGCGGTGTCATGTTGATGACAGGCCAAAGTATAAAATCTGCAAAATCAACTGTCAAAACGATATCTCCTAGGAAATACTAGCACAGGTGATCTCTCATGTGGAACAGTTTTAGATGATAAAACTAAGATGATGAGATTAGCATGCATAATGCATCTGTACATATCTCCTGTATATTCATAATCATCGTTTGTTGACCATATAACCTTCATGTTACCCAAGCTGTCAGTCAGGAAGTCTTTATGAAGGTTAATGACATTACTAGATTACGATCAATGGCACTGACACAAGGTATGACCTTTGTTAGAGACAAGCCCAGCAGGTGCGTGTCAAATATAACCATATTGCTTATCCGAACTGTCACTTTCTTCACATGATTCGATTAATTTCAATGTATGGTTATCTTATTAGCAATGAAGACACTTTGAATAATCATACTAATAAATGATCTTAGCATTATGAAATGCTTTGATGTATGTTACTTATGCATACCACATTTAGTATTGATAGTACAATACAGTGTTTTGACGGAGTGCGTTATATAATGTTTACCTTACTACGACGCTTTCCATAGTAGCTTCAGTAAAACGTTTACAGTGATGGGGTTTTACTCGTAGATATTGTGACATATTGCCATCAAGGATTATAAGGGCTGTTCGATATAACGTGGGTCGCCGATATAACGGTAACTTAGAATTTTTCATTTGAAGGCGCTTTGATTCTGTGCAATGAAAGGTATATAGTAAAGTGATAGTAACGTTTTTTATGATACGTCACCCTTCTGTGACTCTTGCAATGATGTTAGTGATAAAGTATTTAGTCATTTCCTTTCTCGAAAGTGATTTCATCTACTATATAATGATGAATTTATGCTATCGTCTTATATCTTTTCGTTATAACGCTATAGCATTGTGATATACACTGCATTCAAGGGACCTCGTTGTAACGATATCCATGATGCCGTTTGCTAGTAGGTGTTCTAATAACGCCTTTTTCCACGTCCTTATATAAGGTAAAAGTCAAGGATTCTGCTCAGTAGAACTGCTTTAGTGCAGTCATATGTATCACTATAGCTGATGACAGTCTGTATTCATCGCTTCTTATTTAACAGCTTCAGATGTTCAAATCGACATCTCAGCAGTTTCCATAGATACCTAAGAGAAATTTAATCATACATCTTCCTGTATTGCGATATGTCCAAGGGCATCTAGAGTAAGTTACACTTATGAATATGTTCGAGCATTAACACCAGCATGATGACACAGCACCTAACTTTACATGTATTTATTTATTAACTAATAATGGAGCTTCAGAGCACATGATAAGTAAAGTCAGAATGGTGTTGAAAACAATTTGTCATTTATTGAGTATACGGATGAGAAATATTGGGACATAAGAACAATGAAGTTGTATTGAGAGTACACAAGCTTACATTTCACAAATTTAGCTACTGGTTTAATATATAGAGAATACTAAACGACGTTCCGTTTAATAACATATTTATGAAACGAGTGAGTGGTTTGTATTTAAAAGAGCGATAGCGAGTTAAATACAAATACCATCTCACGAGTTTAATAAATATGTTATTAAACGGAAACGGGTTTAGTATTTTATTTATTACTCACTGATTTAAATGCCACTTAATTCCACAAACTCGTCGATAAATGAGACACATTCCATTGCGACCGCGGTGCTGACATTGTGACGTCATATTTGCCATTATGACGTCAAGTCAATCGGCAGCACTGGATGTTATTACACAATGTGTTATAACATTGTAGATTTATTAAACTGCGATATCTTCATTGTCTTAGCTTCATTGACTATTTTAAAACACATCGAAATTCGAAGTTGGCGAAAATGGTCAGAGAAGAGTTCCGCCCCTCCCTCCCTCCGCCCCTCCGTGTGTGCCTGAGCCTATGCTTCCGACTCTTTCCTTCCGGAACTGATCTTGAAAAGAATTCATTTTATTTGTTTATGAAGGATTGTAAATCTATTCAGCGAGTAGTTCAGACGTGCCTTTTGGAATTTTGAACTTCTTCGTATTTGTATTTGGCCGTTTCCATGGAAACGCCTTATACATTTTTGTTTCCAATACAGAACTCGAAGACCGTAAAGATGGGGCTCTATGAAACAATTATTTTTTGTTGCCTGAATTTATTGTTAAAAAATTGAATACTTTCTACGTAAGAAATTGTGATGGATTAAGGATCCTTTAAAGAATAAAGATGACATGTATTCATAATATATTTGACGCTTGTTCCACTGGGCGGGGAATATAACTGTCAGTCTGTTTGGTTTGTTGAAAATGAGAATCATATATGGTGTAATTGTCCCAGGAAAACTCTCCGGTCGGACTGTACAAGTTAGTGTAACCATCAGCCGATATAGCCTCGGTGTAACACTCAAAGAAGAAGGTATTCCTCCACGTTTATGCAGTACATCCATATTTAGATCGATGGTTTATCTTACAGAAAGAGTTAAGTAAAGGTTATACGTGTCTATGGGCAGAGGAACTATTCATATCTCATCTTCGATGACGTCATAAAAGAACTCCGATGCGTGGCAATACGTCACAGCTCCACTCAACTACAGGGGGAGGCAGGTACAAACCCCTCAAACACATACCTGAGCCGGGGATTCATTTCTTCAACCGAGTAACTCCACCAGAGGTACATTCTTTCCAGTGCATTCAATAATATTTATATTTTCTTTATTAGATTACTTATATAAATGTATAACCTATTCACCATCCAGGAGTAATTGTAGATTAACACATATCCTGTGTCTGACTCAGGGGCATTCGTTGAATCGCAACGGCAATCAAATGCGAAGCATGATCTCTTTATTTTCAAAACATTATCTGAATACAGAATCGATGTTTTGTAATTTCCGCGTATTGGTTTGGCCAAGAAGACAGCAGAGGGATCTCAGATCGGTAGGACTTCTCTCTCCTTATTATTACGTTACTCTCAATATTTTATGCTGTCAATTTTATAACTGGGAGTGTGCTTTTCAAGTTGTTTTCATATTGCATTTTGCCTCGAGATCTGAGCAGATAATTTTAAGCCTTATACGTTTTTATAGACGTTTTCATAACAAAAAGTTTTCTCAAGTTCTCTGATGTCCTACCATGCATCATAGTTTGAACAAAACTGAGAATTTTGTCCAGCGCTCTTCATCAAAGCATGTGTGAAAACATTTGGTATTTGGCAGCACGTGATATTTAACACAGCATGAAAATCATCTAGTCTGAATATTAAACAAACATCAAATTTTGCACAGTTCCATCCGAAGAAATGTATTATGTTCATTTTCTATGCAGTAATATTTGCTAAGAGATATTTTCAGAAACGTTAAATCCTTTAAAGTTCGAGCTCGGCCTGTCTGGGTTTTACTTCTATAAGGAATAATTAGCGTTTACACATATGTCTGTAAAGTCATTCTTTCATATCTGAAATATTCGACGAACCTTTAATCGTTAATAATCTTCAATGACATTTATTCGCTTACTCCTTCAATCATAAAACATGTTTAATCACTTCCAATTTTCCTTAGGTTTATGTCTTAAACCAAAATCAACATGGAAAGTTTTCATGAAGATGTGTAGAAAGATATGTAAACATTTTCAGATAATATCATTCGAACAATGTGGGAGTATAAACCTTTCAACATCAGAGATTCCATTGAGACTGGTCCCTGACTCGGCCACCTCTAACTAATTCCATCTCTATGACTCGCAAGGTACAATAATTTCTACTGTTTCAGATATAGAGATTATTACCCGAGAAAGTGAGTCATTGACTTTTATTAAACGAGTGGGAATGTTTTATTGCCCGAGCGAGAGCGAAAGTTATACACACATTTGCACGAGTTTCGTGAAGGTCATAAAGCACACGTTCGAGTGTAATGAATTTTCTTTATTACCCATTCTAAGCCATTTGATTCGTGTAACAACAGCCAGGAAATGACACACTTCACTTGCTGCGGCAAGCTGCAGTGACGTCACGAACAGTTGTTGTGTGATGTCACAGACGACAAAAGACGGGTTATCGCGCTGAAACAATGGTTGCTAGGTAAACGTGATGTGTGCACATGTGCTCGTATCGAAAATATTAATTAGGTTATTTGCAACCATTTGGGTAATAAAGTGTGATCCCAAATATGATAATGGTGTATCATCTCACTGTGTCTATATGGTCTGCTCCATTGATTAACGATATTTTGTTAAAAATTCAATCCCTGGGGCACTGCGTCTAGGATAAAAATGAGATCACTTTTATCTTTTTTTGTTTTTTTTGCGTGTCTGCTTATGAGTTATTGTTCGTTTCACTGTTTACATGCAGTAATCTTTACTACCAATTACTTCAATTGTCTGACATTTGGGGTCTGTGACTCGTTAGCAGACACGTCAATCACCATAGGTAGGTAAAAGTGATCTCATTTTTATCCTTGACGCAGTCTGCCTTTAAGATTAAATTGATTAAAACTAAACATTCACGTTAAAATGGCATATTTCAAATGAAATATCTTAGTTGATCAGTGTGTTCCTATAATTTCTTACACCAACATACTTAGCTCTATTTAACATCTGATTGTATGACCTGTTTGTTTATTCCCTCATGTTTGTAACTTCTTTAAACTAAGCAGTTTAATTATTTCCATATCACCATTACCTGACAACTACTGTATCAATGCTCGCTGACGCTCGGATAAGCACAAAAAGTCATATGACACGGAAAGGTCATATGACACAGATGCTCGACGTGTAATAACAACTATGTATCAATATGTTAATAACACATTATTCATGCGGATAACATCTGGATAGGACGTATCAGCGATGACATCTTGTAACACTCCATAATGCTGACATAATGTCGTATATCAAAAGCAATACAAGTGTACTGATAGAGTGTCTGACCACCTCTAACTCATTCCATCTCTATGACATGTACCTAGGGACGAGGGAACCAAGCTCTCACCTAAAGATGGATTATCCTCAGGTTTAAAGGATGTGTTTGGGTCACATAGTTCATCATGTAGTTTACAGAACCCATTTGGAACTAAAATAGTAGCTATAAAACACAGCTTTGTCAGATCACAGGTGCCTTGTTGTTATTTCACATCTATCAGAGATGAATGGGTCAAATCACCGACTTAAGGCCGTGGTCAAATTTATACGCAGAGTTTTAATCATAAGTATTGGGAAAGTACCAGTACTCGAATTCATTCTGAAACCGTATATACACTTACTTATAATTGAATAAAGGTGTTCCTTTTATCAAATAATTCTACAACTGAAAGCCACTATGTTCAGTTGCGAGGTCTTCTCGTTCATACAACATGTGTCATGTGGTATCGCTCTACCTTTGTTTTAATTAATATTGTCAATCAGTCGATAACCGCTATACCACTCTAGTTTAGATAATACTGTTTGAACAGTGATCATTCTACTGTTCTTTATCACCGGTACTTCTTAAAGAAAGCCAAATCTATGAACCACACACTCTGCGCATTTTAGATATTTATGTCCAATTTTGTATTGCAATATATGCTACAGAAAGTGTTGGTTATTTGTAAGTATACATTGTATACTTCGAAAATTGATGTTTATCGTTAAGTATTTGAGTGTATACTACGAAAAGTGGTGCTTATTATCAGCATATATTGCTAAGAGTGATGCTTATTTTAAACATATACTCGAAAAAGTTATATTTTTTCTGAATAATAATTTATATATTTATTACGAAAGGTTGTTCTTATGTGTAAGTGTATACTACGAATAGTCGGCTGATTTTAAAGCACATGCTACGAAAAGTCGGCTTATTTTAAAGCACACGCTATGACTAGTCGGCTTATTTTAAAGCACATGCTACGAAAAGTCGTGCTTATTTTTAATTTTATAATACGAAGAGTGATGCTCCCTTTAGGTATTCTGAGGAAAGTTGTACTTATTTTAAAGAATATACTTCCAAAGGTTTTTCTTATTTAAAGTATAAACTACAAAAGGGGTTGCTTATTTTTAATCATATAATATAAAAAGTGGTGCTGATCGTTAAGTATATACATGTGTACAACGAAAGGTGGCGATTCGAGAGCGATGATTAGGTGCAATGTTAATTTAGATCATCTAATAACTACACCATGCGACTATGTTTTAATTGTGCATGGATTGTTGCTGTATGTGGGGTTCATAAACGATATTGCTTTGTGCTCAGCTTCTGTACAGACAGACAGACAGATAATTTTATTACTGTCTCACTTGTAGTTACATAAATGAAATAAATAGTGTAAATATAAAACATAAAATCATAAGATGTACTACAACCAGTCGCTCAGCGACTTAGGAGAGATAATATAATCTTATAAATACACAAATACATAATAAAAGATAAAATATACAGTGTATGTCGTAAAATATATACATATATGAACAGCTATAAAAAGCTTAAAATCACCTTAGCCATATGAAATATAACGACGTTTTGTTAAAATTTCAGGTTCATTGGATTTAAAAATATAAACATTTCTTCACAAGAAAGTGAACTAAATTTGTGTAATTTTCTTCGACATTAAAAAGCTTTTCTCTAATATCGGTGTAAACGGGGCAATAATATAGAACATGAACTTCGTCTTCCACTTGATTAAGACAGTTAAAACAATATCTCACCCTGTAATGTATTAAGAGTATAACGCATCATTGAGGTTGTACAGTGTGAATTAGTGTGTAATAACATGTTCCTTTCGTGTAGTAACTTTAAGAAATAAATATAACACAGTAAATCATATTTCTGTAGTATGTTACAATTAGGAGATAAACATGCTGTGTTTGAAAATCAGCGGCGTATAACTGAATTATTATAGCTCTAAATTTAATTTAAAGTCGAACGCGTAGCTTGAGGCTTTAAATGGATAATTTAGAGCTACAATAATTCAGTTATATACCGCTGAATTTCAAACACAGTAATACTATCTCCATTCTACTTTATCAAAGATTTAGTATTGAACTAAATTTATATTCAGACGCATTGAATCGGGCGCGATTTGTCATTCGACACCGTGCAGAAATTCCACGGCCCGACATTTACAACGATATGACGTATTTGGTAATCTCGAATGACGTAGTTTGTTATAAGGCTTCGGAATACGGCGAAAGTTTTCGAATGCATTAAATAGAGGTCACATTGTTCTGTAGACGATAGCGTTTTGCAACTAGCGTCAACGCAATTTCTGCAGTATTTTCAAAATTGACATAGTTATTATTGCGTCAATATTGTAAATAAAGTTTTAGGTAAGTTTATTCTCCATATATTGTCCGGTTTTAACTCTTTTGTCATCCGAATTGAGTTTATTCAGGAACGTTTCTGAAATGCCAAATTGTTGAATGACATATTTTTTTAACTGCATTGTTAGCTTTCGCCGTTTCGGGTCTCATTTTGATCGGTTTCAGATTTATTATCAAAATTATTTATTTTTGTCATTTTGTTCACAGCAACAGCTCATTTATCAACAAATATTCGAACATGCAACTATTCGGAGAATTAATGCATTCGCTATTGTTGCCTGGTAACAAGTGTATTCTTGCGCAAAAGACAAGGTAAACAGAGCACTGTATAACCAAATTATTCACAGAAGCCAATCAGAAACGACTATTTCGCCAAGTTATGGTAGACTACGTTTTGTATAGAATGAAAACGTTATTCCATTTGGTCTAAATAAATGCATATTGGCTAAGGTATATTTAAGTGCTGACAATTTCATAAATGCACTTATACTAAATGGTGTTCAAAGTTAAATTGTTACACGATGTTCCGCATAGATACACCAATTATTATCAGAGTAACTGACCGTGTATTACGGTACTTGATTCATCACGTATTTGCTCCTGTCGTTACACAAGCACTGTCATACCATGAGCTCATAGAGGCAGCTATGCTTGTAGACAGACACGTGAGTGAATCTGCTAACAATATCTGTCTCCTGTCTAACATAGCCACAACACTAATGTCAGGCCAGACCGCCGCCATTACTAGGATCAAGCGCGATGGTCCATATTTGACTTCTATCATAAACAATGATTAAAGCTAAGTAAATAGCTAATGCCGGTCTCTGAGGCCCATCAATAGAGAGCCCATTGATAGAGTCTTCTTGTCTTGTGTGTCCAGCTATAAAGACTTCAGTGCAGAGTTGTGCGACATAGAGGCATCATGCTGGTAATATATACAGTGTATGTGGAGGCATAATAGTGGACATATATACAGTATTATACAGTATTCAGAGAGGCGTCATTTTGGTAATATATAGACTATTATACAGTATTCAGAGAGGCGTCATTTTTGGTAATATATAGACTATTATACAGTATTCAGAGAGGCGTCATTTTGGTAATATATAGACTATTATACAGTATTCAGGGGGGCGTCATGCTGGATATATATAGACTATTATACAGTATTCAGAGGGGCGTCATTTTGGTAATATATACAGTATTATACAGTATTCAGAGAGGCGTCATTTTGGTAATATATAGACTATTATACAGTATTCAGAGAGGCGTCATTTTGGTAATATATAGACTATTATACAGTATTCAGAGAGGCATCATTTTGGTTATATATAGACTATTATACAGTATTCAGGGAGGCGTCATATTGATAATTTATAGACTAGTATACAGTATTAAGAGAGGCGTCATGCTGGTAATATATACAGTATTATACAGTATTCAGAGAGGCGTCATGCTGGTAATATATACAGTATTTAGGGATGTATCATAGTGGTAATACATACAGTAATCAGAGGGGCATCATAGTGGTAATATATACAGTAATCAGAGGGGCATCATAGTGGTAATATATACAGTATTCAGAGGGGCATCATAGTGGAAATATATACAGTATTCAGAGGGACATTATAGTGGTAATATGTACAGTATTCAGAGGGGCATCATAGTGGTAATATGTACAGTATTCAGAGGGGCATCATTGTGGAAATATATACAGTATTCAGAGGGGCATTATTGTGGAAATATATACAGTATTCAGAGGGGCATCATTGTGGTAACATATACAGTATTCAGAGGGGCATCATAGTGGTAATATATACAGTATTAAGAGGCATAATTGTGGTAATATATACAGTATTAAGAGAGGCATAATTGTGGTGATAAACACAGTATTCAGAGATGTATCATATAAAGTGGTAATATATACAGTTTTCAGAGAGGCATAATTGTGTTAATAAGTACAGTATTCAGAGATGTATCATATATAGTGGTAATATATACAGTATTCAGAGAGGCATAATTGTGTCAATAAGTACAGTATTTAGAGAGGCATCATAGTGGTAATATATACAGTATTCAGTATAAATATATACAGTCTTCAGAAGGGCATCATAGTGGTAATATATACAGTATTCAGAGGGGCATCATAGTGGTAATATATACAGTATTCAGAGGGGCATCACAGTGGTAATATATAATTGTGTCAATAAGTACAGTATTTAGAGGGGCATCATAGTGGTAATATATACAGTGTTCAGTAGAAATGTATACAGTCTTCAGTGGGAATATGCATTATATTATTTTGAGGAAATATTCTTATTTACTTGAGTGGTAATGTTTCAGAACAATTGATTTGCGTTATCATCAAAATCGTTGAAGAACAGTTATAGGTGAACTACATATAAAACGTCGGAGTTTTTATTCCCAGTTTACACACATGTGTCTAGTTATTTATGTATGATGTATGATTAAGATAGACTCCAAAGAAACTGTATTCATAATATAGAGTGTGTGTGTCTTTATAATGCCTTTAATAAAATTTTAGTTTCTCATCTAATTTGAAATCAAACGTAAACTGTTTATGCTGTTAAACCACCTTAGCTTCAATTAATGTATAATCTATTAAATTAATCAGTAAAGTAACCAATAGAACGTTCCTTAAGGTATAGAATACATCGACAGATCGACTTGTATGTGATGTGTATTTACTGACATGTTTGCATCGATCTTAACCCGTTCTTCAATATTAACCATTAGACTTTCCTTTTTGTATAACTGTAATGTTTATATTATCAAGTTTTTACTGTAGAATAATTCTGCGCTTTGAAAACTAACTATTACATCAGAACATCAGCCAATAGCTCTGCAACATAAGAAGTTGAAAGATGATTGAATTGTTCAAGAATTACAACAATTATGTCATTATGATTTGATATTTTCTACACACGTAATAAGAATATGAATAATAGCAGTGACAGAATGTGTTGTATTTTGTGAGAACTCGAAGATTATATTAATTTCCTAATTATTTACAACGAAACAAATTTAGCATCGATAGCAAAGTCCTTTAAAGTACATGCAGGAATGGGCTGAAGTGATGTAGACGAGAAATGCAACATGCTGCCATGTTGTGGCAATGAGAATTATCAACATAAATTGTAATTACAAATATTTAAAGTGGGTTTTACATTCACATAGTCAACACATTATCAACATAATTAAGTTAATAGAATATTACAGACATGGTAGCACAAACGGTATAATTGAATTACTAACATAATTCTTATTTGGACATCCATTACAGTAGCATGATATCTATGATTAATGATTAATAAATAATCAGGGTTGTATTCTTCAGTAACTATGTAACAATATGGTCCTTACCAATTATCGCTTCAATCACCAGCTAATTTAAACCTTGACGCATTTCCTTTACTTTTCTGTAATATCGTAGAAGTGCGCTGCATCTTAACTTCATAGCGCGCTACTACGCTTTTACCATCGTCGTGGTCTACTAAAGGGTGTCAAAGTTGTGACTTCTATGTGGTTTGAACAAAATCTACATTGCTACGACGGGCATCATGAAACCATTCCCATTACCTTTATGTTGAATGCATGATCAACATGTCAGCATGGCATCATTACAGCTAAAACAAAACTGTTTGTTATGATGACTACGACTATCGGAAGATTAATTTTGCATAGCGGTGAAAACTGCCCTCTGTAACCAGGAAATCCAAGCTAGTTCTACACTGAATTCCAATCTAACGCTGCCCAAGAACAGGGACTCTGCTCATAAAATACTCTTTTAAAATTATAACGGTTAACCTTAACTGCAATTCCTTAAGATTTCAATGAAAATCAGACAATGTTTCCATGTCCCTGGTGGGGCTCGAACCCCAAACCTCTTAATTCTACGGTAAACGCGCTAAGTCACTGCATCACCCAAGAACGATGTCAACTATTCATACAACACTAATATCATTCCCATATGTGCTCAACAGATTATATTATTAGTCCCTGTGTACATATACTGGGTGATAACGGGGTACATTCCCTGATTTGATCCTTTTCTCAGGCTAGAGCATCAATCCGTCACTGATCAGCAAGATAATGCAGGCCCTCTAATATCGCGGTCACTGTGCTAGCATGAATTGTTTGACAAGCGTGTAGGTGCTGTATTTACAAGAACTCTGCTTAATAGGAATGTACAACAAGGTCGTACTAATCCTGTTCATACAATCTGCCATCATGCTGCTCTAAACTGTTTATTGAACGTGTGTGCATCTTATTTACTAATATTTCTGTAAATTTGAAAATACAACAAGGTACTGACAACCCTGGGCATGAAATTAGGGAAATGTAAAAGCTATGTCAAGATAACGCTACATGTATTTGGTTTGGAAGTAGTAACCCTGATGTTGAAATTATTGGTTTGTGGAACACTATTCATTCTTGATTGAATCTCCTCCAACTCCGCTGCCAGCTAAACATCCTACTGATTTCACTTCCTACTCAACATACATGTACGACAACAATACTATCCCGTTACACCCGGAAGTGTTGCCATTTCATTTGAAACTGTAAGAAATAGAAATGACCAAATAAGTATGATTTTCTCAAATACCACCTCCTCCAAACTCCATGTCACGTTGCAATAATCGACATAGGCATCAGAAATATCCCGTTACATTCGGAAATGTAGTTAGTTCACGGGATACTCCAACCTTCCCAGTCATGTTCAAACAAGAAACACTGCTCCCTTGATCCCCCTCTGTCTGCCTTAACTCCTACAAGGCCAATCCGGAATGTCTATCATTGTATACTTTGAGTGACTTGATTAACATTGTTACGTCCTATAAAGTATCCTATAAAGTTACGATGTACACACTTTGAATTGGCAGTTTGTAAACTGAAACAAGTAGCTATTAAATGCTACGCTCGACGTGCAGAATGGTTATTTATGAACGTCCGGCCAACTTAAGTTGTTCTTCTTTCCACTTGAGATTACTTCCTATAAGACCACGCTTTCTGAACGGTTAACTTCTCCAGTTACTACTACTATTTTAATTTCGGCGATATGTGTTTCTTGTACTCAGAAACACGTGGGATGACCAGTGAAACAGAACGCTACTACAAAACAGTACAGGGCCATGTTCAAGAGATGTTTCAAAGTAATCGCTCAATTAGCGATTACTTTTAAACCTCTTGAACCAAAGTAATCGCTCAATTAGCGATTACTTGTAAACCTCTTGAACGCGATTGCTCAATGTAGCGCTACGTAGGAAAGCGAGCGAACTTTGAGGTTTTGCACCGTGTCGTTCAGGATAGAATGAGCTCTACTTGAGCGCTACTTGAGCACTACATTGAGCGATCAATGAGCGATTATTAAGCGCTCGCTGTTATGGAACGGAGTCCAGGTTGATACAGAGACGTATGGCTGTTAAATGTAAAGTGTTTCGATGTTCAAAGTCACGTGACTGACAAGCATTACTGCAGTTTAATACCTTTATGGCAGTATTAATCTTGGGTAATATATATCATTACACGCTCATCTGTATGACGTCACAATAGTAATTGTAAAGTCACAATGTATAAGTACTGACGTCACAATGGTGTCCTACTCGCACAAATCTTAGTACATGTACAACAAACTTCGCATGCGCAAGATGGGCGTAGTCGCTTGCTTGATACCAAATAAAATAAAAATATTATAATTTGGGAAATCTTTTAGTGCCCTCTGTTAATGATTCAATAACAAATTTTGAAAAAGAAAGTCGAGGAGGTGTAGAAAGTTTCGTATTCGAGTGCTCTGCTGAATTGTAGTTCAGTTTCGTGTCCTGTCAAGCAATATTATAGTAAACGGGGCATATGTCTTTATACTATTTTTTACAACAAAAACACCTAACCAGAGATATGGTGAAAGCGTAGATGCACGATTAGAAACTCGGTCACGTCATTAGCCTGGTATTCTTACAAAATGCTAATTTTATTACTACAGGTAAGATTTAGAGGGGTATTTGGGCCAGACAGGTAATGCATTAAAAATTACAACCCAGTTTTACCTGTAGAAAAGTAAGATATTAATTTACCGAGATCCTAGCAAGATTCAAATCCGGGCCTCTGGATGTAAAGCACAAACTGTCGGTACTGCTGTTCTGATACAACGTTGAACTAAGACAGAGTATTCAATAGCATGCACAGAGGATATTCAGATAATCTACGTTATATTCAAGCTAGCCACTTAACATGACACACGCTATATAGCTATTTCATGTCAACATGTTTTGAAATATTGATTTGGAGTAATGCTTACAAAAAGCGTTAAACAATTTGTAACTGATTCATGATTCATTTGTCTTTACTTAAGACATCAAAAGTGCGAATACATCCGAAGGTAATCGCACTGGGATCTATTCCCAGACTTTAAGACGGTGGGGAAGACTCCAATAAATTGCTACTGTTCCGGTATGTTGCTAAAATAGACTATGAGAAATCACTTAACCATCCAAATAAATGCTCTCTAGACTCGACTCATTTATCATGAACATTTCCTGTTTATAACCTTCCAGACACCTCTACTAAATGCACACAGGTACCCCGACCCGACTAATCCTCCATATCCGTAGTACGGCTGAATGATATTGATAAATCTCGTTGGAATTACATTCATGCCTGGGGATATTCTTGCTGCTATTTAACCCAGTGAGTAGCCCGTTCTGGCAGATATTGACCGGAAGGCGAAACAAGGAATTGATCTCAATCGGCATACAATAATAACGCTATGAGGGGACTGTTCACAAATTATTTCCCATTTTAGGCTGGTGTAAACGCCATATTGTGTGTACTGGGGCTTAAGGGGTGTTGGAAGGGTCCTTATCAGCTGGAATGTTGGCCAATCAATGACCAGTGTCCCATATCGGAACATCGCTGGAGCCAACGAGAGAGTTAGAGTTAACAGTGCCCCAAGGGAACTGAAGTCTGATTTTTAAACTTGTAATTTTTATCGTAATTGGCTGGAAAATTAGATTCACTTCCATTCTTTTTTTCGATGTATGCCCTCGATGTGTATTCGATAAAAAGGTAGACATTCAGTCAAGAGCCCTCGTCTATCAGTGTGTAATGTGTATTGGTATCATTAACGGATTCTACTAATCACAGTGTAATATCATTGGTTTTGTGTTCGGTCTTTAATTCGATCACATTTAATGAAACATAAATGCTTACCGGAATATAATATTTTACCATATGTAAGTCTAGTTTCAACAATGAACAAGGAATTAAAAGTAAAATACTACATGTAATTTGATTTTTTTTTAAGAGCACGACAAGATGAAGTGTCTTGTATTTCTGTCAAAGCAAAATTGTGATGTAAAACATCATCTTTATGAGAACATCTTACACAATTGTGAGTTGTAGAGTAGCGTTTTTAAGTTTTCTCTCTAAAATATGTCAAAGTGGATTGTATTCATAGAATGGCCATTTCAAACCAAAAATATTGATCGTTCATCTGAATGTGTTATATTTGAAAGGGAAGATTTTATTGGTAAGGAAATGAAACATTGTATAGGCTCTTAGCCCGAGGAGGGGCAGGAAATATGTAGCATTACAGCTTACCCTTTGAAAATTATTTCAAATTCTGTTTTATAAGGGAGAACGCATTATTCTCAGAGACGCCGAAATGTTTCCAAATCCAATTTCAAGAATCCGATATGGCATTTTCATGTCTAGCAATACCTCGTGTTTGAAGTTGGGAAGTTTGCCTTTTTTGTAAGTTTTGGCGTTTTACGGCTGTATATTTTACAAAAGAAAATCAAACAGAATCTAAAAATTTTGAAACGTTCCCACTATATCACTATCATGTGATTGGCTGCATTCAACGCGGTACATATTGATGCATCATTCTACAAAGTATGTGACTAACAAATACACTTGACTAGCATTACATTTTTATGTCCAAGTTTGATTTTATTTACTATCCTCAACTATCCAATGTATGCTAAAGGACATCCTTCCATTAATTGAAACCCTGAATATCATGTACATTTGGTTGTCTTGTCGGCTGATTGAACTGAACTGAACGGAACTTCTAGTCAGATCATGATATAACATTGATTGTATATTACTATAACTTATAAGTTATTACATGAATAGTAATGTTCATTAATAAGTGAACTATGTGATAATGACTTAGATTCATAATAATTACTTGCAATGGAACCATAAGGGTAGACTTAAACGCTGCATAAACTCCATGTATTTATATACAAATTTGATATTTCTCAAGTTTCTTTCCACATTTGAATGCATCATTGGTATATGTAACAAAGGATAGAAGCATACCTATATGTTGGAGAACTTAACCGTCACCACGCGTTCATGATTTATCAATAGTATATGTCAGCAATACTACAGAACACAGGTACCAACGTATAACTGTTAATTATGCAAGTACATTCTAAGAACTTTAAAATGGATTCCTGCCTTCGTCTTTATCTTCATCCTACATTATGCATGCTTTCCTTCTTTTTTCTGTGTGTCATAAAAGGCTGATGATATTTATAAATGTCTTTCTAACTGTTTTAAAAGCGAGTATAAACAGTTCACTCATGCAGGGATTCCCAGCAGATTTCCGGTTCAGCCCTTCGTTTGTCGTGTCTCACAAGGCTTTCACAATGAATGGATGAATTCATATATTATCAGTGTTATCACACAACATAACAGGAAACCTTTAGTAAGGGTTATGTTTATAGCAATGTTTATCAACAGAGGTGTGATTACAGGTGTCAAGTTAGGCTCTTCTCTGGATTATCTTGACAGGTGTTATCCCATCTAATCCATTCTCTACGTTTCCTAATCCCCTCAAATATTCCTCCCATAACTTATGTATTGCGGACGCTTTTCATTTCCGCATTATGATTGGTGAGATTTGTATATGGTAGTTTTGATGAAATTACATTGTTATTTTTCTAAGATTAAATCAAATCGTACTTCCATCTGTCAGTGTTATTGTAGATCAAAGTGTTTGTGTGCGTGGTAAGCAGATATCGTGTATCCTTGAGCTCTGCTAGAGAATGTGAATTTACACAATATCGGTCAATTACTTATGATACCGCTACAGTTTTTTACACCTATTTGGAAAGCGTTACACATTGGAATTTATGAACATTCTTAGATCTGTTTTGTATCATTATTCTACAATCTACAATGTAGGTATCGCTTGATCTCACACAAACGATATCTACTGTGGGAGCCAGTTTAGAATGATAAATGATATTTACTAGTTTACTATATGCAACATTACTATATACAAACACCTTTTCCTATGTCCGTCGTTGACCAGGAGTCATGTTCTCTCTCCTCGAAAGAAAAGCAATTCAACACATGCAGTAAGGAAGTAAACAATCAATACATGCTATAGACTGGCGGGGATAACGACGAGTTAGGAGAACATTAAGTTAATATATGTCAACAGCTATATTCCCCTCTAACAGCATGATGAGCAGTGATGAAGATTTACACGTGAATTAGCTTGACATAACGTGTCCTATATCCTCATTTAACTGCTCAGGCTGTTCCGAGGTGTTTTTTATAGAACGGAAGATGATGCATTATTAAAATATACAAAAAACGAGTGATTGCGACTAATTGATCTAGAAAGTATACGACTTACGAACGTGAATACCTTCTGTAATAAACGTAACCTTAAGGTAATATACATGTAAAACGTCCACTGTCATAATACATTCAAAATCGACTTGTGAATGTTTGAATCACATTTATTGTTTTAACTAGTTTCTGTACTGCTACGTTCTGCATCTTTACGAATGAGACTGACGTCAACAGCGTAAACTTAAAGTGACCGTCATGTCTTTTTTTGCATTTCGTGAAATGAAGACACGCTATACTGAACCTAATTTTACAACGTTTAATACTAAAAGATATACACTAAGAGAATATTCAGATTGTAAGTTAACACATCCAATGTCGGCCAAAAGAAACGCCTACCAGATTTCTTATCAGATTTCGAAAAAAACCATAATGAACAGTTTAGCAATACCATAGCATTATGAAGTTGCACCATTCTGCATAATATATTCAAATTTCACAAGTTGTCATGATCAGAAAAACATTTGAAACAGACTTTCATACATACACGAGCAACAATACAGTGGTAATGACGCTACATATGTACGTGGGTACGGTGCGCAAGTGAATCATCCGGGAATAGCTGTCTTCATTAGGCGTGGTTTTCATGAATATTATTGACTCGAATCACAGTTTTTCCACGATTTCAAGGGCTTTCATATTAAGTATTATTTCGGCAAAACGTGGAGATCACCATTAATTACATTTCAGAAATTATTTTATCTTTCATTTTAAGGATAATGAAATTGGCGTTTCTTTTGGCCGACAGTGTAACGTATCATAAAACCAATAGCATACAGAAATCTACCCTATCTGAACATACCCTGAAAAGCAAGGATCACATCATCGATTGGGAAGCTACCAAAGTCCTGTCAACCAACAACAACAACTGGCACCAAAGAAAACTCCAAGAAGCGATTGACATTCGAAGGGAACAACCTGTAATAAACCGCGATCAAGACATTTTCTACCATGTGCTTGTCGGAGGAAATATACGAGGAGCACCAAAACAATCCAAATACCATCCATCCCCTCCTGTCGGAGCAATTATCCGAGGAGTTCCCACCAATAAACACCTATCAGCTCCAATCACCATGCAACAACTTCAAAGCCACCCTTATCAACAATTGAACTCTCTTCAAATCAACTGTAATTATTGGGTTTTTTTTACAATTTCAATGAAGCCAATTGGCCTCCGTCGTTTCATCATGTGTGTTTATTTACATCTTCAACAAAGCCTACAGGCCATTGTTTATCCACCACTCAAGTACTTACTCCTCTCAAGTTTGTATGGCAAATCCTCATTGTATACCATTCTCATTCTTTACCCCTCTCATGTTTGTATAATAAATCCCCATTGTATACCATTATCATGCTTTACCCCTCTCATGTTTGTATTACAAATCCCCATTGTATACCATTATAGTGCATGTTAATCTCTCTGATTGAGTTTCCTCACCATTGTTTTGTTGCTGTATAAATGTATCATATTTTGTTATTGCCTTACATTCCACCTGATGAAGGAGTGAGTATTAACTCCAAAACGTCGTTTATTTTCACATTAAAGACGTTGCTATCCAGAAAATCATCCTGTTCTTAATGGCATATATGTGTAATGGTAATATCCTCTTGAGTTTTATTTCCCAAAACAATACCCCGATAGAAGCCTCTTTGGTACATTTGATTCAAATGATTGACGGGAAATTACCCATATCTTACATCTATCTCTGTAGCTTAATGATTTTATTTATTTCTAAAAAGTCATTTTTAAAACGAAGCTCTTTAACTCTTAATTATTTACATAAGTGATCATGTCCGGGAAAGTTGGGTATGGAAACTATAACATTAAATCATTGTCAAGCAGGCATTTTAAATTAGAAAACGAATTAGCAAACCTTCTTTCCAAAATCAGGTCATATTTACTTCTGAAATTAACGTCATGTAACAAGATTCACTAACTCAGGCAGCCAGTTTTGAGTATGTTAAATATTGCAAATATAATTCAACGTGTCTATTATGAGCATTACACCAACAAATCGTTAAGCTGTCTTGAATAAGGAAAACTTGAAATGTGTAGAAAATATATCTGTGATATTTTTCTTGCTTGAGCTTGTAGACGGTTTTGATTTGCCCCCTAGTAGTTTCATCTACCACCTTGCATTATGTAAAATACGCGTTTATACAGGAGTAACATTGTTCCATTATACATCATCTCGAGATACAGGTGTTAATATTACTTACAATAAACGCTGGAACTGGAATAACAGATGTTTCCTAACGTTGAAGTAATATGTGGCAACCACGGCTTTGTGCCTGTAATGACATTGGTTATTTAAATATACAAAGCACGTTGATAATCTTATTTCGAGCATTACATTCATTAAGCATTTGTTAGTTTCTGTACTTAATTAGTTTTTAACTTACTTTAATGTTGAATTCATTTGAATTTTAGATGGAAACTAAGCATTAAATGAACAATGAAGTAAGGATTTCAACACGTGTGTGTTAGGTAATTTATTCAACATGCTTTATCTTGAGCAGTGCGTGCTTTAATGTTTATCTTTTTAAACTTAAAATATAAAGTTTTCCATGGTCGTGTTAGTGGTTTTCCCGCCACTAGGTACAACGTCATGTAAGTGGTTGCCCGCCACTAGGTACAATGTCATGTAAGTGGTTGCCCGCCACCAGGTACAATGTCATGTAAGTGGTTGCCCGCCACAAGGTACAATGTCATGTAAGTGACTGCCCGCCACTAGATACAATGTCATGTATGTGGTTGCCCGCCACTAGGTACAATGTCATGTAAGTGGTTGCCCGCCACTTGGTACAATGTTATGTAAGTGACTGCCCGCCACTAGATACAATGTCATGTATGTGGTTGCCCGCCACCAGGTACAATGTCATGTAAGTGGTTGCCCGCCACTAGGTACAATGTCATGTAAGTGGTTGCCGCCACCATGTATAATGTCATGTAAGTGGTTGCCCGCCACCAGGTACAATGTCATGTAAGTGGTTGCCCGCCTCAAGGTACAATGTCATGTAAGTGACTGCCCGCCACTAGATACAATGTCATGTATGTGGTTGCCCGCCACTAGGTACAATGTCATGTAAGTGGTTGCCCGCCACTTGGTACAATGTTATGTAAGTGATTGCCCGCCACTAGGTACAATGTCATGTAAGTGGTTGCCCGCCACTAGGTACAATGTCATGTAAGTGGTTGCCCGCCACTAGATACAATGTCATGTATGTGGTTGCCCGCCACTAGGTACAATGTCATGTAAGTGGTTGCCCGCCACTAGGTACAATGTCATGTAAGTGGTTGCCGCCACCATGTATAATGTCATGTAAGTGGTTGCCCGCCACCAGGTACAATGTCATGTAAGTGGTTGCCCGCCACCAGGTACAATGTCATGTAAGTGGTTGCCCGCCACAAGGTACAATGTCATGTAAGTGACTGCCCGCCACTAGATACAATGTCATGTATGTGGTTGCCCGCCACTAGGTACAATGTCATGTAAGTGGTTGCCCGCCACTTGGTACAATGTTATGTAAGTGACTGCCCGCCACTAGATACAATGTCATGTATGTGGTTGCCCGCCACCAGGTACAGTGTCATGTAAGTGATATCCCGCCACCAGGTATAATGTGATGTAAGTGATTGCCCGCCACCAGGTACAATGTCATGTACGTGATTGCCCGCCACCAGGTACAATGTTATGTAACTGGTTGCCCGCCACCAGGTACAATGTCATGTAAGTGGTTTCCAGCCACTAGGTACAATATCATATAAGTGGTTGCCCGCCACCAGGTACAATGTCATGTAAGCGATTGCCCGCCACCAGGTACAATGTCATGTAAGTGGTTGCCAGCCACTAGGTACAATGCCATGTAAGTGGTTGCCCGCCACCAGGTACAATGTCATAAAAGTGGTTGCCCGCCACCAGTATAATGTCATGTAAGTGATTGCCCGCCATCAGGTACAATGTCATGTAAGTGGTTGCAAGCCACTAGGTACAATGTCATGTAAGCGATTGCCCGCCACCAGGTTCAATGTCATGTAAGTGGTTGCCAGCCACTAGGCATAATGTCATGTAAGTGGTTTCCCGCCACCATGTACAATGTCATGTAAGTGGTTGCCAGCCACTAGGTACAATGTCATGTAAGTTGTTTCCCGCCACCAGGTACAATGTCATGTAAGTGATTGCCCGCCACTAGGTACAATGTCATGCAGTGGTTGCCCGCCACTAAGTTCAATGTCATGTTAGTGGTTGCCCGCCACCAGGTACAAAGTCATGTTAGTGGTTGCCCGCCACCAGGTACAAAGTCATGTAAGTGATTGCCCGCCACCAGGTACATTGTTATGTAAGTGATTGCCAACCACTAGGTGCAATGTCATGTAAGTGGTTGCCAGCCACTAGGTACAATGTCATGTAAGTGGTTGCCCACACGTGGTAGGAGGGTAAATCACGTGGGATCTTGACGAGTTGACTTTCAACAATCATCAGTGTCATATTGACCAGTCTGTCACAGCTGGATGATAACTCATATTTGATGTGACTTGCATCGACCAATCAGGGCAGAGTGTTCTATAATGACACCAAGATGTGCAGACACTAGTCGTCTTGCTGCCCTTTGACCTCCATATGCGACGTTGAAGGCTATTAATATACCTTTTGTCACAGTTAGTCAATCGTCGTAAATCACGTTGGGGATAGTATCGGAGGATCTGTCACTATATCATGTAAATGATTAGTATTTAAAGTCAAATACACAAAGCGCGGGGGCTTAGCTGCAACATATATTCAGGAACATCTGAGGGATGAAAGATGCCAAGATCTGTGTGCTAAGTACGGGACATCGGGGATCGTATTTCTCTATCGATCTGTCGTCCTTCTTCTATGTAGCCTCAATTGAGTATATTTATGACAGTTATGCATTATATATGTTGTGGACTCAGTCACGCGAGAGGAAGACGAGAAGAAATGATACACAACTGATCTGTACGGCTGTTCATAGTGTCGGACCAGAATCGCTTTTCTATTTTGGCTTTTAAAAATGTGACTTGCCATTTAGATTTCAGATTCCAGAGGTACATCACATCAGTGTTCTTCTCTTTAATTGTTTGGCAAACACCTCCTTCGTTTCAAGTGATGCTGCTTCAACGGCATGTTATAACTGTGCCACATGTATTTAAATTTACCATGTAGTGCTGAAGAACAACCATACAGGTGTCGCTCACATGTACGTATAGTATGATACCTATTTTAAATTCAAACAGTACATGGGTAATATATATGACAATTTTCCGAATGTGTAACGTTTATCATTTAATCAATTGAAATAGGAAAATGACGAGAGACAACATGTATTGATAACAACTTTATTAATGATATATTCCATGTTTCGACACATGTTCTTGAACAAATTATTAGGATAGGCACATACATGTATATGTACAGGTCACAATAGGTACATTAAATACAATTTGCTAACAGAGAGAGGTATAGGAAACCGGTGATGTTCATGTACGGATAAATTCAAATGAGACAGACTGGACAGTTAAATTAGAACTTTTTTTTAACACCCATGAAGACAATTCGCCATCAACTTATTGTTGTACTTGACCGCTGCTCAGACTGTTTTTTCACTATTAGTAGAAGAAGAAGAAGAAAAATGTTTTATTTAAGTGTCACACACATAAAATTGTCCGGCCAAGATGACATCTGAGACACTGAAATCATCATGATGCATATTATAAATAGAATATTATCAACAGAGATATCATAAAAGTTTGTACTTGTAATAGCATAAAATAAAATAGTACATCTATAATAGTAAAATATAACATTAATGGCTCATATTTCCAAAAGTAAACATGTTGTATACCGTTGCGGCGATGGATTTGATAAGAATCCTGTTGGAGGGTAAATATTATTAATTTATAATGTGGAAATTCAAATCAGTTTTCTACAGAGTCATTTCCCAAACAAGGCCAAACTGCACAAAACCACTCCGGTTTTTGTAATTTGCTTATATATCAATTAATTTTATATATATATTAGTAACCATTTACCACGATAATGTTTCTCTACACAGTGAACCATGATAGTTCAGCCAGTGTATACCGTACCAGATCCTTGCATACCAGTTTCATGTCATGTTGACTACCACTCTGTGATGTCCCTGGGAATTGTGTAGGATTATACTAAGTACATGCTCCTCATTCAATACAGTTTCTTTCGTAGCTAATTACACATTTCGTAGTTTTATTACATTATTTTCCATGCCCAAAGTTCTATCATGAAGATCTCTATACACTGTTGAATGTTTATATAAAAGTTACTTTATGCGAGTTTGAGATAGGTTGTAATGGTCAAGTCATTTACAATGCTGTGATGGGTTGAAAAAGTCGTTATGACAGAGAATCCCGTTATATCATACATAATACATTGTCAAATGGAGAATTTCAAAACATACTTTTCATATTCGACATCGTTGGTATCACACTGCAAACATGATATTCACATAAACATGTCATTAATTGTTTTTACGTTGTTGTTTAACTCTTTTTTAAGTCGTGGCAAGAAATACAAGGATTTTGGAGAAAAATATGTTGTCGAATTTGTGAATATAAAATATCTGTAATATCAATTGTCAGTATTTAATATTACGTTTTTATTTATTTCTATTAAACTTACTTTTTCATAGATGAATACTGTTCTGTGTTTATTGCGTCACAAACATTGAACTAATCATACAATACTATATTACATATTGATATTCGACGTGTGTGTATCTTTGAAACATAGTAACGTAACAGAAGTCAAGCAATGGGAAAAAAGGTTAACACAAAACAGGTATCAGATTCCAGTTCATCATCAATGTGCACATTGTGTCATCTACATCTGTATACATCAACTCTCATGAGTCATACATTAATATGGAGAAAACCTCGACAGATGTTTCAGTCACTACCTTTAAAGATGACTTGAAGCATGGTAGCAAAACCTATGGTATGTCCCCAAGCAAAAAGGTAGGCTTTGATTTGTCGCGTTGTCATGTCATAGACGCCCAGTTGAAATATACCAATGAAGTTCAGCAACAATCGGCGAGCTCTCTGGATGGGTGACCCGATTCATTCCTGAATTCTAAGAGTGTGGAGGGCAGGATCCATGTCACTCATTGAGACTGAGTTAAGATACTCGTACTTTTTCTTTCAATCAAGCTCTCGATTCTTTACTGATGTTTAAATCCTTAAACGTGGCTTGTAAAGGTTCCATAGACTAATACGAGGGTACTATAAGTAGTGTCAACTTGGTGCCATATGTGATTGTTCAAGGCATGCCACCATCTAAAAAATATAGCGCTTCTTTTCAGGAAATTTGCTTGTGCGATGGTAAATTAAAAAGTACATGCTCATCCCTTCCGCATTTGAGCGTACAATTATTGCAAACCGAACATACACATATTTGCTCCCAATGCAATTTCTGTGTTTCGACCTTAAGCACAGTGCCATATATTGTATTTGAGATCAGATTACGACTGGTATAAGACGTATTTCACCATTGTTGGGCTGGCAGCACCATTGTGGCTATAGATTATGGTTGAACCTTGTTGTGTCTATGAGAACTGGCAAATCATGAGCGGTACTATATTTACATTATGTGTGCAGGGCATATTTAATAACAGTAATAACGTGATGCGAAAGGAGAGTAAAGCCAATATGTCTTCAATAACAGTGAAATATCTATAGAAATTGTATTCAACCTTTCCGTTGCATGAAGAATCAAACGTGGTTAAGTATAAAGTATGTATTTATGCATATGACACCGCATGTGAATAGGCAACCTAAGGGTAACTAAAGCTTCTTGTCTTCCCCGTGTTTCAACTATAGTGGCATTGTTACGTTTGGGATCACATTATCAGAAATAGTACAAATTCAAACTACAAATACAAAAGATACAGTCGCGAGGTCACTGTAGCCGAATAGGAACGCTGTTAGTACAGTCAGTGTTGCCAGTAGGTGTCTGACTCTGAGGGAGTGTAAGTTCGAATCTCGCACGGGACCCGTCACGAGAAAAGAATTTGTTCTATTTTAGATAGTGTGATCTCAAATATAATGTTATCTTCGTTCATCATCTTAACGGCATGTATTTCTCATTTATTGTAAGGGTCACCTACTCCAATTTCAATTGTTAAAAGGGGCAGTAGCACATTTTTTGCAAATTTTATTTTTTTGAATTGTTTTTTTTATAGTGATAGTTTATGTCCTTTATATTAATTTTACTTTAGAGGGTAAAACATTACACAAACCAATTATCTGTAGTGATAATAACGGTGTTGCGTTTTAAGCAAAAATTGCATGGCGGCCATTTCATTGTGAACACAATTAATTATTTCAAATGACCAAAACGATTCCAAAGGCTTTACGGAACCATGTACACTCATTTTTTAACTTGATTTTCCGAAGAGAGAAGGATGTTTTACTATTGGTGACAACATTTTTCAAATACATTTCATCGACTTATTTGAGCTAAAAAAAAGTGCTACTGACCCTTTAAATGCCTAGTCAGTAAGAGAAGGGCACCGTCCTGTAATGCTGTATTATCAGAACATGGACTCCTTTCTCAAACATCTTGTGCTATGTCTTCCTTATAGAACTCCCAGGAATGGACATTATTCTTGAAATATGGGGGTTTTATACTGTAGCAATAGCAGGACTACGTCTATTTGTGTTTGTGAAACACTGCACGTTTTCTTCAGAATAACTGATTCATGTATCAGATGGAAATATTGTGATGCGATTTTACGATGGCGATGATTTCAGTGTTATAAAGGATATCTCATTCGATTCTCCTTATTTTGTGAAATTAAAATTCCAGAGAGAAATATAGTGTTTCGAGGTTGTAATAATGCCAAGTTGACGTATGATGTTTGATTATGAAAATAAGTGGAAAGTAAAGGCGTTTCCTTTCAATATACATTTACAAACCGGGTATATTACCACTATATATACAGTGTTAGAAAAGATGTAAGTCAGAAGGGTCATACTAACTACCTATATGTTTATTTGTATATATGTATATTAGTTCTGGGGCTTTTCAAGTGAATTCATATTACACATTAAACTCCAATCCCCAAATAGATTGTTGTATTACAAACAATGTTTATTGCATTGTCTGCGATCTATAATTGAATTATGTCGTGCAAGAACCATAAATCCTATGAACAGGCGGCTGATGTTAGTAGAGTATCCAGTTACTACAACCAAGCTGTTGGCAGTCCACGATATAAACATGAGAGTCAATTCCTGAAGTTAATGTAAACAATGCACCCAGGTAGGTGTGTCTCCGGATAGGTAAGGGGCAACCGGAAGTGACCTTTAACCTATCTCCTGGGGTAGGGAGAAGTCAAACAACTCACCTGAGATCGGGGGAGATAAAGGTGAGGTTGTGGATAGAACTATTTTATGTTTGAGTAGTTTGTACTGATTTTTGCATATCGGTTGTCAAGTTTTATAAGTGTGTATGATTAAGTTAATTTTCAGAGAAAGGGTACATATATTTGCCAGTATTTGTTTAATAGGTTGTCCCTTAAATGCTTGATTTTACATTGTTAATACGATGTTCTGTCTCTGACTCTTGTCAATGACTATTCTATTCCTACATTTTCAAAACGATTAAATGTAGTCATTTAATAATGGCACCTTGACAAGCCTTTTAACAGTTAGACTATGCCTTGTGAACTGTATTCATCTGTATTTTCAAATGTACTTTTAGATAGGCCTCATGTTGTCTTTCATCTTCGATAGTCACCGGTGTAAAGTTATGAAAACCTGTACCCTTGAGATTATTGAGGGTAGTGGCATAGTGTTTCTCGTATACATGAATTACACTTTATTCAAATTTATATACTTTATTTATACACTATTTTCATTACTTTTCTCTACATACTAAATGTATTGCATCACTGAAATGGGATTTTATGACTTTGTGAAATTCGTAAGTATCAAGTTTTCCACCTTAAGAGTGTGTTTACAAAGTGTTGACTTAATATCAGCTCCTAATTTATACGCACTCAATTACGATTTAATATAGATTGGTATAAAAAAAAACATCTACGCGTCATAGTAGTACAGTGAGTATTTGTTCAATTCGCAAGTTTGTGTCTTATAACGGTTTAACAAAAACGTTAAACTTTGATGCTTGTTTCATCTTTTTAAGAACGAAGATTGTGTATAAAGTGTTAATACGTCTGTTCTCCAACACAGTTCATGAAAGCTGTCATCCATATAATTCGGATGAAGATATATTTCAACCATAAATATGTCTGACATTTGAAAATGAGCGATTAATACTACCAGAAGCATCTAGATGAGCGTTCAATAAGGACAGTGTAGATACTATCAGTCCACGTCTACAGAAACATGTGTTCTCTCTCCGCCCCTCCAATATAGCGGCTCTACTTCAGTGATCCTTCCTAATACTTCACAGGGCAGGAAAGTGTAACATCTTATTAATACTATTGTAGGTCTGCTCAACCTTTAGTAAAAGGGGAGATATACACAATAATACCCGTGATCAATGAAGCCCTGTGAAGGAAATGACGGGGTAAACGGTGGGTGACGTACATGTGGGAGTCCTGTATTGCATCATCGTCCTTCACTCTTCATTGCAAGTGTACAGTGTGGCTGACGCCTAAATGAGATATTATAACGCCGCTTCAAGTAGACCTTGCGCTTTCTGAATTCTGTACCCAAACGGTTCGTCGACTTGGAAGTATGGTAATAATTATAAGGTAAGACATAAGAGTATATCGATAAAAAAAAGTTATATTTGAACAACGCATGTTTAATTTATTCCATCTATACAAATGTACATCACGTCTCCTGGTATGTATGCCCACGTGTTGAGGTTTACAGGCTTACATGTTTATAAACCTGTGGTCAAAATGTTTGTACTATATTAAGTAATAAAACGTTATTTTTTACGATTTCATAGATGAAAGTTAACGTAGAACCGGGGATGTAATTCATTTGGTAGAGTGTCCGCTCATCACCCGGAAGACCGGGATTCGATTCCCGGTCGCGTCATACCAAAAGACGTAGTTGTTTTCTTGCTTGACACTCAGCATTATAAGGATAGAACAACGCTAGAACTGTGTCTGCCGGGTGCAAAATGCACACAAAACAAATTTCCTATGTACAATGTATTCAGGACCATAAAGAGTTATTATTATGAATTATTGATTTCAAAATTATAAAAAGAAATGTTAATTACATATTATTAATTGTATTCACGACAAGTTGACAAGCTGCATCTCTTTTCATTAGATGATATGACGAACGAATCATAGACACAAACTCAGTCTGTTCAGTGGAATTCTTTGATACATGAAATATTCAAGGACATAGTATCTACTATAAATAATATTGCTAGCTCTAATAGATTGTATCTTCTATGGTAGTCTATATTATACCGCCTATAGCAATGGAAACCAGAGAAGCGAGATTTCCTATTTTATTAGAATTTTCAACTCTAACATTTGTAACGTTATCTTGATAATATGAGTTGAAACCGTAACGGTAGACTCTTGAGATTGTGGGCACTATTGATTGTGACTACTTACCTTCAATCTCGGCCTCAATACTGATAGTGCTAATTGAATTAAAACTATGTCATTCCGACAACTCTGGCAACAGATTTAATGGCATGATAAGTTGGAAAATTATTGAGAATTAAAATTAATGAATAGGTAGGGTTTATGTTCTGTTGAGATAGTATTTTTGATTAAGGATGTGGTTGATTACGGTGTCACCGAAATTTCGTTTACATTGCAATACACATATATTCTTCTTCAATTCTTCAATAACAGTGATGTCGATTTAAATAAAATTATAGATCACATGTGTCACAATGTTAAATCCACATAAATGATAGCATGAAATATTTTGCTATTACATCTACGTGACAGTTTATATTATATGTGTCGTTGTCCTAAATGTCAGATTGAAAATACTGTTGGAGTTTGCAGTGCCTTGCCTCACGTATTGACCTGGTGGAATAACGAGTACTACTTTATTTCTGTGACTCACGTGAACATGAATACTCCAGTTTTCCCTATGTGTGGTATCTGGTGTTGAGTACATGACGACGTACAGTCATAACGCAATTTTATTTCTTTTAGATACTAGTATTTCAATGAGTACATCTTTCTTCTCTATGTAGAATATTTCCGTAGATTTCATGTTATGTTCATACCTTCACATTTCAATCTACGCCAGCCATCGTGTGAGTAATGTCCATTTTAAGAGTGTGAAAAAAACCCAATCGAGGGACCTTCTCAATATATAAATGGGAGAGAAAAATTCTATATAGGCCTACATACACGTACATGTCGTCATGGTACGTCTGTACTTGGATGCCCACGAAGCTCAACAGAACATGTATTGAGGACTTAACGTCCAAATTCAGAATAAAACTTAATTAATTATATTCTAAGACAGGAGAAAGCCCTGACACCATGTGTTAAGGCTGTGGGCAGAAGGTTATCTGCCTGATTATCTCCCTTTACGAGAGAAAATCCCCTTGTCACATCCTGTCAAGAGACAGTTGTGTGAGTTTCTGGTGAGGGAGAGACAGAAGAGGCTGATAACAGTTTGTCATCCCGAACTCCCGTTATACCCTCACGAATGTCCCTACCGTGTCTTAGGTGTCATCCAAATGTGTTACGTAACTGTTAATATGTATCTTGTGCCAAGTATCTTCATTTTAACTTTAAGGCGAAGCTTAACGAATGACCTACATGTAATTAGAGTTTTAAACTTAGAACAAGGTAGCCAGAACTGTCAATTGTTGATCACCTCTTTCTGTTCATTAACTCATCAGTGTAACTCACGACGTATGTATTACATTATTTAGGTGACCTTGTTACATTAATTATTCTGTCTCCACTTTAGCAAGTCCAACATTCTGAATAATGAAATGATTAAACTTCTAAAAGTTGTACGTTTTATGAAAAAATAAAATGTGTGATAGGTTAAACTGGAGAACAGGAGCATGTTATTTCCTGGTTCAAGTTTGTTTGCCCTATTCACTGTATGGATATAATATGTTAAAATCGTTCATCCATTATAACTAATTGTCCTTGTGACCGATTCAACCCTTTACTAGTATGTCATAGTATGATCTTTGATCTTTGATCTGTTGACCAATATTTTTCATTACACATCATTCAATTCGTTTTTTATTCAACCAAACACTCTCTTATATCGATAGTTGTGTATGATGCAAAATTATATTTACTTACTTTGAAGTGCGTTTATATATGTTCACAACTTACCTCTCAAAGAAACAGGTGATCGATTTTCGATCTAACAGTTCGATACCATTTATTGATCCCTCTACCCGCACTGCTGGTGTACCTTGATTCGGAGCTCCGTGCAGTGTATGAGTCGACGTCGCTGTGCTGAATAGTGATTCTCGTAAAATTGACCAATGTTTGACTGCGGGCGCTTGTATCGGTAATTGCAAAGTTAAACAAGGCGCTCATACAAGCAGTGTTTGCTCGTGTTCATGTGACTAGCCGCTATCATTGATCAAATAAATACCATGTCGACGGATGCTCTTTATATCTCAGGATTAACGTAAATACCCTCCATGGTAATAAAACTTCAATGGCGGTCGGCGATCAAATAACGCTTAATTTATTTAGCTAACTGATCTTCCTAGGTAATTTACCCAGACATACCGTATCGTTTCATTTACTGCTTCATAGTTTTTGATTCTATAAAAAAAATTTATAGAAGAAATTAAAATTTATAGAATTTTCAAAGGTCACAGTTTTACAATTATAATTTTAAAGTTATCAAATTAGTTCTGCGCGGTAGAAAACAGCTAGGCGATTAACTTTATAATTACGCAACATATGTTTTAAATTTTAAAATGATGTTAAATGACAATTGTTATTTTCCATATATCTTACGATTGGTGACTTCGATGTTTAACGATTTTTCCTCGTCATTGCTATATATTACAAATATGAATCCATATGCCATAAAAGTGAAATGTTTTTTTATATAAAAGTGGCGATTATTTGTAATCTTTCTTAAACAGGACGAAATTATGAATGTATTTCTGCAAATTTAGGAATGATATACCTGTAAAGGAATCCCCTTCCCTGATAAGACATACTCTGTTTGAACTCGGCGTCGATCAAGCCAACATTAAACAAACCGTAAATCACTGTAAAGTAAAGTACAGTTAAGTATTGTGTAAAGATAAAGCGTGTCACTAGGTATGTTAAATGAAACAAAAGTAGATGAATTCATATCACATAACAGCAGTCAAACTATATAGTTTTATTACACACAATATATTGCCTTTGCGAAGACTTAGACAAAATTTGAACAACAGTGTGATTTATTATCCTTAATCACCAGCAACATGAATATTCCATTACTACGTGATGTGCAGGTGAAAGAGAGATGTGCATGTTAGAAATATACGAACATTTGTTCATCAATTCGGACGTCAAGTTTACAAGAGGTAAGTGTATTAACGTTGACAAATATGTGCAAGCGATTTACGGTGTTCCAACAGCAAATTAGCGGTTTAAAGAGGAAGGATGTATAGTCAGGTGAGGAGGTTCCGATTGTTAACAAATGAAGTTTCAGTTTTACACATCTTCAATACTGCTGATGGTACAGATAATAAAATATGGTTAAAACTTTGGGAAACGTTAAGGGTTTTATTAGTGTATATATAGGTTAATTCTATCTCATTGTAAAAAGGGTTTTGAAATTGTTTTTTTTTTGGCATCCGTGTCCTTTTTTCCTTTTCTACTTTTTATAAATTACTTTTTTATTGTCTCAGAAGTCGTTACAGTCAAAAGCAATTCCTTCGATTGTATCTATCTAATTTATTGCAAAAAACATATCCCATTTCGCCTTGTTTTTAACGAGTATTTAGCGGTTTTTTTCCAATTCCACCAAAACATTGAAATATGATTATTTAAATTGCAATGAAATCCGCAACGATCATTTCAACATTAACTTCGACCTTTAAATATGAATCTTATTACTTATCTTAAGATGCAGTCACAGCTTACGGCACTAAACCTTAATACGACACCCAGCGAGATAAAATAAATCCATATTTTGAATTCATGCAAATTATAAAAAAATATCCTATCAGATAGAACCAATATGTATAAATTTAACGATTCCGTTTAAGAACAGAAGTTTATCTAAATACGTTATCAAAATAAAATTTGAATCAAACGTATCATTAATTTTCAAGTTAAACATGTTATTACCATGCATTTAATTGAAATAAGACATTTAATAAACCAAATTACTAACATCGAATGAATATGTTATAATCTATGCTATGGGGTGATCAGGTTCGTTCTGTTTAGTAACTGCAAAGCATAACCTAACAGAACGGCAATTTAATTACATCAAATCGTGCAAGTCAATTTAAGCAGTTAACATTTGCATATAATAGCAGAGCTTTTATTCAATCAACAACTATGTTGACATAACGTCTCCAAAAGCCACAACAAACGATCTGACAGCGATATCGAGATAATTTCAATCATGTTTTTCTTAATGGACATTATTCGTTCCAAGACAACAACTCGTAAACTGCCTATGGTCATGTATCATTAATTAGATCCTACACGGGATGAAGTCAAACCTATCGATTATGTAGCAATCAATTTAACATTCAAATCAGACTAAATAGAGCTATTAACTGTACAAAATTTCCCAATTAACATATGGTGATTACCCACTCAAGATAAACGAGGCGAAGGCCATGTTCATTGATAAGGCTTCTGGCTTCTAACAGCCTGAGAACACTTTATTACACCTCTTGCTGGAATCCAGTGACATAAATATCGGGCAGGTGTTGATTCTAATATTACACAGTGACAGACTGGAGGAGCTAATCTAGCTTTATGAGCACTGGTCAGCTCCTCCTGCCACCCTCCCTACCACACAGCCATCCACAAACCTTCCACATTACCATACAGGCCAGTTTACGACCTTTAATTGTCAATGACAACTTCACTCTGTTTAAGCACACAGACACTGGCCAACTACACAGATACACTTGTGAGGAGGTCAAGTCGAACATATCAGAACGTTAAATCTCTAATGTCACTAGCCATGCACAAACCTTCCATATATCAATCCTCACATCTACCAAAACTACCATCTGCATCACCACAAACCCAACCATCCAGACATCACATGACATAACCATCCACATATCCCACGAAACAACCATTCACACATCCAGTAACATCACCTTCCAAACAACCAGCCACACAACCATCCACACAACCATCCACACAATCACGAACACAGCCATCCATACAACCATCCACACAATTACGAACACAGCCATCAATACAACCATCCACACAATTACGAACACAGCCATCAATACAACCATCCACACAATCATGAACACAGCCATCAATACAACCATCCACACAATCATGAACACAGCCATCAATACAACCATCCACACAATCATGAACACAGCCATCAATACAACCATCCACACAATTACGAACACAGCCATCAATACAACCATCCACACAATCACGAACACAGCCATCAATACAACCATCCACACAATCACGAACACAGCCATCCATACAACCATCCACGCAATCACGAACACAGCCATCCATACAACCATCCACACAATCACGAACACAGCCATCCATACAACCATCCACGCAACCATCTTGTTCAATATAGCATCCAAACCCTGGTCATATTGAACAACTTGCCTCGGGTCATTACTTGCCAAGAGAGATTGGAGTCATGTCAGAAATAAACAATGTCCCCTTTTCGTCTATTTTCTGAGTAACAACAATCAAATTGATATGAGAGGGACATTGTTTTTGATTGACTCTGTCGGTGGACGATAGCGATTCATCAGTGCATCAGTTCACCATCTCTCCGAATTGATTGGTAATTGTTCCATGAATATTACCTTTTATATTTATTTACACAAACCTGTTGGTCAAAGGATTGCTGCTTGATTACGGGATGTCTCTGTAACATGTACGATTGACATTGCTGCAATTACAGTTCCTTTAAATAAATCGAGCCACTCCTTTCTCTTTGTAGTTGCCATACACTAAGCGCGTAAAGTGAACCTACCAAAACTTCAATTAATCATAAATCGTTTTTTGATCATTGTGCTATTTCGATATACATAACCCTAACCTTATTTGCTTTTTTAATTATATCTTTGTGTGTTTGCATTGTTGTCCGTGTTGTTTAATTTTGTGTTTGTCATTTGCAATAATTAGAGTACCATTTTCTGTTTATTAAGAGTTCCACGTTATATATACATGCACCAAATTCAAACTTAAGAAAATACTACTATTACAAATCCATAGACCAGACCTATACTTTGGTTGTTTGAATGCTGTTTAAACTAGCTATACCACTAACATATAGATACGCGACAGAGTTTTCTCGTAATGGGACTAAAGATTATCAATTACGGTTTGAGAAACCGTTGCTATCAATTTTACAAAAATTATTATTTTGTTTAATTTGCCAGTCATGAAGAATAATGGCAATAATAATGAGACGATGCAACCTCGTAAGACAGGGTAATTTAAGATTACAGTCTCCAATTCCAAATTGTTTTTATTGCTAAGATATCAAAATCACTCATTTCATTGGTTAATTATTTATGGAGCGGCAAATGGTATGCCTCTGGAGTAGAGTATTGGAGAATTTCCAAGATGGTCGTATTATCGTTTTTAAGAAGCATTTATACTGATCAAGTCTTTGAAGATTATTTAGAATTGGAATACACAAGAAAACAAGTTTTCTGGATAACAACTTCTTTATTACACGAGGATTCGGTGTATATGCTAGTCTGATGTGTGTAAGCACACGGTGGACACCAGGGTCTTGATGGGTATTTAACTGGAACGTAGTCGTGCCCGTAAAAATCCGGATGAAACAAACATGTAAGAATTGGTATGGTTTATATATTTTAATGGTTATACTCAAGAGCAGGTGGGAGATAAAACACTGATCTCTCAATATAATACTTTTCCTAGTACAAGTTTAATGTTTATAGGAACGCTGTGCAAAGCATTGTCAAATGTCATGAAATTAGAATCCTCTTACGTTTTCGGTAGAACGCTCTCCCAACGCCCTTTTCGTTTTTAAAAACTCGGTATCCTTTAAATTACTCGATTCTGATTATGGTAATTGAATGCGGGTACATGATTGCAAGGTGCACATCTAACCCCGTGAGACAGACAAGCTCAGTGGAGATATCACAATTACATATGACTCAACTATTAAAAACACCTTACATGACGACTCTTACAGAGGATAATTCAACTGAATGACACCAGTAAGAGTTAGTTAAGCAACTTTGTATTGATCTTGTAAAAACTATTTGCAGCATTGTCGTCTGGTCGCTTTCATTGCTCACTTTCAGGCTTCAAGCATTGCACGAAAACACGCATTAACGAATCTTTCTTTCTATAATTTGTCTTTGCATGGGTCTATTTAAGGTTTAAGCATCCAGACAACCTGGGCGTATTGCAGGAACTAACGAATCAAGCTACAATATGTGTTGGAGGTTGAGTGCAGGCGGCGTCGTGCTGTCGTCTGCTCCCGTCGCGTGTTTGGAACTCTCCACAAGTGAAGGTTATAAATGAGAAGACACGTGACCAAATATATCATGCATTTTGCCGCGCTAAATCCGAGTCTTGACAACGTCATAAATGGCATTTGCGCTGTCCCTGGTGGAGATTTAGCAAGCTTTGAACATTTAATACACCCTGATATTCATTAATGGAATAAAAATGATTTTCATACAGCAAGCTTGATCAATGGAGTCTTCATTAGAGGACGATAACGTGCGTTGAATGCTGGAAGTGCTCGCTAAGCAAGAGGGCCAATTGGAGATGAAGTGGAGGCCAGTCCAGATCGTCCCTCTTGAACCAGGATTTAACTGGGATGACTTTCCCAGTAGAAGGCTGTCTGATTAATAAGGCTGTCTTATACAATGTATGTCCGTGCTTGTAAAACACCACACGCACCGTGTCCGGATTCGAACCCGTGTCAGATTGCAAGACGGTCAAGTATTAATAATGTTCACATTTCTGATTGTTACTCGGAAAGTTGCGAAAGTTGTCGGGGAGAAAATTGAGAGTGACAAATTACTTGAGTTGAGATGTTATTTTCATCTATTACAAGACGAAGCGTTACAGAGAGGAGCAGTGAGATCCAGACAAGTCACTTCTTGTCCTCCACACAAATTGCAACTGGAAGATCTAGAAGCGTGAACACACACGGGTCACCTTTAATTGTGACGAAACGTATATGAAAATTGTATTATTGCCTCTGTTGTTAAGGACATCAATGTTTGATGACTTTGCTGTGGATGTTTTTTCTGCCGTCTGAGACTCAAACATATCAATGAAAACGTGTTTTAATATGGAATATCCCTTATTGTTCAGAAGCTTGTTGTCTTCGTGCGTCATGCAAATAATATAATTCCATATCGTTTCTTTTTGCTTTAATATTTTCAGTTACATTTAAGTAGGTCTTTGCTAAAAATCATTAAGCAATCTTACATTGAAGGTGCGTTAAAGGCACTGTAGCACGTCGTTCCTACTGAAATAAAGTGATCTCACGAAAAGGTAAATAAGTGTTATCAAGGCAAAATAATACTCCTCAATCAATAACAAAAACGAATGTTCATGGTTCGGTTCAGCCATGTGAGCCCTTCGCGTGGCCATTTTAAAGGGGCAGTAGCACGTTTTTTGGCAAAATTTATTTTTTCAAATTTCCCATTTATAATGATAGTTTATGTCATTTAAATTAACTTTAGAGGGTAAAAACATCTTATTACACAAACAATTATCTGAATTGGTAAAAACTATGTTGCGTTTAAAGCAAAAATTGCATGGCGGCCATTTTATTGTGAACACAATTTATTATCTTGTATTACAAAAACGATTCCCATGACTTTACCGAAACATGTACACTCATTTTAAACTTTATTTTCCGAAGAGAGAAGGATGTTTTGCTATTGGTGGAATTATTTTTCAAATATGTTGTTTCCAGTAAGGGTAACTGTTTTCTATGAATACTGTTTATCGGGTCGTGTAATGAGATGTTTGAGTCTCTAACGTAACAATATATTGTATAAACTTGAATAATAAATGGAACATTTGAGAACAATTTTTTTGCAAGTGGTGTAGTGGTTAGCATGCTTGCCTCTCACGCCAACGGCCCAGTTTCGAATCCCGGTGGAAACACCAAACATTTGTGACCTGGGTCTTATACTGTGTTGTGCCCCTGGGCAAGGCACTTCATCCACATTGCACTCAGTCCACCAAGCTGTTTAAATGGGTACCTGGACACGGGAGGTACGGACCTATATGGTCGCGCGGAGCGCTTAGTAGCGGTACCGAAAGTACAATTCCTTCAGGGTAATAATTGTACCGCCATTGAGGAGTGCTTGCACTGGATATTAGGCGTTAAAATGTATATTATTACTATTATTATAATTAATTGGGGAATACATAAGTTATAAAGGCTCCGGCATGTTGATAATACACCTAGTCGGAACTGCCCTGTATGTGACTGTCAAACTATATGTCTTACAGATTCCGAGTAAAGCTCAAATCCCTGAATATTCATGATGATAGAAAGGTGTTGTTGGTGGTTTATGCGTACCTGTGATTTATACAGGTGAGGGTCGAACACATAAATGTTTTATTGCGGCAATAAATACCGTCATTATCATCCCTGTCATCAGGTGTGCACACAGACACGCAGTTCTATACACCTGCGTTGATGAAGTGTGCCAGGTAGGATACCGTTAGTGTCTTTATCTGCTGTATATGCATGAGACGTATGTAAATCTTCTCTTTCTTCTGCTGTTGGATAATACATGTATACATGTAGTATGTTATAATATCGTAGTAGGAATAGGACGTACAATATGGAAAATATATCTTTCTGCTTGCAAGTCGAAAGTTTGATAATTATACATGTATTACATGTATATATAATAATATATAATATATATATATATATATATATATATATATATATATATATATATATATATATATACAGTTGGTTTCGAATTACTTATTAAATGTCTCTCACGGACATAATATATATATATATATATATATATATATAAATATGCCACGATGTAGTGGTTCGACTCTCGAGTCCTTGCTTCTGTGTATGCTCTATCTTTCACTCGAATTGTAACATGAATGGGACTTTTTCTGCTTACAAGTACACACACGTGTTTGCCCCACCCCATGTCATACAATGCACCTTCCAGCACCCCGTGTTGATCCATGTTGATTGAGGCTAAGTATATACATCACGTGACCGATACACGCTGCATGCATTCTTTACTTAGTAGTTATTAATAACCTTGTGTTTATTGGGAAATGCTTTGTCTGTTTGGAGATACATACATTGTCTCTTACAATAGCCGTTAGGTGGGCGTTCCATAGACAGCGAAATGTCGGGGCTTCTGTATGGAATTTTTTGTAGTCACAGCATGTGCGATGTTTTCAAAAGGTACGGGCGGTTTAGTTGTATTGTTTATACGTATGTAGTAGAGAGTAAATAAAAAACGTTTGTGTTATGGTTATATATAAAATAAATAACTAATCCCTGAATCAAAGTGATTATCACTGATATATAATTGTAAATTATCACCACTGAGATGCATTACGTGTTGGGGGTCACATCAAATGTTTGTAGCAGGGGATATGTTCGTGACATGGTATAATTCAATTACAATAAATATATTTGAATCATACTCAAGAGACGTTTAATGTTTAAAATGTTTACAGATACGAGGCGGGTATACAGTCGTGTTTACACGTGAGAATGTGTTCATAAAGCATGCACTCGTTTACACATACACGCTATAACAGCCCTTCCTATTTCCGCCATCATCGTTTTACGAGTCCAACACTTGAATCATTGAAGCTCATACATAATTGTACACACGGGGATCAACATTACAGCCTTGTTATAGCAGTGAATACACACGGTCCTTGTTACCTCGGTTGTATACGTGATTTAAGTATGAATGAGCTTAAAATTTACTAATGTCAAGATATCTCCCTTCCCATGAGTGGAATGTCGTCAAGAAATAACTTATTAAAATGATGATTGTATAGCAATGTTCACGTTGTTCAGAAATATGACTTCGGTACACGAATGTAATGACAATAATCATAACATTGCCTTCTTACCCTGCATTATTCATGTACTTGGAAACTGAGTATTGGCATAACATGTAATTATTTTTCATATTGGTGTCTTTTTATAGACTTAATATCGATGAAATTCAATTACCAAGTATTTATTGCATGTACAAAGCTTTTAAAAAATGTAGTTGACATGTCGAAGTCTATAATTCCGCAATTGTGTCTGGGTTGGCGTGGTTTACAATGAAAACTGTAAACAATATTGCAAATCCCTCACATACACACCCACCATCTGTGTGACTGTGTAGAGTCGTCACCGGGAGACTGTGTCCGCGTATGGCAGTTTCCTCGCTGACTTTATTCAACGTACTCTATGCACGACATACTTTATTTTAACGTTAAATTGTTTCCTTTCATTTAATATCGAAGGTATATTTAAGTCAGTGTGTGTCATCTCTGTGTCACTGTAATTAAACACGATGTTACTAATAAACATCACAATTTCACACGGCGTAAGTGAACACATTGTTACTCATATTGTATTATCATTCAGAAGTCATAATTCAACATACTGTTACTAATCTACACAGGAAATGACTATTTCAGTGAAATATGTCATGACATATCGACCAGTATTGCACGGAAGTGGCTGTTTATATATCACGGGCGAACTACATGACGCCTATATAAATTCTTTTTGCAAGGCTCCTTATAACTTTGTTTTTCTTTGCAGCGTTTGACGCGTTACACTACCGACTGACTATTCATCTTGTATTTGGTCAGCCAATGAAATGTCGTGATTTGAAATCTGCTGGTCAGTCATTGCTCTTCTCAAACTGACACTGCCACTATTGTGCGATTTAAAGTCATTTTATTGGCTGTTTAATTATATATAGCGATACGAGGTAAATGCCGTGAAGACACTCAGGGGATTGAGAGGATAGATATATCATAAACGAGCAGGATGCCTTCCTATAGTGTACGTCTACATTTTATAATAGTATGTTATGGGTAAACTTTTGTAGGGGATATGTGGTGATCAATATTAAATCATGCATACATATAAATTCGTGTACAAAGTACAATGTATATTGGGCATATCATAGTTGTTCTATATATTTGGCTGTATGTATCTTGTTCCTCACGCCCTCTGCCTCAAGTTCATCAACAAAGTCAAATCCATGGTTGCGTTCCATAACAGCGAGCGCTTATAATCGCTTATTGATCGCTCACTGCAGCGCTCAAGTAGCGCTCATTCTCTCTTGAACGACACAGTGCAAATTCCTCGAAGTTTGCTCGCCTTGCTACGCAGCGCTTCATTGAGCATTCGCGTTCAAGAGAGGTTTAAAAGTAATCGCTCATTGAGCGATTACTTTTAAACCTCTCTTGAACATGGCCCATGTCTCATTAGTCGCCAGAGTGACTGGCTAAACCGTGGTCATACATACTGTTTTAAGTCAATAACATGTATACCTTGGTATATACAAGGTACATTGAGGTAAATATAGACTACGAGCCAATGAAATGCATGCTGGGTCACGGGCACGGTGCATTACATTTGTCATACTTACTCTACCTGATTGTTTCACCTGCAATTCGCGCTCTTTCATCTTGCTAATGACATAGGCTAGACACACACGTTTTGACGTCCTACTCGTTCTGTAATGTATGTATTTCAAGCTCTCACCCAGGTAAAAAAGTACTGTACAATTTGCGAGGTGTTAAGCTGCGTATTTGAAGAACTCTCAACGAAGCAGTAAGTCATATATTGTGTATATTGAAAGTTTACTAAGTTTAGCTAATGACGCGACCCATCCCCAGGTGTCCGTTCATTGTTTTGTGCCTATCATCCGGCGTTATTACAGTTTTATCATCTGAGCTAGTGTAACATATAGCTCTGAAGCTGAATTTCCGTGAGACGGTAACTTGTACAAGGGATCCTAGTCTGTACAATCGGCCCTTTCACCTCCTCATATGAGTGTAGCAGGCAACACATTCCCGAAACATGTTTAACGATGCATCCATTGTGTTTCGTTATATTTTATTAGATTTAATACGTGCCAACATCTGCTGATATCAGTTCAAATAATTTCACTCAACTAATGTTTACATATTCATTCCCAATCGCCAAATATATCATAATTACTAGTTTCCACTTAAAATCGAGCAATGCCAGTATATATACATTGTACAGAACCCATTTACATGCACAGTAGTCATATAACCTATTGAACAATATTAACCCAAACATATTTTTGTGTTAATAAGTTTCCAAAATTACGTTTGACTAATTGTCGCGCGATAATCGGGGTACATTGCCATGTTTTCGATCAGAAATCACTACTTTCACCTTAGTTTATATCGTCGCTATACTGAGGTGATATTATGAAAATGGCACTTTTGGACAACAGTCAGTACTTCTCGATAAAATCAACACACACTGGATGCACCTTTAACCACCTCAACATCAGCACTGACAGGAACCTCTAATTTTTGTGCGTAAAATAGTTATTACATGAAGACTGAGTTTGTATAGTTGGCACGCAATTGAACCTTCGTAAAATCTCGTCGTGCTAATTTTCATAAATTTATCCTATGTTGAATTATCAAAAAATCAATTTAACAAACTATTAGTTAATTATTCCGAAATAATTAAAACCCGTCCCCATGGTGATTGATGATAGATGTCATGTGAAGCAGTAGCGTTTCTGAATGTTACAGCGGTGATCATGACGTCATATTGGTGACGTCACACTTATGACGTCACTTCTTCATTCCTGCTCTGTAACATGTTCGTGCCAGTCTGGAGCATAGTCATACTTTACTCATTTCCGTCTCCATGAAATATTTAAGTGACTTTACTGACAATATATATGTCAATGATTAGTTTTTCTGTCTGACTAGTAAGATGAACATTTCACTTTGTCTCGTATCACGTAAGTAAATGCTTAACCTTTGGATCATATGTTTAAATAATTGTGCGTGTCGCAATGTGACATTTAAAGTTATTATTTGATTTTGAACATGCGATCAGGTCTTCGTGAAATATGAATTGTTGCCATGAACAAATGTTATATATTTTCATTGATTGTGTTTAGTTAAGCGAAGGAACAAGGAAATAGTGTGTTATTCTGATGTAATGAAATCTACAGTTCGGTGAATACTTGTCTATATGCTGGCTGTTGAATAACTACAGTGTAGATGATGGTAAAGTACACTTTGTAGGCACACGTTTGACATTGCTTTGAATAATTGTTCGATTTTGTGAGTGACAACCTATTATAGACATATATTCCAGCGAAATTTATTTCTGACCACCTATAAGTTTTCACCTATAAGGATTCATGTCATGTACATGTACATGCATTTTAAGTATGCCCAGGTGTATCGTCCCTTTTGTAAACAACTACATGTGCACTAACAATCTTCATATTACAAAACGTACCATTCCGTTGCATGTATATTGACAGTTGCCGCTACAGATCTCCGCTTGACTCGCTCTCACTCCATCTCCGTGTTTACAGTTGCTATCATGTTGAAAAACCGGTCCATTTCACACACAATTAAGTGCATTTCGTGACGTTAACTGTTTCGCAATGAAGCAAAAGCACACTAAACATGAAACTTAGAATTATAGATATTCTGTAAATGTAAGCACAGCAGTCACATACACTAGTAACATCCATGTATGTGATTTGACTAACGCTACTCTGGTTTTTAATGCACACTATTCGAGAGACGAACTACATAACAAATATTGCTTACTGTTTGTGTCAGCTGTTATTAATTACACAGTCAATCATATTGAAATTCTTTGCATCAAAATAAAGTTTACTAATTAGGAACACTATCGCATTACACATATAGCTAGTCCATTTCATGAACGTGATATTCTAATAAAAAATATATAAATGTACAATTTCGAAATCATCATATATTTTTATCTAAATAGCTTGTCGTTGAGCAATAAAGCGTAAACACACACTTTGGGCGGGAAAGAGTTATTATTTATAATTGCAAAAAATATATATATTTATTTAAATATTAACAAATCACTATTTGTCCTTGGTGTTATGATTTTCTGACGTTATTTCGGTGTACAGTGAATGATATTAATCAAAATCAGCATATACTTTTTACATCTCAATAGTTTCTAAATGAGCTTGGCGCTGATTCCCCCGGGGCAAGATAGATCATTCATTACATACTCTGCATAGCACTGAGTGAAAACATACACTGAGTCAGGTGATACAGCGTACAGGTAACTGTTTGTTTTACCTGCGAGTCGATGCAACAAGGAGAGTGTTCACACGTTCTCCACCGGGGACTAATTAAGGTTGATAGAAACCTCACCAGATGACGGAATCAGGTAGAATAAACTGTTTTCTCTTTAGTATTTGTTAATTAGGTTGATATCAAATAACATATTTGTTACTTACAGCTGTGTGTGCTTAATGCTTACATTTGTTGAGTTTAGGATATTTGACATGTTTCGTCGAATACCATGTACATATATATTTCATCGAGTAGAGTAGAATCTTGTAAGTTCATGAGTTGCGCAGTCATGCATGAATGAGATATGGTGAGATAAACAAGGTATTCGATGAGAAATATGAAATATTACATTTAGTCTATTCAACACATTATGAATAATTTGTAAATGATGTTCATTTATAAATGGAATATCCACGAGGGTCTTAATTTATCCGTATCATCTGATGACATCATACTGTTACCAGATGTCACATGCCTCAAAGTGTAAAAATAATATATAGAGGATATCTGTCTATTTTAACTGATACCATGTTTATCTCATCGAGTGAGGTAGAAAGTTTATATTATCTATCATATATTATAATATTTAAAGTTTCTACCCCACGAGATGAGATAAACATGGTATTTGTCAAGAAAAGACAAATTTTATATTTATTATATGACCAAATCCTTCCATATTCACCGAAATCGACTTGCATTTACGTTAGGTAGGCTCCAGAATGAGCCTGTCGCCTCAGCAACAATGTGACGTCATGAACGTGTCATGACGTCGGAGCATTGTTTTATGACGTCAGGTCATTGTCATATCAGTCACTAGTGACTGATAACACGTTCCACAGCAACAATGTGACGTCATAAGCCAATTCGCTACATCAGACCATTGTTGTATGACGTCAAATTATATCAGTAAACGGTCACAGTGAAAATATAAGTTATTTCACTGTAGCTTGATAGACAGTTTATTTCACTTATAAATCTCAGTATTTCATTGCTCGTCATATAATAAATAGAGGATATATGTCTTTTCTCGACGAATACCATGTTTATCGTATCGAGTAAGGTAGAAAGGTTATAACATATATAACTTTTCTACCTCACCTTTTCTACTTCACTCTATGAGACAGGAAATGTGAGATATGTTCTGTTTATTCCAATTTATTTCATTCAAATGTAACAATAAATGTAATACTGAGAGTAAATATTTATTAAACTACAAACCATATTTTTGTATTTGAAGATCACGATATTTCATTTTCTCTATTACTTAACCTTTTTTTAATGCGTCAAAATATATATCAAAATGGTACGTTTATTGTAATGGAGTAAACAATTGATTCATTTCCTATCGATCTGTTTGATTAATACCCATGTACATAAGTAGATACAGCATCGATTAGGGTCATCTTCCATACAGAATATACAATGTAGAGTATACAGAATATGGAATATACACACATATATATATATATATATATATATATATATATATATATATATATATATATATATATATATATATATATATATATATATATGAGATGATAACTAGGACTATGACATATCTGTTCGATCCACATTCGCATCCACATATACTAGACGTTACAGGAGATGCTTTGTGCTTGTTTCCTCTCGAATTTCTTTAATCAAAAACATGTTTAGTTTGTATAAACATTTGAATTATTTTGACTTCCCAAAAGATAGTAATAGTTTTGCCTTTTGCATTAACTGTTACAATAACTGTGTAACATTGCACGTTCAATATAGCACATTTGATGAACCATATTACATACATTATTTTGATGAATTTCAATAACATGTATTCATAAATGAGCCCTGCATTTTTACAGTTAGCATTAGTAATTGTTATTGTACAATTCATTTACACATGTTAAATTTGATTTATCATTTGATATAATTACGCTTTATCAATTTTATAAACTTAATGTTAACCAACCCTGAGCATTAAATCCTTTCAAATTCTCGTCAGGAACGACTAGTTTACCCCGGGACGAGATATATTGGAAATGGTTAACAGTGGTCCTTGAAAATCACAGAACCAGTGAAGAAGCAGTTGAAAATATAAGTGCTTTTCCACACAAACATATATAGACATGTATAAGTACATCGCGATTTGTTCACGTACGCATTACCACTTAACAAATCATTACCTCGTTATGCCTACGTGAACAAACGATTATATGTCCATATAAACAACGTACGAACTGTTTATAAATGCCACTAATCGTACCCGACAGGGTTCTGGTGTTGAGTGTAATTTCCATTTTGTAACGTCTTTTAGCAGAAGTGAGATGATCATAAAGGTGAAAACATTCCTTCGTCTACAAGCTGTTGAAGTGAAAGATAATATTTATTTGTTTATTATCCAAAACTGGCTCCCACAGTAGATATCGCTTGTGTGAGATCACATCGTTATAATCCTATTACATCATCAGTTAATGACATCACTTGGTAACTTGGTATACTACTGACAAGGCTGACATCATAATATTGATGATGTCACAATGCTATGATCTCACTGAGAACACTGCTACCGACAGTTGTTGTTGGCAGTTGTGTGTATCAGATATGTTCATTCTTTTACTAATAATTGTTTCAGAATGATTTTAAATGAAATCTCACCCTCATGTCTTCTGATATCAAATAATTGAACACTCGTTGATTAAAGTAATAATATCCTCGGCAAGCCTGGGATATTTGTAATTTTAATAAACTGTTGATATAATTGATATCAGAATAGACTTGGGTGTGATTCTCAATATATCGAACTGTCAGGTTGGTGGCTAAGTAAGTTACTTTGTAACCACATGTAAAGTGTTTATTATATTAAGGGAAATACCTACATTGTCAGATCTTAGTACTCATAAACATTTAGGATTGACTTTCCAATCAAACGGTAACTGACATTCTCACATAGAAAATATAATCTCAAAGGTAAGCCCGATGATAAACTGTCTGCGGAGCTACAAATACCGTCTGAATCGACATACTTTGCATGTACTTTATAATTCTTACATCCTTCCTCTCTTTGACTATTGTGATCATATATTTGATAACTGTACAAAATATCATGAATTGTTAAATGAAAATCTACATTTGGATGCACTTAGGACAATTTGTGTTTCTTGTCAGAGGTACCAGCCACCAAAAACTATACAAAGAAACAGGGTTTACATCATTAGCCTTTAGGCGAAAATGTCACAAACTGTGTCTATTTTACAAAATGAAATTTCAGTTGACACCAGAATAATTATCGTCATTAGTTCACCAGCAATGTCCGACATTTTGAACCGCAGTACTCGCACATCACATAATTTACAAATTCCTGTATATTATACTGAGTTATATAAACGTTCCTTCTTACCATCGGCCATTGCTGAGTGGAATGATCTCGATATGTATTTAACAAATTTTGAATCCTATGGTATCTTCAAAAAGAATATATTTAAAGGTGATTGTAACGTTCATAAAATATTTAAAGACTATGGTAACAGACAAAATCAAGTAACACTTTGTCGCTTAAGATAAGGCTGCAGTGACCTTAAAGGTCACAAATTTGGCAGGTTTATAGAAGACTCTGCTACTTGCCTATGTAACTACCTTTATGAGGATGTTATGCACTATCTTTTCGTCTGCCAAAACTATTCAGACAGTAGATCAAACAGCTATTATTATGTTAATGGATTTAATTTGAAAACCATTCTTAATGGTAACAATGCCTTATCTGATGAGATTAACTTAAAAATTGTGGATTCAGTTTGCACATTTATTGACTTAAGTAAACGTTTCCAAATTTAGAAAGCACGTGAAGTTTAACCAAATGTCATATTTGTTAGCATGCAATAGCATACATTTCTTATTTACAATTGTTGAATGTCCATGTGTAAAGGTTGTGGTAATTGTTAAATTTACATATTCAGTTTTTGGTATATGAAATTATTTCTTGTTGTAATGTACGTTTCATGTTATAATGTATAAGTCCTGTCAACGTTACGGGGGGAGATATTTATATATGGGTAACCCTGTTTACCAATCCCCCTTTCCATGTAAGAACTGGAAAATAACTACCGTTTAAATCAAACTATTCCAGAAAAAAACTAACCTTTGAAATGTTAACATTCCTTCAACACACATAACTCATTATTTATAAATGGATAATGCGTTTACTGTTCCGAATTCTTAACAGTAATGTTTTCCTTTCGTAGACATTTAAAGTGTTTAAGAGATAAAATAAATATTAATAATCCTGGAATCTTCGGTGTTCGTTATGCAAATAAGACAAATAATACGTTACCAATGCAAGTACTTTATATCAGTATCATCATCATAAGAGACATAAGACCGAACCGTATATACTAAACGACCCAAACCCAAATGATCGTATCTACTTTGTAATGTATTCCAGACATAATTAACATTAAGGGGCGAGTAAGCTTTACCTATATCGAATGACGGTGAATGTGTTGTTAAACAGGCGTTTCAGCAATTCATTTTGTTTTAGTAAACAGCGTTAGCACACTCGAAAATCGAGGTCAACTGTTTTATATGTACTCCCATTATATCATAGGGTCGGCATGTCGTTGTTTCTGAAACGGGACTTAACAAATGTGGATGAATAAATAATAGCGGAGATATCAAATTCTCACTGAAACCCTTTCATGGAAGCTGCCTATATTAACCTGTGTTCTCGTATATCGTACGTGAGGCAGTGGGCTACGTTAATCAAATCACTTCTACCTTCCTCAGGTAAGCGTTTTGCTTTGATGCAGTATGATGCAAATACACATAATCTAGTCAGTTTAATTGTAATCTACATGTTCTCTAACCTATCACGGTAAAGCTAGAGCGAGTTTTCATGCGGAGAGGATAGGTGCAGATATGGCTTTGGTAAAATCAGTTTAAATTATTTTTACGGTCTCGATGTTGAGGGATCAAGTCGTATGCACGTGCATGCAGACAATGCTTGTAGACAGTTATATATGCGTATAAGTGTTGAAGAGGTCAATCGTACGTACGTGTTTATTAACCTCTGAGCTGCGATATTATTGGTCTTGATGTGTTTATGAATCAACTCGTATGTATGTTCATGTACACAGCTTTTGTTGGTACGTTACTGGTACCTTCGGTGGTGTAGATATATATATATATATATATATATATATATATATATATATATATATATATATATATATATATATATATATATATATATATATATATTAGCGTTTTATACATTTTGAGGATATTATGTTTTCATTTGTTATCTTTGCCTGTCAATTGTAGGTTCTATTGAAGACTCGTGACATGTACACTATACCGGTCCTGCAAACATGCAATACAAGTTAAACGATAAATTCAGTCGCTCAACTATTTTAATCTTATCCCAACCTTTATGTAATTCTACAACAAATCACTACGGTATCCTTAAATCACTAAGATGTCATTAGAGCTATATGTACCTCAATGCTTAGGTTGTTTTTTATACAGGGCATTAATCTTTAAAGATGTTGCCATCTACTTACTCTAAACGTAGGCATCATATGTACACGTGTATGCTGTCTTAATTACTAGTTAACACAGGTGTGCTTTGAAATGAGCCAGGACGAGCAGAAATCTGATAGTTACCTGTATGATTGTGGATATTCACAAAGTCGTTTAAGTGCATCATTAACATAGTCTGCTCTTCTCTCAAATATCCTGCATTTCTTTTCCCAGAATGGCAAAGGTCTTGTGTGCATTATATATGATCAAAGTTTTAATGAGATTCTCTCTCTGCCATCATAATGTGATCTACAATGGCAGCAGACATTAATTATTTACATGATAATAACCTATTTACACGTTTTGATGGTTGTTTTAATTAGATTCAATACAACATAAATTGTTAAATAAAATTTACAGTTTTTAAACTGGCTCTAAAACATTGACACACTATTTTCATTACATCTATGCATTACTTACATATTACCTTTTAGTTTTTTAAAACCTTAAACATATTTGCACTTCATACATGTATCTTCAATTGTCGAAGTTTTATCAAAGTTTTTTTAACATCTATCAAATATTACAAATTAACAAGTAGGTATATTATTACGTAAATTTGTTCTATAGTGTCTATCATTAGTCATTCTAAATTTATTTTACAGGGGTTAATGACCTTTCAACTGATATACATTATTTCAGCAAAGCTATTATCATCACTACATTTGGCTAGTTCAGCCAATCATAGGCAAGGATTTACTATACATGATATGGAATCAAATATCAACTCTACAATTCTGACCCAAAAACATAAATGCTTCCTTAGCACTCATATAAGTGGAGACCTTAAGTATTCGTAGTACCAATAGTGACTTAAATAGAGGATAGTATATGGGTGGCATAGACACGTATATAATGTTTCATTTAATGCCGAAGTCACGAAATTTAGGAACATATGCCTGAATTTACTCTTTAAATCATAGGATTACCCCGCTGTCGCCGCATTTAGAATACAACGTCATAGACGAAGAGTGACGTCATAACATAGTTTATGACGTTACGTCACCGTGTTGATTTTTTCCCTAGGGCATGGTATGGAAATTATGAACCTCCTTATGCTTACCCTCGTATGTAATAAACGTATAATGCACGCTAGAGAAATCGGAGGACTTGGAGTGTGACCTTTAAGAACACTATGAAGTGATCTACACTACATGGCAAAATAAAGTTTAACCATTTCTATAATATCAATAGGGTCAATGCAAAATACTGCTGCTGGGTCAAATGAATATCAATTTCATATGTTTTATAAAGACGTATACATAATTTTATACTATACAATATGATCGCAAAGTTATATGTGATTGAATGTTTGGCTTGTAAGTTTTCTAAAATATGGAAGTTAAGTTAATAAAAGATGGTGTCAATATAATGTACCATTAATTCGTTGACGCATCACTGCTGTAGGACATCATAAAATATGTACGAAAGTCTTACTTCGCTCTCCTATCTTGACTGGTTAAGGAAATTTCAAAACGACGACTTTTTAAGGCGTGTATGGAACATAAACATATACTTGAAAACTTTAAAACTTAATTTTGTAAGCTTCTGGAAAGTTTTGACTTTTTCAGTAAATTTATCACTCCTTGATTAAAAACATTTTGCATAGTTTATTTTGCCTCCGAGTGTACATGGTAGGGTAAATTGGCTGTCTGTATAATTGTGTATATTTATGGACTTATATTACCTTTGATATAAGTCCTCTATATATTCTCATCATCTTGTCTGAGCTCAGCCTTCTCCCATCATGTGGACGGTGTGTCTGTCTAGATACACATCGACAGCTTGCAGTTGTCTCAAGTTATATCAGTGTAGTTTCCTTCATAATATTTAGATTTGTTGATTAACAATATCACTTCTCGATATGTCTATTGAATATTATGAATATGAGCTTTCGAGATAATTGTCAAACAATGACTATATTTGGTAAGAGAACAGCTGGGATAGCGTTGCAGTATATTTAAATCTTTGTACCAAGAGAATTCTGAAAAGTGGTTTAGAGTATTAACTTACTGTCTGCCTTCTTTACATGAGTTTATTGGTTAACTATGGTATGTGTCTTCTTTGGATGATATAGTCAATATTGTGAAATTATTATTGCTCCATTTTAGATCATCTGAAATTGATAAATTTAATGTCTTCAATGTCCGTACGCATATTTCTCTCAACAGTTATGTATAAAGAGGATTGTGAATAATTTCTCCCCACTGGCCTGTACAAAAGATTAGGAATAATTTTATAGACCAAACCTTAGTCTAAAATGTAATATTTAGATCAATACAAATGCATCTTTCATAATTTTATTTTCTTGGGCATGCATATGTGGATGTGTTTTCATGTTCCAGACTAACTCAACGATAATGTATCTGTTCATGCCTAGATTTAAGGCGACCTGATTTTTTTATGGAAACCCGAGATTCCATAACTGACCAACATAAATAACATAAGTGAGAAGTTCAAATTCTATAAAAAAAAACTATTTTTATACTTTAACTAAGATATTGACGAAAATTCCAACTTTCTACCCCGCACCGTACGTGAGATACAGACACCCCATTCTGGGGAAATTCGCCCATGAGGCTGTTCAAATTTGTGTTACACAAAAATTATTTTCTAATTTTTAATAATGGGTCTAGCAGTAACATATTTAAGGTATTATTTCCCATGGGCCAATGTTTACTTTGGAAAAAATAGAATGTTTGTGAAATGTTGACTTTTGAAATATTGACTTTTAAAATATTTATTGATTTTGGTGGAATTGTTACTTTGATAAAATATGGACTTTGGTGACATGTTGATTTTAATACATATTTTGAGTTATATGAATGGTTGACTTATGAAATATTCATTGTAGTGAAGTGTTGTGTAGTTTAAGTTTAACTTATATAAAATGTTAACTTTGGTGACATGTTGACTTTGAAAAAGATAGTTTGAATTTAGTGAAATGTTGACTTTAATTACATATTGACTTTGATGAAATGTTGACTTTAAAAGATATTTTGAGTTAAGCGAATTGTTGACTTATGTTGACTTTGGAAATATGGATTGACTTTGGCGAAGTTTGCTTATATCATGAAATATTAATATTTCTATTTTATTGACTTTGGTTTAGTTTGAAATGTTGACTTTTATAATAGTTTATTAATTTATGGTTTGACTGACCCTTCACACAAGAAATACCTACAACGGGTTGTTAGTCAACAGTGTGTGCATCAATTAACATAATTGAACACACATGAGTGTCAATGACACGCGAATAATACGCTAGTAAAGTAAATATATGTATAAACGTTTATATCAAGTAAACATACATTGTGTTTGGTGTAATTCAGCGTCATATAAAGTAATTACACAATAAAGAATAACAATTTTTATTTGTAATTGTAATTCACTTTCATTTCTAATGTAATAGCAAAATCTGCTAGCCGTGCACTTGGAGTAATTATATGAATAGAAACTTTTAGGGTTATGCCTTTTGGTGTTTTCCTGCTTCTCTTTAACGTTCTCACCTAAATATTCAGAGATAATTATGCTTTGGCACTTTCTTACCTCGAAATAGAGTTTAAAAATGACATTACAATCTTATGCTTATGTTATTTTACTTTCTGGTTATTGATGTCATATTTATTGTGAAACAAGGATGTGATAAAAGGTAACATATATTTCATACAATATGTAGATGCATCTGCATGACTAAGTCTTTTGTTTAATGTAAGGAACGAAGTATATGTACCGTTAAAACAATATTTTGTAATCGCCGAATCTTGACTTGTATCGAACACCTTCATTGTTCAAACAAGTTTTGTAAAGAACGCGTTCCCGGGCCATATACTGTGCGTAGAATGTAGACATCTTTGATGGGCATTCTAGAAGTTGAATGTAGAATGTAGAATTGTTTTTTTGATTGTGGCGTAGACGATAGGTGTAGGCGATACGAGGACAGACCATATCAGTAAAACCTACTATTGAGTAGGATGCCCTATTTCACTGTTCCATTTCAGTCATGACCCATGTCTGGAGAATGGGAGATATGAACCTTCTGTATGTTTCTGCATATGTTTCTGTTGGAACTATGATAATTTCAATGACTAATTACAATTGGTCGATCTATTAGTCAAATCCTACACTTTAGGCCCAGATCGCGATGCTGTTCTCAATTCAAGTTTGCATGTGGGGATATTCGATGCATTACTGAGACTCCTATAAGTACCTCGACTTTTGGTTTGATGAACACCTCGATTTTAAATTAGCCATAAATCAACTGGCAAAATCGGCCGGTAGAGCTCTGAGTGCTCTCTGTACCAAGTTTTGTGATGCAGGTGGAATGGCATATGATGTGTTTACAGCCCGGTACAACTCATTAGTACAACCTATTCTCAGCTACGGAGCGGCAATATGGGGGCTTTATGAACATACATGGAAGTATACAGGATGTGGATGAGAGTACGTCATATGTCAGAATCAAGACTCCCGCACGAAGTGCACAAGTGGTCACTCAACCGGAACAGAACATGGGAACAAAGAGTTAAGAAACTGAGTAAATCGTTTGACCTTGAGGGATACTTACTTTTAGACAAATCTTCTATTCCAGTTTTACGACAGAAACTGAATAACTTTATTGCGTAATCGGAGTGACCGGTTAGTTCTGTAATTAGCGTTGATCCGAATGAATACACACCTATTATGTCCACAGATGTCGTCAACACGTATCCATTTTCTGTTTATTGTTCCAGCAAATAAAAATTAAAAGTTAATGGTTTGAGTAAACTTAATTTCAAACATATCTATTCAGAGAACAGGAAGATTGGATAACAACTTATTTAATGTGAAAATACACGACGTTTCGGATTACATACTTATCCTTCATCAGGTACATTCCACCAGACCTGTTCTTATGTATACCACTTCTAAATGCCCTTCAAAGACCTAAATCTATTCAGATAACTCAGTATCATGTATGTTCGTGTTGTGTAAGTGATAGTAATGGGAACTATTTACGTACCGATGAACCCCATTGTGACATTATCACAATGACTCTTAAAATGGTACTTTGAGCAATTGTCAGTAGTTAAAATAACACCAATGATAATGTTTGCAGTTTTATAATCACCCATTGAAAGAGGTCGGGGTTGGGGAGTTGAAGTGGAAATGACTACTGCAAATGCAATACCCACAGCGGCTTCTGATGTGTGAAGTTGAATTTGGCCGGTATCCGTCGAATGTTCAAAACTTGACTGTGCTGACCAGTAGACTCACGCTTGAGTGATTTTGTCCTCCTGGTTGAATCAGAGAGTGACAGAGATGATATGTGCTCTGTTCTGGTGTCAACGTTGCATTTATCATTATAAACGCTGTTGGAATGTCACGGTTTGTTAATTAACAGAATGAGGCGGTACGGCTACTGATATAATTGCAGGCACTCTCTACTTTCTTTACTTAGCCCAACTGATAAAGTAATTTACTTAAAGATAATAGAATCTCTCTGTTTTTTTCTATGTTAATTCGTTTTTTCATTAAACAAAACACAAACGATTATTTCGAAGCGTTCAACTACTTACCAATATATGGCCATTCAAAGTGAGTAAAATTAGCCTGCTAATTATCCCAATCCTTAAACAGTCTGCCGGGCCGCCGTTAGCTTTCGTTAGCGAGGTGGCGTCATACACATGATGCTAAATGAAATCCTTAGGCGATTTGTCGATTTTCGTCTATAATTCGTTTAAAACATAATAAGAACGTTTCGACATTACAAGTTTCCGAAAGAATGGGTATATGTGCGTTCGTTGGGAGTTATTTCGGAGTTTTTGGAGTATTTTTCGATATTCAATCGCTGATTTTAGATTTGTTCTTTTCCCAATCGGGTGGAGTGTTAGGTTATCTTATAGGCTACAATATGTTTTGAAATGAATAACTGACAATTCAAAAATACAAAAAAAGACAATGCAATTCTTTAAATTATTAACGTCTTTATTAGTTATTATTTTTTTTGTGTGCTTGATTTTGTGTTTGAAGAGCCTTGCATTTTATATTGCATGTATTGTTCTGTGGTCAATTCATTTGTTTTTGGATCTAAAATAATGTTTAAATCCCATCGGATAAAAATATGGAAAATGTATCTTTCCTATTTTCAAATGAAAGAATTGGAACTATAACTTTGATCAACTCACCATGGCCCTGTGTTGTTTGGTTTGAATTTTTTTTAAATATAACTCGGGCTATAGTTCCGTCGTGTAGATTTCCCCTCTTATTTAATATATAAGTTAGAGTGTCAATAACGCAACTACATCACTTATTACATATCGTTACATTGATACAAAAATATGGAAAATGTATTTTGTTATTTCGCAAATGGACGAATGTGAAAATAAAAATTATTCAACATACCCATGAGTCAATGAATGAGGCGTGTTAACACCGTTATAATCCGTATGAAATGTGTAATAAACTGACAGGCAAAAGAAAGTATACACTTTTAAAATGAAATTATGGAAACTGGATATTATTGATGTTGACAGTAAGCATCGGATACACAAGGCGTAAAAATTAACTTTCGTTTTTTAAAGTTAAACTTAAACCAGATTAAAACATTTTGGAGAAAATTGGAAAATATTGATAAGCACGTGACCTACATAATGGTGTAAAGTCATGTGACACAGGTAAAATTACTACACATTATTAATGTTGGCCATCCCATCTGTGAAAAACACACCTAAAACCCGTCAAAAGTAACACCAGAAACACTCGAAAAAATTCTGAAATTTGACAAAAGTTTGGCAATGGATACCAAAGCTACAAGAATCGCCGTTGTTCCTGCACTTCTAATGTAAATGTGTTGTCAAATGACAGCCGAGTTTGGGAGACATTTGACAACCACGAACACACAAAACAATGGATTTTTTGCCCCATGAAGGCTGATATCTGCTTGCGTTAGACCGCCGCCACAACGCTATCTCTGAGTGACGTCATTGACGACGATTACAATAGATCGGCGTGTCACTATGCACACGTACACCAGAAGACCTTGAACTGATAGAATCGAAGTTTTTCGACTGCTCAATAGATAGGTTCTGACCGCTGAACTTTGATGTATGGCTAATGTCATTATGGCTGTGACAACGTCGGTTTGACTTGCAACGTTACAGCTTTACAATAATTTCTATTTTCTCAATACTTGTCGCTGATTGGACAACTGTCAGACAGTCCACAATGGCGTGTTAGAATCAATCCATACCCTCCAGTTAATGAACAAGCGTCGATATATGTTGTGCATGAACACAGAAACAGCTTACAGGTGACGTCATAAGACATTTTTAATTCTCGATCAGACAGTGCATCTCATAATACCTGCCACACGAATCGACCACATTTGGCACTCATTTGGCACATTTTACAAATTGAACGACTTAAGGGAATAGAAAGAAATAAAGTTAACGTGTTTTGGTTGTGTTTTTTTACCCCTACATCTTTTGGATTTCTTGTGTGCCAAACTGGCTAATTAAACATTAAAGTTTATGATATTGACGTTTTTCGAAATGAATGAACTATCGAATGTACCTTATCTCAAACTTCTACCATATTTAGTTTTTTAAGTATAGTACCCTATAGTATTTCTTTTGTCTGCCAGTTTAGTTCTCTGTGACGTTTGAACATCTTCATCATCTGACATGCGTGCCGCCGCCATATTGGGCAATGATAAGAATTGTTCCAAAAAAAATTGCAGACTTACGGGTCCAGCAATTGTCACCTCCTGTATTAAACAGTGTTGACATCTGCTGCCATTTGTAGTACGTTTTACAGGGCGTGTATATATGTAATTTTGTTGTATAAGGACAAAGGTAAATATGTTATTTAGGCAGTTATGTAAGGCTAATTCTAGTGGATTCTGTCATTAGACGCGGTCGCATCCCGATCGGTCGAATTTCTGATTTCAGAGTAGGAAAATCCATTCGACCGATTGGCACAGTGGTATTTGCTGTTAACTAGCTTATGTAACATTGGATCGTACCAACAAATGACAAAAGGGGTGTTTAGTCTCTCTTTATGTTTTATTATGTTAGAGTCGCATTTCAACGCATTTCTTTGAACGCCACTCAGTTGCATTTCATTTCATTTGTTTGAATTATAACATGAATGTTATGCATTTCAATATATAATATGTTGTACATTCATTTATAAGATACTGTACATTTCATATATCCACATCACATTCAAATATAGTCCCATTCACCATACTCCAAGCAATTGTCCAACACAGTCTACGTATCCCATCACCCTACGTATCCCATCGCGCTGGTCAGCAGCAACGAAGCGGCGCCGACGTTTCGGCTCTCGTGGATGGCCCTCAAGCTGCGCTATAAGTCAACATGTCATCAAACTCGATATAACTTTTCAAAGTCAACATTTCAACAAAGTCAATATTTTATTAAAGTAAAACTTCCACAAAAGTCAACCAATATTTCCGAAGTCAACATTTCACCATCATTATAATATTTTCAAAGTCAACATTTAACCAAAGTGGTATCAATTTCAAAATCACCATTTCACCAAACTCAATATATATAATCAAAGTCAACATTTCAAACTTCACCAAAGTCAATAAAATGGAAATATTAATATTTCATGATATAAGCATACATTGTACTTCACCAAAGTCAATAAATTAACATAACATAATTAATATAAGTCAACAATTCGCTTAACTCAAACTATCTTTTATAAGTCAACATTTCATCAAAGTCATCGTCAATATGTGATCGAAGTCAATAGTTCATAAAATTCAAAATATCTTTTTCAAAGTCAACATGTCACCCAAGTTAACATTTTATCAAAGTAACACTTCCACCAATGTCAATAAATATTTCCAAAGTCAACATTTCACAAACATTATTTTTTTCCAAAGTCAACATTTCACAAACATTATATGTTTGCCAAAGTCAACATTGGCCCATGGGAAATCTAGCAAAGTCTCGCCCATGGGAAATCTCGCCCATGGGATAAAAAATCCTTTGCATGGGGGGAGTTCATAAATACCTAAAATATGTTACTGTTAGACCCATTATTAAAAAAATAGAAAATAATTTTTGTGTAACACAAATTTGAACAGCCTCTCGCCCATGGGTGTCTGTATCTCACGTACGGTGCGAGTTAGAAAGTTGGAATTTTCGTCAATATCTTAGTTAAAGTATAAAACTAGGTTTGTGATAGAATTTGAACTTCTCACTTATGTTATTTATGTTGGTCAGTTATGGAATCTCGGGTTTCCATAATAAAATCGGGTCGCCTTAGTTATTGTTGTGCTGTATTTGTTCAATGTATACCACATCCACTATGTAAGTTACCACGTTTTCTTTCATTCCAGATTGAAATACCACACTTAACGCCATGTCAACAACATGTGGATATATGAGACGCGCAGATGCTCTTCTAGCAACTGAAGTCCTCTCACTTCCGTAGAGGCGACTGCAACATCGTCTACAGACGTACTACAGTACACTAGCGTGCAATGTCGGTTCCTACAATAACCAGGAGTAATGAATTAGAACTAGTTGTAAACAATTAGCATTTCAAGTCAGGCGCAGAGACCTTGCTAGATTCCCAGTCGATAACGGATATAACAAAAGCACCGCTTACCTGGCTGCAGGATATACATGTACCTACACTCACGAACAGGTAGGAACACTTTCTTTCCTGAATCAAATTGTGGGGGAAATTATGCATCAATTTATGTTTTAAAAGTCAATACTAGCATAATGGTATACTTATAAAAGTCAGTTTAAATGGTCGTTTAAATAATGCAATGTGTTGGTCATAATATCGAGCTAATGTACCTGTGCTAGAATAATCGAATCGTTTCTGCAACAGATTTGTTTTCATTTTCCTTCAGCGTTTAGCTTTAAATTTTGGGAACCTAAAGAAAAAGTTATTTTTACAAAGTCAATTTAGAAATGGTTTAAGATACTGCAATATCATTGAGAAACATAAAACTAATATAGTATGTATGTATCTACATTTGCGAGCAGGTGAACATATTTGTATTTGCGAAATCTCGTTCCTGATTTGAGTATTTGTTCTTTAGCGTAAATTGATATTAGAATGAATTACAGTCACAATAAAGACCAGCTCAAACAGACTCGTGAAGCATCGATCAGTTTAAGTTGAGTATAATTGTACATAATACTAGTGTCACGTAATTGTTTTACTCGCAACAGGTGGTCAAAACAGAATGTTGACATACATACATGTTATTCACACGAAATAGTTCTTTGTAAAATGATCATGAATTATTGATAAATTTTAGTTCGGCTAAAATATATGAAATGCCGGGAAGTTATACATCGATGTTCTTACAAAATTCCTTTAAATAGTTAATATATGTGATGAAGGTCATCTCAAGTGTGTCTGAAATAATAATTAAGTGTATGGAAATGTAGGTTGAAAGTACGATCAACATAAAATGTGAAGGCAGCAATCATTATGATTCTTTAGATACGGATTTAAGTAGTTCTATATGATGGACAAAACAGGGTTACTGTTTCTCAGCCTGATTCTCTGCTGGCAACGCTAACAATACAAAACATCTTCTACAGTACAGAAATGTTTTTAGACTCACACGTCATGGTACTAATACAAATGTTATATGTCTAGAGAGTACCTTGCCAGAAATTATGACTTTGAATTATGAACTTTTCAGCAATTCGGTTCGTTGTGCATACAAAATCATTCACGAGTTAAATTACGGGCGAGTAATAATATAGCGGTAACGTTGTTTTTCAGGGAATTATCAGTTGCAGAAGCCCAAGGTCTACAAATGTAAATACATGTATACATATACTTTTGTCAGTTGCATGCCAAATATATTAATTACTATAATAGTGCTATTTTGTGTGATAATCATTCAAGTGTACAATACAAATGTACCAATAATGTGCAGTACACAACCCCTTGTGTGTAGTATAAGAAACCAATGAATCAGTTGGTAAATAGCCATCTGGAGGTCACATGGCATCGTGGCATCCTTCTCAGTTATGAACGTCACTTTATCTTGATGCGCCTAGTGGCTGTACTAGTACACTATCCGAATAGAATCAAGATCGAAATACTGTGTAGATTTGAACGATCGAGGGATATACAGCTGAGGTCGGTATTAAACATAATGGTATATGATATTCCAATCACATATAAAGAAATAACTACCACATGAGAAACAGAAGTGATTTCATGAAGTTTCCTGACCAGGATACTCCGAATTTCAGTATCAGTATACCATAGGATACTCGGGGTATCCAAAAATATCCTGTTCTGGATACTCCGGGTTTCATGATTCAGGATACGTCAGAATACTTCAGGATACTTCAGGAAACTATATTAAACTATCGGAATTTGTTAGAAATTTTAAAATATTACACATAATACTGCAAATTATACCACAGACGAACGAGGTTTAACCCTGTCATACAGTTTTGGCATTAGTTGTTTCTGTCAGACGACATTAGATTCATGTAGACGCTTTTTATTGAGAAAATTATACATTGAAGCATGTGTAAAATCACGTTTGATATGTGTGGCTCTTTGTCATTGTTGCTTCCCTATCATATGTATCAGTATCAAATGCATAAGTTTAAGTTACCTGCATTAAAGTTCTTTATACAAGTTCTTTTATAATTGTTGTCTGGATCGTGATAGATTTATGAAAAACCTAAAACTCACCTTTTAAAAAAGCGCATCCGAAAGAACACTATGAATATCCAAATCAAATACAGGTATTAACACTACACAACATGTGTATCCACCATTGATGAAACTCTTAGGTGTTTACACGTGTAGTAACTCGAGATAAATGGTTAACATCTTGCCCAATTGATTATCCCGGATTTCAGCTCAAATCTCATTGGTGTTTCACTTAACAGTTACTGATTTCATTGGATAACTCAAAACAGTATATCATCCATTGGCTGTGACGTGATTCTATTGACAGGCAACATAAGGCCCATAAGCCACCCGTGTGTGTTTTTACAGGTGACTAGTTCACGCCTGCTTAGCTGGTCACAAGTGAATTACTAGTATTGTCTGAGTATCTTAATTGACACTTAACAAAGACGTCTGCATTTCACGGATGGTATTCACAAGAGATGAACACAATGTTAAATAACAAACAAAGAGCCCGTTTAGTTTGTACACCTCAGAGTGTCAACAAGATTCACCCAGACGAGGGATTAACGATGGATTAATTAGTGTGGTCAATATGGGTACCAACTTGAGGCAAAGCTCATGTCTCTTGATAGATGACTACAGCTCTCCTGTAAATGTTGAAATAAACTTATTCAGATTTTATATGGTTTTAACAATATTTATTCATGTACTCAGGGGAATCAACAAACAGGTTTTCCCTATATAACTGTTTCTCCCGAAAAGAACATAAAACAGGATAATTACATCATAAATATAATCATACATACATGAATGTAGAAAAACACAACATCATTTTAATAGATATTTCATAAGAAGCGTTTGCTATGAGAAATGAAGAGCCTGGATTATGGATTACCCACCGTTATAATAGACATATATCATAAATTGGTGTATTATTCTTTTCAGACATGTAATACAATTTATTGTACATTCATCATGACATTTATTTTATGTATTTTGTATCCCAGAGCGGCATTGACATAAGCGTCAACTTGTTTGCCAATCCGGATCCATTTATGGAATAAATATGTTTAAATCACATATCTCGGAAACGTCCAGATTTTCATGTGGTCACAATAACGAAAACTTACATGTACTTCGCTATCTGTTTACTTGCTGAAGCTACTACCATTTAAGATCAAATATGTATTTTTACAATCAAGGCTAGGACATAACAACAGTATAATATGATCACGGGGAGAGATATTTATATAGGGGTAACCCTGTTTATCGATCCCCCTTTCCATGTACCATCTGGAAAATAAATACTGTTTAAATCATATGATAACAGCTCCTTGAAGGACACCACTTACAATAATATTTTGAACTCATTACATCAGTTTATCAGTAAAAGCAACCGGTTTCTTTGAAAGTTATTGTAGTTAATGATTAAATTCTGAGCTGCAGCCCACTTCATTATTAGTCACACCTAACAACATAACAATATTCATGTCTGATGTTATACAAATGTTAATTTTCATTTTTCTGTCTCATTTATCTTGTAACCAGCTTTTTAAAAATATATGGTTTAAACATATGTTTATTCAATAAGAATGTGGTTTGGCAAACAAGCAAAACTCTGCTTATGTGAATGCCTCACCACTACATAAAACATAAACAAATTCACAAGAGCTGGTAACATGTTAACAACAAATGAAAAATCAAGACAATCAAACTATAGATATACGTACATAAGTGTTAATTGATAATTTGTTGCAGTTTCGTTCCATTATATTTATTTAGATAATTTAGAATGATTTTCAAAATATGATTTTTAAAAATATATATGTGCCGGAGCGGATTGTGCCTTGTTCGCCAATAATTTTTTCATGTTTATGAAATAAAATACGTTTAAATACGGTTTAAACTTATTTATTTCATACATGAAATGGATTGGTAAACGAACTTTAAAAGTTAAAGTGAATACAGCTCCAGACTACAGGACATTATGCGTCATGGTGAATTTACAAAATATCATAAATTTACAAATTCAACAACAAAACAAAACAAGACAAGTAATATTATAAGAAACAAAAACACCAAACAAAACTAGGTGTTATGATGTCAGCAGAATAGATATCTGGATATAGGTAACGCCAACAAGGCACGGCACGGCACAAACATACATAACATTGTGGCTTTTTGTTTTAGTTTATTGTTAAATTCTCCTAGTCTGCTATATGTTTAAACCAAAGTGATCATAAACATATAGGTTGAGGACAATGCAGAGAATATAATTTTATTTCACTTCTTAAACAACTAGCTTTATTCAAATATCAAGGTTGAATATAAGCTTTCCTGAAATCATTATAACAAGGACCTGATAATATGAAAAGAAATTAAATTATCGGTTTCAAAGTTTGCTAACTACTTTCTGTCTGAATAAGGAACTAATTTACAATTATAATATTGCCGTGTAGAGTTGAATGTAGGGACACATGTTACAAGAAAAAAGTCACAAATTATATAATATATTAGTATATATTATGTTGATATATGATATATATTTTTGTTAGTTGTTTTTGTAATGTATTCTTAAATATTTGGTTCTTTTTAATCTTTAAACACAAACAGATTAACTTTGATCTTGTGTCATGGTGACACCTCACCCTGTCACACATCTGTATGTTTTGACAGGGATTAAGAGGGGATTAGATGGTTACTTGACTGTGGGGCTGTAACCTGTTTTAGAGCAGAACAGTTCACTCATCGCAGTGGATACACACTGTGACACTAATTAGCCCTCCTGCTGTGATCCCCTTTGATCAAAAGGTTCTTAGCCGGGAATGCTAAATGCGTGACCAGTAGCCTTGTTATGGATGAATGAACCCTGAGCGTCTCACTCAAAATGAGGAAAGATATATTGTTTATTAATGTGTCATACAGAGTAATTTATACATGTTGATGCAATAAAATGTATGAGCGGGTAGTGATTCGAAGCAGAATGAATGTATACATTACACATGTAGAGAATGTTCATAAACAACAATCATGTGCACATATTCTTTATTGAATAATAATGAGTTTAAACCATATGATTATGTTATAGCTGGTTGTTTTTATGTCCAGTTCTCGTGTGTTAATATAAGCAACAGTTTGCTTTTTACCAAACCACATTCTTCATGAATAAATATGTTTAAACCACATACATTACACCTTTATAAATACCTCTCCAGTACATAATACATATTCATTCATCAAAACTGAGAAAGCACAACATTAAATAAAGGTGAATACATGTAATAGAATAACATTAATTTTCAACATTTAATTTTCACAAGGAAATTAGTAAAATAACCATTTAGGTAAAACAGTAATGCACTGAAAGGATGATACTTCGACTTATTGGCTTATGTAGTGCCGCTCTACTAAATATATCAAAGTACAATTTATAATTCAAGATCAATGTACAAATTCAGTGATCAAATGATTACACAAAGGCAAAAAGCAAAACACTAATTCGGAAATATCTAAAAGGACACATGCTGAATAGGATGATTTAAATGTTAGTGACTCTTGAATAAAATTATAGACAGATTCGAGGATTAACTGATTTGTCTTTTGCTTAAAAATTATTCCATATATATTGTTTCTGCGTCCAGCTTTTGCTTTCATTGTACTGGAGCGGCGTTGAAATAAGCCTATGGCTTGTTCGCCAATCCAGATTTCTTTTTGGAAATAAATAATAATAATAAATAAGAAATGTACGTGTTGCATGCTAACAAATATAACATTTGGTTAAACTTCACGTGCTTTCTAAATTTAGAAACGTTAACTTAAGTCAATAAATGTGTCAACAGAATCCACAATTGTTAAGTTAGTCTCATCAGATAAGTCATTTTTACCTTAAAGAACGGTTTTCAAATTAAATCCATTAACATAATAATTGTCTAAAGCGTTTGCTATGATGTCATAGAGGTATGTAAGTTGATATGCATTACTTTCACCTGGCATAAACCCTGACATTTTTGTCTCGAAAAAAGTTGAACACTGTTTGAAAACTCATCTTTCAAATACAGGAAGGAAATACTACAGGTCTATAATTTTGATATTCATTTACACTGCCTTTCTTGTGCAAATGATATACAGAAACTTCTTTCCATAAGGGAGGAAATATATACCCACACAATGATTTATGTAAATGTAAATATATAAGGGGCAAGGAAATTGATTATGCAGCTAGCTTGGTGAACTTATTACTAAGTGTATCTGGGCCACTTGCCTTATTTATGTCAACTCATATAATCAACATCTGGTAACGGTTTATCTGGGAAGTCAACTTTAGCTTTGTCAAAATGTATTCTATGAAAAATTAAACGTAGTTACACAAGTGGATATCTGTTTTACTATATAATACCGATCTAATAATTCATTACTGTTCTGACATTGCAATCACTGTATGAAATGTGCGTGTGTGTATTCATGATGCCATCCGTATTTATATTGTATGTATTGTATCTTGACGAGGACAGGCATTTAGATAAACCTTTGGCTTATTTGCATGTCCTTATTCATGTATAATTAACATGAATAAATATGTTTAAAACATAATACCGATTCACGGATAATCAAATCCATGTCAATATTATGGGATAGAGTTTAACATATCTTGTTCAGTAAATAGAAAAGGATTTGCAAACAAGATGTTTATATGCTGTCATCAATACATATTGTTTTCTTAATTTTGTAAAATTTTAAAATCAATTTCAATATATATATGAAGGAGAACGAGTTTCTAAAACTGTTATCAAGCTACCACGAAACGTCGCACTCCTGCATTAAAGAAGTTGTATATCCATAGAACTCATTCTCCTTCATCTACTAGTAACCAATATTTATGTTCAAGAACCACTGGATGGATATTGAAAAGCGTTACGTTTTACGCGACTGTTATAACAATTCCCCTATTACAATAAATACTAAAAATACTGTCGGGGATGCAAGTAAACATATTACATTTTCGATTATTTATATATTCAAGATAAGATTAAATATTGTATTTTAACATCGAGTCACCAATTTTGCATTATCCGAACACTATCTATTTAATCTTGAAATAAGTCTCCAATTTTTAGATTTAGATTGTTGACAGCAGTGAAGAGGCGTATGCAAAATCTACATTACACATGTTCTTAATCATTTGATTTGTTAACAATTTCGGCTGGTCTCTCTCTGTTTTATACAAGATGTCTTACGATTTTGATGGACAATTTTTACGAATAGCCTTTTGTCACACAATTTTCCTTCCCTCAGAATTATCAAATTTGAATAAGCCTTCAACCAATATGCTCTCCGGTTTTCATTCAAATGAAATCAAAATAAATATATACCACTTTTTCAAAAATCTCAGAAACTTTAGGGTTTATCCATGAAGTCAGTGAACCGTATATCCTGAACATTCCAGTGACCACTTGAATATATCTCTGAGTCAACTACACACGTGTAAATTTAATCAGATTGAATAAGCAGTATTGGCGACAATACACATCCGTAAATTGGTTTATGGTAATAGCCGCACAGATTGCCCCCTTGCAATACACACATATCCTAGTATATCCAGGCTTGCATATTTTATTTAACTCGTTAATAGCGCGACTGGGCTCCTCACAGGATGAGTGATGGCAATTAGACACTAAAATACTGTACTGTATACACTGATACAACTTATAAATAATAAAGAATTGAATTGACTTGATTCATTTCAAATATCCCATCACAAATTACATTTATTATACCATACTGAGAAATCAAAATCAATGTCCAGTAACTATGCAATTTCCAAATTGTGTCTGCATGTTATAGAATATGATAATTAAGTATTCCGTCGATTCTTAAATTTTACAATACATGTACTTTGTTTTGAATATTCATTTATTTCTCATATACATTGTAGATTATAATTATCTAAATATGCACAAACTAAAATGGCTTTTGTTGGATGTGTGACGGCAATATATATTTTATGATGAATACGATGTTTAATCAATGTTTTTACGGTTAGATTCTTATTGTTTGACGGCAACGGTTTTAAATGATATTATACATTACAACTTAAACATCGATACGATACGACATGTATATTTCATACTGTCTCCCTTGGTTATTGACATTATCCTATGGTATTTCTTTTTAAATATGTGTTTATTCTTTTGTATACTATGTTTTATAGGGCCCCATAAGTCAGTTTTTGTGTGACACTTACATACAACAATCTTCACCTTTGTGGAAATAGGGTTTTAATGGCATTGTCACAGACGTATTTACACTCATGTATAAGTGTGGATACTTATCAATACGAAACAAATGTAATGAAATAAATAGTATGCACGTTTTCAAATTTGCTTATATTTCATATTCGTGCGCTCACAATTGGTCAATAGTGTAATCTATATACACGCTGATTTTCATACTATACCGCAATGAATACGTAACTTTTGATTTGTCATGTTTGTAACAATTAAAGAACTATAAGATTAGGTTGACGATATCAAAACCAGTGTTTAATTACGCAGTATCATGAAGTTAGAGAAGCTCCACGACAGTGCTTTGAATACCCTGCTAATCACGCATGTTTCTGTATCATTGATACACGAGTATAACAAGTGGTTCCCAATGAACGAAAACTGTCTAGTCATGTACAACAGCCGGTGATTTAAGTTGTTGTATATACGTCTACGTATATAAACAATATATTGCGACACTGATGTACACACGTCTGTCTCTTATGTAGCTCTTGTGCGGCCTCTGTGATTGTATTTTATCAGTTCATGCTCAAGCTTATTGTTCCGCGCTACTGATCTAGTGGTTTCAAGACAAAGTTTCCGATGGCGTTACAAAACTGAGTTGAAAATAGGTTAAAGGGATAATAATTGAGTATGGAAATGTATTTCAAAATGTTTATTTTTACTTTGGTATTTTAGTTTGTTTTGGTGTTTCAATATCCCTTCAAACATGTTTAGGTAGGGTACTAAATGTACATTTCCTACGTTTTATTTGTGAATGATTCTTGACAAACGCCACAAATACAATATTATTGCCTTGGTTAAGTGTATGGGTTCTTGGTTGGATATTTATATCAAACTGCTTTCTTAAATACCCATAAACAAATGAATTCTACTCATTAAACGGATCCAATACTTACTGTGTTTTATCATAAAAGAACAATGTAATATGAGCAAATGAATGCAAATGACCAAAGGTCTACTCATTCAAATAACTTTAATCAAATACAAATTTGTGGATGTATTGTTTTGTGGGGGATTTACGTTCATTGATAGTTAATTGTGGTTGAGAGAGATGCCAAATACTAATAATGTGTGAACTACCATATCACTGTTATGTATTTTAGACGAACAAACGAATTCCTACTCAGTGATAAGAAGTTTTACTTTTCTAACCTCACATGATTAATAACTTTGGTTCAACGACTACAACTTATGTAGGCTCTCAAGTAAGTTCTCAAATATAAAGTCATACATATATCACCCTCAGTAATAATTTTCATCTTGATTGCGCAATAAGCACATGCAGTGTTAATAAGACATAAGTTTAATCAAGCATGGTAGATGATTGATGGACATTTAGAATATGTGATTTTCAGTTCAAATTCAAATGTTAATTCTCTCCATCGGCGTTACATGAGATAATCAAGATATCAGCTTATTGAAGACATAAAACTTCTTTCCTAAATACATAAATAAATGGCTGACAAAACACCATCTTTCAAATATACACCATTTTCTTCTTTCAATGATCTTGTATACTTCATTATGTAATCTTACCATTGAATGAATGACACAACGGCGGGTCCACAGCTTACCACGTTTGAGTTGCTGAACAGGTGTCCTCAAAACCTGGGATGACAGGAAACTGGCTGATCATATACACCAGCCATGACTGTTTAGTTAGAGATATACACGTATAAATGAAATACATTGCACCATTGCTGTTCATGCGCGTGTCTCGTAAAACTCTTTGGCGGCCTCAGTGTTTTATCTCTCTTAACGAGCTGACCGCCGACAACCAGTTCATTAGTAATTGTCGGTAACGCGAGGTTAATTTTACGCTCTAATAATCTCTGGTTTACAGGACAAAAATCAAAATGGTACCATCAAAATGTCCCGATTAAAGTGATAAAACTATTAAGTATGAAAATGTATGTTTGACTCAGTGTAATTATCAGAACTTATGTTTAATAACCTGAAAAAGCAATTAACCTTTGATCTAAATACACATCTTATGTAGGCTCATTACTTGTATCAATATTGTTAGGCTAGGAAAAACCGGGAAACAGGTAATGGTAAAATGGTTCTTATTAAATGAGTATAGGGCATTTAGAATTCGGTAGGTTTTACAACGTGTGATATGGATTATAGTTTCTTAACCACTTACAATACGAAGTTTCTTAGCTCATTCTTGCCCCTATGTCTGACATGCATCACTCAACCCCTTTCATTACTTAATCTATAGAAATAAACACATACACATTTTAACCAATATGCAAGATGACATCTTACTGAAAATGTAATACTTCATTTTCAAAATGCATTAAGTGGCTTATGACAAAATGCCCTCTTTCAGCTAGCATTCCTTCTATAAATCGTCTTGCATTAGTGAGTCTCTCCGGATTTATTAATATTGTTTCTGTTCATATGTAGTAAGTAACAACAAATGAATTAAAATCAGTCACTTGATTTGATATTCCAATCAGTTTAGGAACAAATACATTCATATTCGTTGAGACGCCTTACTATAAATACTCTGCTACCTGTACTTACATGTATACTGTTATCATCATTCAAATGACACATTTATTGTTCATTTGAAAAATAAACTTACAAATAAGGATTCAAAATATGGCAAACTTAATATATTTCTCGAATTGAGCTAAGCAGACAACCTTAAACCCAGAGACACTTCTTTAGTTCAATACAAATTATTAAAAAGATAGCATAACCAACGCAGTGAATCACTGTTTTACATTTGAAAGGCCAAGAACATTGGTACGCAGGATTTAGTAAGTACGCCCTTTTTATACGTGATATTGATATCAGTTTTATATGGTTTAAACATATTTTTATTTCAAAAACAAAACGGGATTGGCAAACAAGCAAATAATGCTTATGTTAATGCTGCCCCCTAACAAAATACAGTTAAATCAAAGTGACATACACATGGACAGGTCATGGACAGTTATAATGACACAAAATGTTTTATTTCGTTCAGGTCTCACCATGATTTTACGGATGATTAAATGTAGTAAAACAGTTGATGCAACATGGGGGTCCTACTGTTGTCTCTGGGGTTTATGAAAAATATTTGTGTCATGTTTCCAAGGATGAAGTGTGATTAGTGATTTCCAAAAATATGTCCAGATGGCACATGGTACATGGTACATAGAAAGTGTTTGATAGAAAGTTTCTAGATATGCACTAGAAAGTTTCTAGATATGCACTAGAAAGTTTCTAGATACGCACTAGAAAGTTTCTAGATACGGGGTATGTTTATTTATTGGACACCTGTGCAAGCAAATAAATACATTGAACAAGTGATGTAGATATTATACAGTGATATCTTCCTTAATATATTGTACACAAGATATTTCACTCATGTCCATCTAATATAAACCTATACCTAATTTTATCAAAAGGGGTTGAGTATGCTTTATTGATTATATCTGAATATGTTGTACTGCTATAAAAAATGTAATTTTCATTCTATGACATGTTTTTACTTGTCTGTGTGTTGCTCTGTCTTTAAGACAATGCAATTAAGTCACTGTAGTGACCGGCCGATTTCGTTAAGTAGTTCAGCATTGGTATAATCAAAAAAGTTTATCCGTTATAACAACACAAGCCATCATCTCTCAAGCATCAAAGGATTTTAACTGTAATACCAAATGTCTGCTTCCCGGTAAGCCACCTGACCAGATAATGTCAGTGTCACTTGAATAAACAATTGCAGGTGGTACTGAGACAATTGTCTGTCTCTCTGTCTCAGTGTCATGAGTGTAACAACATGAACACTATTTTTTCTCAATCTAGTTGTCCAATGACAATTAATGGGTAAACCAAGGAACCAATGAAATTAAATTAAGTATGAAATCGTGAGAACAATTTGTTTGCAAACTTTGCCAGTTGCGAAAAGACTTTTGTTGAAGTAGGACAAGTTTCGCAATCTTGTGGTTCAAAGTTCTAACATTGAAGGATTTATAAGTTTCCAATTTGTGTTCTTGTGTATCTGGATATTCATATTGTTGGATTCGGTGATAAGGTAAGCTTCTTTCATTAATTCCTAATATTTGATACTTGATTTGATTACCAAATATTATTCAATGAAAACATTTATTATCCTGAATGGACGACAGTTAAACAACAACCAACCTCTTAGGTAACAGCAAACCATATTGAAATCAATGAAATTGCTGACTGTAATTTGAGCGTCATTTATATTTATTATAAATTTGATTGTCCATATATTTTGTTTTTCTGAACCGTATATTGTTAAACCTTATAATAAATACTGACAAAGTAAATAAGTGATATGCTTTTGTTTATCGTGATCCTGCTACCCTCTGAAATGTTATTAGATGTTATCATTGAGAAAATAAATGAACTGTTAATTGTAACATTATCGTTCAATATTCATAACGAATATAGAAAGAAGGTAAAATCAGTGAATGTATCATTATTTGTTAAGTTGCCAAGACATGTGGCAAAATCCTCCTCTTCATTCGTATATCAAATCTTTCAAGATGTCTCTTACAAGCATCTGACTTCTATGAAACAGTGACAAAATAATGTTAAAAACAAAGTTTTCAGTTTGTTTCTTAGAAATGCGAGTTAATCATTTTGAAAACTGCTTCTCATGTATAAATAATTCCCTTTTCATTTGAATAATGACAACCCCCCCCCCCCCCCCCCCCAGCCTCGTCAAGCATTCAACTAACAGATCAAAATGCACATTTTTAACACACTATCTTAATTTTTAACAATGAAATGTAACATGACTATGTATATTTGGTGAATAAATACAAAGTCCTCGTTATGTTATAGCGCTGATAATTTCCGTTCATATACTGGAGTTTCCTTGAGTTTCCTGAAGTATCCTGTGCTCAGGAAATTCCCTGTAAACTGATCATGATACCTCATTAAACCCTTAGGGTATCCTGAGCAGGATACCTCATTAAACCCTTAGGGTTTCATGAGGTATACTGTATCAGGATACCCCCAATTTTCTAGCAGTGTACGATGTAAAGAATCGTGATGTTCGTGATCTACATTAACTGCATGTGTATAACAACACACAAAATACAACACTTTTAGCTTTATGCAGTACCATTATCATAGTGCAGTGAAGTCCTTTTGAAGACAATGGCCATTTTAGTCCGTTTATGTCCAGCAAATTATGTTTCTCCTGACCGTGACGTAGGGCACTATTTACTGTCAGGTAGGTAATAAGGCGGGTAATTAGGCCCCGGAAGAACTGTCCCTTTAATTATTAAGATTGGACAATAATGTGTACGTTGATGTCGTCGATGAAGGTGATGACAGCTGACGTGCAGCCGTACCGTCAGAGAGAGCGCGTTAATATTTCAACATGGCCGACAAAGTAATTAACTGCGGGACTGCTATTACAGTCTCGCGCTAACTTCTTGCTGATTGGCTATAAACCGAGGGCGCAACATATTTTTATGTATTAATCCATCAGTTTACCTGGATTAGTCTTATCTGATTGATATTAAACATTCATTATGGTTTGACAACTTCGATAAAAATCCATTCTATACAGGTAGATTAGGTACACGTGTATATACAAGAAGGTCACGCACAAGTAGAACATAAGTTTCTTGTTCGCAATGTGTTTATGAATTCTTGTCATTTAAAACTGTCGAGCTTCCAGAATGTTTCTCAACCCGTGTAGGTAAATAACATTGAAACAAATGACTGATCACTCAAGACTGAAATGCCATTTACGTCTCCCAACACTTTGTCTTGAGTGACAGTACAATTAGATATCATAAGACCATCTTTCTTTCACGATACCTTTGTGAAAGGCGATAATAGATAGTTTAAGAACATGATGAAAATAAACGTAGTTATCGCCTTGGAAATTCACGCCTTATGTAAGAAACGATTTGTTAAACTGATTGCCACGTCAGACGTTTCACACTTCAAACATAATTATTTAACGAGGCAATCGGTCAAAATAAGTGTTAATCCATAACTTCTTATGTATATTTGAACAAAGTACAACACGGAGACACTTTGAAGAATCTATATGCCAGAACATTTTACATCATAAAGTCATCTTTGAGGGAAAACTGTTAGGACGACTGTCACTAGCGTAAGAAAGCAAAATTTGAAGACATAATCAACACCCCGGTGAGACCTCTGTTGCCGAAATGAAGACGAGTTGTATTGCTTACTTTGCAGGATACTCATGGTTGACGGGCAGAAACATGGCAATACATAATACACGACTGAAAGTCGCGATATGTTCTACAGTGCATTGAAAAACATTATAATTATGATCTCTGAACAATGCACACTGCTCACGCTTCACAACGATATTGGAGAATAGAAGCCCCCCCCCCCCCCCCCCCCTAATCCCCCAACCCCTCGCCACCCCCTCCCCCAACCCATCCCCCACAGCACTTGTGGACACTGTAGTGTTCAAGACTTCACGGCATTCGACAGAGTTGTATCAAATGAATTAATGGTTTGGTATCAAATAAACGAAAGCGAGTTTGATAACAAGCCATTCATGGGTTAGCTAAAGATGGTATTCAAAAGTAGAATATTAGTATTCTGTGTATTACTCGTCAGCATTAATCACGCAAAAATGCCAACAGTTAGTTGTAATTAAGTTTTTCGCAATTCAGCTATCTTTGTGACGTTAAAACTAAAACCTAGCGTGGCATCATCGATATAGTTTAATATCGTTGTATTAATACAAATAATTGCAGTATTTTCCCGGCCGAGTAATACAGCGAATTATAGTTTACACTTAATGGTTCATGGTACATCGTCAGAGAACATCTTCAAGAAAAGATAGTTAATGTTAGCGAGCTGTTCGCGCTGTGTTAAACATGAGGGTAGGAAGTAAAAGTTTTACACAAATACATTTTCAACTCTGTAGTCTTTAACCCTTCACGGTGTTCGTGAGAGAAATGCTTCAGTCATGGCCGATGCTATCTTTTAACAGTTTCAAGGAAGACTTGTGAGATTACTAAAACTAAAACAGATTAGAACGCTGGTACAGCCAGGAAAGATGTCATCAATATTCTAGCTTGCCACTCAAATATTCTCCCAGTAATTAGCGGTAACTCTAGACGAGGGAGCTATGTCAGTGGTGATGGAAGCCACAAGTTGGGGAAATTTGGGGATGGTGGAGGTGATATTTAAGAGTACGAGTGGGGAGGGGGAGAGGGGAGAGCGGGCGACTAATCGGATATCCTATGTTGTTTCAGAATAAGCATACGATGTATTCTGCGAAATATATTTTAATGAAATTCAATTTTTAAAAAATTGCTATTTGAATACGTCTTTTCTTGCATGTGTAGTCCGATTGCAAGACTCGCCTTTTGTGAAACTCAGACTGTATATATGACAACTGGATTGTACAACTAGTGCAGGGCAAGTCTGGGATTTAACTATTTGTTGGTGAATTGCTTTTAAGTAGACTTCCAAATAGCATAGGACTAAACGAGAGCTTTTACTATGTAGTATAATTTTGAATGATAAAACACTGCAATATCGTAATGATGCGAGAGCGAAATGTTCAATTATATTATAAATAAATGTCAACAAGGAAGTTCTAACGAGGGGGACATAGGGACACGCTGCGGTTATAATTGACAATGCGACAATGTGGCTAGTCCTGCCTGTTAAACTAAAAACCTTTAACACAGGCTAGATCCTTATTCAGAATATCTAAATGAATTATAATCATAAGCCTAAAGATTAAGGTACAGTAAACATTCCATAGCCTATATTTTAGTCTACAATGAGGCGTTCAATGGAAAAACTATTACTTATCGTGAATTACCATTGGGAGGGATATACATAATTTCCATGGAATATACTATAAAGTGTTCGACCATAAACATTTGTCAGATTATTCCTACGCCCTGGCTGTATGCATCATTACATTAAGATGTAGGAACATATATAACCAATGTACATATTTAACGGGATAAGTATAACTTTGCTGATGAACTGCTTGATGCTTATCAGATTCAACATTATAGAGCCTACGTTCATTTGTTACTCAACACTGCATTAACAACGTGTTTCAAACGCCAGTCGATCCATCAAATTAACAACTCTTCTCAGAAAACAAATGAGCTAAGACTAGTAACCTGGCTTGTCATTCCTAGATATGAACATCAAAGCGGCTGTCTAATGCAGCAGAGTAAGAGAAAGCCAAGTAAAGGCTCATGTCATAAAATCTCCTTCATCTCGCTCGTGCCACCTGGGTGCGAGATTCCAGCAATGAGTAGAGTATTGGAACCGCGTATTGCATAACGGTTTGTCGTCTGTCCTTCCATACCTAGACTGTGTGAGAGTTTGCTCGGTACGTGCTTCTACCACCTTACTATATATATACACCCAATACCAAAAGAAACTTTGCATCTCAGTTGATTTTATCATATGTATGTTTTTCAATTACAAATATTTCAAGTTTTGGTCATCGTACACTAAAACTGAAAAGTAATGGCGTATTGTCATCAGTCATATATTTTTTTCAGAAGTTTTTAATTTTTTTTACAAAAAATGAAATTTAAACAAAAATAAAAAATAAAACTTTTAATTTTAACAAGACACACGTGTTAAGCGACTAACGCACTACTGAAACAGTTTCTGATGTTAAAAGTCCGTTGATATTACCCGTTAGCAAAGACCACCGAGTACGAGACCACCACCGAATCACAGACGAATTGATCAAACACATTTTGAGACCCCTCGTATGTTGATGCGTCCAAACTTTTTATTTAAATAAACTTTTGAAATGAATATGTTCATACATCGAATGTAAAATTGAAAAATTATTACAATACTTAAAAACCCAAATCCAATCGTTGCCTATTATGTGATTTATTAAGACAAGAAGATGGGTGCAAAGTTTCTTTTGGTATTGGGTATATATATATATATATATATATATATATATATATATATATATATATATATATATATATATATATATATATATATATATATTAATATAGAAAATAAAATGTTCTAAGAAATTACGATGACTTATGTGATATATATATCATTATTATTGATTTATTATTGCACGTATGCCATAGGTCCATATATATGATATAGGTAGGTATACACAATATTTATAATATATATAACTCAATAATATATGAATCTGACCATTTTGGTAATTTGCTCTGCATATATTGTTGTAAGTGTTCAATAACGATTTAAACCCTGTCCTCACATATAGATATAAGCTAATCGAGATGATGGTTCGTGTTAATCTGTTAATGTCACACCCTCAGTGAAACTGAAGCGCTTAATCTAGATAAGTGTATAACGGTTTGTCATTAGTTTTTAAAGGGGCTGTAGCACGTTTTTGCAAATTTTATTTTTTTCAAATTTCCCATTCATAATGATAGTTGATGTGATTTATATTTACTTAAGATGTTCAAACATCTTATTACACAAACCAATTATCCGTAGTGGTAATAACGGTGTTGCGTATAAAGCAAAGATTGCATGGCGGCCATTTTTATGTGAACACATTTTATTATTGAGAATTGAAAAAAACGATTCCCATGTCTTAACGAACCATGTACACTAATTTTTAACTTGATTTTCCGAAGTGAGACGGGTGTTTTATTATTAGTGACACTATTTTTCAAATATATTTCATCAATCCATTTGATCAAAAAAACGTGCTACTGCCCCTTTAAATGCCTGTTGACATGAGCTTTGTATAATGCGTTTGTACGTTATTTGTATCAATTTGGCATGTTTACTTTTGAAATGTTGAAAAACGGCTTTAAAATATCTACACTCATATTATAAGGCCTAACAATTACGTAACATTAGGCACAGTGCATTAACATTATTTTGGTTAGGTGTTCAGCTAAATATAAACGTTAATTACAATTTTATGTACTTTTGAAGACAACATCATTCATCATATCACCTTCAACCTTAATTGTCTTATACCAAAAGTTAAAATTTTAAAAATAAATATTGTTTCATCATCAAACTCTTCAGTTAAAGTGACACCGCGTCGAGGATAAATATGAGATCAGATTTATCTACCGATGCTGATTAACGTGTTACGTAACGAGTCACAAATTTCAGACGATAGTCTCCCATAACCCCTTCACAGCATAACCCCTACAGGTTACCAATGAACCACCGCACTCCTGATCCCTAGCTTGTTACCTCTTACTATGCAATGGAACGGCCCAGATTTAAAACAGAGACAATTGATAGTGTGAGCAAAAAGATGATAATTAACTTATCAAGGACATTTCATGTTTCACATTCATATCTCTAATGAAATAAATACATACATTCACACATCTACCACGTTTGAATTTGAATGTTATCACATAAGATCTTGTGGGTGTCCTGGGGTTGGTTATATGCCATGTAGCATTCCTGAGAACAACTCCTACTGTCGTGACTTTCCCTCTTCATGTAGACTAGACACACTTCCAGTGAACACAAGTCTGTCTCTCAACAAAACTAATATTCAACGACTATTTTGTGAATATGGCATGGGTAAATAATGACTCTGATGATGTTGTAGATATGTGTTCTAATGTTGATGTCAATCATTGTCTCTATGACTTAAGATTACAAAGTGTTGAAGTAAGTGAAGTGAATTTTATTGTCGCTTGATGTTTCAAAAGCAACTGGCCCATATGATCTTAGATCGAGTCTTAAAATGTCTAGCCGAACAGTTGTCTGTTCCACTTTGCAATCTATTCAATATTTCGCTAAAAGTGTCACAATTTCCAGATATATGGAAATGTTCATCTGTAGTACCAATATATAAGAAAAACGATTTTCATAATTGTACCAATTACCGACCTGTTTCACTTACAAGTTGTTTATCAAAAGTATTTGAAAATTTTGTTTTAAACATGTATCCAATTTTTTCTTAGATAATAAAACCATCACTTCATTACAGTCAGGTTTTACGTCTGGTGATTCTACTTCATGCCAGCACACTCATTTATATGACTATATAGCTAAGGCGATGGATAGTTGCAAGGAGGTACGTGCTGTATTTTGGGATATTAGTAAAGCGTTTGACAGGGTTTGGCATAAGGGTCTCTTGCATAAGTTATGGGCTAATGGAATACAGGGTTCTCTCTTATCATGGTTTGAAAGTTACTTACATTGTAATTGTCTGTGAAGTCTTAAATATCGCCTACAGAGAAACACATTGCAGACTTTATATAGCTCATTTATTTTACCGATATTTGATTGTTGTGATTTTATTTCAAAAAATTCCATTTAACATATCCTCTGTATCAATGGTTATGATGTTCAAATTGTTTTAGTGGAACTGTTATTTTTGTGTTTAAAAAACGTTTCCTTCTACAACCCTTCCTTCCTTCCTAAATCTTAATTCCCGTAATCCCCTCAAGCTTAATCGCTTTCATTCCTACTCCAAAACCTGCCACTTAATTTTACTGGTATGGTATTTTATGGTAATTAAGAATATGTAATATATGTACATAAATTGTGATATATTTTTGTAAATATCATATTGTTATAGTCTCTGATAACTCCGCACGGAGTGTCTCAATTTTTACCAAGATGCTGAAATAAAATATATGTCTGTCTGTCTGTCCATTTTAATCACACGTTAGGGTGAGTTCATTATGTGAATGAATGAATGAATGAATGAATGAATGAATGAATGAATGGTTTATTCTCATGAAGTTCACAAAAGTGACATAGAGAAATAATTACAATGTACAACATTATTATGGGAGCATACGTAAAAAATTGTTTACATTGTTACAAACTTTCCACAGTAGTGCGTTAGATTTGGGGATTGTTTAAATAAACATATTATATATATATATAGTAGTAGCCTTTAGAAGATTTAGATTCACAGTCGTTCCAGCACCTTTAAACCACAATCTGTTTGTACAGTTTTGAGATAACCAAATGTAATTTAAACCAGTACCTTCCAGGGTAGTTTTAACAACTTTGATAAGAGGTGAAGATATATTTGGGTCACAAGCAGACATTGATAACATAAGTCTATATAAAATACTGGACAATTTGTGAGTAGATGAGATAAGCTTGCACCAGTATGATATATGATTCGAACATTAACAAGAACATCTAACGGGAATCTTCCAAATTCACCATATACCATATAATCTGGGGTTGACTGTTTTACTTTTAAAATATATTTACAAAATTTCAAGTGTACTCCTTCAAGAATGACACATTTTTCGAAACCCCAAACTTCGGAGCCATACAACAAAATTGGCTGTAAAAGGTTGTCAAACAGTTTAAGCTGACAATCAATTGGTATATCTAATAACATCATTTTTCCAAAAACAGCATAGCTCCAGAAGCTTGATCAGCAATTTTCTTTTGGGCTTTACAAAATCTACCAGTGTGATTAAATAAAATGCTAAGATGTACATATTCAGAGACAATTTCAATACTTTGCTTTTGTAATGTGAAATCCCTAGTAATTTTATTCGGCCTCTTTCCAAAAATTAAAATCTTCGTTTTAGCAACATTAACAGTTAGTTTCCATCTTTTACAATAATCATTAAAGTTTTGCTTAGACTAGATGGAGATTCTGCGAATAGGACTATATCATCAGCACAAACTAACAAGAGAAGTTTCAAATAAATACCAAGATGATGCTGAATTTCATTATTGAGATTTTCAAGGCCATTATACATATTAGTCAATAAAAAATCTTCCAAATCGTTTAAATACAATGCAAAAAGAAACGGGGAAAGATTTTCCCCTTGTCTAACCCCAGAGTAACATTGAAAATAATCACTGGTGATACCATTGTGGGATACGCATGATTTAATGCAATTATACATGTTGCGTATAACGACAAAGCATTTACCTGAAATATTACATTTAATCATTTTACTCCAAAGACCTGATCGCCAAACCGTATGAAAGGCCTTACTAAAATCAATGAAACAACAATATAATTTATTATTCTGACTATAAGATAGATATCTATGATGGATTTTAAAACATACATATTATCAAGGTTGAATAACCCTTTCTAAAGCCCGCTTGCGCTTCACTAATTAATCTAACTTTATCAGAATAGGATTGTAACCTCTTACGTAATACAGAAGTAAAGAGCTTGCCTAAGCAGCTTAAAATAGATATTCCCATGTCATTACTGGGGTCAGCTTTGTCCCCTTTATTCTTATAAATTGGCCTGATCATACCAGTAAGCCACGATTCGGGCATTACACCATAGTCTAAAATGCTTGTGTTGTTTTAACTAATTGTAGGGGTAATGGAGTGTAGGGGATATGGGATGTAGGGGTAATGGGCTATAATCTTTCAGACAATTGAAGTAATTAGTAATAAAAACTACTGCATGTAGAGTGAAGCGAAGCGTAACTCGATAGCAGTCACGTTAATCAGCATGCGTAGATAAAATTGATCTCATTTTTATCCTCGACGCAGTGTCCCTTTAATTATCATTTAAAGAGTTAAATCAACTTCTTAATCCCTCACCAGACTCTGAAATGAAAACGAAAATCAATTATGGATAGTTTTCTCATTAGAAACAAAGTTTGGGCATTTTTAATTCCTTTTTACTTCGTAGAAAATGCTTTAAGCTCTTATAATTCATTAGAACACATCGATAGTTCCACATCGATACGATAGAGAATACTGTGTGTTGTGTCCTTCGCAGGTAGTTATTGAATGCTTGGAATAATATGTATAGATATGTATTATACATCCTGAAATAATCTATAAAATGACATCAAAGTTAAAACTGCTAGAAGCAAGTTTTCAGTCGAGCCATAAGGAAGGAAATATAAGCGGAAAATCAAACACTTGAAACTGCTTCTTCAAACATTTGATAGCATTCAAACATGCAACCTGTCATTTTCAGATGTTGTGTTAAGCATGTTTTGTGCACTAAGAATCAATCGAGCATTGATATATGTTACCGTCTTCACCCTTACATAGCAGACCCAATAGATAGAGACAACGAGACAACCCAGTGTCGACTAGCCTTTTTAACTGTCTCGAACACTTTAAAGAATTTCTGCAATCCAAAGTAATAATATATATATATATATATATATTGAGAGAGAGAGAGAGAGAGAGAGAGGCAGAGAGAGAGAGGAGAGAGAGAGAGAGAGAGAGAGAGAGAGAGAGAGAGAGAGAGAGAGAGAGAGAGAGAGAGAGAGAGAGAGAGAGAGAGAGAGAGAGAGAGAGAGAGAGAGAGAGAGAGAGAGGAGCGCTTGATATATGCTTGAATGTGTACTTTCTTAAATAGTTTATCGTTTGGATATGTACAACCTGTGTTTATGCAGACGTAAGGAATAATTTGCATTTCAACGATGTTATATATATAGAAAAATGCATTTTCATTTCATTCTGAAATTCCAACTAAGTATTTAATTTAACTATTTATAAACCAAAACGGCAAGAAGATTGGAAGGATTGAATGAATAATGCTAAAAACAAGTTCGATTCCGAAATCAAAAAAAATATTTTCAACAAATGTAAAATTGCCACATGTAAAAAAACAGAATTGACGCTCTCTCTCCCTCTGTATTTAGAAGTGTTAGATCTTTGTGTTGAAAGGGTTCCATGCTAATACCTTGAGTTGCTAATCTCACTTTCAGATTTTATATCCTTAACCTCGTCAATCCACGCAACATATCATCTCCTGTGAGATTATAGATGTCTTAATCATTCGCCTTCGCCCTGTTACTTATTTCTATTCTCAAGGCGCCTCATCAGTTTCCTTAAAATTAGAAGCAGGGGATCATAGGGAGCGATTACCAGGCAATCAATTTAAACGTTACATGTCAAATGAAGAATGCGTATGGCCTTGTAATGTATATGGCGTTCCATGCAAATCAATTGTTGAAAGAAAACAGCTTCCAGTCTGTCCTTTTCGCGCTGCTCTGCAAGTCGCTGCCAGTGTTTATACGGTACCTCTTGAGACAACCGGCAGAGGCTAACGTGTAGACCGGGGCCAAGATCGGCTGGTTCTCGAATCGTCAACAATAGTCAACAATGGTGATATGCATTCATATGCTAAAATGATAGTTACATGGTCGGCTTCAGTGGAGAAAATTAGTAGTATAGCAAAACCACTTATCCTTGTCCCACTATGTCTCTTTGGAACTTGAAAACTTACTCAAGTAAAAAGCCCTGCAGAATATGATACTGAAAATGTAATGTTTAAGATTTCGTATTAAAATGAGAAAAACGAAAGTGCAACGAATATCATTAATTTCAGGCAATTTAGACTTTCCATAACTTTCCGTAACTCACGATAGCTGCTTTTAATTAACCCCCTTCTGGATCCGACAATGAAGAAGCTGGACAACAAACGAACTACAGACTGCGAACTTTTGGCACCTACGTTTTAACAACCGTTAACGATTGTACGTAAACGAACTTTGTCCGCGATACTCTTTGGATGGTTGAGGAGTGTGTGACGTCCGTGAGCTTCCACGGAGTGAGATTTGGCTCGGTGGTTGAGTGTTGGACTGTGATGATGAGGGTACGGGTTCGATACCATACACTCTCCATACACTCCGGCTTGGTCGCTATACCAGATCAATGAGACTCTGTTTCCTCATTCGTTTGTACAAGTCACGGCAATTATTAATTTCCATTACTACTAAATTTCTCTGGCAAATATTGGTTATTGTCGCAGGTAGACCGCCGCCAGTAGGCCAACACGAGGCGTCTGGTGAAGGATCCAGTTAGGTTGTGTGATGAAGTCAGGAGCTGTGACGTTACTAATGCATTGATGTTGGCATATAGTTGCATTTTGTCGACAGAGTCTCTGTTTTATAACAGCCTTTAACAAAAATCAAAAGTTTTTATTAGTTTCTCTGGGAAATGGATTTTGTTGAAATGATTCAATTAAAAGACTGACATGTACACCTGCTGGCATCAGTAGTCAGATCACTACACGTTACAGGTGACATTCACTGGCAGTATGCAAGGGGGATATCGCCATCAGTCAAGATAGAGCAACCGTGGTATTTAATTCCCATTAATTCAACTCACTGTTTTGCTTGAGATCTCCTCTTATTAACGACCTGCCAACTTCTATAGAAATTTCTGTTTTTAGTTTTAATTGGATTCAACTTGACATTCAGGAAATGCATAAAGGATAATATTTGAAAAATGACATTAGAAAATGAAAATAGATATATTATTTGAAATACTTCCGTCACGGTTAACATCAATGTACATATCTGGACACATTTTGTATCGAACGTTAGTAAATTTTAAGGAATTATTTGATAATATGTTGAACTTCTTACGATCCACCGTAATGGCAAGATCCATGGTCTCGCTGATCGTTGATCAGTTTATACTCTTAAGTATTTACAAATTGCTACATTGAATTCATGTTGATATATTGAATAAGTTTACAGTACAAAAATCTCTGTTTGAAGTATTACATTGAGACAGAGTATATTCACAAATCATGTACCATATTATTTTGCTTCAATATACGTTCTTCAAGTATTGAGGGGCTTTATCCGAAGCAGAAACTAAGAACACCGACATAAAAATTGCAAGCTCAGCTATTGTGGATGGGAAACATGATATAAAGTTAAATGCATCTCATTGCATAAGAAGTGTTTATATAACAAACTTATCTCATTTGTTTTCAAGTTTCGTTGTTTATAAAACCAAAACTCTCATAAACGACATAGAACGGCTCCACATCAAATCTGTACAAGAACTGAAACGCGACATGCATCCCCAAAGATGATGGAAGAATCAGTTTAATGGGGCAAACTGTCTGATGTATGAGGATAAGCAGCGTTTACCACTCCTAACAATGTTCCCTGACTAAGCGAGGACCGAATTAGCACCCCATTGAAGCGCGTCACGGTCTCATGTCCTGGGATGTGTACATAAAGGCAGCTTTGTGGATGAATGTGGATTCAATAATAACAGCTCACAAAGCCCTAGTTCATTGAGAAGATAGCAAATCTAGGAAATCACTTATTTTAGTGTTTGTAACTGTTTGATGAGTCCGGTCACACCCAAAATGAATGAATATCCCCATCAGCCAGGCTGATAAATGGAGAAGCTATGACGTTGATATATCCATCAATGGGAATGTCCCCATCCCACACTGACAGTCAAGCGCTGGTCAGATCAACGGACGTGTTCTAACAAAATGAGATTTAACTTTGAAGCTCACGCTACGCTTTCTCTATTCTTGAAATTGCCGTGTATTAGAAACACACTGGTACTGAAGAGCGCGGAACAGCCATCTTCTGGTGTTACACTTGGACACTGTATCGTCCAGTTGTGGGGCGGGATAGCGCAGTGGTTAGCGCGTTCGGCTTCGGATCAAGAGGTCCGGGGTTCGAATCCCGCCAGGGGCACGGCAACTTTGTCTGCAGTAGAGAACTGTTCTACACGCAGTAAGGTTTGGGTGCAATTTGAATTTCAGCGTAGTACCACCCATGGTTCGCTAGTTCCAGCCGCTGCTCGTAGGTTTCACCGCAGTGTATAGCCACATGGCGTTGCGGGGCTTTCTCCCTGCCATAATACTAGCAGCCGCGATATAAGTGAAATACTCTTGAAGGCGGCGTTAAACCCCAACTCACCTCACCTCGTCCAGTTATGTTCCGCGGGCTATATCGCTTGTGTGACATCAGGCAATATCTCCAAGAAGATAATGTTTGACATCATCAACTGCATGACATCACAGTACCTTTACGTCATCAAGTACATGACTCACAATGCTATGATGTCAAACATTGTGATGTCATAATCACATATCATTACTGTAGTCAGATGAAAATGTTTCATCAAAAAATACAAATCAGCGATATTGAATAAATACAACATAACCCGTTTGTCATCTGATAACACTCCTTGATAACAATTTAAGCAATGTTTCATTTCTCAAATATTTGAAACGTGAAAGCATTTTATGGTAAGCTACACGACGCTGAAACAATGTAACATTTCGTTAGAGTAAATACACAATATCTTGCTATAGGTAAATAAATACTCATTATTGATTAGTGGTTTGCTTATGAAAGTGTATATATAATGTGTAAGAAAGGCAACGTTGTGTGGATAACAACTGTCTTCATTGTGAACATAAACGATGCATATGCTTACTCCTTCCCTGAAACGTGTTCACAATAAAAAAAAAGTTGCTATCCAGAAAATCGTGCCTTTATCATGCATTCCACTTCTAAAGACTTCGTCTACCTGAGCCTCCCAAAGGCTCGTGGCTTCTTCATCAGTTTTAGCCGCATGAATGGAACTCTGTAGGCGGACAGGCGGTAGAAGGGACCAGACCTCATTCATATCTGCTTTGTATTTGTAATCATGAACTGAGTTACCATCCGAAATTAGGTTTAATCATATCAATTTCGCCTTAATTCTTCAAATGTAAATAACATGTAGATTTCGCATCAAGGCAATGACTGTGAATCTGGTAATGGTATAACAAATTGGTGAGGTCAACTCGACCTGATGTAGAGCAAATTGCCTGGCTAATTGTCTAATTGATCATGACATCAGTAGACAAATCCTAAGCGCGACAAACTTGTCCACACGTCAGGGGGCGCTGAAGGCGTCCACACGTTCACCCTTCATTCTTACATCTTCTTACAGGGTCCATCACTCATTCTGCTTTAATCTGAAAAAGAAAACCGCCCGGCAAATGAATAATTCCATTTACAGCGCATAAGAAACAGCTCGAGAACAGGCCTCCCTAATAAGCTGAAGTTCTGGGAGACTCGACCTCGTCTTCAATTAGCCCTCCTCTAATCAGCCAGCCTCAAGTCTATTGTAGTCAAGTTGACGCCTTTGTCCGCGTCCTCCATTCTGATACCGTGTGACTCAACAAGGGTTTTATTAGCAGGGCCTGCTCAGGGACCAGCCTTGCGTTATGTGCACCCCTTTTGTTGCTGCCTCATCACATTAAGGCAGGTCCATTCTTTATTCGGGATCAATCTCCAATATCTCCCCGCTTTGTTACCTCTAGTCGGGTTGTAAACCCTCGTCCCACAGCCACACTCTTTTTGCTGTTCCTTCCGATCTCGATATTGTGATGACTATCGGCCACTAAACACACACGTCTCAGGGGAACTGTTTCCCGTAACACTTAGCGAATTTCCAGAACAGCTTTCCCTCATCTCTTATCTGTTTTATGTATCGTGTCACCAATAAAGACTATTTTACCTTCCTGAACTGCACAAAACAGCTATTGAGCGAAGACAAGGCCTCAGCGGTTACCCAATCTTGTTGGGCAATCATTGCAAAGCGTCTTTCTTCAACCCTCTGTGATGGCCATCTTGCCCCGTCTTATTGAATGAAGGCGGAAAATGCAGTTTATTAGAAAGGTTTCCAGTGTTACACTATGAGTTCTGGCACTGTAGAACCGATAGGAGGGTTTTATAGGCCGTAGCATGGCTGTAATTCTAACTGCTCTGTTTCAATCTGCAGAAATAGATTGAATTGAATTGGAATTCCTCCTATATTTCCATTTCTTCAAACAAGATCAATATGATCGTAAGATGAAGAAAAAATGAAAATGAAAATGTGTTAAGCGTAAATGTCATATCACCTTATCTCACCAATGAGTAATAAATGTCTATAAACAGTCTATAACATTTAATGATCAAAATATTAAATCTTTTTATACGGCAACATCGTATTTATAAAATGTAAAGTTATTTGTTCCATTAGATGACTAACATTATCATGGAATATCGTATGTCATGATATGCATACTTATTATGGTCTGATAAAAACATATTTACGTAAACTTTATCTGCATTAATAACGTCAGTGGAAATATTACTTTTAGGACTTTCATGAACGTCTTAAAAGTTTAAAGTTTTGTATCAATATGGTTCTGGAGAATTCTTAACCCGTCAAAAGTAACAATATATCTCTCAGTAGGCTCGTAGCCTTTGAGTGCCTAAATCGTTCTCTAAAGTTAACAAAGTTGGTATAAAACTAGTCAATTGTGTTTATAATGCTTAGTTTCAGAGGTCCATATGTGGAGTTTCTCAAAAAAATGGCAAATCATTTGTTGTACCATTCAGGTAGATGAATGCATATAAACACATGACTTAAATGACATTTGTTAGTATGAGGACAACATGATCCATCTTATGATCCACGGTTAAGTTCAGATATGATTATTCCCATCTAGCCATGTTCCATATTCCATGTTCATTGTTCATATTGCGGGGGATTCTTATTTTACTTGAAACGGGGAATCCAATTATACAGTAATATTTCACTTCAGAAACATCAACAGTGTATTGGTGAGTTTAGTTCACTGTTTCATAACGTTCACGTTGCCCATAATTAAGGGAAAGGATTGGTTCACAATATGTGTATGGATGATGGGTACTACCGGTTTGGTAAGGTCACGCTCCTGATGAGCTGTCATAACCAGGGCTTAAATTGTCGAAAAATAAGTTTAAAAAGTATCATTCTCTGTGATTGTGAGTACTTATTTACTAAACATGTGCCTATTGAATACATTTCATATCTACTTCACAGACGCCAGTATTTCGTTTTATACTCACTTTTGCACGTGAGTTTAAGATATTAAAGTTTAACTCTTAAGCCTAACTGTTGGTTTAATAAACATACGTTAATAGATACGTTTATTGCTTTCAGCATCTCAAAATGTTCTTGTAAATATCATCCAATGACTTGATAGTCTACTGTATACCGACGTCAAATGTGTTTCAGCTTTAATTACAAGACCTTTCTTGAAACCTCACTTTATATCTACATGAATTAATAATTTGACGGGAGCTATTCCCAGATCAAACCAAATCTCTTTAAAATGATCCAATTCTCTAATAAGACAACTGCGATGTTCTATAGAATTAACTCTGCTTGAGTCGAGCGCTGCAGGGAGAAAACCTTCCAGATGCCGCTCTCTGATTTCCCGAAGGACATGTACAAACTCCGCGCACTCCGCCCCTTGCCGAACTGAGTGACAATCCTTACTGACCCTGCAGAGAGCTCAGATATCACAGCTCCATGCACTGTTGCGGTACCTTAGCATATAGGTTGCTCAAAGGTCATCCGGAAGTAAGTTCTGGAGACATGTTATATTGTCATGAGACAAAGCTTCATGAATATAAAATGTGTGCATTTCAATTAAAAACCAATTAATGTTTACGTATTCAACTTTGTAATGAGATTTTAAAATTATACCACCATATACCTAGAGTAGATACGCTGATATCGTACATGAAGTAGTCATCTGCAAATGTGTTGTTTCCTGGTTAGTTACATTGATGTTAGAGAAGTTTTTAAAATCTTGGTTCTGGGCAAAATTCCTTTCTGATTCGGCAGCATGTCGTCCGTAAACTTTTCACATTTTTAACTTCTTCACAAGAATTGCTGAATCCCCGAAACTGAAATTATGTTGGGAGGAACATTGCACGTAGGGATCAAGTTTTTTCATTTTGCATCTTTTCTGTGATCGTGTGAGACTTGTCCCTTGAGTGAACTTGAACAAGCCTAAGATACGAAACAATAGAATTCACTTATAAAATATACCTGTTAGGTCTCCAATTATAAATAATTTTATTTACATACACAGATCAATGTGGATTATGATTAATTTTGTAAATTTTGTGACTGGGCAATACCTTATTTTTTTTTATATGTTAGTCTTTGCCTAAGATATAATGGATAGTGCTTTACCCTATGAGCTACAGAGTCAATGGATATTAAAATTTTGTTTGCAAAACGTTCGAATTATTCTACTTGCTTGATAAATTTGAGGACATTGTAAGGCGATTCGAGGTTACTATGGAAACCCGAGATTCCATAAACGACCTACATGAAATACATTAGTTATAACTTTGCAAACTCCCCCAAACTCTTAGTTGCGTTTAAAAATCCTGCAATTTTGCAAACTACTACCATAATGAAATTGGGTCGCCTTTTGTGTTTTATTTTTCACAACATGTCTCTTACAATTCAGGTAGAGCAATAGGCTATTTTTTAAAAAAACGACTCAACCATTTGACATTTTTATCACATCTTCCATCATTGTAATAGTTATCAAGACTAAACAAAATAGATAGAAAACCTCAAAAATATGTTTAGGTTTAACAACGGATCTTTACATTGTATATTTTCCTCACGTTGTCAAAGTATTTATATTTTTATAATATGAATTAAATGTCATACAGATATTGTTATTCGTTCGAACATGAATCTGAACATTTATACTCCATTTACTCGTTTTACTCGTTTTGAATCTAGAAAATGTAAAAAATGTTGTCACAAAAGGTAACTCACGTCCTCTGAGAATATGTTAATGACATTTTCACATTTTCACATTGATAACATTTTGTTCAAACATTTTAAAACCAGTAATTTAACGTTATATAATAACACTGAAACATTATGTAATAATGCTAAGTACGTTTATACTACTGAAACGTTTTATAGCAAATACTCAAACTTTTTATTGTAACAAACATTTGTAAACACTTATTGTTCTGTTGAAAGTGAAGGCTCAAAGCTGATGCTTCCGTCACGTTTTCTGCACGAACAACATCAATCAAGTACGTTGCAATTTTACCTTTACGACGTATTCATGTGCAATACCGGACGCGAATAAGACGGATAGTCTTTCTGTATAGCACTGTCAATTAGCAATTGTCAACACAGCATATAATGAAGAGCCGATCAAACACAACTTACAGCCACTAAGCGCAGAAATACATAAAATAACCACTGTTGGGCGTATAACATGAGCTTGTAGATGAATTGCCACACGCGGAAACAGATTAAGGTAGACAAATATTAGTTTTCTCTTGATTGGGGGAATGAACGATGCTTGATGTGTATCAGGGAACTTGTGGGATGATCAAATAAACTCTTAGCGTCAGTCGAGGCGTATCTGCCGTGAGCGAGGCTAAGTTATCATTGCATTACACGTGTTTGTCTACCGAGGACTTTTTTTAATTTAAAATTAAATTTCACAACGCCATTTTCTAACCGGTCATCCCAGTTCCCTAACCGAATTGTTTTTTCATAAACCTGTTTATTTATAAAAATATAAAAGGAACCGAAAAATTCAGATTTAATTGGAAACAGGATATTCAAAACATGATAGCAACAAACACATAATCTTAGCACTAAACATTCAATTTTAGCGAATACTTAGAGAATAACCAACGAGGTACGAGTGATTACTAGAGAATAACCAACGAGGTACGAGTGATTACGGGAAATATCCATGAGTCTAAATATAATGTTCAGCCACGAGCTTTAGCGAGTGGCTCTGAACATTATTTAGAAGAGTGGATATTCCCCGTAATCACGCGTACCGAGTTTCTTATTCTATATATTACCCATTATGCAATTAAATTGACCAAATTACGCTTGGTTATTACATTTTCATGTTGGGCGACCGCTGTGAAGGACCCGTCGCCACAGTAACATTGTGACGTCATAAGATAATTCGTCGCGTCAGACCATTGTTTTATGACGTCATAGTCATTCTTTCTCCGGGTAACCGACCAATCAACGTTGAGAATCACTTGAAAGCACATGTGCAAATATCACAAAAATAATCACCTGTGTCTTCTCACCCGTATGGGTAATATACAGCGTTACTCAACAACACAAACGGTTAGCCACATGTACTCTGCGTTACCACCAAACATAAACTGTTAGCATCAAATACACAAAGCTAGCACCAAACTAATAATGTGAACACAAAACACAAAATATGAACACAATATGTGAGCACCAAACAAAAACTGTGAGCACTAAACAAAACATGTGAACACCAAACACAAAATGTGAACACCAAACACAAAATGTGAGCACAAAACACAAAATGTGAACACCAAACACAACATGTGAACACCAAACACAAAATGTGAACAACAAACACAAATGTGAGCACAAAACACAAAATGTGAACATCAAACACAAAATGTGAACATCAAACACCAAATGTGAACACCAAACACAACATGTGAACACCAAACACAACATGTGAGCACAAAACACAAAATGTGAGCACCAAACACAAAATTTGAACACCAAACACGAAATATGATCACACAACACAAAATGTGAACATCAAACACAAAATATGAGCACCAAATACACGATATGAGCACTAAATACACAGTGCGAGCACCATATACAAATAATAACATAATGTTAACAACAAACACATAATTTTAACACGAAACACATAATATTTAAACAACACACTTAATGTTAGCAACAAACAGACTCACAATGCTAGTACCAAACACTTAATGTTAGCACCAAAAACATAATGTTAGCACCAAACTCACAATATAAGCACCAAGCACATAATATTTTCACCAGACACATAATGTTAGCACCAGACACATAATGTTAGCACCAGACACATAATGTTAGCACCAAATACATAATAAATGCACCAAAACATAATAAATGCACCAAATACATAATAAATGCACCAAATACATAATAAATGCACCAAATACATAATAAATGCACCAAATAAATAATGTTAGAACCAAACACACAATATATGCACCAAATACATAATATATGCGCCAAACACATAATGTTAGCATCAAACACAAAATAATAGCACCAAACACATAATGTTAGTATACCAAGCACATAACGATAGCGCCAAATAAGTATATTAGCAACACACACACAATATTAGCACCTAACATTTGTAGTATGTTGTCATGTCTAGCTTCAAGAGTGTTGTTCCTAAGTTACAGCAATCAAGTTCCATTGTTGTTTCCACTTTCTCATAAGGGATTGATAGAAGATTTGTTATCGTTCATACACGACGATATTGCAGTAATCTTACTTGGACTCGAGTGGAAGGGCGGCTATTTAGTCCCTATTTAAGCCTGTTCCCGTCTAATTTCGTTACCTTTTATTTGATTGGAATTGTTGTGACGTCGGTTCTCACAAGACACCCGTTTCACTTCCGTACATAGTCCTGCTTATGACCATAAATTAGTTGTTCCAGGGCAAACATTGCCTTCTGTTGCCCAATATTGGACAGAGATTGGAGTTCGACAGGGTCGTCATTTTGGCCACTTATTGTTACAAATAAAAGTATGTTACATTTTGTTATTGCAAAATCATAACTAATACTTATTCTTTCAGAGAGCAGAAACAACCATCGGTCTCTTTCATTCAAAGTTCCAAGTTTAATGTTTTCCTATAAAAGTGCTATAATTATTAACCTTCTGGCTAACTATATTTCAATCGAACGACCGTCTGTGAAAATCTCATTTTATAATCTATTATTTATTTATCTCTTTTTACTATTTTTAAATGAGTTTAAATAATGTATTGAACATTTTAACCAGACAATTCATAGCTAAAAACATGAACTAGCAATGGTATCGCTTATGAACAGCATAATATAAAAGGCCTTATCCTTAACCAGATAAATAAAAAGAAAAACGTGAGTGTTGTTTACGATCACTAGACACAGGCAAATTCATAAACAATCTGAGTACGGATGCGTGAATAAAAGTTAATTCCATTTACATAACGAGTTGAGAATACGAATTGGATAAAGGCGTATATGAATTTGCTTAACGATATCACAAAGTGCCGCTCGTCAAAGCAAAGTGGCGGAAATGGCCTTCCCAACAACATACAGTGTTGGTGTGTTGTGGAGAAGAGGTGAGGGTTAATCAGCTTGTCCCAGTCTCACCTGCAGCTGGGTCCTGAGTCTGATAAATGAGGAGGAATCCTCGGATCATTTGCCTATCATCCAGTAGAGATGTCATCTTCATGTGTGAACATGTCACAAACTTGCTACACTGTTGATGTACTGTGTTATTTCTCATCGGTGTCTCATTTCTCATTTCTCATATGTACATATGTATGTATGTATGTATGTATTTATGTATTTATGTACTTATGTATTTATGTATGTATGTATGTATGTATTTATGTATTTATGTATTTATGTATTTATGTACTTTTGTATTTATGTATGTATGTATGTATGTATGTATGTATCTATTTATGTATTTATGTACTTATGTATTTATGTATGTATGTGTGTATATATGTATGTATGTGTGTATGTATGTATGTATGTATGTATGTATGTATGTATGTATGTATGTATGTATGTATTTATGTATTTATGTACTTATGTGTTTATGTATGTATGTGTGTATATATGTATGTATGTGTGTATCTGTGTATGTATGTATGTTTTAACTACCAAAACGATGTTGCATGTATTTAGTTATCGTAATAAATATTTCTCTTTTTAATTTTTCTGTGTTTGTTTGTTTTGTGTTACGCTGTTACACTGTTGATGTACTGTGTTATTTCTCATCTTCATGTGTTAACATGTATGTATATATGTATGTATGTATGTATGTATATATGTATTTATGTATTTATGTATTTATGTATTTATGTATGTATGTGTGTATGTATGTATGTGTGTATGTGTGTATGTATGTATGTTTTAACAACCAAAACGATGTTGCATGTATTTAGTTATCGTAATAAATATTTCTCTTTTTAATTTTCCTGTGTTTGTTTGTTTTGTATTACGTTTGTCTGTAATCACAACCTAGAATGTACTGTACTAATTAATTTTACAAGTGTTAAATGATGCGATGATGGTGTTTGCATGTGTTCATATAATTAACATTCGATAATGTTTATATAACGCTTGTGTACGTTTGCCAACATTTGTCACATTTTCAATTGTCAGGTATTAAACTTGAACTTGCCTGACTGTAAAATATAATGTGGTGCTTTCTAACTGTAAGTGTTTCAACTTGCTGACATTAACTGTTCTCGGAATATAAATTGTTTCTTTTTCTTTCGAGAATCGTTTTCCAAAGTTTCCAAGTTTCCAAAGTTTCAACGACAATTATCCTTGTGTTGTAATTATATATTTCATACACGCTCAACAATTTTTAATTTCATGTGCCCATCTTGGTGACATTTGTGTCTTATGCTTTTCTTATTTCTTATGTTTGATATTCGTTTTGCTAAGTTCATTATCCCAGTTTGCCTATTTCCACTCATTCTTCAATATAGAAGGTGTTATGTTACTCTCGATGCCGGTGTGATAATACGTTAATATGGTGATAGCGTTGATATTTATGCAACAGGTTTCACTTACCGTTTGATCTATCTAATTAGCAGTTTTTCAGCGTTTAAATCTCATTATGCGATTTAAAAAAACGATAAATCCTGTTTCTACATGTTTGCTGTGGACGTGGTTTATGTCAGTATATCAGTCCAAAGGCCCGTCTGTCAGCACTAACACTGACAGGATGCTGATTGCTATATACATGTATCTAACATAGGACATTCTATCTTCGTCATATGATTAGTGATATTCTGATGATTTCAGACTTCGTTTCTATGTATAACACTTCATACTATTTATTCTTATATTCAAGAGTGTGATTTTCTCACTATTGGCTTATTGCCGCTTATCTATTATTAATGTTTGCATGTCTACATTGTCTTTATCATTGGTTAGCGCTTTTGGCGAGTCGTTGTAAACAGTGTATGAAGGTGTGAGACGTTTTGATGGCCAGCTTACCCATAGTAAGATAGGTAACGATACGTCTTTGAAAGAACTGGTGGGAGTAATTACTGTCAACTACATTCACATACACTGTCGGTCAAAAGAAACGCCTACATGGTTTTCCTTGAAATGAGATATGACATAATTTCGAAATATGATTAATGGTGGTCTCCACATTATACTGAAACAATAATCAACATGAAAGTCCATTGAAATAGTGGAAAAACTGTGATTCGAGTCAGTATCATTCATTAAAACCACGTCCAATGAAGACCGCTATTTCCGGTTCATTCACTTGTGTACAGTAACCACGTACATATGTAGCGTCATCACCACTGTAATGCAAATGAGTGCCTCTATTGTTGCTCATGGTTGTATGAAAGTCGGTTTCAATTGTTTTTCTGAGAATCAGTGATCGAAAACTGAACAATTGATGTTGTCTAATTTCAACAATCGCCATTCTTTTGTGACATGACAACTTCTGAAATTTGAATATATTATGCAGAAATGGTGCAACTTCATAATGCAATAATATTGCCAAACTGTTCATCATAGTTTTTACGAACTCTGATAAGAAACCAGGTAGGCGTTTCATTTGGCCGACAGTGTACTGTGTTGTTCATGTATTATTGAAATAATATTACATTGCTTAGTAATATAGTTTCAACACATCGTTTGAACCCTTATCATCCTTTCTGCTTGCTGTGGTGTAGATCGAAACTTACTCAGGGAACGTGTGTAAAAGACCAATAACAAAATGATGTCCTAAATATTACTTCCTGAATGATAGACGCAAACTTGTAAAACAAATATGAATGTTGTCTTTCAAACCAGTATGTATATATACATCATTCTCTATGATGACAACCGTCCCAGCACTCTACGAGTGTGCTGTGCCCTTGTCACCGCCGTCTTCAACCATGTTCGCAGTGATAGGGACCCAGTGCAATTCTTAACTTCCTTTATTGAACATAAGAGTATATTCTTATTTGAGTAACGGCTTTACAAAACTCTACTCTTCTTTTTTATTCTTCTTCCCGTTATCGTCTACACTGTTCGGAATCCCTCGGATCAATGATGTTAAATTAATGTGAACATTTCCAAAGCATATATGCGAACACTTGTCCTATGGGGAGAACTTTACCAAACTTTCTAATGCACCAAGTGTCATTTTATACACTTTCCCCTGATGTTCTGGGGAGTAGTTGTGACCATCCACTTAACTTATTTTAATATACCTATCCCTACAGCGTTTTATAAGTGACAACAGTGCAGTCTCGTTATCCTCTCATCCTGTAGAACACACAGCATATCATGAGGGCACAACTTTACCAAAACTCCCGACACCCTTCCCCCTGTCACCCCGTTTCCCGCTGTCTTCTACCTTGTGCGGAGTCACAGGGATCAATTATGATGCTTAACTTCCTTTATTGGTGGCCTATCAAGGCGTATTGATCTGCCGGACTAATTGAATGATGGGCAAGTAGCGAGTTGCAACAGACGACTGTCGGTAGAGGGCGCCACCAGCTTGTCACATGGCACACGCAGACGCTACCCCAGTCCCGACTCTGCTAGATTCACTCCTGAACTTAGTCTGGTGTAGCTTGAGACTCCTAGGCTCTCTGCTAGTTGAATCACCTATCCTAGTCTCGGATCTCTAAGTGTACTAGGCATTCACTCACAGGACATACAGAAAGTTTTCTTTCTTTACTAAACTTGAGGACATGGATTAAGTCTTGGGGACATTTTTCTTCAAATCCTGTTGCAAGTTTTTGGAAAACCGTGAGTAAAACATTGGTGGAATAATTTTGTTTTTTTTAGATTTTCGTTTTTTTTCTGAAGTAGATGAGTTCTTTATTCATATTTTTAAGAGTCTATAATGTCTTTTTTAACAATTCTGAACTTTGAAATATGGAGAGCCTTGAACTTATAAGCTCAAGGAACCTTATTACACCGCTCTCCTATGTATTTCTGCCCAAATTGATTTCATTCACAGTAAGTCTTACAACTGTTTAATGTTTCATTTGCTATGCAATAATGAGATCAATGGTTTCTGTGTGAAGAGAATGGAAACGATCCATAATTCTTAAAAATAAATCCTCTTAGTTTTTCACATGAATTGTTGATTCCATATCAAATTATAATACATGAGTTTCTGTATAGGTTACACTATCAATGTTATACTTACGTTTTAAAATCAATGAATAGTACATAAGTATTAACAAAAAAAGGCAAGATCCTAGGATTTCCTCATTGATTCAGATGGGTTAAGCATGTTCATTCGTATATCTTAAATAAGTAATAACTTACATTTCAGAATTGATAATGTATGGACTCATTTTAAGATTAACAATTTGCAACGTGCAAATTAGGTAAAAAGTTTAATTCTGAAGTCTTCCATGGGAATTTAGAAGTGAAATACACCTTCATCGGAGGGAATATCACGCTCAATCTGATGAAGGAGTGAGCATATACTCTGAAACGTAGTGTATCTGCACAATAAGAAGTTGTTATCCAGAAAATATTTTTTAAAGTTTAATACTTAATCTTTTGACATTAATAAAGCATCGCTGTAAGTTCAAGCAAAAAACAAAGCCATTCAGTATGAGGTAATCCATAAGGACTATGGTACGAGTACAAGCTCGCGTCTTTGCCCCCAAGAGGTACGTGTACGAGTAGAGTAGTGCAGTGGGCATCGGAAGCTCGTTAGAGCGAGAGATCCGTCACGCCGACACACAGGGAGCAAACAGTTCAAATTGATTTCATCATATTCAAATTGGAAACAAATTTTCAAGCGTGATTCGTCTTCTCAATGCCTCAAACGTCGATTGTCATGGGAGAAAGCATCATGTTTCATCATCTGCTAAACATACTACTTTCAGACATGGGATCTCCAATCGTTTTACTGTCTGGACTGTTACCCCCTCATTAGATATTCAAGCAAATAAAGAAAGCACGAAGGTCAATTTCCATCCATTCAAATGCTACTCGATGTGTTTTCTACATTGCATCTATCAGAGGAATGCTGAATGAAAAATGGTTTACTTACCAGTTGTTAGATCTGGAATTTGTGACTGAGTGGATACGCTGTTGGTACAGTCAATGCTGTCGATTGGTGCCTCACTCATAGGGTGTTGGAACTGGTCCAGAAGAAATACAAGAATTTGTACTATTATAGACAGTGTGATTCTAAATAACAAATATGATATTAATTAATTCTTCATAAACCTGTCCAAGTAGTCGCTGTGGAAAATGCTTGATTATAAAGAATGGTAGTTTTGTCTTCCGGGTCGTATCTATAAACTGGTTGTAGTCACGTGTGAATTGAGAAAATACTATTCTAATCTGTCGATTCGTTCATGTTACAATGAGTGTGTGGAGTTGCAAGACAGCGTTGTCTTTCAGTCAAATGTAATTCGATAGTATTAAAGATACTATATAGTCACGTTTTCGTTTAGTTAGGACAGCATGGACAATTATTGTTTGATAGTATATTGCATTTCACATTAAGCGTATCTGGTACGTTTCCCGTAGTTTAAATTGATTGTTGGGGACAGCAAGTGAATCCATTATGAATGGAAGCGACAGTAATTCTGCTGATGCTGATCGACGAGGATTAGTTGTCATAATCTACCATAGAGCTATCTTCTACCTGTAATACCTTAACGTCATCGTGGACAACATTCCATAGTCCCTCTCTATAGGCTAGTCATATACTGTTAGAGGCGAGCCTTTTCTTTCCTTAATGCAACATGCTCTTATTTCAATGAGCTAGGCATTTCTAGTTTTTCAACATCGTCATGCTCTTATTTCAATGAGCTAGGCATTTCTAGTTTTTCAACATCGTCATGCCCTTATTTCAATGAGCTTGGCATTTCTAGTTTTTCAACATCGTCATGCCCTTATTTCAATGAGCTAGGCATTTCTAGTTTTTCACCATCGTCATGCCCTTATTTCAATGAGCTAGGCTTTTCTAGCTTTTCAAAATCGTCATGCCCTTATTTCAGTGAGCTAGGCATTTCTAGTTTTTCAAAATCGTCATGCCCTTATTTCAATGAGCTAGGCATTTCTAGCTTTTCAACACTAATTTCACTGATAGCAAGATTGCACATAGAAGACAGAAGAATGTGTGTGGGAATCGTGAATGGTTTAATACACTGTCATGGTGCAGGCTTAAAGGGGCAGTAGCACTTTTTTCACACAAATAAGTTGATGAAATGTATTTGAAAAATAATGTCGCTAAAACACCCTTCCCTCTTCGAAAAATCAAGTTAAAAATAAGTGTACATGTTTCGGTAAAGGCATGATACTCGTTTTTTGTCATTCTAAATAATAAAATGTGTTCACATTAAATTGGCCGCCATGCAATTTTTGTTTTATACACAACACTGTTATTAGCACTACGGATAATTGGTTAGTGTTATAAGATATTTTACCCTCTAAAGTTAATATAAATGACATAAACTATCATTATAAATGGGAAATGGAAAATATAAAATTTGCAAAAAACGTGCTACAGTCCCTTTAACCATCTGAGTTTACAGATAAAACCCTGTATTGTGCTGTCGTAGTTTAAGTTGTGGTATTAATTGCATATCGTTTGTATTTAACTTTTAGACGGTCGTCGTGGCAATATTATGATTCAGCAAATGTATATGTTCACATCTCATTTGACATTATCACTGTTACTATTGACATAAATTAGTTATTTCTCGAGATAATTGTTTAACCTGTGTTCATTGTATTTGTGAAATGTACTTGTCTTTCTAAGAAGCTACAGTCGTAATTTACCACTAGAGTATAACTACAAAGTGTTCTACTACTATCAAGACTTGTAATAACCTTAAAGGGACACTGCGTCGAGGATAAAAATGAGTCTCATCTTTATCTCACTAAGCTGATTAGAGAGTCTGCTAACGAGTTACGCTTCACTTCACTGTATACATGCAGTAGTTGTTATTGCCAATTGTCTGAAATTCGGTGTCTGTCATTTGTTAGCAGACATGTTAATCAGCATAGGTCGATACACATGATCTGATTTTTACTCTCGACGCGGTGTCCCTTTAACCGTTGAAATTTCATTTGAACTCACATTTTTAAATATCCATACGTGATAACTCATCTTTACATTTTTATCATTTCAATAATACTATATTACTACTTACAACTTTGGTCTTCCTTTCAAAGCGAGAGAAGTAAAAACATCAGGATGTTACAAAATAAAAAAGCCAACATTTGTTTGATGTAACATATAAATGACGTCATCACCTCAGGGAGATAAAAATCGAACTCTTCCTCTAGAAGAAGGTGTGCACAAATAAAGATCAAGAGGTCTTCCAAGTCTTTATTGTAAGCACATCAACTGCGCTAGGTTTATGGCGTAGGAGTCTGAATGGTCGATAATCAAGCAGGAACTATTCTATTATAGATATATATATATATTTCTAAAATGAAGAAATTATATATATTATTTATATATACATCATTTTTCGTAATTTTTATTTTCTTGCGCCAACGATGTGTTCTCAGATAAATGAAGAATTATTTAAAAAAATAATCTCATCGCTGTTTGACATGTTACAGTAAGTAACACTGTACCAAGTCCATTGGCCATGATTTAAGAAATCAAAACTCGTTCTCGGACAATGACGTAATACACACGTACCTCCAAAAGAACCGCTGCCTCTGCTAGATAGATAGACGAACTTACTCTACCTTGCAAGGTCGTGACGTCTTTATTCAAGGAACTAAAATCTATCTACCAAGGTTCTCATGTCTGATTTGCAAAGTTCTATGTTCTAGGTTATGTGGCTACCTCGTAAGATTATGATGTGTAAATTGCAACGTTCTAATGTCTATATTGCAGGGATCTGATTTATAAATATCTGATGTACCTTGCCAGATTCTGTTCTGATGTCTATTTTAAAAGGTTCTGATGTGTATAATTACAAGTTACAATGGTTTCGATGTCTATCTTGCAATGTTCTTATGTCTATCTTGCAAGTTTCTGATATATTTACTTCAGGCTTGTGGTGTCTATCTTTCAAGGATCTGATGTCTATTTTAAAGGTAATGATGTCTATCATAAAGGATATGATGTCTATCTTAGAGGTTATGTTATATATGTTTCAAGGATCCTGATCTATCTTGCAAGGTGTCTATGTCTTTATTATAATGCTCTGATATATATCATTCAAGGTTCGGAGGTCTATCTTGCAAGGTTCTGATAGATATCTTTCAACGATCCTGATCTATCTTGCAATTATTTTATTTCTTTATTATAATGCTCTGATATATGTCTTGCAAGGTTCTGATATCTATATTGCAAGGTTATGATGTCCCGAAGGACGTATTTGTATGGGACAGAACTCTCGGTTATTTTTGCAATCGCTGAAATACGTTTGAGACACATTTATGCTATTCTCTCACACTAAAACCAGGGTAAGGGGAATGATTGCTTCTACGATCATCTTAGTGCTAAAACGGTTTCTAAAAGTGTAGCCCAGTTTTTGTATAACTAGCATTCGTTCCTCGGCACTTTAAGTTCAAGCCGTCTGAAGTCATCATGAATTTTCAGTACTTTAATACTGTAAGCTAAGTCTATCTTCTAACCTTTTACACGCATAATTGAATAGTCTCATTCGATTACATAAGTCAAATCTCATCTTTCTCATGAATAAATCTGCATTAAAGATAACGTTTTCATTTGCGTTAATGTGCACAGTTACAGCCTAGTCATCCTTAATTACAATAATAAATGTATACCCTTAAATGTAAAGAAGAGCAAAATTATTGGATAATATCTTAAGTATGAACAGACACAACGTTTTGAAGTTTGTTCCAACTTTTTCGTTTTGTAATCCCTTGATGAAGAAGAAGTTGTAATAAAGAAATCTTTATTTTTTAATAAGCATTCCACATTCTGAAAGTCCTTCAAAGATGTGTGACAAAATATTTTCTCAATGCTATATTGGCTAGTTGTATATCCTAATGGATTGGACGTCATTATATCAACATTGTCATTTTCGTAACAAGTCACATGATTTTGTGCCAAAATCATATAAGTGCGTCTAATGGTGTATAAGAAGTTTTACAATCAGTTAAAAGTTCCATCGCAATAGGTTAGTGTTTCAGGCTTTCATTTTCTCCTTCTATACAAAGCTTATAACTGTGTCAATTCTAACGTTTGTGCCATGGGGACTGTCTCGCTTAGACACTTACACGTAAAGACGATTCGTACGAGAAAACTTTAGACGTTAACATGTCTTTTTGCACTTGAGCGAATCCGTTCTGCTACGAATTTGTAATAATATTTCATTGCATTCAATTATGATCAGTCTCCTGTGACAAATATTTCGCCATTTGGGTTGCTTTAAATACAAAGTTTTGATTACAATGATTACATGTTAACAACATTGCACTGCAAATTCTCTTTGAAACATTTCAACAGACGACATAAACACTGTTCGCTTGAGATATCAAAGAGCTCCTATTTGATTAATGTTTAATTTATCAAGGATTTTGATTAATGAAAGTCAGAATTGTTTAATTAGATCTTATGCTTCTCCCTCACGCATATCATACATATTGTGTCGTTACATAAAATTAATACAAATTTTAAATTTTAAAATTGTTAGTATAATGTTGAACCGCAATTAATATATTAAGGAATGGCATTCACTGGAAATTCATGCTGAGTGAGAAACTACAGTAACAACGAGTTCGAAGCGCAATGCGGAAATCGACCACGGAAACCGCAATGCACTTTATATATAGTGAATAAACCCATGTATATGTATATGTCGTGCCCAATCCATGGAAATGTCCATTCCTTTAATTTTGGTTTGGGAAAAAGCCTTGCCTTATTCCCAGGAACCGTGCAATTAGGGATTTCATTTGCCAAATCTAGATCCCATGAAAAGGGCAAGTATTAAGAGATAATCCTAATGGGAGATTAATGTTTATTCTGGCAAAGCTGTACAGTAAACAAAATAACACTTCCTAACATTTAGGAAGTAAAACTGCAACAATGTTTTATTTTTAAAACTGAAATTGGTAAGACAAAACATTAACTTCTTGCCAAAACCAAGGGAATGGGCAAATCCAGGGTTTGAGTACGACATATATACATGAAGGCCAAATTATGTATACCGCCAGTGATCGAAACAGGTTCTGAAAGTACGTGTTAACTTTATCTTTTCTGTTTTCTGCAGATCAAATATGTAAATTTGATCATGGCCAGATGGTTCCATCGACATTATTTTGTATGTTTCTGAATTTTCTGAATGCATGCCTCCCTTATGTAACTGATACTATTCTTCTTTTAGTAGACCCTATTTTTATTCATCAATCACTCTCATGTGTTTGCATTTAAACTGGTAAAAATGTCGATCAACATTGAAGGGCACTATGAGCTTTGTCGGACATGTTGTGATCCAGGAGACACATTTGCGGGCAACTCTTTGAAAATAGTTCTGTGTTAATTAGGCGGAGTGCTACATCAGTCGCCGTCTTGTGCTGCTTTTGTTGATACTCCCCAGGGTGTTAATCAGGGGAATGTTACAACAATGTTACAACAGTCTTACAACGGCTACATGGGTTTGGCAATGGGGTCCATATGGGCCTCACAGTCTGCAATTGTTGGAGCCAGACACCAGGCGATGTCTTCTCTCATTAGGGCACACACATATAGCATTTTCAGACAATCAAATTAGTCTTCAAAGTGAGCCAGGAGAATGTCATCATAACTTTAATACATAAACTGCTTATATATCCTTTATATGCAATAAGGGCGTAAAGGCTTTTATTGTTTACATTTTACAAGTTTGCACCGAACAACCGTTTTCATTATAAATGAGACACGTTTCGAGTTTCTTCTAAATGTTCATTAAACAGTGTATTTCTATGATGAGGAATTAAAGAGTGTACAACATGGAATATATATGCAGTATTTTACTGCAGTGTTTTATATGTTGTATTTTATATGCAGTGTTTATATGCAGTGTTGCCTCTACCATCATGTTCTGAATCCTTGTTAATTGGTTTCTATTGTTAACACTTATGAGGCCTTGAGTGGTTTCATGAATATATATTATGTCGTTATTTGGAAATCAAGTCGCTACATCTATATCACGAATAGTAAATATATGTACGTGTGTATGTATATGTACTTTCTTCTTATGGATTCAAAATCTCACAATGGACTCAAGTCTACATGCTTAGTGGTCAATGTCCAAATTGTAAAATTGAGCAGATCGCGTATGGATCGCTGGCTGGACGGCTTTCCACTGCTGTCTATTACTATATAATCCATGAAAAACTTAGCTAGACCTTATTTGCCACTCATATACTTCCTGTTTCACTTAGTTCATACACTTGATGTATATTATTCCTCAGGTGTTATCTGAAATTTGACATATAATTTAATTCATAGTCCAGTTATACATATAAACAGTTACAAATATTGATGTACAGACCAACTGCAAAATAACAGAATACACATGTTTTTGACCTGGTCCCCTTTCACAAAGCACTGAGGTGATCGTAAGTCACTAAGGTAACCTTAGTGCAATGTTATAGGATGGGAGTCAATGTTAATCTTAGTAAAGGTTGTTTTGTAAAAGAAGGCCCTGGCATATAACATTCACCGAAGTTGCAGCATGTTTTAATCTTTTATAAGATTATAGCATACAGAGAAATAAAAAATATAACGGATACATACGGTTATTTAGCAGAACAAACCGAATACATTCTGAACTTTATTAAGTGTAGTCAATGTTCAACAATAATTTTAAAGCGTTGTATTGGACCTGTCAACAGAGATTCGCTTTCTCCCACCATTCCTCTGATAATGTACATTTATTGACTTAACCCGGAAGTGTACACCCGTCTGCATATTTCATTTTGTCACAGTGGTTTATATACAGCAAAATGTTTCTTCTTCTTGTAAATTAAGGCTCGCTCACCATAACGTTTAATAAGCATTTGAGGACAGAATTCGTGAGAAACACGAAAGAATCAATATAATTAATAATGAGAAAATTGGAGAAAGACGTTGAGTTGCATTTAACTCATTATCTCATTGTTAGATTCAATTTCCTGTATAATTTCAAAAGTAATTTGATGTTATTCACAATGTTATGTTTTTGAACTTGTATCGACGTGTACAAGACAACACTGTAATTATCACATGGAGTTATAGACATGACTCACACATCTAAATAGAACAATTAGTGAGAGCAGTGGTTTTGAGGTACCTTTAAATAGGAATTCGTAAGAAATGTCAGTACGTGTTTGTTGTGAACGAAGAAACATGTTGAACAGAAATAGATATATGAACATTTTGAAATTATAAATGAAGATACAGTTATTCACTGAGACAGTGATAAGATGAATCATAAAATCATCCAATATCCTTAATTTATTTTGCCCAGTATGTTAATAATACTCTCGTTGAATAAGTTTTGTAAATAATTGAATGGCTAAATTGCTACTATCACGAGGCTAAATATGTCGTTCATATATGAGCAAAATGTCATTCATTATGTCATATTTAACTCTCTTTTCAATTCGTTCATAAAGTGCATTAAGCGACTTTGAAAGCATTGAATGGACTGGGGCACATGAAGTGTTCCTCAATTAACACTAATTGGAAGCAAGCCATGTATCCACTGACTGTTGTATAACAATCTGTTTTATACGCTTAAGAGTATTGGTCCTGATGTCGGGGGATAACGTCGATCAATTTCACTTGTATTAAAGCTTTTACGGTTCCAGTAAGTTTCAATAGTTTGCATGTTAAGAAAACGACGTAGCTTACAGTGCAATAGCTGATGCAGTATAAAAACAATATATATTTGACGTTCTAAAGCCTCTGTCTTTGTCCCTTGTTCAACAAGAAGTGCATACCTTCTATGCTTTAACCAAAGTGTCTATCACACTGTAATTAAACTGTACGGTGGAGACTCTTCCAGCAATGAGAGAGAGAGGCGAGAGAGAGAGGGAGGGAGAGAGAGAGAGGGTGGAGAGAGTTTAGAGAGAGAGACACACAGGGGGAGAGAGATGGAGAGAGGGAGGGAGAAAGAGAGAGAGAGAGAGAGAGAGAGAGAGAGAGAGAGATAGAGAGAGAGAGAGATAGAGAGAGAGAGATTAAAGACAGAGAAACACAGTGAAAGACAGAGAGAGGCGGACACAGAGACATAGAGAGACAGAGCGAGAGACAGATAGGGGGGAGATAAATAAATAGAGAGGGGGATTATGCAGTTGCTTGTAGTTATCGTATTAACACGGGGTATTACTTCAGAAAGTGATTTTTATTCAACAAGCCACATTAGGGCATGTTTCCAGCTTTTTGGTAAAACGTATAAAGACCTTTAATTGTTGATATGGATTAAAGCACGTGCTATAGCGCCTTTAAAATGAACTACAGAAAAGCAAATATTCTTTACAGAAGAATGCCAAAACCTGTGATATGAATAATGTAATGCTATGTACATGAATATGTGACAGGATGTTTCAATAAATCACTCTCATAGCCGTCAAAGCCAGAATATGCAGAATATGTCGTATATAAAATAATGAGCAATGCTATTACCTTCAGTGCAATACATGAACACACATAGCATATTTCAAACTACCAGTTCGTCATCTCTTTACAACGGACGCTTCTTCACGAGTGAAAAGAGGCAAAGTTAATCAATGATTCCTCTAACAAAACGGTGTGGCAGCGCTCAGTGGCAGCCAGTTACAGACAAATCCCATATATTTACAAGGTCAATACAGATAGTGGCTATAAATGGAGCTTTATTTTAAACGTGACGACATTAAGTGGGCTGCGATACACTGAGTATGTAGAAGCAGGCGATGAATAAACACGGGCGCTTCAATACAGGTCATGTTTGAGAGGCATAGAGCGAGGCATAGGTCTTGTGGAGACCGTCACTTTGGTCGCTCACTGTAGGAATTAGTCGGAGTATGAGCTAGAGTCACAGGACAAAAGTTAGTTCCGAATTTTAAGTTAGTAATTCACTGCCTATAAAAGTAGAATCCGGCAATGACAAATATACTGACAAACCAGACCATATTTGCGTGCAGAAAACACAATTTCGGCCGTCGCTAGGGTTGGACATTACAGGAAATAGTATCGGGTTCTTCAAGAGCCACGCAAAAAGTCTTTAGCTTCAAACCTTAAAAGTCTTTAGTTAGTAATTCACTGAGCATGTAGAACGAGATAATGATTAAACACTGACAAGCCTGATTGGTGTGTAGAGGGCGAGACATAGGCATAGGATAAATTCGTTTTATTTCCACCAGATATGACGACTCCACTTTATATGAAGTTACTGACGTATCACTGTGTCGGCTACTTCAAAATGCTAAGTGAAAGCTGTCTTTGTCGCCTTTGTTTGGAAATTACAGGACCTGTACAGGGCGTCAATGAAACAGTTAAACACATGAAACATGAACGTATGTTTAAGGCGTGAATATTATTCTCATCAAACGAATCATAAGTTCATGGCAGCTGCAGAAAAAAATCAGATTTACATTTGATAAATAAACAATTAATGAACTGAATAACACATGAACAGAAAATATGTTTACTTTTATTAACTCTTTGAGTAGATGTGGGTAAACAATATCCCATATTTCAAAGTATAACGCTGTAGAAAACGAGTGTATTTATTCAGTCAGTCAAAACATCACTCATTCATTCAGTCCTATTTCATCAATCCCTGTCAATTCTCCATTTAATAATTTGGTTAATTAACTCTTCATTCCAAGTTCGTGGGCATTTCTACATTCATTCATATAGTCGTTAATTAATCAAATGTTCATTAATTCATTCTTTCAACGCTCGTTTAATTACTTACCTCAGCCATGTAGTCATTACGTCATTCAGAAGTGCAACCATTTAGTCAATGCGTCCTTCATTGTAGCAGTCGTTTGTTCATTCCCCTAGATCATTTGTCATTCAACTGTTTAGTTCATCAGCCTTGTATCTATTTATTCATTCATTCATCCATTTATAAATATTTCACATACTGTTCCCCTGATTTGTATTTCAGCAATTAAGCCATTCAGTCAAAAATCCTTTCATTCATCCACTCTTTCATTCATTCCCTTATTAGTATCGATTCTTTGCTTATCAACAATAAAGTTATTCATTCGGGATTTTTTTGTTTTTTTTATTTTTTTTTAAATTTATTTATTTCTTTTTGTGGTACATGTACATGCACATTACATATACAAATTAGTTTACAACGAAAAGCATACAAACACTTTGGCAGAAGCTGGTAACATAGATAAGTAGAACAATTTACTCATCATCATTAGTTCTAATCAAGCTTCAGATTTGAGAGTTTTCAGTTTAGATGAAACAAAGGAATATCAACATGAATATGTTTAACATAAATCTTTAAATAGCAAATGACACATTGACCAGAATGTCATGAATTTAGCATAGTTGCAAGTTGAGTATGCGTTATATTTGTCAATATCGTAAGCTTTCTTGATGTCATTCTTGATGCAGGTTATGTTTGGTTTCAGTCCATTTTGCTTTGTTTTGAATAATGTGTACTTAACACTTGTGATGATTCGTTTAATGATTCAATGTTATGTGATACATCCTCGAACGACATATCTGACTAATTATTGCACAAATCACGATTTCCTTGCACCACAGCAGACTCCACCACACCCATACACACGATGGTTCAAGTATTTAGTCGCCCTCGCACTTCCGTGCTTGGCGTTGACAGTGTTTACCATCCCCATTATTTACTTTTTAGTGGACCTTGTGTTAACGCAGATTCTATTGAGACGTCGTTGGGCTCAACTTAGCATGCACTGTAGACCGGATATCCTCCTGTTACTAATATCGTAAGTATGTCATGTGGGTGTAGGTTTAGACTCTTGCCATGATACTGCAAATTTAATGCAGTCTCTATTCGCTAGTTCCAGACGCAGCTTGCAGGTTCCACTACAATACAAATAAGGTGCCACTACAATACAAAACAGGTGCCACTGCAATACAAAACAGGTTCCATTACAAAACAAAAGTGTTGCAGACTTTCTCCATATGTTAATGATAACCGCGCGGTGTGTAAGTTAAAAAATAATTAACATAGTCCATTGCAAACATGATATTAGTATTGAAGCTCTTATTCAGAAAGATTGTAAATTGTTATTTACTGCCTCAAGTATAGGCAATGACACACACACAGATTAGATCAAACGCACGTTGACTTTCACATACATTGATTATACTTGAATGAACCAAAACAACTAATTCAGATGTAACATATTTACTCATTCGAATGTGGAAAGTGAGGCTATCAGTGAAGTTCAGCAACATTGAGCTCGACACGTCAGATAGGTGACCCACTTCATGCCTGTATGATCTGAGAGTTTGACGGGAGATTCCCCGCCCCACACTTATATTAGCTACGAGTTGACGAGTACCCCTGTTCACCCAGCAGTAGTCTAACACTTAGACATACCCTACTTAGCAATTAGCACTGAGTCAATTTCAGCTGTGCTACCTCACAAATTAGAGTTAATTTTCCTATAGGAAAGCCTTTCCTGCTGATCCAAAAACGTTAATCAAATTGGAAGTATTATTTCTCAGTATAATCAGAGCACATGTTTCTTTCACTTGACATCGGTACTGTTACAACGAGACGAAGGGCCTCCCTCGTACACCGTCTTCATTAGATGAACTTGGGGTTTATGACTCGCTAACTATCGTCGTTTTCTCCGATATTATCTCAATGAAAAGGGCATCAAACACTAAATTAAGACTGAAGTGATCAAAACGTAAAAGTTATGTTTAACATAAATGTTTTCTTTGTAGTTCTGTCAAAAATCAAGTGACTTTTATCTCGCAAATCAAAGCAGTCGAGTGATTGAAATAATGAGACTAACTCCGCCTTCGCAGATGAGACTTTATCTAGGAGACTAACCGACGAAGCAAGTAAGCGAACGTCATTGGGTTAATCACTTTTCCTTTGGCAATAACGCATATTCTTGTTTTGTCTATATCGGAATTTCCGATATTATCCAGATATGTGTTCTGTGAGATATAGCGCGTGTGAGAAAAACAAAACTATATCCAAAACAAGTATACGATATGATCACGTATATGTCATCACAATGCCTTGACATGGCATGATTAAATACATGACATCACTTTGCCATCAAGTGATCGAGTACATGCCATCACAATGCATTCACGTGAACAAAAGCATGACATCACAATGCCATCAACTGATCAAGTTCATGACATCACTATGCCTTCACGTGATCAAGTACATGACATGACAATACCTTGACGTGATCGAGTACATGTCATCACAATGCCTTCACGTGAACAAGAGCATGACATCACAATGCCTTCACGTGATCAAGTACATGACATCACAATGCTTTGACACGATGGAGTACATGCCATCACAATGTATTCACGTGAACAAGAGCATGACATCACAATGCCTTCACGTGATCAAGTATATGACATCACAATACCTTGACGTGATCGAGTACATGCCATCACAATGCATTCACGTTAACAAAAGCATGACATCACAATGCCTTCACGTGATCAAGTACATGACGTCACAATGCATTCACGTGAACAAAATCATGACATCACAATGCCTTGACGTGATCGAGTACATGCCATCACAATGCATTCACGTTAACAAGAGCATGACATCACAATGCCTTCACGTGATCAAGTACATGACATCACAATGCATTCACGTGATCAAGTACATGACATCACAATGTTTTGACATGATCGAGTACACCCAAGTGCTTCGACGTCCTAAAGTTGATGTCGTCACAATGCTACAGCCTAACTGAACTGCAATTCTAAGTAAATGATGTTCTTAAGCATTTATCAATGCATTACGGAATACAGTATTAAAATGGCATTTATTTTGTTTCTATCAGCACTCTGTATCCTTTGTTTGTCATTCAAAGTATTGAAAGAAGGATATAGCTGCCTTGGAAAACTGACCTATATAGGTGACAGTTGATGATGTGTATGTTTGGCTAGAGGCGAGTTAGATATCGTTATGTGATCCGGATATCATATATTGGAGAGATGCTATCATCTGGTCCATGTTGATATACCTGGACTGATTGATTGGTGTCAGGAATTCCGAATTCTGGGGGTCATAAGCTCTACAAGGTTACCATAGATTCTTAACATTACGAAGACGATGGAAGATAACGATATTGATGGGTATAAATGAAAATAAAAAATATCTAAATAATAGAAAACTGCCATTCAACCAACACGGATGGAGTGTATGGTGATAGTGATTTATCTTATTTTTATTCATCAAAATGAATGAAAACGTTGGGTTTTTTATTCAAGTGAAGATATGACGTTTAACTTTGGTTGAAGCAATGTTAAAATATTTTTCTAAACTGGAGAAAAACACCCCGCACTATCAAGTCAAGTGATTGCAAGTTTGCAAACGCTAAATTATTTCAAGAATATAAAACAGTGTGCCCCTCACAAGCACTACATGCATATGCATATCACAACTGCACAACTGGTAGTCTGCGTTAAAATTTATTGGGCCTCTACAATTTTTTAATAATTTAAATAAATTCGGATATAGTGTTAACAGTGTATCTTCAAGGTCAGGAATCTCTAGACCCTGATACCCAACACTATCACACAATGCATCGCATATTCAGAAGTAGTTCCGAAGTTAAACCAGTAATATTCCAAACATTAGGTACTGGATCGCTCGCAATTAACACCTGAGCAGTCTGTCCGCTGTTTTACCTTCCTGCAGGTGAAGATAAGCCATTCGGGATAAGGGCACTTCACACTGCGAGAGAGTCAACGACTAATTCTAATTTCCAAGTCTTGGTTGAGAAATGTCGACACAGAAGCATGCAATTAACCCGACCCTCGTTTGTTTCTCCGCAACATGATTATTTTCTTAGACAGAATAATTTTATTAGATTGTTGTGAGATGTTTGGATCAAGGACGGGAGCACTCAACAGATGGCGGGGACGAATTATCCATATTAGTTAAAGCATACGAGAGTGAAATGGCTGGCAACCGTGGGTTACCATCGCTTCGCCTCGGGTCGTTCAGTATCTGTCGTAAATCTTTCCAGATTTCAGTTTGTTATTTAGGTGTCGGTGACCTGGAGAAAGAACCATTTGGAGACAAATAAATCTTGATTAATTGATAGTAAAATACGCCTTGGATATCATGAATGATTCACTGAATAATTACGTACGGCATATCTCAGTTTGTAAACAAATACCATGATTCTCTTGTGTCAGTGACAAGATGAAGATGTTAGCCTGTTGAAAGTGGCTAGAAAATATTTTTTTTATATATGAAATAAAGATAAATTAGAACCAATTCGAAAATGAAATCCCTGTTTATAAATACGTGAAACTCTATCTCTCTTATCTTTACTGTCTCTATTGAACTGGCTATGCAATTACGAGATTACTTTAGACGTGACAATGTCTCAATGTACTTGAACGGAAGTGGTCTTATACAGATTTGTAACTTAATTTTGATCAATTATCATCAGTCTTCTGTGAAAAAAAGTTCTCCACTGGGGTTACTTTAAATACATCGTTTTGATTATAACGATGACATATTATACCAACATTGCACTGCAAATTCACTTTTAAATGTTTCCATCAGAGATATCAAAAGGGTTCTTCCCTGTTAAATTATCAAGGGGCTGAACTATTGGACATCATAATTGTTTAACTCGATCTCATGTCATAACTTTCTTTTTCTGTCTCTCGTTGTCTGTCTGTCTCTCAGTCAATAGTACTGTCTGTCACTCCCGTCATCTCTCTCTATCTCTATCTCTTTATCTAGCTCTTTATTTCTTTACCTCTATCTTTGTCTCTATCTCTGTCTCTATCTCTATCTCTATCTCTGTCTCTATCTCTGTCTCTATCTCTATCTCTGTCTCTATCTCTATCTATCTCTGTCTCTATCTCTGTCTCTGTCTCTATCTCTATCTCTATATCTAGCTCTTTATTTCTCTACCTCTATCGCTATCTCTATCTCTATCTCTATCTCTATCTCTATCTCTGTCTCTGTCTCTATCTCTATCTCTATCTCTATCTCTATCTCTGTCTCTGTCTCTGTCTCTGTCTCTGTCTCTATCTCTGTCTCTATCTCTGTCTCTGTCTCTATCTCTATCTCTACCTCTATCTCTATCTCTATCTCTATCTGTATCTATCTCTATCTCTATCTCTCTGTATATATATATATATATATATATATATATATAATATTATTATTATATATATCCCTCTATCTATATTTATCTCTCTATCTCTATCTCTCTCTTTGTCTCTCACACACACTCTCTCCGTCTCTCTCCCTATGTCTCTACATTTTCCACCTCTGTCTCTGCCTGTGATTTCCCACTACTCAGAGCGTCCCAGTCAAAGTCAGTCCGCTAAATGGGTTTGAACTGAATGCTCGTTTTGGTTGACTGGTTGCTCATACACACAGAACTCACATGTCGGTGATTTCTCGTCCTGACCATCAGTCCTTAGTATTGAACCAGCACATGACCGAGATAGGTTTCATGCGGCCTTCATCACACAAAGATAGTTCTATAGGACTTTTAGAACTCGCGACCTTCGTGTTGATGATTACGTACCATTCCAAGTGATAAATTGTTTCTTGTTTATTTAAGAACTTACATGATGATTCACTTTTCTTGCTGCGCTTTCCACGCGTTCAGTTGCTGGTGTTGTACGTCTGTATCTCAAAGTCCTTAAAATCACAGTACTTCGTGTAGCTTAACGAGCATTATGTACACATATTACTTTCAATTAAAAAACATGATTTATATTCTCAAATAAACATCCAGTCCCCCAGAGAAGTAATAGTGCAACGGTTTTGAATAGTTCACATGTTTCGAACGAATTCCCAACTTGTCATGTTTTATGTTCTGTTCTGAACTCGGATGAAAAAAGATACCAAGTGCAAAAAGTCGTTTCATTTGGTTCAAATGTGTTTTAAGCCACGACTGCAGGAAACTCTAAACCTAAAAGTTACCAAGAGATCTTATGAAGGATTTTTTTTGTTCATTTTACTTCTTATTGCGTTAAGGATTTCACCCAAGGGTACATGTCTAGAATTACAACGATATACTGTAAATCAACGTGGTTAATTGAATAAAAAATTCTTTTTTCTTTTCAAATCTTCTAAAGTTAAGATCAATTATAGGCCCAGAATGATGTACTGTAACAAAGGGACATTATAATGTAACTATTTAATTTAAAGGGGCAGTAGCACGTTTTTTCGCTCAAATACGTTGATGAAATGTATTTGAAAAATAATTTCACCAATAGTAAAACATCTTTCTCTCTTCGGAAAATAAAGTTTAAAATGAGTGTACATGTTTCGGTAAAGCCATGGGAATCGTTTTTGTAATACAAAATAATAAATTGTGTTCACAATAAAATGGCCGCCATGCAATTTTTGCTTTATACGCAACATAGTTTTTACCACTACAGATAATTGGTTTGTGAAATAAGATGTTTTACCCTCTATCATTATCAATGGGAAATTTGAAAAAATAAATTTTGCAAAAAAAACGTGCTACAGCCCCTTTAACAATGATGTATGATAAAATGGTACGAGAAGGATATGTATGTAAATGAAGCACATTTCTCCACACACGAATGCCCAATGAACTCTGTCATTACTACAATGTTAACGTATGACGCTTGATTGTCACCTCCATATGACCATCATCCTTTTCGAACAGAAGAACGTTTGAATAATTATGTCTCGAAATCTATTTTCGAGACACGGAACAAACGCTTCGAACTCTTAGATTGTCCAGCTGTAACTGTAAATGTGTTAATCATATTTATAAACAAAATGTAACTTCATAAATCTTCTGCCATAATGTATACTTAGGCTTCAATACTGTGTAAGACAGTGATTTAATTGAGAACAACATTGTGATACCAACCATGCACCCACCCACAAATGCTGTATAGACAGACAGACAGACAGAATATTTTATTTGAGTCTCACTCGTTGTACATTAAAAATATGTAAAATATGTAAAATATACAGACCGACCAGTCGCTCGGCGACTTATGAGAGACTATTTACATAGAAATGTCATCAATACAATTAAAACAATGTTAAAGATACAGCAAAAAACGCTAATATATACCTAAATCATTCATATACAATATCACGTCTTTTAACTAAAATGTCATGGCAGGTTTTGGCAATGCTAAAAGTTAATTCGGGGGATGTAAAAACAAAAACTAGCATCTCGCAATAAGACAAATTATAAAAAAATTTATTGATACGAGAGCATTTATATAACAAATTCTCACGTTGGGCATTGGAATAAAACATGTACTTCGTCCTCTATCGTGTTGGAACAATTAAAACAAAGTCTCTGATAGTGTGGGATATTTTCATAACGGCCAGTTTCTATTCCACTGTATAAATGTAACATTTGATGTTGTTTTTGACCTTTGGCCTATGAATAAAGAACTTGAACTTGAACTTGTAACGCGGGTCACCCATGTGAGAACTTCACTGATAGCGATCAACTGATCAGCACGTTTCCTGTCTTTGTGTACCACTTCTATCCATCTACAAGTTTCTGTAAATGTGTTCAATGGGTTGGTTAATACGTACGTAATGAGTGACATCAAGGGGTCCATGTGCCGATGCGATTCGTGAATTAAACAAATTATATTTTCTTTAAGAATGAATCTGTTACAACTTTTTATTGATATTTGTAAGGAATGTTATTTAATTTAAATTTCCAGGTGGTCTGCATCATTGCATTACATTTTCATTTATAATTGATTATTTCAATCTTATTTTGGCATATTTCCATATTCAATTGATTTCTTATTACATGAAGAACTTATACAGAATCGCCACACGTTTAAAGTTTTGTAAATAATGATTTCATTTCTACTTCACTTTATTGATCCAATCCATAACCTGTCTTTCACACATCTGGTAATCAAGAATCACTATTCAACCCCCTTCAGAAGTATCATGAGCAATCTTGCAGTGACCCAATCGCCGTTAATATATTCATTATTCTCCAGCATTACAAGCAGTTTATCACGCATCATTGTGCATCGTGTTAGAACACACAGCCGACAAGGTTACTGGGGATAGAACACTTCCAAATCATACCAATAAATCAAGCTATTGTCTCCTGACAGTTGGCGCATTGAGTTTTAATTGAAACTAAGCGATCCAGTGTTCTGTAAGACATGCGTGGCAGAACCCATCAAGTGCTGTTCCAATACTACGCCGTCGGCTCCACGAACAGAGGCACTCAGAGAACTTCAAAAGGTACGCCTATATCGACTATTGCAATTCCGATCGCAATGAGCGTTAAAATGCTCAACAGGGGTCGTATTCAATGGCTTAGTCGATTGATGTAAAACGGTATTCCCGTAGGTATGGGCGATTCAATGATTTTGAGGAAGGGTTACTATTCTCTTTAAGAACTGTTAACAATACGAGCAGTTGTAGTAGACAAAGTCACTACGTACATGCAAGGTACTGTTACGGCGCAGACTGCGATCTTGTGTAATTGAATTATCTATATACCTGACTGTTGTATTCCAATAACCGATAATGATAACAGAATGAGAGAACTGAAAAATGGCCCTAGTGTGTTGTTTATTTATGTCAAATTAATATTTGTTTTATGTTTTAATAGACAGATCAATCAGCCAGCCATTCAGGTATCAATAATCCATGAGAACATAAATTGAGACGTTGCTGAATTATCAAATGTTTGACTGATCTTTTATTAGGCGAGGCAATCATGGTATCATTGTCACCTAATAGTGCAACTTTCTTGTTTGTTATTTCTGAGATTTTATTAATATTATAAAATTCACGTTTTGTCATTATAAAGAACAAGTAGTTCTAAAGCCCGTTGAACACTTAAAAAGAAGTAAATGTAATTCATTAAGATCACTTTACGAAATGAAATCTATATAAAAAATAGTTTCGAAACGACTTGCAATTGGGCTGACTTAAGTGAAAGTGATAAATCGTATTTATACCACAAACCAGGAAATATGTTACGGTAGACTTTGAAATCTTCTCATTGTTTTGTATTGCACAGACAAAAAGCCGCTTCGCTCAGTCTCGCCGCATGTATATCCTTCCGCCATGTAATCCTGACAAATGAGATCTTCATCAAGAGTCTGAGAGATCTAATGGGCAAGTACTTGAAGAGCGCTTCTCCTCGGACACATTCATTCAGACCCTGAGTAGGCATTCGAAACTTCTCCTTTTATGTGTTCAGGAAATGGAGCGCAACACTGAGCGCTCAATGTACGTGCAGCATTGGTACCTGAATCAAAAAGTATCGCTGCTTCTGTAAGGAAATGATCTAACCCTGCGAGGAAATATCTTCTGCCCCATCGATAAATGTACGAATTGCGTTTTATCATAAGATTAGATTCTGATGTTTAGGAAATACACAGTGTCTTGTATATTTGATGAATTCGACATTAAAGGGGCAGTAGTACGATTCTTGCCAATTTTATTTTTTAAAATTTCCAATTTATAATGACAGTTTATGTCATTTATATTTACTCTAGAGTGTAAAACATCTTATTACATAAACCAAGGATCTGTAGTGACAGTAACGGTGTTGCGTATAAAGCATAAATTGCATGGCGGCCATTTTATTGTGAATACATTTTATTATTTTGAATGACAAAAATTATTCCGATAGCTTTACGGAACCACGTACACTCATTTTTAACTTGATTTTTCGAAGAGAGAAGGGTGTTTTACTATTGGTGACATTATTTTCCAAATACATTTCATCAACTTATTTCAGCGAAAAAACGTGCTACTGTCCCTTTAAAGGTTTAACACACCAATTATTGATATTGTAATTTTTTTATTTACGTATCTGGTAAATATAGGAAGTGACAAAAATATCATACGTACAGCAGTGGGGAAGTGCAATTGCCGGACACAACATATTCATACACGAGTTCCCGTATCACATCTGTCTGACGGTCCATACGTTACAACATTCAACTTTGGGTTCTATGTACATACAGCATTAATACCTTTGCTTACTGTCTCTATACTAATCAAAATAACATGACTTAAATGTGTACTAAAGACAACTGTCCTCTTGTAAGTGTACCATGCATCGAGGCTAAGTCAGCTCGCTACTGAACGCTTCATTTAGTAAGCACGAACTGAACGGATATATATATATATATATATATATATATATATATATATATACTTTTATTCCTTCATAGGAAAGTTTAGTTTGTACAACATAAATTACACACGAATTAATTTATGCAGCAAATACAATGTTCATCTATGTAGAGCAGGTACAACTTGACCGACATGACACTACCTTGCCTCACTCCTCTGTAACTTGAACCATTATGACTTCTCGTTGTTGGTGACTACACAGCTTATCATGGACTTACTTAATGTTATCGATGACTTTCCATAAGGCACTATGTATACCAAGCTGGTGAAGCTTATATAGTCCTGCGTGCCATACAGTGTCAAATGTCTTGGAGCTAATGATGGACGGTTTCTTGGATGACAAAGCTTGTATGACAGGAAGAGAGGCCTTTCTGGAACCCATACTGCTGATTGCTTAGGAATGATGTTGAATCTATGAATTAAGGGATCCGTTTGAGAACTTACTCGAAGAGTTTGAAAATGACAGGTAACAGTGTGACTCCACGATATGAATCAGCAAGGATCTTGGACTTCTTTCCACCTTTGAAAATTGGTATAACGATTCCCTTTGACCAATCCCCTTGGATATATCCGGACCTCAGAATAACATTGACATTAAAGTTGGGACCAGTGAGCGCTATATTTGCTACCCTTCCTGAACAGACATCTTGCGTTCATCTCACGGTAATCTGGAGGACTGTTCCGTTTCATCATTTACATAACCAGGATAAGGGACGTTTGTCCTTGTATAATGACACAGATTGTGAAGAATTGCAAATGTATGAGTTAGAACCCGTTAATCATACATGTATTCACACTGAATGAGGTGTTCCACTCCGTGGAAATTATCGTCATTTTCTATCGACGAGTCTTCTTGGATCATTGCAATTGATGGCATCTACTATATAGGAATACAAAGTCGATAATGTCGTAGCTTGCGATTGAAAACTGCAGTATATTATTTTAATCTGATGAATTTTGGAACAAGAGTATTTTTTATTTTCTGTATACGTACGTTTAGCGAAACATATATTTTTAAATATGTGAGTACTTGTTGCAAAAGAGAACCAATTTTAAATAATAAAATGAAGACTAGGTAGGACACATATTATCTAATTAATGCGTTAGTTGTGTGAACAAACATGCGGAATTTTGATACGTTTAAGGTATTGTTTGAATCATAACAATCGTTGGATGAATAGATGCTCATATTTGATACCCTACCGGGCAATAAAAAGCCTACATGATTTTGTTGGAGATGTTAAATTGAATGATTTCTCAAATATTATTATTTGTGGTATCCAAGTTCTGCTGAAATATAATTAATATGACAGTCAATTGCAATCGTGAAAACGTGTGATTCAAGTGAAATTTCGCCAAATGAAGAGCGCTGCCTCTGGTTGATTCAGTTAAGCACCGTGACCACGTACATCTGCAGCGTTATCACCACTTCAATAAGAGTACGTGCCTGTATTGTTGCTCAAAGATGTTTGTAAATCTGTTTCAAGTGTATTTTCTCTGATTAAACACTGATCGAATACTGAACAGTTTCCCGTGTCTAATGTTTGTGTAGGTCTAACAACTTCTGAAACTTCGAAATATAATGTTGTACAGAAATGATGCAATTTCATCATGCCATGATACTTCTAACGTGTCCTTTATGTTTTTATGTAATCTGAAAGATATCGTCTGGTTGTTTCGTCTGCCCGGTGGTGTATATCGAGGCATTTGGTGACACGTGCTATCAATGGTATGCCATTGGTTGCCTGCTATCCTGCTATCAGTGAAGTTCAGCAGCATTGGACGCAGCTCGTCACCCACTTCATGGCTGGACAATCTTAGAGTCTGAATCGTGATGCCTTGCCCAATAGTGAGACATGAGTTGAGATACATGTGGCGTCATTTTGATGCATGAGACTATTCCAAATGTGACTCTAATTACCCATTTGTACACGTGGGTACCTGGTGAAGTTAGTGTTGGGGTAACCTTTGAGCGCTTTAATTGGCTGTAATTGGACCAGGGTGATAATGCAGGTGTCGAATTTAACACGAGTGAAATTTTAGTGGTCGAAATACAGAAATTAGATAGTAACAGTAATTATGTTAACATTCATGGCTCTGATTTTGTAAAATAGAAAACTAAGAATACCTCATCGTACAGCGGCATCCCATAGTTCTTCATCTAATTACAATGTCAAGTTCTTATATAAACATATCTGTTAGGTATTCGTTTGGACGTCAATTTATTCCAACACACTTACACAAGGGTAACTTGACCTTTCCTTGCTTTCAGATGTTGTACAATCTGTAGACCAGTGATGTACTATATAGAGAATCTCACCATATATATCACATATATCAACACGAGTTGATAAAAGTTACAAATATCCGAGGCTTGCAGAGGACATTTTGATTTGTATCAAAGAGTTCATATATCTGACATCAGAAGACAGGAGGGTGAGATTCTATTTATCATCCAAAATCATTCTTCATTAGTTATTAATTACACATCTGAATACAAAACTGATATTTGGCTTCCAGTGCAGTGATTTCATAGCATTGTGACGTCATCGTGATTATGACGTCATAGTATTGTGATGTCATTATTTGAAGGTGCAAAATCATTGTGATGTCATGAAGCTGACGCCAGCAGTTCATTGTTAAAAATCTACTGTCCAAACGATATCTCCTAGGAGATATCGCTTGATCTCATGCAAGCGATAATTCCTGTGGAACCCAGTTTTGGATGATAAATTGTATTTTCACTTCAATGTAGCACTATGTTAATTAACTGACGTCTGGAATACAGTTGTACATAACGTGTCGTGTCAAACATATAGACCACTTCTTGTCGCACGCTTCCTAACCATAATCAGTAGTTTGACTGGCATACTAATATACCAACGGTTATATTGCATGACAATCATGATAATGGCACACTTAAAGTTTGATGTGGTCTTTATCCGATACGAACTTTAACTTAACGGAGTTAAATTTTAAAGCTAAAGGAAAGAGTATAGGAAGTGTACTGGCACTGAAATTAAACAAAGAAATAAATCTCAAACTTGTCAGATTAGAATAATTAGCCAGACTAATATGATTAGCCGAGCACAATATGAAAAGTTCACCTGCTTTTAAGTCAAATGTGAAATCTGATAAAGCAATTCAATTCCTCAAGGGATATCCAGTTGACACGTATGTGGATACCAGCCCGAGTACTGTCCCACACGATGACAGCTCTGTATAAACCTCGTGGATTCACGTCTGGTGTCGTACCGTTTACCTGCCCAATGACATTTCTATTAGCCAGTGTTTTGCCACTTGAGTCAATACGCAACATTAATCAGTATCTTCCCTGACTGGTGGTATTGTTAGGGGATTAGTGCAGGACTTAATGAGTCACTTCCAACACAATCAGTGTATTCCTGTCTACTCTCACAGCCCTTCTACCGCACGTGGTCAGAGACAGATGCCAATAGTCCTATCATTTAGGGAATTGAGCGATTGTGTTGATGAAAATATTGAAATGATAATAATTTTAAATAAATGATTATGCTATGTATAACGTAGCAAGTCGATATATCTTTATTATGCACGAAGGCCTCGGGCCCATATACATGAAACAGTATATACAATCAACATATATTGGATACATTGATAAGCACATTTAGGAGTTTAACAAAGTCTGTCTCTTTTTATAGGCAGAATGTATATATTTACATAGATTAAGTAATGATTCATTTGAAGAAGCAGTTAACAAATTTCTAAGTGTGGATTCATTTGGAGTTAAATAATAAACATGTGGAAAATAATGTAGTCTTTCAGCAGAATAAGACTGACATACTAATAGAAAATGAAATTCGTCTTCTATGCCATATTTACATACCGGGCATGTACGTAGAGATATATCAATATTTATCCATCTTCCTTCATTTATCTTCAATCTAAGTAGTCCTGCTCGGAATTTTACAAGAATATTACGGTATTTATTTTCATTTATAACGCTTAAGTATTTTTCAGGTTCTAACAAACTTTTGTATTCTCTATATAATTTGTATCGTGAACTGTTATCAAGAGTACAATGCCAGGATTGGTAAAACATATTAACACATACATCTTTAAAACATCTGATAAAATGCAATTTATCACCAACACCCTGGGCCAGCCAAACAAATCCAAATCCATGTGAAAATAATATATTTCGGATATGAGAGGCGTAATTATTTAGTCCAATGTTGTCTAGAAATATAAACATGTCATATGATTTTTTTGGTATTCTTCCAGAATTCATCTCAGTTAGTTTTAACCAATACTTAATTGTTCGACATAGTGCATGTATGTACAAGGGAAACCGTCCGCATTCCCCATATACTATGGCATTAGGAGTCTGCATGCCTACATTTAAAAAATTCTTACATGCAAGCAGATGGACTTTTTCAATACTATCATAACGATTTAATCCCCACACTTCGGCCCCATAAAGTAAAATTGGCTGTATTTGTGTATCGAATATTTTAAAGAATATCTTATGATCAACCATGTCGATTCTCCTTAAGTTATACAATATGTGCAATAATGCTCTTTTGCCTCTCAATGCTAGATCATCTATACATTTATTCATTTTAGATGTGGATGAAAATATGATACCGAGGTATCGATATGAGTTTACAACTTCAATGGCAGAAACTTTATAATACCACTTTTCTTTAGCTGATAATCGACCACCCCTTCGAAAAACAACAATGTTAGTTTTATCCAGGTTAACGTCAAGACCCCATTTATCCGAATATGCTTCTAAAATATGCAATTGCTTTTGTAGTCCTGAAACAACATCTGATACAAGGATGACATCATCGGCAAACAGTAATAGCAACATTTCTAAAAAGTCAGGAAACAGTTGTACCCCAAATTTACCATTTTCAACAATGTCAGTACATAATTCACCAATAAAAAATGAAAAAAGAAGCGGGCTTAAAATACACCCTTGTCTTAGACCAATAGGGCATTCGAAATAATTCGTATAATTATCTCCATTGCATCTTACACATGCTTTAACAGATACATATATACTTTTTAATGCAGATAACATTTTACCCTTTAATCCAGATTTTACAAGACAATACCAAAGTTTATTTCTTGAAACGGAATCAAAAGCTTTTTTGAAATCTACGAAAGCAACATAAAGTTTTTTCTTCTTTCTAGATAAACATTTCTGAATTATTGCATTTAAGGTGAAAACATGATCAATTGTTGAATAACCTTTTCTAAAACCAGCTTGAAATTCAGGTATTTTATCTTTTATAGTTGCCCAGTTAGTAAGTCTTGTATGTAGAATCCGTGTAACGTAAACATTCGTAACTCATTGTGTCCCGCTCGCGTTTAACGTATCTTGTATGATTTTTTATTAGTCAACCGTGGTGAGATCACTCATTAGATAACATTGAGTTGGTCACACACATGTGTGATACCACCGCTTGCTGCCGTAACGTCATAATCGGCGAGTGACGTCATAGTCGATTTTGGTTGACGTCACAATGTTAGCCACGCGACTGTGATAGCGGGTGGCCTTTGTCAAGTAAGCCTCACTAACAACGATTTTCTTGCAATTCAGCGCTATTTACATCATTGAGTAATAAATAAAATACTAAACTCGGTCCCATTTGATAACATGTTTTTGAAACTCCTGAATGGCATCGGTATTTAACTCGCTTTCGCTCGTTAAAGTACCAAACCATCCACTCGTTTCATAAACATGTTATCAAACGGGACGTTTAGTATTCTATGTATTCGCTCTCTTTGTTCATCTTCCTCTGTTCCTTCTAGCAATATTTTGTCCCAGCCGTTTATTTGGAACTATTCAAAGGATTCAGTAACATTTAAAGAGAGTTATGAATTTGTTATCTTGTGTATTGTTACTTGCCTGTGCAATTCAATGCAATAGGACTCATCTTGGCTCTGATGACTAGAGCAGTTGTTAACACTTGAAGTTCATAGTTCACCATTCCTCAAAATTATTATCTGAATAGAACCATTTACGTCAATGTTCAGTTAGAAACTGGATATTGTACCAATGTTTATATATGTACAACACACAGTAAATGGACACTCGATTCCAGGCTTGTATGACCTTTCGTATATCGATTCATCTGTTCATGTCTTCTCTAGTATCGATCTGTACACACACAATGGTGCACAGGAGGTACACAATGGTACACAGGAGGTACACATATAGATACTAGTACACTGTACTATCGAATAGTAGTCATCCTTATATTTTTTTACAAACGTTTACAACTGTGACAAACGTTGGATTATTATGACAGCAGACCCAATATCGCCACATGATATGTGATTAAAGTTGCATCTGTCAATGGATTTACCTAATAATACGTTAAACGCAAATCAAATGCTGTTTATCAAAGAAACAATGCATCAATGGAGTCATTATTCTGTTTTGCATACGTATAAATCAAACATATGCATGTGTTTAATATCCTTTTAATAACAGTTTGCCTTTTTTCAAATATGGACAATTAGGTAATACTATCAAATATAGCATGCCGACTACTCGATATAAATAACATTTGTTTTATCTATTTAACCAGTGAAAGTTGTAAAGCAGTGGTCGAATGTAAAATCATTAATATGCTGTGGAATAATGCATCGCCACATTATGATGAGAATTCATATGTCTATACCACTTAGTTCAACTTTTTAGAATAAAATGCATGTTTCATGTATTGAAATATGAAAACTAAAACTCAAAGTACCATACAGGGTATTAAGTAATTAACTTTATATCATCAAATGAAAATGTGTCACAGACAATTATATTTGAGTAAATAATGATAAATAATGTGTAAAGCAGCAATCAAATGTTGCACAAGTTATTACATTTACTAACTTTGAAATTACAAGTAGACTTAATGGATTAAATACTTCAACGAAGAATGCTAATAAGCTTCAAGTCATTTTGACTTGTGGGTTATTAAATATTTGAAGAATATTAATAAATAACGTTGAATATATTGTATCGGGTTAGCGTTATCGAGTCATTAAATCATGACACTTCAATGACAATATTGTGTACAAATACTGGTGTACGCCAAGGCAATTACTTGAGACATGTACTATTGTCCTAGGGACGCGTGGAACTTGATTCAGGACTCAGCATACAAATACTCGTCTCTGGTTTATCATTGATGGATAATATTTGACCATGAGTGCCCTGGATCAGTCTCATCACGTGACTAATCCCCTTATAGGATCACAATGATTTGTAGGTCACAACAACCGTGTATCCTTAAAATAGATCCACAAGCCGTGTAGCAAACCCTGACTTGCTCGGATGCTCCGCCTTATAAACTTCAACGTCCGGCCCTGACAACTTCCGCTGGGCAAAGTACCCGTACGTTCCGAGGAAAACAAAACGTCTCATTGTTGAAACTGACCATTAATCGATCTCACCGATTCATGATATTGTCTATGTGGCGACAGGTCGCTAGGAATCTATTAACTCCAGGAGAATCTTTGTAGACACTTGTGTAGCCTTAGGCTAGGTACAGGTTCTTAGAGTTGAAGCCGTATCGTCCATAATCACAGATACATCATCCAATAACTAACTTAAATACTGTTTATAAATCCATAGTTCCTGATACAACGAGACGTCTTATTCCCAGCTTATATATGTGTATATATATATATATATATATATATATATATATATATATATATATATATATATATATATATATATACGTTTTCACTTTTTCCTAAAGACACTATTGCACACCACACTTTGAAAATAATGTGCTGTCAAATATATCCTAAATCGAAATGGGAAGCTCAGTTTCCACATTTATCAAACAGTTACGTTGAATAAACGTTTCTCCTTTTTGTAACACCACGTAAACTAAATATAACAATAAACATGCTGATAAATAGAGAAGACAAAAACTGCCATTTCATCAATAGGAAACTTAAAGAGGTGCACATGACATAATTAGTCTTGGAATGTCTCAACAGGCACGCATCAAATTCAAATTTCAATTCAGACCAAGTATTACGAATGTGAATCAATAATGATAATACGTGACATACATGCACTTAGGGGCGATTAGTTTCCCCATATCATTTTTAAACATCACTGTGTACAGCAACTAGGCGCAATGTGATGATATTTGATCGTTCATTCAAGAGGTGTCTCGTTACAGTCAGCACTTCTTGAGACATGCAAAGGTGTTTCCCACCACAGAAACTCACACCCGCCATGTCGAACCGTTGTGTCAATTAAAGGCTGATCCGTTTAATGTAATTACACGACTACCTCGGCTGTAGACGTGACGAGGGTTAAGTTATTTTACCATCCAGTCGCACCACGTCGACCTCACGCGGTCACACTCCCTGACCTCTCTGGAGGTCAACAAGCGTCATCTGACGGTCAAACTTTCATCAAGAATGCATGTGGGTTATTCCCTCTGGTTGGTTCTTGCAATCTCTAATTGGTTCTTCTATACTGGGAGGAAGAGGTGGTTGTCTTTTACTTTCATACGATACATGTTTGTTTTATGTATCAATGTATTTTTTCTCAAATATTAACGAATCCCCCTCAAAGAGCACCAGTATTACTAGCTTTACAGCTCATTCATCTTTGTCAATAGGATTCATGTACAAAATGCACCTGCAGGTATTTCAAAAGGCTGCTTCCTGAATGATGTTCATCGACATCGTATGTACAACCGTATTTTATTTTAACTAACGCGCCAATTATTGTAAATGGCAATGCTTATCATATGTTAATTCGTCATAATTTTTCCTTGCTTGTTAACGAAAATGCTTCTTTCAAACGTGAGGTTTGAAATGAGTCGTGGCAAACATTGATATATGTCTCTATAGTTCAGAAGAATAGTAAAACAAATCCTTTCTTGTATTGCTTATAGCCAGCGTACGGATGATAATTTAAAAAAGCATAGCTTTTGTACTTTGAACGAGTTGAATATATCTTTATATATATAAATAGTAGCAAAGTAGCAAAGAATCGCCTTCAGATTTCTGCCAGCTCCTGTATATGTTGACACAGAAAAACGTAAAGGCAACGTAAAGGTTAGTTGAGGACCGAGGCCCGAGGTATTACACATGTGGTACAGGTACTTCAGGATTTGCATACGTCTTGGTTCGTCTCAGATGATTTGATTGGTAACTGAATAATTAAATAAAATCATTGGACATGTTTGAGCCTTCATCCAGGGTAGTCAGTATCTGCGTTCGTGATTCAAACATCAAACGAAGACTGAATATACTGACATGTTTTTCAAATTAACAAAGTTTTTAACATGAAAATGATCAGTGACTGCAGTAACAGTAGTGCAGAGAAAGCATGATTTAAGGATCAGTGCTGCATTGTCACGTCTAAAGTATGTTGATTGATGTTTGAATAATTAAAGATAAGATAACCCCCAACGTGTAAGCTGCTAATGTCAGCGAATTGTAATTCATAGAATATAGAATACAATCGCCATTCTTTTCAGGATACAAAACAGTGTTGTGCATAACATTTCTCAATAACAAAACATTGTTCTGCATAACATTTCTCAATAAAAAAAATGTTATAAATGATTTTGATTTTTCTATATTTCAACTGATATCGATTCTAAATAAAAGGATGTATCTGACATTTCTCAATAACAAATGTCATAAATGATTTTGATTTTTCTATATTTCAACTGATATCGATTCTAAATAAATGGATATATCTGAAATTGCGTTTCAAGGGATTACATATTTAGTTATATTCATAAAAGGGCTTCGAAACTTATAAACCCGTGAACTGCGGTAAAAACTAAGACACACTTTCACATACAATTCGTATTTTGATCTAAAACAATATGTAATTCTTCAGCACTACTGATATAGAGCTTTAATGGCAATATGGTATCACATATCAAACCTGTTATACAAATGGCACGTCTGCATCAAAGCGACTGCGTTATACGAACCAACGGATGCGGAAATATTTGCTCAAGATGTAAACGTAATTAGAGCTGTGACAATATTTACGCAAGTCAAAACGGAATTCGCCTATTTGTTTTGCTAATTATCAAGTGCTCCCTACTTTGTCTGGAGATGGACGTGGGTTAATGATGAATTTCCTATACTCTCCAGCATAAAACATGAGGATGAAATGAATTAAAGTGAACATGAAATAATGTAATAGAATGTGAATGTTTCAATTTCAAACAAAACAAGCCTATTATTAATTTACCATTACATGTGCCAAGGGTTTAATTGTATTTCATGCGCCCAATAGGTTTCGTTGATCAATCAAGATATAATACAAGGGATTGTAAGAACTGAGGGTAAAAAAACATCACCCTGTTGTACACTAATTCAATACAGAATTGGCATCTGGAAACGGTATCCAAACCCATTGGGAAGAGTTGATATCATCTCCTAAGCTTTATTCGTAGGAGACTCTCAAACATTTCTTGACTTTAACAATGCATATATTTGCTAATTGAAATATAAATCAATTGCAATAATACTAATAATTGAGATAACTTGAGAACAAGAGTTTTATCGCGGTTTGTTTTGAACCAATTGAAAAATAATTTATAATGGTAATGTTCTGTTGAAATTATGATTCCTGCACATTAAAATCATAATTGATATAGAGAGAAGTCGTGTTGATGCGCACAGCCTCGGAACTAAAGTTTACTTAACTAAATTCCAATTTGATATCATCAATTTTGTAGAATTCACATATTTTTGTATTGGGGCATTCGATTTATTATACATGTAAACTCATTCTTCATTAGTTTTCAATGGAAAATTTACATCTTTCTTCACAATTCTGACTCTAGTCTAGTCTGACTCTAGAATCTAGTTCAGTTTGCCGTAGCATTGTGACGTCAGCAAACTCTTGTTAATGAACAATAACTTTCTTGCGAATTGTAAGCTTACGTAGAAAATTAACATCATCCTCTGAACATTATCCAATGAACATTGTATACTGAACATTATATATCCAGTGAACACTATCCACTGAATATTATCCAGTGAGCATTATCCACTGAATATTATCCAGTGAACATTATCCACTGAATGTTATCTACTGAACATTATCTACTGAACATTATCTACTGAACATTATCCACTGAACATTTTCCACAGAATATTATCCACTGAACATTGTCCACTGAACATTATCCACTGAACATTATCCACTGAACATTATCCACTGAACATTATCCACCGAACATTGTCCACTGAACATTATCCACTGAATATTATCCTCTGAATAGTATCTACTGAACATTACCAATGAACATTATCCACTGAACGTTATGCAATAAACATTATGCAATAACCATTATCAAATGAACATTATCCAATGAACATTATCCAATGAACATTATCCAATGGACATCATCCAAGAACAAGATCGTTTATTATACATTATGTCATTAATATACCATATGAATGACGTACATCATATACGTATTAAAAAGTAAACATCATGATATTATTATATGCATCATATACATTAAACAAATCATATCCATTATATATCTCACAAACTTGGTATACATTATTAACGTCATGTGCATAACATATATCACATTCAGTCCATGCATCATAATTTTTTTTATAAATATTTATGCATTTAAATACATTTATTCATAATGAAAACAATGAGATCTCCCAGGAAAGTATGTTATGACACACTATGCCTAAAATATGAAGCACGACTTCCATACTCCCCTGGATCTTCTTACAACACTAAGTAACTACGTCCTGTCCGGGAGACGAAAACACAGACTTTGGGACATACGTAATAAGTGTTACTAAAACTGGTTGCAAATTAATTATGCATTTGAAAAGTAAATATTGTAATATTACTCTCTCAATTATGGAAGTATTACCCGACTTCCTGTCACTATTCAAGGCGCGTGGCAAAATACACCTTCCGTTTCGTCCAATCAGTGATCACAGTCATATATGGTACACAATTACATCTTGTTATGAACTGCATTCAAATAAGTGTCCTTATTATGATATGCGCTATACTTTACAAGCGCGAATAAGATCATTTAACAGGCCACGGATCTTAACAACCTATGGATTATCAACAAGCGGTAATATATTCTTGGTTATTCTATAAACGGTTACTAGGTTAAGCATGTTTGTCATTGTAGAAAGTAAAAACAAGTTATTAACAGCTGGCACGTATTTTGAAATATTTTTCAAAACGGTTGAATAAATTTGCTTTGTAATCATGTCATCGACTATAAACAAACGACATGGCATTTGAACTATTCTACTTCAAACATCGTTCAGAAATAGTGTGGAATAGTTCGAATGACATATCGATTGTTCATAGTCGATGTCTTCATTATATAGCAACTTTATTCAACCATTTGAAAAATAAGAAATAATAAAACATAGAATAATGTATTTAATTGTTTTACTCGTTTAGGAAGTGTGGATCTACATTGTAATATCACATGTCATTTACCTGTTGTATCACAGTTGTATGATTCGATATGGTGCATGTATGGCTTTTGAAATTAGGATATCATGCAACGTACATGGATGCATTTCACTTGTGTAAGGTTTGTAAATAATTTCTTAAAATGAACACCTGTTAAGCGTTATACTAAGGTTTTTAGTGTTGTGTGTCCCAAACTTTTCAATGGGTTTACGTGTAGGCATTTATTACATGTATGTATAAACAAAACATATATAACTATTTCTTATTATCAATGCTCTTTCTTGTTTTGGATTTCTATTGAAAACATTATATTTTGTTTAACTGACACTAATAGTAGTTATTTTCCCACGTTCTTTTTAGCTTATTTGACATCATGTGGCATTATAAATCATAAAGTACAAGTCTATTTTTTAATTTCCCATTTCCTCTCGTCAGAAGTAGAATAATTACGACAATTATTCAGCAATAATTGAAATTATCTGTACTGAAGTCAAGAATCGCTGCGTAAGAAAACAAAAATATAAAGCCACTTCCCACTGCTGAAATACAAAATACTGAAAAATACATATGTGCCGTATTTGAGGACACATACTATTAATGACTGAGAAGAGATTCTTAATGCGTATTAATCTTAAGCAATACTTCAGGAGACTTCAATAGATGAACATTTGTTGACGTAAAAGTTTACATCTTAACACTGACAGGTAATATGGTTATTACTAGGTAAAGAGGGGTTTTCTATTTAAGAATAGAATGTGCACACACGAGAAAGTTGAAATGTGTATTTGTAATCTTTCTAGGCAGGCTTGATTACGTCATAGTATTTTACTAATTATGATAGTATCGTGAAATGCCAATTCTGAAAAATAAGTTGCCCAATAGCACATGGAATTTCCTCACCAATGTAGATGTTTATACGTTACTGGTCAGGGTCTGAATTAACATATGATAAAATTAAAATGCGTGATGTGAATTAAATATTAGATCAGTAGTTTTAGGATATATACTTTAACCGAATTATAAAACGATTATGGTCAACATATTTAATGCCTTTATCCAATAAAGAAACTACAATATAACATACAATACTTTAATTTAATTTGATATCCCATTGCTGCTGTCGTTACGGGAAATGTTTACACTAATTGATTTCACCTCGGTTAATTACGTAAGACAGAACAAGCACTTGTCATGTTGAACACAACAAAGACTAGAAAATGCGGTTTGTGTCGTGAGTTGTTCGACAGTGTAACGATAGGCATATGTAACATTGATTCAATGATTGTTCTAAACGATATCGAACTAAATGTGAGTAAATTCATCAAATATTCATAGAGCATCAATAAAGTTATTGGCACTTGTTGACAATACTGGCTTGGTATTGACATGCTATTGGCCTCGTGGGGAGAGTTACGCGCAAGACGGTGGGAATACGCCATGCGTACTGCGCCCATTGTGTGTGCTGCTGTTATTCCTGGTGTCATTCTAATGGAAGTAATAAAGACAACACTTAAAGTCTACAAATGCACTGGTGGAGGGGAAAGGCGCGTATGAATGTCAATATGTAAGAAGAGATTCCGAGACGCGATATAGTTCCTTAACCTGATAAGAAATCCCTAATGAGCAGTTTACCAAGCCACTTTGTTATCACAGTATCTTAATTACAGGGGAAAGCACTTCATTACGTTACCGCTAGAAGTCAGAATTACCACTCGATGAGGTATGTGGACTTACTGTATTAATTGTGTATCGCATTCTGCCATAAACATTATAAAGAGAGATAGTTTTACGGTTTTCATCAAACATACATGTCAATCTGTTCAAAAATACCAATGGAAATAATGTTTTTTAATTTCAATCGGTGTTTTTGTGATTATCTATCTTCTGGAAACCCCTTGAATAAAATGATTTTACTACTTTGTTTACTGGTATGTGTCGAAAGTATTTTGACTGAATCTATGGTGCGAATTTCAAAATGTATGTTATATTTTATACAAATGAACTGGGGTTTGTTTGGAAAAATGTTGTAAAATGAAACTCTTGAGAAACTGAAACATTGCGTTTAAAACCACTAGTTAGTGTCCTCTGCAATTAATATTATAACGGATAGTTCATATACATGTAATTAAACTTTCATTTTCCGTTAAATGAATTTATAAATGTATATGTAGTCATACTTCCTGAAAGGGTTTTTGTGACAGTATTTACATCAATTCCATAAATAATTCGTTTTTGAATTGGTAGGAATGATGATAAAAAGTAATACAAGTGTTGTAAATAATAATATTTGTTTTGTCAGTACTTATATCAGTAGCACAACGGTTGTAGTGGAAAAAGTAATAATTCAGTAGTTGTGTTAGTAGCTGTAGCCGTAACAATAGTAATTGTAGTAACGAAAATAGTAACAGTAGCAAATATAGTGGTAAACAGCAGTAGTAGTAGTGGTAGTACTAGTAGTTATAGTACTAATAATATTAATAGTACATGTAGTAGTAGTAGTAGTAGTAGTGATAGTAGTAGTAGTTAATCTAGTAGTAGTGGTAGTAGAAGTAGTAGCAGTAGTAGCAGCAGTAATAGTAATAGTAGTAATATAAGTAGTAGTAGTAGTAGTAGTAGTAGTAGTAGTAGTAGTATTAATAGCAGTAGTAGCAGCAGCGTAATAGTAGTAATATAAGAAGTATTGGTAGTACAAGTAGTAATAGTAATAATAATAGTAGTAATAGCAAATAGCAGCAGTAGCAGCAGCAGTAATAGTAGTAACATAAGACGTAGTAGTAGTAGTAGTAGTAGTAGTAGTAGTAGTAGTAGTAGTAGTAGTAGTAGTAGTGGTAGTAGTAGTGGTAGTAGTAGTTAGATGATAGCTTCAGTCGTAACAGTATCAGCGACAGTTATGAACGTAGGAACAGCAAGAAGTTTACAAACTGTTACTGTTACAGCGCTAGTAGCAGCAGTAGAAGTAGCAATGGCAGTAACGTTTAACAAAGATAACAAAGCAGTGCACAGGTTTTGATATTTTGCTAAAAAAATTGATATTTTTATGTTGTTATGTTAAACTGTAGCAGGCCAAAAGACTGTTTACTCTAAATTTGAAGATAGGTGGTGTTTATTCAAGCGCACGTATAATACATATAAGCCGTGCACGTACATACAACCTGAAGATATATATAGTTACAATACATATTATTGTCTCGCCATGGTAATTTCAGACCGTATGTACGACAGTAAACAATGCATTATGTTATCTTATCTAGAATGAACATGCCTCACACATTTACTTAATACTACAATACTTGTTTCTGTCTGACAATGCATATAATTATAAATGTTTAATCGCGATGAAAAACATTAATTATTTATAAACATAACGCTTCTTTCGACGACAACAATAGATGACAAGAACATAATGTGTTGTCATTGGACTGGACTCAAACAACCAAGCTATTCTTTTATTGACTGTATTTTGTGTATATATTTGGAAAACAAGCACATCTTTCATCACCCCTGACAATAACACAGATAGCGTTTATGTCAACATATTACCCACACAATGACTACAGCGTGAATATACTCTTAATCAAGGTTGCTATATAGATGTAATTATCAAATGAAGTGTGCAATATCACTTTTACGAAACGAGTGCGATTTTGTATTGCGAAAGCGAGAGTTAGATAGTATTACAATATGTTGCGCAAAACGTTTCACGAATACAGTCTATATTGTCCATGACGACATGGCGGGCACGTGGGACGGTGCACACAAGTGACGACACGTTTGATGATGTCGCGACGTCATAATGGGGAAATTCGCGCTGCAACAATGATTGTCAGACAAAAAGCCACATGTGCTTCTCTCTGCTAGTGTAGCACCGCACTCCAATGGAACTTCATAGTGCGTGCTGCTACGCTGGCCAGAAATGTTAACGAAATGTAGCAAGGTTTAAATAAGCCAATGAACACTTCCGTTAGTTATGACCTGCGGGGAAATGATTCACCAATTGTCAATGATAATCTGATTAGGCGTTTAATGTACAACGTATTTATTTACTTTACTTGTTAATCTAATATGTTGTTAATCCACACATTATATCGTTATAGATAGTGCTGTATCCAATGTGATTCGTCTGAATGATAACGACATAAGAAACTAATAAGTTAAAAAAAAGCATGATAGTTTAATCCACTGATGATATAAACGACTGAAACAAGCTGAAACAAGATCACGCCATTTTTCCAGAAGTCAGTAATAAGAAGTTTTATTTTATATTTTTTTTAAAAACGCCTTTTAACAAATCCTCGTGTTTGAATCTCCTTAACCAGGTGCAATCAGACGGTGAAAGTTTCTGACACCCTATAGCAACGATGCATCATTGCACGTCCAAGAGGGTACATTAAGTCGATAACATCTTTTATTAACACAATTTCCATATTTCATAAACATTTAACTGACGTGCTAAGCATTTTGTACAAAAACCGATTTCAGCACCCCATGTGCCCCCACGATTTCAGCACCCCAATTCAAATTTCATTAATTTTCAAATAAAAGTGTTCATATCGATTAAGTGAGGACAATTTCATCATAAATACATTGACTGATTATGAGAGGATATATATGATGTATGTAGGTGACAAGTAGGTACATCAGTAGGTGAACAAAACTTTCGGTATGCAGCTGTATACTACATCCTTGCCGCCAGTAGAATGTCTCTGTAGCAGCTGTGTATTATCGATCAGTGAGGTATGATGAGTATCCTCATTCAGTTAACAATATACAGGCCCGAGAAGTGTGAGTCGCGTTGTATATCATCAAGCGTCTAGTAATATATCCAAGTGTGAACCTATTTTTGGGGTTACAACCTATTTGCGTCTGTGCTTCAGAGGGTGTTTTATTGATTTTTGACATTTGTTATGTTTTATGTGTTTGTGTTACGAACCATCTAGGGTATATCACAATCTGCAGACTGTTCGAACAATCTGCAGATAGTGAGCTCACCATCTGCAGATAGTGAGCTCACCATCTAGGAATATTTCACCATTCCTAGATTGTTTAAACAATCTGCAGATTGTTCGACCCTAACAATCTGAGAATGATCACAATCTAGGAATTTGTTTGTAAGGCTATTTAACAGACTGTACGAGTTGATTGTGAAGGGATCTCAAATAGTTTTTCTATCTTATCTACAGACAATAGGGGTTAATTCCTAGATTGTGAGAGCTTTCAACTCGTTTCTCTATCTTATCTACAGACTGTAGAAGTCAACTCCTAGATTGTGAAGGGTTCTCAAATAGTTGTTCTACCTTATATACAGACTATAGGGTCGATTCCTAGATTGTGAAGGGTTCTCAAATAGTTGTTCTACCTTATATACAGACTATAGGGTCGATTCCTAGATTGTGAAGGGTTCTCAATTAGTTTTTCTACCTTATATACAGACTATAGGGTCGATTCCTAGATTGTGAGGGGTTATGATATTTCATCTAATGACTACAGGGGTCGATTACTTGATTGTGAAGGGTTCTCAATTAGTTTGTCTATCTTATCTACCGACTATAGGGTCGATTCCTAGATTGTGAAGGACTCTCAAATAGTTTTTCTATCTTATCTACCGATTTTAGGGTCGATTCCTAGATTGTGAAGGACTCTCAAATAGTTTTTCTATCTTATCTACCGATTTTAGGGTCGATTCCTAGATTGTGAAGGACTCTCAAATAGGTTTTCTATCTCATCTACCGACTATAGGGTCGATTCCTAGATTATGAAGGGTTCTCAATTAGTTTTTCTATCTTATCTACCGATTTTAGGGTCGATTCTTAGATTGTGAAGGGTTCTCAAATAGTTTTTCTATCTTATCTACCGACTATAGGGTCGATTCTTAGATTGTGAAGGGTTCTCAATTAGTTTTTCTATCTTATCTACCGACTATAGTGTCGATTCCTAGATTTTGAAGGGTTCTCAAATAGTTTTTTCTATCTTATCTACAGACTGTAGGGTCGATTCCTAGATTGTGAAGGGTTCTCAAATAGTATTTCTATCTTATCAACAGACTACATGGGTCGATTCCTAGATTATGAAGGGTTATAGATTGTTAGTTAAATCTTCTCGTTAACATGTAATCCGCACAGTGACGGTACCTTCTCGTTCACCCAAGAGTTACGCTCGATTCATTGTGCAAATATGTCTTTACCCCGTGAGAAATGGTCCAGCCAGCAACGAGATCAGTGACAACAGCTCATCACAGATTAGCTCTCATCAGCAAGTGTTAACCTGACTCCTTCTTCTTCTTCTTCACCTTATGTTTGAAAAAACACCTTTGGTGGTACAAGAGTACATGTTACCATGTGTCAAAACGGCGGTGGACTAAAACAGAATATTTTCAAGTATCATCATATAAAAAAGTGAAAATTATCTCAGTATTTTGTTGATCAGGTTTCTGAACTTTTGAAATTGTAGAGAATATGAGTTTAGCTTGGTTTCTTGAAAACAATCAAATCTAGGGTGTTGGATAGTCAGAAATATTTACGAAGTTAAGTAGTCTTGTTGCAACATATCTCTTTCTTATTTCAAGACAAGACATCAACAATGTACGTTAGTGGTTAAATGCAGGTATCCATCAACATAGATGGTCTATTGACATCTATCAGAGACGACCACAACCATGCCGTAGACAACAGACAGATTGCAAGAGACAAGTTTGTTCTTAATTAGAAGAAACAATCGAAACCTATGCTTTTTTATACCAAGAGTTATCAGGTACATGTTTTAGTTTTTGTCTAAGATGAGTTCTATTGAATAATGCAAAAACCTATCAAGCATATGTTACCAAACACCATTTTGATCAAAGTGGCAATACAACTTTTTTCTAATTGACTTGTTATTCAATCAACATATGAACGTTTCATGTAACATGAAGGATATACTTGCCATGTCTGACTATTTGTATTATTCATGTTCCTTATACGTTGTTATTTCTGCAAAACTTATTTTTACACCGTGTTGTATTGCCACATAGTGTTGTTACGCATTGACCAAATCTCACAGGGAACAACCTTTTGTTAACGAGAATGAGCCGTTTCACACAGTTCCTTGAAGCGAAATACCCTGACACTGTCACTAACATTTGGTTTACAGTAACATACACTTATGCACGTTTAAAGCAATAAAAAATCACCAGAAGAATTATAAAAACGTCCAACGTCCAAAGAAATTATCCGAAACTCCATCATTGTGATAAGGAAACTCGATCTGAGTGCAATGTACATAGAGTAACAGACTTATGGATAACTTTTATTTAGTTAGTTAGTTATTTGTTTTTATTTTACTTTTCATTTATTGTTAAAGATTATCAAATCATATCATGTTATTGTGTCACAAGTTTTGAAGGTGGTTCATTTTCTATTTCACCGTACGATTTTGAGACCGACCTAAGCAATGTATGTCTATCCCTCTTCTATAATACGCTCCATTAGTTCCTTTTGCATATGCAAAATTTATTTTAAAAAAACATATTCTGTTAGGGTAAGAATGGGAGATAATTTCATCGTGTGTAAAAGTTTATTAATATCCTAAATGAAACACATATCTTCCTGGATAGTACTTTAAGCTTTCAAACAGATGTATCCATCAAATACATCAACCTTCTCCTGTTATCACATGGGACTCGAGTATGCTCCTTAAACATCTTTATATTAAAAAAAAGAAAATTAAAGTCGACATTCCCTTACTTTTATAGGGGTGACGTCATCCCCATAATCAGAAACCGAATCAAGCTAGCTTGTAGCTGGAACGAAAACTTCGAAAACGAAAACCAAAAATCATAATCGCTTGAATCTGTTCAATCATTCACTAATTTCCCGATTACAAATTCAATAATTAAATTTATTTCCCGTAAAACCAACAACGGTGGTACACGAGAAAACCGAGAAAATATATCTCTTAACAAACGTGCCAAGATTGTGAATGTCAAGTCTAAGTACATCTTAATTGAGTGACGTACAACATTAATAAACTTAACAAGACGTTTTGGTTACGAATCTGTTTAGATACGAACTCATAATTTTTAGTAAATGAATTAAAATTTGGAGTCATGCTACCGTTGCCCTGGGGATAACACACCATTACATTATGCATAGGATAAGATGATAAGCAGGAAAACACCGAGGAATCTTTAATGAACATGTAGATCACACCTCGATCGCTCAAGCCATAAACATTGCATCGCCAATTACCCCGTGTCCTCGAGCCAGTGCAGTAAAAGACGATTCCACACCTCAACCTGTGTTAATCTACCATTAACTTCTACATGTAAAAACGTCATTGTGCGATATGAAACCAACATATGTACCATAAATCCATAAATCCATCAGTCCATAAATGCCATAGGGTATTCCTGGATGGAACACTTTCTTTATATAGCATTTACATGTGACTGAAGTTCTGATTTGGAACATATATCCAACTGTGAGAAGATATTATTCACTGTGACGGGTTCATGCCGGGTTAGTTGAAAATAGTATCACTATTTATTGTTAAATGTTAGAACATCGATTTAAAAATATAAAATAACGTTTTCACAATTATTATTTATGTTCTATAGCCAAATTAGTGTTTACTAATATATATTGCATACATTAATTTATGCAAATATATAAGTAACTTGCATAGAGGTACCTTTTGCAGGCGGCCTCATCTCCCCTTCATTTACTACACAGTTTAATTCATTTAAAGTGTATGAATAATCTGAAGGTAAGATCCACACATACAGAAATGTTTTACGTTGTCTTTGCGACGACCGAAGATAATCAGTTCTATTCAGTAACTTAGCTGTGTTGCAATATGTTAATATGTTAGTAAATTTATACACAAGAAAAGCCCGTGATAAAGACTTTGAATTTTTATATGATGTTAAATACCCCAAAGAAGGCTGAGAAATGGGAATCTAGGCTTTGGTGGTCATGTTTCTAGCGAGGTTGAATGTAAGTTTGAAATATCGTGCACGAACTGCTTTGGGATAGACCGAACCATGATTTAAAATGTTGATAATTGAATAATTGATGTTGGCACAAAGTGTACATATATACTTGTAAGTCTTCTGAGATTGATCATTCGTTGTTGTATTTGATGTGTTAAGTAACAGCATAATTTATGTTCAAATGTAAGCGACAAGTGTCACTGATTTCTTCCAATAATTTTGAGCAAATGTTCCGATGATTAGGATGAAGTAAAATACACACTATTTAATTTCACTTATACATGAGTTTTATGAAATTTATGTCATTGGAATAAAACTAATATGTTACAATATCTTTTGGTGTATGTATACATTACATTTTATGTTGTTTAAGGGTCTTGTCAGGTTCTGTTTATATCTTAGTTTTAATCTATATTTCCTAACTCTGCAAGGAAGCAATGACTCATACATATCTCACTCTGAGTATGAAAATCACAAATTAACTACAAGTTTTTGGAGTAAATATATGATTTAATTCAGCTCTGTTTTCTAACGTAGTTATGACATTACTGCAATTTATCAAACACAAACGTTCAGTTTTTCAATATAGACCCTATATCTCTATACCTACTTTCGTTTATCAAGTTGCGTACAAAAAACGGAAGTTCTGAAATATGTAAATTACTTTACAAATCTATATAAAAATATTTCACCAACCTCACCTTTAACTCGACATTTAAATTCAATTCATTTCATTCAACATTAAAATTGAAAAGAATAAAAAGAACCTATCTAACATGATATTTCGCTGACATTGTTTAAAGTTCTTTTTTATTCAAGTTATAACAGAAGAAAATAGCAAGCGTGGATACGTACTGTGTTATGTGCACATGGGCAATGCACGAAGTCATTCTTTGCAGATCTCATATCTATTAACAACAAGCATGTTTTAAAACAAATTCTTTGTATATAAGATTAAATCATTGTTATGTATACATTGTAGTAAATGATATTCAGTCATAAAAAGAATTCCAAACCTATCGCCATTGTAAATTTTCAAATGAAAATTGTTCTGTAAATTATCCTTCACATGTTATATATGTCAACGGTTAAACATTATATATGCTCATGTTTTATACCATCGTGGAGGAAATTAGAGAATTAAGAATTGAATAGTGTTATGCTCGTTGGAACACCAACATAACATAAAATGCTTAAATTAATCGTCATAGATTTATGTCAAAATTATGTCACTTCATACAATATTTACTTTTAAATACAATATTGGTTTATTATATATTATACGAATATTGGTAAGTTTTGTGCTGCATTCTCTAAAAATGATTGTGATTTATTATATATGACTTGCAACGTACAGATACGACAGATTCATGTTTATTAAATAATCTAAATGTTCAAAGGATATTTTATCTCATACAGGGGAAAAAGAAATGATATTAACAAAAATGCAAGATATTTTAATCTTAAAGTCAACTAAACTTAATTTGTATTTTTTTAAATATTATCTGTTAATGTCTTTGAAGAGCATTTAGAAGTGGTATACATAAGAACATGAAGAATTTCCAGATAACAACTTCTTTAATGTGAAAATACACGACGTTTCGGAGTACATACTCACTCCTTCATCAGGTGGAATGTATATCTGTTCAAAGTTCAAAACTAGGTTTAGGTTTCGCTACAGAAGTCAGATCACTTGAACCATCGAAGAGAAATGGACTCGAATGGCTTAACCGAACTATGTACATTCCTTTTCGAACTCTTTTAATTGATTGAGGAATATCATTTAGCCATTGGTAACATATATCGTCCTTTTCGTGAGAGCACTTTATGTGCTTTAAGGGACCCTGGCTAAGATGTCAGTCATAATCACTGAAAGAGGAAACGTTAAGTGAATTTAATGAAACTACTGGAACAACAAGCAAATAAGTCGTCAATGCATTAATTTAAGATAAGCAATACTCTGCATTATACGAACCTTAAAATAACATATCAAATTATGTACATAAAAATACTAATTATGTTTATTATAATATATAACCAACAGACATGTCACACCTGTTCATAGATAGATGCATGTTAAATGTCCTTGTCTCGATGTTATTTTGTTTCGAACATATGTCTCTCAGTTAGTAACTTTTAGAAAAACATTGCCATTAAGATAGTTAACAAATGCAAAGAATATTAGTTATTATTATTAGTTATTATTATTAGTTATATTAGTGATCGCGCTATCTGCAATAGTGCAAATTCTTTTAATTTGTCCTGGTCGAGTCTCTTTTGGGATTCGAACCCACACCCTCAGAGTTAGGCACCAATCGCCAGCACTGACTGTTCCAACAGTTTACCCAACAGCAACAATGTTTGTTTAACATAAATCCGTATCCGTAAAGTAAATTTAACACATGTTGCTATGAGTGCCCTCCTACGTATGCACAAGGCCATCATTAACACGCTTCATACTTCCGTGTATCAACTCTGAACGAATGAGTAACCACTTTATGTCAGGACATTTTTCGACAGTGAGCTCACAAAGAACTGTGGCCTCTTTCCAAGAGACCCGTAACGTTCACTCTTCATGGTCTTTAGCCTAAAAATATGTGCTTTTGACTGGCGAAACCAAGGACTTTCAAATTAGAGTGTCTACATAGAGAGTCGCTGGCGAGACTAACTAGACACAACGTCATCTTGCTCAGACATGCATGACGTGTAATAAGGGTACTGATAACTTGACACATTTTGCACGTTAGAGACGAGCGCCACATCATCTAGTTAAAACTTGATGTAATGTTATACGTCCCCTAAGTCCGGGGCATATACAATTACTTCTGTTTTAAACTAGATTTGTTCCTCATAAGGCATTATATATACTTGTCCCTCATCTTATTACAGCTAATAGATTGACTACATATCAGTATCTTCAATACCTTGATCTAGACACTGTCCCTATACAAAGCGTATTTTAATCTTAGCACAAGTGGCATGTGACATCAAGTTTCAGAATGTCTTATATACTGTCATGTGATGTATTTTAGGTGGCGTTTTTTACGTTCAGGATAACACGCGTTTTCAGGTTTTTATTAAAAATAGAATCCCCCTGGGAGGGAACAGCCTAAGGGGCGAAGCCTCGCAGGCTGTTTCCGACCAGACAGATTTTTATTTTCAACCAACACCGTGAGTAAGCGTTTTATTTGGCTTATAGTCTGACACTGTACAGACACTTCAAGAGAATAAGGGGCGGAATAGCGCGTTCGGCTTTGGATCAAGAGGTCCGGGTTCGAATCCCGCCAGGGGCACGGTAACTTTGTCTGCAGTAGAGAACTGTTCTACACGCAGTAAGGTTTTAGGTGCAATGCTACACTGAATTTCAGTGTAGTACCACCCATGATTAGCTAGTTCCAGCCGTTGCTTGCAGGTTTCACCGCAATGCATAGTCACATGGCGTTGCGGGCTTTCTCCCTGCAATAATACTAGCTGCCGTGATAAAAGTGAAATACTCTTGAAAGCGGCGTTAAACCCTAACTCACTCACTCACTCACTCACTCAAGAGCAAAATCTGAGGTAACTTGTAATATTATAAGGTGTATGCTTCTCTCGCGGGTAGTACGGTGTTATGAGCGAAGGGTTTCAAATGCAAAATTCGCCAGCTCTGTATGAACTTTTAACTTGTGAAATTATGTGTTCTTTCGGTGGGAAAACCCGTGTACATGACAATAGCTGTTTTACCAATAGTAAGGATCGAAACCAAGTACCCGGGTTTTCATGTAGTAGTCATGTAGATCATCATCGTATTAAAAAACGTAAAGGTAATAAGAAAGTATGCACAGAGGTGTGTAAAGAGGTCGTTCAAAATATAATTAACAGTCACTATGCCTCAGTGGTATTTCATCATTACGTCTATACAGTGTGTATAAACCTCGCATACAACTGTTTTACTTCATGATACTACGCATAATATGAAATATAACCAATAACAAGTATTAATTTTGATTATTAAAATCAAATCAACATTACTTTATAATAATCATTAAATTTGTTATCAACAGTTAATTTATACATTGGTCGACTAGTCTAGAATGCAATGTTATCTGAAAATTGGCCAAACGCACCTCAATAGTACATATAACACTAGTTATGTGAGATCCCCTGCCGTGGTATCCACGTCTCAGTTCAATAGACTAACTCTGTCAGTGAGCGAAGAACATTGTAATGAAATCTGTTAAGAATAGAATCACTGCCGTCCTAGGACAACTTGACCTTGGCCATGAATGAAGTTATTCTTGCGTCCCACTTCAAAAGGAAGCGTGCTGGCGCTTGAGAATGTCATTATGTTCAATGATAATGTGCTTCAATACATTATCCCGAGATTTCTTATTGACGGGTCCATTTCATTCTTGATGCGGCTGAGCGTTTTTATAAAATAATATTTTTGAATAAGATGTAGGTCCTGTTTACTTACCAGGAGATTGTGTTTGTGAAAGCTTTCAGCGCGCCGGGAACATTATCTATCATTTATGATAATTGAAAAGATGATACGGCAATGCAGGGTAGTCCCCGAGCAGGATAACGCGCTGAACCGTAACACACGCTAAGCTAACCTAAAAAAAGGTGACACATGATGTGACAGTTCATCGAATACACAAAATGATACCTTACATGTAAACAAAACTGGGTGGGAAAGAGTCTCCTGTTAAAATGCGCAATCCAATTAAACCAAAGTGACCTAATAACTTGCTGAACTGAGATATACTCATATGTGGAATTCCCACAGTTGTCAACCAACTAACAGCTTTGTTAAATGATATGAGATTGTTGAAATGTCCTTAGTGTACCTTTTTTAAAGTTTCTGACCAACTTACTCATTAAATTGATTTTTGTTTGCTTTTCAGAAATAAAGATGACAGCCTCGTAGAAGCTACCTTGTATTACCTATATGACATCAATCTAAAGCTAAATTACCTACAAATATGCCCGGCAACACTGACACTCAGCCCAACACTATACGTGTCAAACTTATAAAGCAGAAACATGGCGGGCTGGGCTTCCTTGTCAAACAGCGGACTAGCAAACCCTTCGTCGTGGTGGCTGATCTTGTGTCAGGTGGCATTGCAGAAGAGAGCGGATTGGTGCAGGTGGGCGACGTCATCCTGCGGATAAATGATATAAACCTGACGGACATGAGCTATGAGAGTGCGGTGGAGATACTGAAGGCAGTGCCTGTGGACGCACCTGTTGTTCTGCTCTTGAGGGGTCCTGATGGTTACTCCACTCACCTTGAAACCACCTTCCAGGAAAATGGCATGCCCAAGACGATTCGGGTGACTAAGCCTGTAGATAACACGTTCGTAGGTAGGATAAAGCGGACTTTTGCTAACACCCCTTCACCGATCACATCCCCTGTGCGCAGCTTCAAGAAGTTGTGCAACGGTGACGACGTAAGTCCGAAAAGTGGGCGGAAAGGTTCTAAGGGAAAAGGAGATAAGGGACAGGACGGGACGATGGAGTCGACTGAGGTTCATGAGATTGACTCTATGCTTCGTGACGCAATAACTCAAACTTGTTCAGATTCCAACATACCCAATGGAGAGGTACCCAGATCCAAGACTACACCAGATAGATTCGACGAGACCGTTCTTGATAACGGAGCTCATGGCTCACCCAAAATCATCTTGAGTAGCCCAAAGTATCAGACGAACGGTCCGGAAACCGTGATGAAGTTGAACAGGGTTAACTCAGAGGGAGGAATTAGTGAGATCAGAGTAAAAACTGTTCAGAGTCCGGCAAGAAAGAGTATAGAAATATTCCAGGACAATGATGAGATTACAGTCCTGGTCAAGGGCGATGTGAAGATCCAGAACGACACTGAGCAATCTCCGAAGAACAACTCATTAAACAAAACTACCAAGAAGGATGACAAGAAGGAGGTCCCACGCAAAAACAGCCTCAACAGCCCTGACAAGAATGGCCACATATCTGAGGAAGAAGGAAAGAGGGAGAGACCCGAAAGAAGGAAGAGTAGCATCATCAACAGCCCGGGCATGACTAGGAGGGACAGGAGAGCTTCCTCTGCGGCTGCTAGTCCCAAGAAATACACCAAACTGAAGTATCTCGTCGAAGACAAAACGACCATGGACATTTTGCATCAAAAACATATGGAGGTATGTGTGTCTTTCGTTGTCATATATAACATTGAACCAACCACTGATAATTGTTATAGTTCAATGTGTTCTAGTGTTGTAATATTTTAATTGCGCTGTAGCACGGGTTTTGTATATTATTTTTATTTCTAAAATTTTTGATTAATTATTAAAGTTTATACAATATATTGCTACATTAGAGGGTAAAACATCTCATTGCACGACCCGATAAACCGTATACATAGAAAACGATTTATCATATTAAACGATATTATGCCATTTTGAGATTACAGACTCAAGATGGTTGACCATTCCATCATTGGTCCACATTTAAAACTCTACTTGGAGTGTTTAGGTATCGCTACACCAGTCAGATCACTTGAACTACCTTCGAGCGGTCATTTTAATGTGTACACATTAAAATGACCGCTCGATGGGAAATGGAATTCAATCGTTTTAGAACTCTTATTATTGATTCACGAGATTTATTGACTAGTCATTGGTAACACTTATTTGCCTTTTGAGAGAGCACTTTATTTCGTAAGTAATAAGTAGTAAGTAAGTAAAACGTGCTACAGCGCCTTTAAGCATCATAAGTGTAAGATAAAACTGACGAGAGTTTTTTCTATTTGCTGACAGAAAAGACATGGACATAAACGAGAACCTTGTCAATCACTCGTAAATCCATTGTGGTTTGAATGAAAATTTATACTCTTCTTACCAGAAATTAACTGTTTTATTGACACATTTGGAATATTTCAGCTAGGTAAAAATATTCTTTAACACTCTATCTATTAACTTTCATTTGTTGTGAATATTTGTCATTTTGGTATTCTGTCATAGAGTATGATAGTACAATGTGATATTATGCCGTTGTACGAAAATATCTTATATCATTGGAACAATATTAGTATCCAGCACAATCAGTTACTGCACAATCTTAAAAATTACTGTTTAAAGTACACACTCTACCTAAATAAGGACACTCCCATTGTACTAAATAAATACACATGTTAACACGTGAATGAAACCGAGTCTCTCCAATTGTGTATCGTCCTCTATAAATGTATTAAACCACGCCTATTGTTAGCTAACCTATTATGAACGTCATGTCTACACTACAACACATCGTGACTAATATCTCTCTTTCAAAACCCGTTGCTGTGTCATCTGTGTGCTGTGTCATCTGTGTGCGAGTCATCTGTGTTTGTGTCCGTCTGCAAAGCCTAGGAGTTACAACTTCCTATTGCGGAGAAATAAGAAAACGATTTGAAAGAAATATTATGGTCCACTGCTTATAATTAAAATGAAGAACAGCTAGATGTCGTTTGAATAACTGTAGCAAGATTCAGAATCTTTACATTCATGTTCGGTTGTTTGTAGAAGTCTTAAATCGTGTCTGTATATTCTGAAACTCACTTTGCGTATATGCCCGGACACGCGATGAAAATGCAATTCGGATAAATACATACAGGTACACGGTCTAAATCTGTAGAGCGCGTTCGGCTTCGGATCAAGAGGTCCAGGGTTCGAATCCCGCCAGGGGCACGGTAACTTTGTCTGCAGAAGAGAACTGTTCTACACGTAGTAAGGTTTGGGTGCAATGCTACACTGAATTTCAGCGTAGTACCACCGATGGTTCGCTAGTTCCAGCCGCTGCTCGCAGGTTTCACCGCAGTGCATAGCCTCATGGCGTTGCGGGCTTTTTCCCTGCCATAATACTAGCAGCCGCGATATAAGTGAAATACTCTTGAAAGCGGCGTTAAACCCCAACTCACTCACTCTAATTCTGTATGCTAGTCTTGAGAAGCAATTCTTCATTCTCTCTATTCGGACATCTGTGACGAACTCTTTGGAAGTAAGGCAATGATGTGGCAACTCTAGCAACAAGCGTCGATGTACTCGTTAGATCACGACCCAGTCACAGGCCAATAAATGCACATATATAAACATGAATGACCTTGTATTTGAGTAACCCAAGGCAAGCGGCAGTATATGAGTTACACCCTAAACCAACCACGAAGCCAATACATAAAACAATCACCAATTTTATTAAAGGTACATCCTTTGTGTTGTTGGGGTCACATGTGCCAAACGTTATGAATGGTGTTATTCTATCGAGAAGTACTGACTGTTACCGAAAATTACCATTTTGTTGATAGTCGACTCTATATACCGACGATATAAACATAAAAGTATCGATTTCTGATCGAAAACCGGACAATACATCGCGTGGCGCGCATCAATGAGTCAAGCGTAATTTTAAAAACTTATTTACAACAGACAAACAGCTAACTATAGGTTGATAATGTTTAATAGGTCTCATAACTACTGTGCATGAAATGTAAATGTAGTTTCGGTGTCTGCACAGGTATAATGGTGTTGCTCGCTTTTAATTTGAAACTAGTAATCGTGATTTATTTGACAATTGGGGATGAATATTCAAGTTGAGTGAACTTATTTGAACTAAAATCTTCACATATCGTATGTTGGTACGTATCAAAGTCAAATAAAATGTTATGAATTTCAATGGATCCACCTTCAACATGGATAAACCTGTATTTGATTAACCCTGACTAAAATTCTGTCCCTAGCCAGTGCCGTGCACCCCGGAGCGGTGTATGGGTTCCATCATGGCCCTACCCAGCCCCCGGCCCTCCGGGACCCCCCGACCAAGGGAGGAGCTTCTCACACAAGCCAAAGACTTCATTGACCAGTACTACGCTTCAATCAAAAGGTGGGTATCTAAGTGGGCAACTCGTGTAGAGGAAGGGTCAAATCGGATTGCCCTGAGTACAGACGTGTTCTCCTCGTCGTAATTCGATTAGATGAATTGTCACTTTTCATATGGCAAATAGGCGTCTCCATACTCGGAGAAGAATAGACGCCTGTGCTTTGGTTTTGTAGGGACAGCTGGACGTAAACTGGAAATAATATTAATAGCTTTCTCTATTATTTATTATTGAAATTTACATCATTAAATATTAATTTCAGTAAATAATACTTTAAATGATGTACATATTTTATTCGAAAATGCAAATCATTTGGTTACTATTTTCTGTTTTACATTTTGTTCATCAAAGTTTTATGAATGTTAATTTCATTCAATGGCATTTATTGATTGTGCATAAAATTTGCAATTTCACTTCAGTGCATTAAAATCATATATCCAGTGCATTCACATCATACATTCAATGTATTAACATGTGTTCGTCCTTCAAATCCATATTTGACAAAGAAAACTTTAGCTTATTGTTCCTTATTCCTTCCCTCTCTCCTGTTTACTCTGTCTCTTTAAGGGTACACAGCTTAAAAATCACTGAATGCATTCAAAATATGCATGACCTGTTATAAAACAATAAGAATCTTCTTGCCCCGGAAATTACATATATGTATATGCCCATATTGTTAATTGGTTTGTACATTTAAAGGTGATGTTAAAATATGTGAATTGAAAACGTTGGACATGATCCATGATCTATATATGTATATTACAAAACATATCTTTAAAAAATCCAAATTTACTTTCTCCAACAGGAGTAATTCGTTTTTTACTATGTTGAAAATGTGATGTTTTTTCTTTTGCCAGTATAATATTGTCCGCTAGTCGGCTGGTAGTCTTAGAAGATGGGCTGCCTATCCCCGATATAAATGTCCATGGTTCATGGTTATACAGACCATATGATTCTATCCAGATCCAACACGGCGTCCCATCAGAAGCGATGGACCGAGGTGGTTGAGAACGTGGAGAGATCTGGCACCTACGAGTTGACATTCGGGGAACTAACATACGGCGCTAAAACAGCCTGGAGAAATGCGCCCAGGTGCATTGGGAGGATTCAGTGGTCCAAATTACAGGTGAGCATTGTTCCGTACAGGTTTGGACGGATCCATCGGGGTATTTTTCGTAGGAACTCTATTTGATGGGAGATTCCTGTTTATGCATTTACAATCTAAATAAAATTAGATCGACATATTTTTATAATGGTTTATTTAGATTGATGCATTTGAAACATGACCCTGAGGACAATGGTTTGATTATTTTAGGTTTGACTGTTTTACAAGTGTACAAAGCTTTGATTTGGCATGATAAGACATTGTTGATCAGAAAAAAGGATAGTTTATTTATACTTAAGTTTTATCATTTCAATGATGTAAAATTAGTAAGAATAGAGCGCGTTTCTCAGGTTAAGAGGTTAATGCACAAAAACAAAATGGCGAATATGATTCGGATAAAAGACTCACTTTGATAGTGGTACAAAACTAGTTGGCGTTATATGATGTTGTTCGAGGCGACCACCATTTAAAATGTCCGAGACTGTAAATCCGTACATCAGTGCTATATATCTCATTATCTTAGTCATCGTATAGTCGTAATGGGATTTACAATGTAGTTCTTACATGTTATGAATCTTTTATATCTTTGATATGTTAAAATGCATCCGACGTATTTCAGCGCTGGTGTCTGAGATTAAACAAGATGTGTGTACATTCCGAACATTCCTTTTATTTACCATATCGTTATGATAATAAGTCTTACTAAATAATATTATATATTCACACATCCTCGATTACCCAGGGTTTTACATAGGTTCACTATATCGGAACATATATAAAACCCTGTATGGTTAACCGAGGATGATTTCCGTAATGCCATACATTTTAAAGAATTTCACCAACAAATTGATGTGTTTCGGTCTATTTTCCTGATCTTGGTGTATATGTGAATTCAACTCAAATCTGCAGGTGTTTGATGCACGCCATATCACGACAGCTCGAGGCATGTTCGAGGCCCTGTGTAATCATATCAAGTACGGGACGAACAAGGGAAATATCAGGTATGTTCGAGGCCCTGTGTAGTCATATCAAGTACGGGACCAACAAGGGAAATATCAGGTATGTTCGAGGCCCTGTGTAATCATATCAAGTACGGGACCAACAAGGGAAATATCGGGTATGTACGAGGCCCTGTGTAATCATATCAAGTACGGGACCAACAAGGGAAATATCAGGTATGTTCGAGGCCCTGTGTAATCATATCAAGTACGGGACCAACAAGGGAAATATCAGGTATGTTCGAGGCCCTGTGTAATCATATCAAGTACGGGACCAACAAGGGAAACATTAGGTATGTTCGAGGCCCTGTGTAATCATATCAAGTACGGGACCAACAAGGCAAATATCAGGTATGTTCGAGGCCCTGTGTAATCATATCAAGTACGGGACCAACAAGGGAAATATCAGGTATGTTCGAGGCCCTGTGTAATCATATCAAGTACGGGACCAACAAGGGAAATATCAGGTATGTTCGAGGCCCTGTGTAATCATATCAAGTACGGGACCAACAAGGGAAACATTAGGTATGTTCGAGGCCCTGTGTAATCATATCAAGTACGGGACCAACAAGGGAAATATCAGGTATGTTCGAGGCCCTGTGTATTCATATCAAGTACGGGACCAACAAGGGAAATATCAGGTATGTTCGAGGTCCTGTGTAATCATATCAAGTACGGGACCAACAAGGGAAATATCAGGTATGAGGAAATACTAGTAGCAACATGTTTTATCGAGTTTTGATTTCATTGAAATAACACTTTCATCTGAATGACGTCACCGGAACAATTGGATCACGTCAAAAGAAAACCGCATAAAACTTGTATTTACACTGTTGGCTGCCCAATTTCTTGAAAATAATATTTTCTACTTCACTCGATGGGATACAGATTGTATTCAACGAGAAATGTCAAATATCCTCTATGTATGACTGCATTTGTATATAGGTTAAAGCACCACGTTGTAGTTCCAGAGAAAAGGGAGGAAGTTCGGAACTTGTTTTTATGTTTCGACGTTTTGGGAATTTGGTGAAATTATTCATGTTATGCTGTGGACCACATTACCCCCGTTACATTTCAATGACGAAATATATTGATGCACTTATCTCATCCTTTGATCAGTTAGTTGTCCACTACTTCACCCTTTAAGACCCCCTCTTGGTCTGCTATAGATTATCTATGGTATTGTAATACGACTGTTTCTCTCCAGATCTGCCATCACGATCTTCCCCCACCGTACAGACGGGAAGCACGACTTCAAGGTGTGGAACTTCCAGCTCATCCGATACGCCGGGTACAGGCAACCCGACGGGAGCGTCATTGGGGACCCGGTCAATATAGAGTTTACCGAGGTGAATTATACCCCGTGCTTCAATAGACATTCCAGATAGATATGACACAGCCTTACTGTATTATCAAATGTGTGTTGTATCATACTGTTAAAGATACAAGTCTAACACAGTGGCCGAAACCCTTTGTTTAAAGTTTATAATCAAATTAGCTAAAGAGGGATTTGTTCTGGTTTATGAACTGAAGTGTCGAAATGCTGACATCAAATCAACTGTGTCTGTGTCTCCGCAACTTCCAAACGCAAGGCATAACTCTTGCCAGTCTGCATTACTAGCTTATTTAAGCCTTGCGGTATTTCCCTCGCTTTGTTGTGCCTAGATAGTGAATCGCTGCACCAGAAATGCATAGTGGGCCTGGATTTCTAAGCACAGATTTCTTAAGGAAATACTGCAAGTCCTAAATCAGTAATGGAGACTGGCAAGAGTTATGCCTTACATTGGAAAGTTGATGTTCCCAGAGTTCACCCGTTAAGAGAAGTACCTTACTTGGTAATAGTATGACTGGAGGTTATATAGGATATATCTGTCTGTCTGACAGATACCGTGTTTATCTCATTGAATGAGTTAGGTACCTCTATTTATCGGGTTGCACAGGTGAGATCAAACACCGTAACTGTCAAGGGAAACGAATATTCCATTTATCATATCATTATTTCTATGTTTTATGTTGAAATGGGGGGAAATTTCGCAAATTGGCACAATTACGTCATAACATTGTCCGAATGACATCACTCGATTTGGAATTCAGTAGAGTGACGATAAAGGTTATCGCCACCGTAGTGTGATACGGTGGCGAACCGAGTATCTCACATCAAATTATATCATTAAAATATATAAAATTCTTATGAATTTGAAAACATGCAATAAAATTAATCGCAGACACATATACAGTTGGTTGAAACAGAAACTGGATGGTTGGCTGTCTAGGTTGTTATGGTAGCATGTCAAATGTTCACATTTTAGCACCCAGATCAAAAGTTCCGCAAAGCTGAAATATCATATACAGGTACTTAAAGGGGCAGTAGCACGTTTTTTGGCAAATTTTATTTTTTCAAAATTCCCATTTATAATTATGTCATTTATATTTATTTTAGAAGGATTACACTTCTTATTACACAAACCAATTATCCGTAGTGGTAATAAAGGTGTTGCGTATAAAGCTATAATTACATAATTAAACTTGATTTTGAAGAGGGAAGAGTGTTTTACTATTGGTGTCATTTATTTTTCAAATACATTTCATCCACTTATTTCAGCGAAAAAACGTGCTACTGCGTCTGTAATACCATAATAGGTGTAAACTAGATCAAGTCAAAAGTTATACATTTTACCTGAGTGCAGGTGTGTTGGTCTACGAGGGCTATAAACTGTAAAGCTGGTCATCTCAGCGGACCAAGCCTGAACAAAATTATTTCTATAATAATAATAATATTTCGATACGTTCCTCATCATGTAGAAGCAAAATAAAAACAGAACTACATAGGCAATTGTAAGTAATACTTTTGTTAATTATTTTCAAACATTTGAAAGAAACAAAGGCGACTCTTAGGTCGCGTGTGTTACTAACTACATGTAGTATCACTAACATATACTTTGTCTCCCCACAGGTCTGTGAGAAGCTAGGTTGGGTCGGCAAGGGTACCATGTTCGACGTACTTCCGCTCGTACTCTCTGCGGGGGGTCATGACCCGGAAGTGTTTGAAATCCCACCGGAACTTATTCTTGAGGTTCTAATGAAACACCCAAAGTGAGTAAAACCCTTTTTTTCAATTTAATCAAACCTGGGCAAGCACCTTCATTTTTCTGAAGATTCAACCTCTTTGCATAAAAACGTATTTACATCATCTGAATCCAGAGGAAAGTTTAAGAAAAATATATCAAAGAAAATAAAATAACAATTCGCAGTCTCTGAATTATTAAATGCGCGAAATCTTTTTTAACCCGGAAATACCGTTTCACATCGATTGAAAGCAAAACAGACAATTTATAAGAGTTCTAGATCGACTCTATTGATATAACTCTTTATACATCTGCATTCATTTGATACAAGGAGGTTAGCCCTTGGCCATTTCGTTTCCTCGATTTGCTGTTTTTTCATGCATTGATACTTTACATCCTCAATTACAAAGACACAGTTAAATAGCCCGTAAACATTATGAGCACAGAATCTATGAGTAATGATCAATGTCGGTGACAACTACTGTTAAAGGCATGATGGTATATGTAAACTGATGTACGCAGGTGTTAACACCGAGCGCATCACGTGTTCAACTGCTTTAGGCCTTCCGTACACGCTTTTTGGGAATTTGTACACTTGTATGTACCCCTTGGATATTAGGTATACAGATTAATGTTTTTATGTTTACCTGTCTCTCTCTGAGATTGTAATCTACACGATTTGACCATGACCTGTTGAACACTTTAGCAACTTGATTCTAATCTGGAATGATCACATTAAGTTCACATATGTTTTAGAAACCGTTATATACTTAGGGTTATTGTCTAAAAAGTTTTTTTTAATTTCACGTTAAATATACTTTCTTCTTTCTTGTTTTATTAGTTGTGACTTGATTTCGTTGCATTCTTAGTTCTGTACCGAACCGAATATGTATGGAACCGAGGATTCTGTACCGAACCGAATATGTATGGAACCGAGGGTTCTGTACCGCACCGAATATGTATGGAACCGAGGGTTCTGTACCGCACCGAATATGTATGGAACCGAGGATTCTGTACCGAACCGAATATGTATGGAACCGAGGGTTCTGTACCGCACCGAATATGTATGGAACCGAGGGTTCTGTACCGCACCGAATATGTATGGAACCGAGGGTTCTGAACCGAACCGAATATGTATGGAACCGAGGGTTCTGTACCGAACCGAATATGTATGGAACCGAGGGTTCTGTACCGCACCGAATATGTATGGAACCGAGGGTTCTGTACCGCACCGAATATGTATGGAACCGAGGGTTCTGAACCGAACCGAATATGTATGGAACCGAGGGTTCTGTACCGCACCGAATATGTATGGAACCGAGGGTTCTGAACCGAACCGAATATGTATGGAACCGAGGGTTCTGTACCGTAAAACCTACCTATCAAATACATATTAAGTTCACCAATTATTGTAATACATTATGTTTGACTTGTTTTATCTGCCTTGTGTTATCTCCACAGTTTCCTAATTTTCCCCAGCTGTTTGTAATTAATATATGCAAATGACACCATATACTTGATATTCTTCAAGGTTCGTTTTATCATGACAGATAATAATTAATATGATTAGAGGGTTACAGTGACACATTGATTACATGTGTGAGTTTGTCACAAAACATTAAGCTATGTATATGCACATATATGTAGTCACACTCGACACTATAATACTTATCACAGGAAAATAGAACCACAACATACCAGCTTATACTAGCTTAGTAGACAGATGTCGTATAGTTTAATGTAGTAACTTTTACAATGTATATTACTACAAAATAAAATAAAGAAATTAATGGAATAGTTCAAATATACATTTCAATATCATTTTGAGACAAAATTCGTTTACATCATAACACTGATGAAGGGTCAAGGATTGACAATGAAACATTGACCTTGGGTAGCCGCACAGTTATAGTGTATATAGTACTCTGTCTGTTACCTGAAATCAACCTGGCGGGGTATGCAGTGGTCGCATCGAGCAGGTGCCCGTTATGTCGAGGCCGTTTAGGCAGATTTAACTGTAATGTAAATATATATTGGAAAATTTTACTTTTTCATACAATGTCCACAAATACCTGAATATCACCCAATGTTATTCAAAAGGTGAGAATTATAGAATTATGTGTGGCTGTACGACACTGCTGTATATACATGTAGAGTATAATGTAAGAACAAAATATATGAAGAATTTATAAGAGTATATGAAGAAAATGCAATTAGGTATTTAAAGTTGGAGAACTTGTTTCTAAAATCTTTTCACAATGGATAAAATATCGTTTAACCATAGGTAAATGCGAAAATGCACGAGTACAATGACAGATGTATACAATACCCTCGGAGAATAATAACAAAACAGAACACAATCCATGTTTTGTCCACTTTGGATCTATGTTGACATATCTGAAGTCATCTAATGTAAATGGTCTTCTTTGGAGCCAGATCAAATTACGTGTATTAGACAAGATTTGAGTCAAACAATACTTAAATTTGAGGAGATATTTACATGGTCACTACTTTTCATCATATCCCTCGTGATTTAATTATCAAGTTCACCTGCTTAGAAATTAGAATTCAAGTTAGTTTGATCTCAGAGAGGAAAGTGTACAACCCGCGTTGTATTTATGAAGCAGGAAAAGGGTTGACGAATGTTTCACGTTTTTTTCCCATTTATAATGATAGTTTATGCCATTTATATTGACTTTAGAGGGTAAAACATCTCATTACACGAACCAATTATCCGCAGTGGCACTAACGGTGTGCGGCTATTTTAATGTGAACACATGATTCTATTATTCAGAATTACAAAAACGATAGCTTTACTGAACCATGTACACTCATTTTTAGCTTATCAGGCCCGAAAGGCCCGATGGGCTTATGGCATGGCATGGCGTCCGGCGTCCGTCCGTCCGTCCGTAAACTTTTTGCATTTTCGACTTCTTCTCCAGAACCAATGACTCCACAGAGCTGAAATTTTATGTGCAGACTCCTTAGCCACTGGGGATTCTAAATTGTAGGTTTCGTGACCCCGTGACCCCAAATGGGGTCACAGGGGTCACATCCTTAAAAACTATTTTCATCTTCTTCTCCAGTTCCAAAAGGTCTAGAGAGCTGAAAAATTGTGTGCAGACTCCTTGGCCAATGGGGATTCTAAATTGTAGATTTCGTGACCCCGTGACCCCAAATGGGGTCATCGGGGTCACATCCTTAAAAAGCTATTTTCATCTTATTCTCCAGTTCCAAAAGGTCTAGAGAGCTGAAAAGTTATATGCAGACTCCTTGGCCAATGGGGATTCTTAATTGTAGATCTCGTGACCTCATGACCCCAAATGGGGTCACAGGGATCACATTCTTAAAAACCTATTTTCATCTTCTTCTCCAGTTCCAAAAGGTCTAGAGACCTGAAAGGTGGTGCGCAGACTCCTTAGCCAATGGGGATTCTAAATTGAAAATTTCGTGACCCCATGACCCCAAATGGGGTCACAGGGGTCACATCCTTAAAAACCTATTTTCATCTTCTTCTCCAGTTCCAAAAGGTCTAGAGAGCTGAAAAGTTGTGTGCAGACTTCTTGGCCAATAGGGATTCTAAATTGTTGATCTCGTGACCCCAAATGGGGTCACAGGGGTCACATTCTTAAAAAAACCTATTTTCATCTTCTTCTCCAGTTCCAAAAGGTCTAGAGAGCTGAAAAGTTGTGCGCAGACTCCTTAGCCAAGAGGGATTCTAAATTGTAGATAAACCCTTATGAGCTACAGAGCCCATGGCTCTATTTTTAAACTTAATTTCCAAAGAGAGAAGGGTGTTTTACTATTTTCCAATACAGTTTATTAATTATTTGAGCTAAAAAACGTACTACTTTCCCTTTAAAGTTGTCTTAGGGCTATTAAATATATTTGATGGTCTGAGTACGCATTCAAAAGGGGACTTAATAACTTTCAAATTTACGTCACATCTAGTTGCATGAACAAAATGTTTGTTTGTGAAAAGTGAAAGAAATGCTGCAAGGCTTAATTCAGCCAGAGATTGAGAGTTGCGCGAGTTTAGCCTTGCTATGATTGTTACAGGATTTCAAACTATGTTTAACATATTGTCTTCTCTTTGTGTCTTTGCTAAAACGGCTTACACTTTAATCTGTAGATACCCATGGTTTGCGGAGATGGGCTTGAAGTGGTACGCTCTGCCCGCGGTGTCGGCCATAATGCTGGACGTGGGGGGTCTGGAGTTCCCTGCTGCCCCCTTCAACGGCTGGTTCATGGGTACAGAGATTGGGGCCAGGGACTTGTGTGACGTCTCCAGATACAATATTACTGAGGTAAGCTCGTTTTGTACTTTCTTTCTCCATTTTCGCAGCATATATTCCTTATTTTCTCTTTTTGAATGCACAAAGTCATGTACAATGCCAATGTGTTAATCGTGTTCCTACCTTCTGTAATTGTAATCTGAATACTGTTTTGTTATCATGTATGTTTCATGTTATAATGTAAAGATTCGGTCTACTGGGAGCGATATTTATAGAGGGGTGACCCTGCCTCTCCCCTGTACTATCTGGAAATAAATATATACCTTCAAATCATGTTCGTAGGAATTTGCGAAATCGAAACAGAAGCTCTCTGACTTAGGCTCGGTGGGCAGTAGGAGCTTCTGCAGTGTTCTGTAGTGACTCTCCATATCTGAAGAATCAGCTTTCTTCGAAACTCCTTTTGTTTTATTACCTGAAGTGATGTTCACCTATAGGTTTGGGGAAACTAGACATGTCGTACACCTTTCCATCGGGAACTATGGGACCAAATGTAAAACATGTTCTGAAACTATTTACTGAGAATGTTGGTAAGCAATACGTATATCTATTCTATCATTCCACATCGTTCTTACCTGTTGTCAACCTTAATTACAGTTAACGTTTGAGTTACTTAATTTAAGTCACACCTTTCGAGCAATATGGCGTTTTGATAAAGTTGCTTAGTGCCCAGTTCTAGATCATTAGAATGCGACACCTACACTGGTTGATCAAATTTGTCCGAATTGATAGATGTACAACAATGTAAGATACATTAAGTACATGGACTTTCAAAGACACGAAATCGTTGTCGACCAATTGTTCTTGTTCACGCAAATAGACCGTAAAGGCGAGTACTGTGTTACATAATACAAACACAATATTAACTACACAATGGTAGTTTTTTTATTAATCGTATTCTGACTTTTTTCTTTGTGTGTAAGTAACCTGTTCATGTAAAGTTATTGACAAACCCGGTTGAAACTGTAGGATGTTACAACAGCGATAGACAGGGCCCTCACGAGTTCGTACATGTTCGCGTCATTCTAGTCACTCAGTCAGAGTGACCCCAGGGCGGCCATATTTATGATTTAATATGAAGCAAAGACTCAGTCTTCACCAAATGTGATTTCAGTCTTCGGAATAAGTTATAAATCAGAGAACAAGTCGGGCCGGGTATGGAAGGAATTGTCAAACAGTTGATTGGCCCTCGTTTGCAACCCAACCATCTGTCGGCTGAGATTTGTAATCAAAGCAATTGTTTCTATATCCCCCTTCATGGCTTTATGAATAAAACACGCTGCTTTATTGAGTGGTTATGAACGCGAGATACTCACGATTGATGTGTTATACATTTAAATAGCCTTGATAACATTTTAGTGTCTGGTTCGTTCAGAGGTGTGAGGTGTATAAAACAGATCTTGATCAAATACAATGAGCATTTCTGATCTTTAGTATCTTCTGTTTGAAAACCATTGTGTTGACATCCAAGCTCCCGTGACTGTTAGAAACGTTCTGCCCTAACTATGCGAGTCATTTATAGAATTACTAATACCCACAGGACAAAAAGTGATGCAATCCGTTTTCCGGATCCTCCTGGATTCTCCCAAAAATTAGCGGATCCGGTAGAATCCGGAAGAATCCGGAAGAATCCGGCAAGCGGATTTCACCACTTTTTGTCCTGTGACTATTTTGTCTCCCGTTGTAGTTCATCACCTTTTCAATCTTAGTTTTCTTCCTGTCTATTTCATCCACATAAGATTCATCACTTTATGTAAGACAGAGTTGTTGGACTTTATTTCAATAATGATGACGCAATAATCACAGAAGATAAATTATCAATGAACAAATAAGTTTATTTGAATTTGATAGAAACTTAGAAATAAATACTGAAATCAAAGATATTTTATATTCTCAAACACGAAAATATAAATTTATTGATATGTTTGTATGTTTCCGGCTTTAGAGTTAGTCAACAACGTAAGGAAACAATAACATGTTCATGTGAATATATTTGTACTGTGATTCCAACGATGTCGAATATGAAAACTATGCTTAGCAATTCTATATTTGGCAATGTATTATGTATGATATTCAAAACAGTGACTGTACATCACATTACCATTACAATCAATGTCAAACACGCAAAAATAATAACTATAAAACATTCAACATTTTATTTTAAATTTACATTTAAATTTTAGACGCCATGTAGAATTAGCTACGAAATAAACTTGATTGAAAGAGAAGCATATAATTTTGTATTACGGCTAATTTAATTATTACAATGTAAACCAGATATATTTTGCTGATTATATCAATCAAGAATTATGACCACGTATGAATCATACATGCTGCGTGTTGGTGATTGTCCACTTTAAGAGGCAGTAGCACGTTTTTTTCACTCAAATAAGCCGATGAAATGTATTTGAAAAATAATTTCACCAATAGTAAAACACCCTTCTGTCTTCGGAAAATGAAGATGAATTTGAGTGTACATGGCTCAGTAAGGCCATGGTAATCTTTTTTTGTAATTCGAGATATTATCTTATTTTGTAATTCGAGATATAATTTTATTAAATAAAATGTGTTCATAATAAAATGGCCGCCTTGCAATCTGTGCTTTATACGCGACACCGTTATTACAATTACGGATAATCGGCTCGTGTAATAAGATGTTTTACCCTCTAAAGTAAATTTAATGACACAAACTATCATTATAAATGCGAAATTTGAAAAAAATACATTTTGAAAAAAACGTGCTACAGCCACTTTAAAATATATGTCAAAAACGTGAAATTCTTTTCAAATAATCATTCAGCAGTTATTATGACAAAGGTGGTTTCAACAGACGGTACATCGGTTCATGTAACCTGCCTCCTTGAATGAAATGCATGCTTAGTGATATTGTTCAGTTAAACTTTTTTTCTAAATTCGGATTGGTCCATTGCCAAATTGCGAACAGGCTGAACGGATGTGCCTCGGGGAAATAATAAATTCTGGATCCACGCTCTTACTTGGCCTATATAACATGATTTCACATCATATAGTAAAAATGACATCACATATTGTTTAATATATCCCACATCACCATGTTATACACCTCTTATCGTCTGAATCTCTCTGTGACAATTTAAGTGAGCGGCCTATCCATTAAAAACAACAATCATTCCCGTATACATGTATATTGCTTTCACCTTAGTAGCAATTGCGGTGTTAAATGGTGTTACTATTTGGGAAAATGCACCCACAAAGCGATCAAAAGAAAATAATTCTAAGCAACATTTTGAAGTGGACATAAATGGTAGTTCTAGGTATCATTGTTAAGCTATATCAGTATGTACTACCTATTGGGGCAATCATATCGGAGTTCATATCTTTCATACGATGTCCTAGGGCGAAATATCACTTTGCTATGGTGACATTGGTCATAAATGCTGTTTTACCACGATGTCTAGCCTATGGCTTATAATTTAGCGTTTAAGCTTTCGTTTTTTATGTTTGGTGGGTAGTCAACCTCCTTTTCTCTCTTTTTCTCTCTTTTCTCTCTTGTTCTCTCTTTTTCTCTCGTTTTCTCTCTTTTTCTCTCTTTTTCTATTAACACACTTCCTCTGTCGTAAGAAAGTGCTTTTTTGATTTGATATAAAATCACCCAAAGCATATATTCAGGCAACTTTCTCCACCAAGTCGTTACTCGTTCATGTCATCACAAACTAATTTATACATTGCCGAAATGCGCAGCTACACTAACACAGAAAATTAAACGAAATGTGACAAGACTTACATTTGTCAGTGATGGAGACGGGCGCGGGTTATGCCTTGGAGTTGATATTCATGTTAAAATTACTCTTTGTTCTTTTGCAAGTTGAGATCGAAACTCAATTTATGTTTTATATTGACTGAAACTATTCCCCACGATGGACTACCAGTGTTAAGATGGAACTAAAGCCACACATTGATCCCGCTACTGTGACAGTACTGTACTTACAGACAACGTAGACATTTAGTTGATTAAATATAGCCGACTTAATGCAAAACAAAAACATTCTGCCAAGCAACAGTTGATAATCAAATACTTACATGATATCCTGGATATGTAAATATTAAGAAAAGTAAAAAATATGGATATATTTATTTGTAATTGTAGGCGAGGTGGAAGTTTTCGTCATATGACAACTGCATGTATCATCTTGCTACATGATTATATGTGTATGCGCAAACAGACTTCAATCATCTCATTACATAAAACACATTGTTCTCGTTTCTCATCGTTTCTCATCGCTATATATTACAAGGATTTTGTCAGCCAATGAAAATGTCTCGCTTTGAAATGTGATGGTCGCTCATCGCGACTTGACACGCTCGATTTTCAGCGTTTAATTTGCTGGTTATTTATAGCGCGATACGCAAAAATGCGGTTATGGGATCAGGGGCTAGAAGTAGCCGAGCGAATACAAATACCTGATGAAGCAGGAACGACATGTATCAATTTGTCTACTTGAGACCGCTTAAAACAATCAAATTGGGGACGAGTAATCATGTCAATTACAATGAAGTCGAGAATGAACATAAACAATTTAAAATGATTACCTGGAAACATAAAACTATTAAATGATATATAATTTGATACAATACCAGATTGAATTATGATATTCATCAATGGGTATGTATATATTTATCATTAAACAAAAACAGTAAAAATAAACTTGCGGATTTGTTGGTACATGCATAGAGTTTATTTTTAAAACCACTAGACAATAATTGAGCTATCATATGTTCAGTTAATCACGATAGTGAACGGCGTGGCTGTAACAATAGAAGTGGATAATTAGGTTCTAGGAATAGCTAACGTGTACCCAGTGCTCCTTTAGAGTTTATCTACATACAACAATAACATCGTGATTAACATCCTTTTGTTAAGCCCTTTATCATTCATTGTACACTATATTGCGAGAAGTTTATGTATTAAACCTAAGTTTTAATTTGAAACAAGATGTTTGAATGAGAACAAGTGAATGAGTAGTTAACTTCGTTATTGCTATGCATGCGACGTTTTAGTGTAGATGTTCCGTACAATCTAGGAATCATCACAATCTGCAGATTGGTCGAACAATCTGCAGATTGTGATTATATCCTAGATGGTTCGTAACATAGATACTAACATCGTTATCAAGCAAGTAAGGAATGCTGAAATGCAGATAAACTTCGTGTCCTGCTTATGGAGCTTCGCCTGTAAAATATACAAAACCTAGTACTGTCTGTGCAGAATTTGTTACAATATTCGGTAAAGGGAGGGGGTGCATTAAGTGAAATTGGAAAACCAGTGTTTTTTTTACTAATTTGACAACATTTTTATAATATAGCATCAATATATATATATGATATCCACGAATAAGTTATCATAAACCCGATCAGCAATGTCTTGTTATGTAGCAATATGTTCTCCACATTCATAGCGCCCATGATTGACTTCATCTTTCATTGTTTTATTTTTTAGTATACGCGTAGGTCTACTGTCAAATTGTCTAAAGTCAGTCGACATATTAACCTCAGTCATACTCAACTCGACTATGTATTGATTATATATATGTATAAACATGTCCCCTCTAATTTCACAAACTAACACAAACTATTCGATTGAACCCTCCCTTTAAATTGGAATAGCTATTTGTATATATGTATGTATAATTTCATTCGTGCCAACTAATCATTTCATATGAGTCTTTATTAATCACCCGTTGAAGATATCGCAGTGTAATAAATCTACCGTGTTATTACACTTAGTGTAATAACATCGCGTGCTGCCGGAACTACTTGCACTTGGTCACATGACCAAAGTAACGTGACCAAAACAATGTCAGCTGTCAATCACAACATCTCGAAGTAGCATTATTTCAGACATTTTTACTTTTACAATATCCTTTTAAATGACTATCGCAGCATTGATATCTAAATAATAAATAATTATACAAATTAGTGGTCACAAGAACTTGCAGAGTATAAACAATTATTCTCACATCTCTGACAATCAACATCGTCAAATCAGCGACTTGATCAACCGTCCAGCTGATGCGGGGTCACGGGAGTGCACTGTTGTTGACATTGGTCCAAATCGAGCAAGTGTTTCAAATTTGCAGCAAAGTACAAGCACAAACACTCTAAATGTTAGCCGTTCTCAAATGCAATCCCTTGGTCCTATCTTTGCAGGACCAATAACATGAATAAACAACTCAGTGGTCCATGTTAACTTTCATACTTCTTAAAACTTTTCAAACTGTTTCAAACGTTCGTGCCACACGAACAGCCACGCTTCTTCGAGGCGGTGCACAACTTGAAAGCTATGATACCACGCACTTAAAAAATAATCCCGAGAATTGAAATTTGTGATTCAAAAAGTTATGTCAAGTTGTTGTTTTTTCATTAAATATGATGTTTGGTTCGTAAAATCGTGTTGATCTTTAATTGTTTTAGATCGTTGTTCAGTGTTAACGTAAAACGGAATGACAGCAGCCTCATTACAATGTATTCATACGCCTGACCTAGTTATGCTGGCATAATGCACTCGAACCGGCCTTTCGTTTGCGCATTATTTTGTTAATGTTGGGTGATTAATAAATAAAATACTAAACTCTGTCCTGTTTAACAACATATTTATGAAACTCGTGAGATGGTATTGGTATTTAACTCGCTTTCGCTCGTTAAATACCAAACCACTCACTCGTTTCATAAATATGTTATTAAACAGGACATCGTTTAGTATTCTCTATTTATCAGTGTTCCAATTAACCTCAGACAACTGTCTATGTTTACAGTTTAGGTTTATTTTCATGTTATAATGTCCGATTATCCATGCATAATTAAAATAAATGTCATCAATTAGTTCTCAATCCGTTATTCATCGCAACTATACAAACACAATTAGATTTCACACCTTCCTTGAATAGACATTTAATGAGGCTTGTGTATTGTATGAAGGCACTTAAGATTTAATAAAACATTTTAATTGTTTCCTCAAATAGTTGTCAAATAGTTTTCGCTCTGTTCTCAATGTTAAATGAATGTGGGAAACAAGGCAACAAACAATAATTTACTGTATTGGTGATACTTTTTACATGGTAAGCAATCGAAAGTTGTTGATAAGAGACACAATTTTCAAATGCTGTCGGAACATTAAACATTAGGAATGTTAAGAATTTTTTTTTAGAATTAATTTAAATCACTTGAAAGGTCACCAAATTGTAGTTGAAATATTTATGAAAATACACCGGTACATAACTTCGTGTGTGATTCTTCGATTCATCAAAATGGTGCACAGTGGTGTAGTGGTTAGCATGGTTGCCTCTCACGTCAACGGCCTGGGTTCGAATCCCGGTGGAGACATCAAACATTTGTGACCTGGGTCTTATACTGTGTTGTGTAAGGCACTTCATCCACATTGCACTCAGTCCACCCAGCTGTTTAAATGGGTACCTGGACACGGGAGGTACGGACCTATATGGTCGCGCGGAGAGCTTAGTAGCGGCACCGAAAGTACAATTCCTTCAGGGTAATAATCGTACCGCCATTGAGCATAGGTGTTAAAATGTATATTATTATTATTATTTATTATTATTATGTGTATCATGTGCTGTATCATGGCAAATACACTGCGTATATATTAGTTTAATGCCTACATTTATGTATGAAAATATATGAGATTGTATATTCTGTAACTGCCATTTTGATCCATTCATGAATAAAATTTTATAAATTGATACATTATAAATTTGAATATAAACCATCGATCCTTTAAACATTCCATCATGCAATATCTTAAAGTCATTCAATCCCTCAACAATTAATATGCTGTTGTGTATGTGATAGCTACACGTGTACGTCGATAATTGGAGAAAAAAATGGCATATATGGCGCACTGAAACGTAATACAGGTCACGTTCAACAGGCAATGTCTTCTCCCCTCAGGAGTATGTCTAGATGGTGAACACAAGCCGCTATTAACGCGATAGCTTTTGTTATCTTTCGTATGTTTTCGTTTTAAATGAAGGACACGGTTTCCAAATGAATATGTTTGATATTATTATTATATTCATATTGCAGAAAGTAGCGGTGAAGATGGGTTTGGATGTCCGCAAGAGCTCCTCACTGTGGCGTGACCGAGCCCTAGTCGAGGTTAACATTGCCGTTCTGCATAGCTTCCAGGTAAAAGTGCTGTCCAGAGCTTCTTCAATTTGTTCAGAGGAAGACAAATGAAGTTGGATGATGGCATCTCTGTTTTGATTTTACGACGCTTCAATGCAAGAAATATGTGTCCTAAAGTCCATTTCTAACTTATTAACACTGCCATTCATAGAAGATTATAATAATAATAATAATAATAAGAAGAAGAAGAAGAATATAATGTTTCTATGTAGATTAGAACCATATTCTGTGAAATAATTACCTACTTATCTGGAAAGCCATATTGGGCTATCCTGGAGAAAATACTGAATTCGTAAAACGGTATCACAGAGCTTTTTTGCTTTGAACTTCAATTTTCAAATTTTAAAGAAAATATGGACCAACACCACGACCAATCTAAATAATCAACTTTGTATGTCTAGGTTTCACATCAAAGTTGCCCCTCACGATTTACAATTAAAAAGTTCACATTCACAAAAATGAACGCCAATAAAAAAAAATATGTATTGAAGAACATAGAAAATATACTGTATGTTATGTATGTATGTATCATGTCACAACATGTAACGGTTTGAAGTAAATGTAAATCAATACATCTTTATAATGGCACCTGCAGCAATCTTAGTTTCATCACAAAGTAGAATATTTGACTTCACATTATGCATGCGACCGTGTATTCAGCTAAATATGGCAGTGCATGGGGGTAGTTTAATATCCTCCATATACCACTCGGTCACATGTATGCATATCATGTATATGGAAATAACGGACCTGGTCTTTATAATCTTTTAGTCGCGTCCCTGTGTTTATCAACAACTTTCAAAATAATTTCGTCTTCTCCTATGTCCAGTCACAAGGAGTGACCATAACTGACCACCACGCTGCGTCCGAGTCGTTCATGAAGCACCTCGAGAACGAGCAGCGACTGCGAGGGGGGTGTCCGGCGGACTGGGTGTGGGTGGTTCCCCCCATGAGTGGATCCCTCACTCCCGTGTTCCACCAGGAGATGCTGCTGTACAAGCTGAAACCCTCGTATGAGTACCAGGTACATCATGAGTATATTGTAATTTAAAGGGGCAGTAGCACGTTTTTTCGCTCAAATAAGTCGATGAAATGTATTTAAAAAAATAATGTCACCAATGATGAAACATCCTCTTTACTTCGATAAATCAAGTTAAAAAATAAATGTTATACGGTTCCGTATAGCCATGGGAATCGTTTTTGTCATTCAAAATAATAAAATGTGTTCACAATAAAATGGCCGCCATGCAATTTTTGCTTTATACGCACCACTACGGATAATTGGTTTGTGTTGTAAGGTGTTTTACCCTCTAAAGAAAATATAAATGACATAAACTACCATTTTAAATTGGAAATTTGAAAAAAATAAAATTTGAAAAAAAAACGTGCTACTGCCCCTTTAAAGGGAGGGTATGGTGTGAGTGTGTAGGGGAGGGGAGCCTACTGCATGAGGGAACTTCCTCCCATTAATTGCTCAGGAGAGGCTGCTGCACAAGCTTAAACCCAAGCTGGGTACCAGGTAAATTCTGTTTCTTCTATACATTGGGTGTGTCATGAAATGAGAACCAACAGCTGGAGCTGTGTGTGGCTTCAATACATTCATTGCATTAGAAGTTAGCATTACTCATGGAATCGTCGAAGATAAACCCAGACTGACGTTTGTTCTCATCTGTTACTCCAGGAGGACCCGTGGAAGACCCACGTGTGGAAGAAGGACAGGGACAAGGTGAAGAGTCTGGACAGACCCAAGAGGAAGTTCGGCTTCAGGGAACTCGCCAGGTGGGTCCGCTCTCGCGTACACTCGGTCACTTAGAGAAGTATTGATATACTATGTATATGTATGTATCATGTCACAAACTGTAATGGTTTGAAGTTATAATGTAAATCAATACATCTTTACAATGGAACCTGCAGCAATCTTAGTAGAATATTTGACTTAACATTATGCATGTGACCGAGTATTCAGCTGAATATGGCAGTGGATCACAATATGGGCAAACGTGATACCGATACACTTGGTGTCAGCTCCATTCATTTTCATTGACTTTTGTTTTTCAGCTATATATTTTAGTCATAATTACTGTTTAAAATATAGTAAGTGTTTATTGGAAGTCTATTAGACGTGTGAATTATAAGGCTTGACACAAGGGCGTCATTAATGGATAAAAAATATAATGCCATTGAACTGCCAATACTCATCAAATCAGACAACATATTGTTTACGTTACCTAACCTGTACTAGGGCTATTTCCGAGTCGTATGGTTTCTACCACAGGGGTTCATATCGCTGTTTTGGCAATGTTTTCAAAATTCAAAATCTCGATTTTGCAATCATACGATATGGTGAGCTTATAATCCAAATCTGAGCGAAATCGGTTGAGAAATTGAGATTTTGAATTTTGAAAATATTGCCAGAACAGCGATACGAACCCCTGTCGTTTCTACTACTTCAGACAGTAAGAGTATACACTAATGTCTCTTTTTTCTATTACGTATTTCTGTAGAGCGGTGAAGTTCTCTGCTAAGCTGATGGGCAAGGCCCTGGCAAGGAGAGTCAAATGTGTTATCCTGTACGCTACCGAGACGGGCAAGTCGGAACGGTTCGCCAGAACGCTGTGTGAGATGTTCAAACATGCATTTGATGCTAAGGTAGGCACTCAGCTTGACATTTCCCTTCTATGTTCGGAACTTTATAAATGTTCGTGCAATAGTCAATCATTTCACCAAATAAGTATCTTTTCATTTATGCATCCTGTCATGGACTCTAGAACTCATCCGAGGTGAGACTAAGATTCGCCCGGACAGTATAACAAATAACTGGTCAAACAGAAAGCCAAGACTGCAGTTTTCCATCAACAAATATGGTCTATTGACATTTAACAGATAGATTGCAAGAGACAAGTTTGTTCTTAATGTGAAGAAAATGGTCCGCCAACAATCGAAACCTATACATTTTAATAGCAAGAGTTATCAGGTACATATTTTATTTTTTGTCAAAGGCGAGTTCTATTGAATAACGCAAAACCATATCACCCATATGTGACCTAATACCATTTTTGTAAAACATGTATCTTACTAATATATGTAATTTTCTAATTGCTATATGACAATGAATATGTTAATTATTATGTCAATGTTATTAGCTTTACAACATTGTCTTGGCATTACATTAACATATAATTGCCATGTCTGAATAAATTCATTATTCATGTTCATTTTATGACAGATATTTCTGCAAAACTTACTTTTGCACGGTGTAGCAGTGTTACTAATCTGGAAAACTAAAATAGAAGCTGCTGGGTGAACGATAATAAGCCATAAAACCCAACACTATATACCCCACACAGTAGGAAGTAAGCTACTTAGTAGTTTTTAAGTAAACTTACAAATGAAAGTACACTAGCTGGTATATATAAGGGATATTGATCAGTTACCCCAAAACAGACGCTTCAGTCAATGATATTTATCAACAGTATTACCGATATCATGAAATTGAGGAAATGAGCTTAAATCTACTTTTAAACTCAGGCTGACTACCCTTCGTCTGCGCATTAAGAACGTAACGTCATAGACGAAACGAAATTGTTAAACCATGAAAACGTGATATTTTGCCCTAGAGCATCGTGTGAAAAAAATGTGAAAATTGTCCTCCAAGTAATACATAATATATTCAACTTAGTGTACCCCTCCCCCTTCACTAACGCTGCTCCCCCGTGTTGCAGGTGATGTGTATGGAGGAGTATGACATCATCGACCTGGAGCACGAGGCGCTTGTTCTTGTAGTGACCAGCACCTTCGGTAACGGTGACCCGCCCGAGAATGGAGAGGTCAGTGCAGCTGGGTTACATTAGGGCCGTGTTCAAGTTAGGTTTCAAAGTAAGCGCTCAATGAGCGATTACTTTGAAACCTTTCTTGAACGCGATTGCTCAATGTAGCGCTACGTAGCAAGGCGAGCGAACTTCAAGGAATTTGCACTATGTCGTTCAAGAGAGAAGAAGCGCTACTTTGAGCGCTACATTGAGCGATCAATAAGCAAATTAAGCGCTCGCTGTTACTGAACGGGACACTGGTAACATTATCATGGGCCATGTTCAAGAGAGGTTTCAAAGTAATGAGCGATTACTTTTAAACCTCTCTTGAACGCGATTGCTCAATGTAGCGCTACGTAGCAAGGCGAGCAAACTTCGGGGAATCGCACCGTGTCGTTCAGGAGAGAATGCGCTTCGTTGAGCGCTACATTGAGCGCTACATTGAGCGATCAATAAGCGATTATAAGCGCTCGCTGTTATGGAACGGAGCCATTAGATTAATGATAGTAGCAACTTAAATCATATCCGACTCTATACAGTGCGTACTAGTCTAACACTAAGAATCTGACAAAAAATATCATTTTCAACATTTAATAAAATGATGATTTGTGATTAATGAAATAGTATTTTCAGAATAAATTCTTTTTCAGAGTCTGAGTGTAAGACTAAGTATGCACATGTAATATTGATTATGCTCACTTCAGTACCTGGTTCATGGGTGACGTGTTGTACCTGCGGCACCCAGAGGGTTACAGTACACTCTTTTATGTTCGCCTGTTTGCTTTATGTTACCAAAGCTGTGCCCTTTGTTTTATTCATGAACATATACTCATGTTGACCGGCGCTATGTTTAATATATACACAGTGCTCAACATTTGTCATGTTTCTTGTAAATAAATACATAACGAATTAATTTTGGATAAGTTTATGTGATTATTTTGTTTAAAAAATGTTTGTTGATATAGACATGCCATGTCACCTGATGCATCTTAGACAAATATAAACTTGATTTTTTTTCAAATGGATTTAATGTTTGTTATTCCCATTGTTCAAATAATATGTGTTGTCACCTCTAGGTGTTTGCAAAGAGTTTATTCGAGATGAACCATCCGGAAGGCGCAGGGAAGTAAGTACACAATTCATTGACCTAAACGTGTCCCGACTGAATGAAGCGTTATAAAATCTTTACATCTGTGCTTGTTTCGTAGTCTATATATGTTGATAATATACGTCTTCAAGTTCAGTTTGGATTTGAACAAATCAGTGCAATCTGTTGTTTTAGTATCGATTAAAACAGAAATTTGGTATATTATTTTATTTTACAAGGTTCCGATAACCCTCTGGCTATAATTCAACTTGGACATTTGAATGTATGCCAATATGTAATATATTCGTTAAAGCCAGCCAGTGTTATGTCATCCTAGTCCATGTACCACGGCACGATTGAAAAAGAATTTGCACAAAGCATAAATAAGTTTGACATGTACCATTAAATAATTCAGCTCAAATTCATCCTTCAACCTAGATTAAAGAAAAACGAAATTGAAGTTTTCAAAGAAAAATGTATTATGTTCGTTGAAAATTCACAATTAGCAAAATGTTTATTCAGATTCCCATTCTTTGACAAAGAAGTGAAGTGAATTATGATATATGTAATTTCCCCTTCACATTGCTGTAACATCCCCTGTGTTGCAGCGGCAACCTGAAGTCGTCCATGTACATCAAGATGAGCTCCTCCAGTGACAAGGACGTCAAGGTGAGCGACTCCTCCAACACGGACGAGGACGACAACCTGCGGATGGAGACAGGACCACTCGGCAACATCAGGTACACCCGTGTAAACCGTCCTCTTTACTTTTCCTGGACACGGTTACTTTGAGCACTGCGTAATTTCCCAAAATGTTTAAGAATATTGTAAATATGAAAATTATTACATGGGAATTTTTAGGATTATTTTTGGCAATTTCTGAACTTTGATCCCAAAATCTGGAATGCCTGTCTGACCTTAGATATTTAGTTGATTGTACTATCACTTTAGTAACTTACCATACATAATAGTAATACAGTAGAACACGGATATAGCGAACAAACGGATAAAGCGAACAAACGGATATAGCGAACAAATTTATAAGTCCCATCAAAACCGGCTTTTAGTCTATATAATTATAATAATGATTAAAATAAAACGTGTATAGCGAACAGCGGATATAACGAACTAAATTCTTTGGTCCCTTGGGGTTCGTTATATCCGTGTTCTACTGTATGTAATTAACCGTCTTCCGTATCTTTCAGATTTTCAGTATTCGGGTTAGGTTCCCGGGCCTACCCCAACTTCTGTGCCTTTGCTCACTACGTGGACACCGTTCTGGGTAACCTGGGAGGGGAGAGGATCCAGGATATCGGGGAGGGGGACGAGTTGTGTGGACAGGAGGAGTCCTTCAGGAACTGGGCCCAGGTCGTCTTCAAGGTCAGTGTCAGGGGTTGCTTGGTGTTAGAGCCAACGTTAGTATTGTGCATCCTCGGTTACCGAGGGTTTTATATATGCTCCGTTTCTCTCCACTATATCACCCCTGGGAAACTTCATCAGAGAAATCTGTACTCAAATTGGCCGGCGTGAGCCAATCAAACTGCTACGCAGCTTGGACCTGCGAGTCCATGACAATTCATATCACTTTATTGCAAAGCACGCGAGGTCATTTTGTAAGCCTTCCGTCACCGGTTATCTCCCTTGACCATTTCCGTCTTATCCTATTGGGCATTTTCTTTGGTTACTAACTTCGTCACGCCGGCAAAGGGCGGGTAATTTTAGTAGAGATTTCTCTGATACAGTTTCCCAGGGGTGATATAGTGGAGAGTAACGGAGCATAGATAAAACCCTGGGTAACCGAGGATGGTATTGTGTTGATACACCGCATTTTGGGTAAAGGAGGAATCCTTAAAACTGGACTTGTGTCTTCTTCAATGTGAGTTTCAAAAACTGAATTTTATTGAGAAGGTAAATTTGTTTACCATTTTGATATGCAATACAGAGAGAACAGGAGAAATGTTCTATGAAATGGGCCCAGAGCGTCAAGGTCCGTGTCAGGGGCTGGTGAGGTTTTTATAGTCAACGTTAGTTTTATGTTGTTATACATTTAATTTATCTAGCGTAATTTATGTCAGCTTTGTTAAAACATGTATATTGATATTTGCTTTAAGAACTGGGCAGTGATGTGCAACTGCTGTTGTTGAAATCCCCACTACACAAATCAAAGGAAGAGAGTTTCTCCCATTGGTCATACTTTATCCAAAATTTAATCCATGGTCAAGACGTCACTCTATTGTGTTATCAGTTAATTATTATTTAGGAATCTACTGGTCATTGACTGTCCCAGTCAGGAGGAGTGTTAGGTTTAGACATTTTCAGTAATGGCTTATCGAGTACATTTTTCGAGACTGATGTTTTTTGTCTTGGTGTATCTTAATAGGATTTTTGTAATGCATGAACCTGGATTCGAACATGCAACCCTTCGCTTGGTAGTCAGCGCTTCTAGCTATTAGGCCACACGACGCTGTTAGAAACCATAGGATCGTTTGTCAGTAAGAATCCCGCGTTCTATTCAAGACTTGTTACGCACGAAAGGCATGGAATGAGCACCGAAATTTGCAAAATAACTGATTTTGCTGTCCCATAATTATTGAAATGTATTGTTTCAAATGTAAAATAATCACATAAGCATTTTTCGTGACGTCATACATGGATTTAGATGGAGAATGCATTCGGAGCAGTTATTTTTAACGAATCCACACTGAGCTCTTCATGCATTCTCCATTACATAATATACACGGTTAACTAACTAGGCCTAGCTTTGCCATGGCCTGGCATCGTTGATTATACATTGGATATGACCAACGCATTTCTTTAAGCTAGGTTTGTTCCATAACACTTACTTCCAATGTTGAGCTGTGTGTTGATGTTGCAGTCTGCGTGTGAGGTGTTCTGTCTGGGTGACGACATCAATATGACCGAGGCGACAGGTGCCCTCTCTAACACGGATAACACCTGGACACCCGGCAAGTTCAGGATAACACCACTGGATAACGAGAAGGCCCCGGATATGTGTGAATGTAAGAATTCAAGTGGATGAAGACCAGTACATGTAACATACACATCATGTCTAGTTAACATGTAGGCGAATAGGAAGAAAATGAACATAGTCTGGCTCACCTCTTTTACCATACAATGAAATTAATAATTTTTACCAAACAATGAAGTGCATTTATTTTACCATACGACGAATGGTGTTTCCGGTAAAATAAAGCCAATGGTATCATTTGGGGTCATATGTGGATATTGATACAAATAACAATCTTTTAAAATTATGGTGATATAACATGCTTGGATATTGTGAACGCCTGTAATGACAAATAGCTTCATCAGTAATAACAAATACTATGTAATTTAACACTATCAGTTTGCCTCGGGCATTGTTTATACCAGATATTGGTCATCCAAAAGCACCTCCATAGATAAGAAAGTTTTTATAATGAAAATAAGTTACATTACTTTAAGGAGAACAATGAATCTGTTTGTGACACTGGAATCTTGCAATCGTTGCAATATTGACCACAGTCTTGGAACGTATAATTTACAATGTTTTGATGATGTTTCAGCTCTGGCTAAACTGCACAGTAAGACGGTGATGCCATGTAAAGTGATCGAGAGAACCCAGCTGCAGGCACAGGACTCTCCGTATGTATCTAGCTTCTACCTCACCCAGCTAATCTTAAACTAGCTAGCATCAGTGGCGGACCCAGACGGGGAACCCGTCATTGACCTATGCTCTTTCTTTTGCGTATAATCAAGGATTTAGATCTATCTAACTATTTGCTATAGTCGACGCAAACAGATGAGCTGATTGTGATTAATTTGAATTTGAAAATCTGAATGTAGCAGGACCTACGTTTAGTTTAAAGTTAGTGTTCAGAGGAATATGTATAATGTGCATGTACCATGCTTACAATTGTCTATTTCTGATATTCCTTGTTTTAATATCACCCTATGTTTAGTGTTTGATCTAAAGAGTAGTTATGTTTCCTTTAAAACATTATATTTCTTTATTTACGAGCAAACTTTCAGTCACGCATTTATGTTTTAAAACTGATTTATTGAGAGAATGTTGACAAGATTTTTTTGTCGATGTGCAAGATTTTTCACTTTCGAAACATTGACCAGTGGTGTGCACTTTGTTTCTTAAATGTAAATCAATACTAACTCCCCCACCCACAGACGTGAAACGATTCTGATCCGACTGGACACACAAGGCGCTATAGAGATGGCCTACCACCCTGGCGACCATATCGGTATCTTCCCCGCTAACAACCCGCAACTTGTGGAAGCCATCTTGGCCAGACTACACAATGCGCCACCTCCCGACCAGATTATTAAGACGGAAGTGCTTCACGAGAAGACAACTCCGTTAGGTAAGTTAGAAAGCACGGTCTTGCCCATTGGAGACATTGTGTGGAGTTTTAATGCCACTAGCTGATATTCTGTGAAATGTTAAATGTGTACCCTCACAGTGAAACATTTTAAAACAACAATTAATAAATTACTCATCCTTCCTATGAAACTGGAAATGAATAATCATAATTTTTAATTTTCTATTACGGATTTAACTGCAATGGTGTTAAGATCATGTACAAACAATCCTCGCAAATTGTCTGTATCAGGTGCCAGATTAAGATGACACTGTGTGTACCAAGACTGTCTGCATCGATCTTCTTCAAACCAATCTCAACCTGCATTGTTCAGAGTGATCAGTTTCATTTTTGCAAAGAGCGAGGATCTAAATGACAGATATCTCTAATTACAGGGTCTATGAAGACGTGGACCAAGTTCGAGAAGATGCCCCTATGTTCTCTGAGGACTGCCTTCACACGCTATTTGGATGTTACCACGCCCCCCTCGCAGGCTCTCCTCCGACTGCTGAGCACCCTGGCTGCACGGGACGAGGATAGGGAGCGACTGGAACTACTGTCTAATGTAAGTGTCTCTCAGCTTCAGTGATAGTTGTGACATAATGTGACATATATTTATTACTTTAACCATACACATATTAGTTGGTTACTGTCTGTTATGTTCATGAGCAAGGGTTAAATCAGCCAGTAATGCAGACTGGCAAGAGTTATGCCTTGCGTTCGGAAGTTGGAAATACTAAAGAAAAAACAAAAAGAGGAAAACCTCAGTTATTGCCATAGAAATAGCATTATACGGATATGTTAAATGACCGATGTTCAAACTATACGACCTTCTACATTAGCTGTAGTAGTACCACCACTGTCCCCTGTCAATTGAGTCAGTGAGTTTTAAATTTTAACTTAGTGTACAATGTACGCCTGAGCTAGGCCAGATATGGATGTTTGGAAAAAAATGCCTTTCGTATGAATGAGGCTGTTCTGGACCAACCCCATATATCGGATTAGAGGGGTGTTGTGTGTCCACGCATGCATCTCATGTCTATATTGTACATGCTGGTGGAAGGTAGTAAGTTCATTATGTCAGCGTTTCCATTGCACACTTTGTTCAGTTAGCTGTGCTATTTCCTGCAGGAATCTCACGCGTACGAGGAATGGAAGTACGACATGATGCCGACGCTGTTGGAGGTGCTGGATGAGTTCCCCTCTCTGAAAGTTCCCCCCTCGCTCCTCCTCACCCAGCTGCCCCTCCTCCAGCAGAGGTACTACAGTATCAGCTCCTCCCCCTATGTCTACCCCGGGGAGGTGCACACCACCATCGCTGTGGTCAGGTACAGGACGCAGGGTGAGTAGTAGAGACAAATTGTTTATAGGCTACATTGTCATTGAAGCATTGACTCCTGCATATACGTCTACCCTTGATATATATATGCCAGTTTCGTTCATGGTCAGCTACAAAACTATTGTTTTCACAGCACCAGCAAACATTGAGGCTTAATACATTGTAACCAACTCTTATAACTAGGGTTAATTGCATCTAGTGCTAGAATTCATATTATATATATTGTTTGAAGAAGGGCAGACGTGATGCCAACGTCACCATCATCATGTACGATCTTTCATTATCTTTTCTTATCAGTCTGCAACATAATTTCTGAGTCATGCGCTCGCATTGGGCAATTAGGCGATATTTAATCCTAAAAGCTAATAATTCAGATTATGTGAAATGGGAGTTAATTTCAAATAATATCAAACATCTCGCTATACCGATTGTGTATTCCCTTCATGTGTGTATCTGTGTGTATTGGTACAGGAGGAGCCGGGCCTGTGCACGAGGGTGTGTGTTCTTGCTGGCTGAACCGTTGTGATATCGGGGAGATCGTTCCTGGAGCCATCAGGGCGTGAGTTGTGGCAATCTTTTCTCAAATGTATACGTATATGAGGGAAATGCTCCCGTCCAAATTCATTAATTCATTTTCATTGATACATATTATTGTTGTTACAATACAGAGAATTATACAGTTATTACTTTTTGTAGAAAAAATGAAAGAAATGTTATCATCGTTTAAAGCTCGACCGCCACTTCCCATTCCATTTCGTTTCTACGTTCCTCCTTGTTAATTGTTCATCGAACCAATTGAATCAAACAAAATATATTTTAATGGATACAATTGTTTTCCATTCACTGCATTTTAGTTTCTCCTAATACAAGGGCTAAAAAAATGTTTGCTTCCCACAGTGCACCAAACTTCCGGCTACCGGAAGACGGCACTCAGTCCATCATCATGGTTGGTCCTGGGACTGGTATCGCCCCCTTCCGGAGCTTCTGGCAACAGCGTAAGACGGACATGGAGATGCAGCCCATGCCACAACGTGAGTGTTTTGGACTTAGTTGTGTTGGGGTTTAAAATAATACAAGGATAAGGAAATATATGTCATATGAATGGTGAAGAAATGTAACAACACTGGATGTAATAGTACAGATTCTTGTACTTGTTCGGTCGAGTCCCGTGCGGCGTTAGAACCAACACCCTAAGGGACAGGCACCAATCGTCAACACTCACTTTCCCAACAGCTTACCTTCAGGTTTCTTTCACAGTTTTTAAGTTTTAAACAATAAAGAAAAACATCAATAAAAAAAGGTTGAAATCGGAAGGATAAATTATGAAAATATTTATAAAATTAGTTTTTTTTATGAAAATGTTTTCATCAACACATCTTTGGTGTTCATTCCAATCTATACGTGAACCTAAGAGTAATACAGTTGATATGATAATATAGAGGTACTGACAGACTGTTGATGTTTCAGACGGAGAGAGGAAAGGCTGGGGGGAGATGTCCATGTACTTCGGGTGCAGGATGTCCACCCAGGACAACATCTTCGCCTCCGAGCTTGCCTCCCTCCAGAAGGAGAACGTTATCTCGGACTTTTATGTTGCCCTGTCCCGGGAACCTGGCCAACCCAAGGTAGGATATCAGTAGGCTCATTGTTGCTACCTGATTCAACATGATTTGAAGTTGGTCCCTGTGTTTATATTCTATCTGATTATTCGTCTATGTCTGCTTAGTCTTCCAGTATCAACAGAAACTTAACTGTAACTTAGTTATTAGAAGATATTGTGAATATGAGGATATTTAAATAATGAACTGAAAACGGATATCAAAACCATGACTCAGGAGATACTGGCCTACGTGTAGTCAACATAAGGAATAACCATATATCACTCTTCACCAGATTTCATGTGTAATTACCAGACTACAACCTATTGTAATTGTACTGTAGAATTGTACTGTATACTCATGGTAAAAAATGGTTGACACCCCCTAATACTTATAGGAATGAAAGGTTATATAAACAACGTTATTTATTATTTTTTTAGTAAAACATGTAACTACTGGATGTCTTTTTGTGAATAGCGTACTTGAGCATTTGCTATTTCTCAACTTGTACTTTAGAAAACCAAAGAAAGGGAAATATCAAAAACATGAAATTTAGTCAAAAGAGTTCATTCCTTGTGTCTTGAGATTTTGGCATTGGTACATTGTTACAGTGTTTGAGTGTTCTCATTTCGGTTATAATAAATAAGTGAAAGTTGCATTTGAAAAAAAAGTTCTACTGAATTCAAATATACCCAAGTATATTTACCATGAGTATATTTCATCAGACATCTGTATGTATATGTACCTTATCCTCTTTCCCCAGGTCTACGTTCAGGATATCATTCTGCAGAACGCCAAACAGGTGTGTCACGCCATTATGAAGTGCGGGGGTCACTTCTACGTGTGTGGTGACGTCAGCATGGCTCATGACGTCACACGTACACTGGAGAAGATCCTGCACGATGAGGGAGGGATGTCAGTAGACGCTGCCAAATCCTTCGTTCTCAAACTCAGGGTAGGTTATGAAGTATTTACAAGTTTATTTTCAGGAATATATATAGACGCCGAGTAAAAATAACAGCACGTTTATAACAGAAAGCTAATATTGGATAAAATATAACTAAACGTTAACCTGAATTGTAATTTCAAATGTCACTTCCTCACTTATGTTCGTTACAGGATGCCAACAGATTCCACGAGGACATTTTCGGTGTAAGCATTCAGAAGAGTTCAGAGGTCACGGACAGGTCACGTGATCAGAGCAAGAGGGCAATGAAGTACATCAACTCCACCGGCAAACCTGCCAAACCGGAAGCAGTGAAAGAAGTCGCCACGCCCATCCCAGCCTCGGTACGTGAGGCCTTTAACTATCTACAAATAACATAACATAACATTATGCTAGGCAATAAAATGGCAGTGACTTAATTATCGTATCCAAGTTCCAAACGCTGATTGGTTCTTTTTTATGTCATTTTGAAAATTTTATCCATTCACTTGTTAATGTCTGTAATTGTCATTTATCCAATATCAACCTGATTACGTGTGTCCAAAGTTGCAAACACAATTCCTTTGTAATGTTGTTTTCTGTTTATGCAGGACACAAAACCGCTTCCAGGCAAGCCCAAAGTGCCCACCAAGAACATCTTCATGAAGCAAAGAATTGAACCGGAAGGAGAAACAACCAACCCGGAAGTTTCACCTGAGCACTGAATCCAATCACTTCCTGTTTGACTTCATGGTGTTCAAAATGGTTGATGGATATATAACAATGACTTAATCAAACCATGATTCTAACATGCTGATACTAATTCTGTCTCGTCTGCTATTGTTGTTACATTGTTTGAACATGGTGCCAGATGCCATTTGGGTTTCATACCAATGATGCTGGTTATCATACCGGGCCCACCTGCACGAAGAACCTATAGGCTTAAGGTTTGATAAATCCATATTCTCACTTCAGAATGAGGGACTCGTTACTCGATGTAATAGCATTAGCTATGACTCCCTTGAAGTAAGGACAGTTTAACACAACGGTAATTAATTGGTCATGGTTCTCCTTAATGTAAGGGCGTTTTAACACAATGATACAACTGGAGAGTAAGTTGGATGTTTTGGAATATGGAATATGGTTCGCCTTGAACGTGGCTCGCAACTTAACACCCTCACATCAAGGAGGTACTAAATTCATACTTTTAGTATCGACTAAGGCGTCTCTCATTCTAAATGTGAGATAATCTCTATAGGTTTAAGGGGCAGTGGCACGTTTTTTTCAAATTTTATTTTTTCACATTTCCCATTTGAAATGATAGTTATGTCATTTATATTTACCTTAGACGGTATTACACAAACCAGTTATCCGAAGTGGTAATAACGGTGTTGCGTATACAGCAAAAATTGCATGGCGGCCATTTTATGATAATAACACTTTATTGTCCGCAATACAAAGTACATATGACATTTGGTTTGTGCAGCGCCAGTTTAAGCGTTGCCCTATTATTATGCCCCTATTTCACTACGACCCGAATTGCCACGAATCACCACGAATAGGCGGCTGCATAAATTCGTGAATATTCGTGAGCATTCGGCAAAATTCGTGAACAGCATTTACACTTGTACGAAATGTTTACGAACATTCGTAGCTTTTCATGCTAAAAACCTACGAAACATGTACGAATTCTTTACGAATTGTCTACGAATTGTAAGAAATGATTAAGACACAGTCACGAATGTACTACGAATTTCCACGAATAAGATACGATATCACGAATCAAGTACGAATAGTTTACGATAGTTCGTGACTATTCGGCGATTGCAAGTCATCAAACCATTATGGAGGCGCAATGGAGAGCACGTGTTGCTCTGGCACTCGAATTTGAACTTCAATATCAACATCAAATTGAATTAGCTCTTCGTAGACAATTCGTAAATGCTTCGGGGTTAATTCGGGATGAGAACATCAAAATTATCAACCACGAATTTCCAAGAATTGTTTACGAAGTTGTTACGAACGTCCCGAATTAAATACGAACAGTTTAAGAAGCAACTACGAATCTGAAATTCGTAGATGATTCGTGAAAATCTTTTGACAAACAAAATTTTTTCCACGAATGCCACGAATTACAAGAATGTTGCCGAATCAACTAGGAATCATTTACGAATATCACGAATCAATTACGAATTATCTACGAATGTTCACGAAAGTGCAAATTTTCCAATTCGTGGCGATTCGTGGTAATTCGGGTCGTAGTGAAATAGGGGCATTATAATGGTGCGTGTTAAGCAAGGAAGCCCAAACTCCAACCTTTAACGTCTTTTGGTATGACGAGACCGGGAATCGAACCCCGGTCTTCCGGGTGATGAGCGGACACTCTACCAACTGAGCTACATACCGGGTTGTGAACACATTTTATCATTTCGAATGACACAAACGATTCCCATGGCTTTACACTCACTTTTTAGCTTGATTTCCGAAGAGGGAAGGTTGTTTTACATTGTTGACATTTTTTTCAAATACATTTCATCAACGTATTTGAGCGAAAAAACGTGATATTGCCTCTTTAATAATATCCACAGGAATCGCAACTAAAGATAGTAATATGGGCTGATGATTCCTGGCCCTGAGAGTTCGGTACCGGTATCAGCGTCTGCATTTACTACTGGCTTATCGCTAAAAGAGCTTGGGATTTTGGGCCGGAAAGAAGTTGTAATTCGGGAGAACTGATTGTTATTCTTGTACATAGTAGTTGTTGATATTTGTTAAGTTGTTGGAATATTTACGTAGCAATATTTAATCAGAAAATATTCTGCGACTATCAACGTGTATATATCAAAAATCATTCTTGTTTTGTTTGTTCATTGCAGTTGGTATACTAAAGTCATTCTCTTATGAAATTGAGAAATTATCTTCCGCTATATGGAAAGTGCATCAAAAAGCTTGTTCAAAAGTCAAGCCCCGATAGCCAGCTGGTTACGTTACGTTACACTTTAACTCGGGGTTGTACAACGTTTCTGAAGTTTATAAAGATTCAAAAGAATAAACATTTGGTGTGTCCCTCTCTGTAACTGTTGAGGCATTTCGATATCGGTTCAATAGTTGATATTCTTAACATTCTATTAAGACTAAATGTTAAATCTATTTAGTATTGCAAACAACTTGTAAATACATTGTAGGTGTTGACATTTTGCGTTTTTGGAAAAAACTATTGTTATTCATATTTACGCTAAATTATGTATTTATTAAAATTATTTCTTTGGATATATTTCTTCCTGTTCGCGATGACTTACTACATATTGGAACTGCTGAAACAGCGATTATTTACACCAATATGCAATGAGGGTCTTGATGAACGTGTAAATATCAACGTAAAATTTTATTTTTGATTTAACTTGTTTTAGTTATTTTTATTCATGCGAGTTACCTGATTGTAATTACAATATAGCTTGAGTCTATAATGATATTTTCACATCACGCTTGTAGAACAGACAATTTTGAAGTAGAACGCTAATTACATTTTACCATATCTCTACATTAAGACCAAATAAATTCAATTTGAAATCATGCGATAATGGTTTTTCAACCATTTAATTGCATACTTGACAAAGGTACCATTATGAAAATGTATATATCAAAGAATTCGTTCAACCCAAATCTTCTATTTAAAGTTTTCGAGTTAGAATTAATAGATGCATGGATAGTGACATCACCCTTATAACCTTTGACCCACGTGTTGTGATTGACCTTCCTGTGACCTTACACTTCCTGTCATGCGCTATTGTTACCGTTTTAGTGACAGTGGACAAAATGGAGTTATTTTACTTTTTGTTCGATTTCTTGCTGGATTCATAGCAGGAGCAAGATGAATCCAGCATGAGCATGATGAATTGTGTGGTTGAACTTGCATGCGCTAATCTTATTGATATTTAGAATTTGAAAGTCAAGAAGAGTCATATTTCAAAATTGCGCCCTGGTATTACCTGACAGACATATTGTCTTTTCTAAAGTTTGATTAATAATATGAATTAATGAATTTCTTAAACAGGAGATATATATATATATATATATATATAGGAAATAGGTATATAATCAGGGGAACCACTGATGTAGATCAGTTGAATCAGATCAGAGGACAGATAACTACAGTCAAACCTGAAAAATATATCGTTCTCGTTCGTCTCCGGGGTATAGTTCCTATAAATCTCTACTTTATGCCCTGGATTCACCTGTGACTGACAGTTTTATTAACTTCCTTGTTTGGCTTCTAACAGTAGCTGCATAACTGGCTGCAGTATTTCACTCACTTTTTCGTGCTAAGACAGTGGAGCCCTGCACCTGAAATCCATAGTGGGTCCTGATTCCAAAGGACGGAAACCTTATGGAAATGCGACGAAGCTTAAAACAGTTATGGAGGCAAAGGTTATGCCTTGCATAAGGAAGTGGAGTAAGTTCTCATAGAAGCCGTATGTTTAGTACAGTCAGTTTAGTACGGTCAAGTGTAGTCATCTGATTGGATAAAAGACCAGAAAAGGGAGTTAATTAATCATCAGGTCAAGCCGGGTATGAATCCTCTATATGAGTAGATATTTAACGTAATGTATACCCAGGAGATTATCATGCATAGTTATATACTTGATAAACCATAATATGCGGAGCTTGATGTGAAGTGTGTTAAGTAATATGACGATATTGCAGTTTAAGGGAACGGTAAAATTTTTAAAAAATCTAATGTGACGATAAAACAAAATGGAGTGGCGTTAAAATTATTGGTTGAGTTTTCCTGTAAGATATTGGAAAAGAGGCCGTGTAGGTGAATGATAAGAATGTTTTTGTAGATAGGTATTTTGCCGTTCATAATATTTAAGGCATTTGAACTGATTGCTAAGGTAATGTTAATGTTCCTTGTAATTTATAACTTTTTGTCGAATTATCATGCAAGGAGTGGCTGCATAATTTATGTATCGTATTTTTTTTACGAAACAGCTGGGAAGTCGTTAATAACGCGTACGCTATACTGACAAGTCAAAAAACTAAATCCTAAAATCATGCATTTTAACAATCATGCAAAATCATTGAGCACAATATATGAAACCATCTGTTTGTACATACGGGTGAAATAAGACGTATGGTATGGGGCCAGACACTGTTGGACCATTACGTGATTATGTGCATACATTCTAGTCAAAATAGCTTGGTGATGTAGCAAGGCAGGCACCGGGATCAAAGTGATCTAAGTTTATATTGATTCGACGGGTGTTCACTGACGAAACAATAATCTAGATATGAATTGCTGTCAAATTATCACGGAGCATTAGTAATTATAAAATATGAACGTAAATGGAATGCAGGTACCGATGATTTATTGTATGAGATTTAATGCTTTTTAATTAATTTCATTTTCACTTTAGGGTCTTAAATACAGACCTCGTAACATTTAATTGCAAATATTTTGTTTCACATTGTTCATATGATGACACGATCGGGCAATGTAAATACGTGGTGTTTTGGTTTGGTTTACTTCTTCACAGTCCTATATAAACGTGTTGTTGACAACAGAATCCTTGATCCATGTCCCCTACTAGTATGCATATTATCTAACCGAGGGCTTCTCACTCTTGATTGTTATTGGTATTAAACAATGAACTGAATGATTGATGAAAGTTCATTAACAGAAAGGAAGTCCAAAGATATATTTCGTTTAAATTTGATATCCATTTATGGAAAATATTGAAATCCATGTTGAGAGAAATAATATATATACTGTTGATGTTTCCGTTGTTTTTATTCAATGCCTCCACGATGATCCGCTAGTTTTGAGCCACGACTCATTGTAGTACGGTTTTCCTCGAATACATTCGTCGATTGTCAAACAAACACTTTTCTGCAGGATTCATTGTCATCCGTTTCATTTGGAAAATTTTAATGTTTGTTCAACATGTTTTTCATTATATATCTTATTCTAACATTTCTTTACAATTAAATTTTCTTTATGCATATATTGGTTTGTTATTTATTAACAGTGAATGGTGTACATTCATGTCAGTATCAACGAGTTTCAAGTTATCGTTTTGATATGAATGAGATCAATTGTATTCAATTGTATGCACAGGTAAAAATAGCAACACGTGTAAAGGTATGTGCATGTACAATGTACTCGAATGATTCGTGAAAATCATGTGAAACTAACGTGAAATTCATGTGAAAATCACGCAAAATGTTCACGAGTTTCAGGTAAAAGTGTCACAAAATTCCAGCGAAATTTCCCCGAAAATCACTAGATATTCTCACAAAACTCACGTCAACTATCATCAACATTCAGCTTGAGCTTCGCAAAACGGGGTAACTGTCTTTATTGGACAACTGTATATGATGATGGACAGCTAATGTATTTCCTTAATCTTCGATATATCAAATCCTTCGATGTATCACTTGGTAATTTCACAAATGACAATTGCATGATTATTACATAAACATATAATTTAGTCGATTTCAAAAACCCAAATAGCTTATGTCACTTCATTTACAATTTATTATGAAGCTTATTGACGTGGCACGGCGCACAATTTGTCTGCCACATACGTAAGAGGCGAGCAGGCGACCATTCAGGCAGTCGCCGGGCTCAATTTAAGCTATTCCGGGTTATTAAAATTGTGTTATTAATAAATTGCAAATGTATATTGTCTCGATTTGAGGCTCATTTGATTCCGATATATAATGTACTTAGAGATAATAATTTGTCATTATTCACAAAACTGCATTACAGAAAACTTCAAGTCGACGATACGTAGTATTGGTAGAGATACCAAATGAACGATTCACCAAATCTCAATGGTTATCCTCATCATGTGATCATCTCTGTTCACCAGTTGATTTCCTCCAGTAAAGTTCACTATTCATCACTTCGAAATTGTTTTCACATCCAATCGAAACTGTAACCGATTTATCACTTCTGACAGTATAATTCCTTCACTTTCTTAAGTAATCTTTACTCTTTGTTTTTTCCCAAAGTAGACTTTCATTACACTTCTCGAATTTAACTTAATTACTCAACAACTTCCCACAGTAAACTGTTCTATCTTTTAATCTATCTTTACTCAAACACACAGTGCGTGTTCAAATCACTCTCCGTTCATCAGGTCGGTGTCTGGCGTTCGTTGGTCCGTCCGTAATCTTTTCGGTTTTTAGACTTCTTTTCCAGAACCGCTATCTTCAGGTGGCTGAAATTATATGTACAGAATCCTTGGCCAAAGGGGATTCTAAATTGCAGATTTGGTGACAACCTAAAAAAACATATTTTCATGCATCTTCTTTTCTTTTCTAGAAAGCTGAAATCTTGTGTAGAGGCACCTTAAGGCCCCTTTACACAGACATAAAGACCGTTGTGCGTCCTCTGTGCGACCAAAAAACATAACAGATCGCCGTTGGACGCTCAAGGGAGGCAGAATGGTTGCTCAGGTCGTGAGGAGGTGGCACACGGGATGTTGAGACAATGGGGTTATTAAATTGTAGAAGTGGTCACAGGGTCACGACCTAAAATAAAACTATTTTCATCTTCTTCTCCAGTACCATAAGGTCCAGAAAGCTGAAATATTGTGTACAGGTTTCTTGGCCAATGGGAATCTTAAATTGTAGATTTAGTGACCTTATGACCCCATATACATGGAGGGGTCACGGAGGTCACGAGTTTTGAGAAAAACAAATCAGAAAAAATAACAGAAAATGTTTCAAATGTTAATTTGGTTGAGTGGGTTCCTAGAGATATGAGGTATCTGTGTGTCAGTCTTATTAATAACTCGTGGATTAAAATATCTTTCATTTTCTTTTGCCCACTGCCCATATAATGATTAAGCTCCACTGCCTTATCACCACCCAAAATAAATTTACCGCCTTGTCACCTTCCTCAGGAAACAACAAGAGGTTGTTTCTACCAAAAATGCACATCTACATGATATAGGGAGACAGTAAACCAACTTTGGTAAAGAAAGGTCAAATAGATATAGAGATATGTTCCGGAAACAAACTGTACCCCTAAAAACAACAAAGTCCAAATTGTTACCATGGAAACAAAACAATAAATTGAAAAAAGCTGAAACCCCTAAAAGTCACATCGACATGATATTGAGAGACATTATACCAAATGTGATGAAGAAAGGTCACACTGATATGTTCCGGGACCAAGCTGCACCCTTCAAAAACAACAAAATCCAAATTGTTACCATGGAAACAAAACACTAAATTGAAAAAAGCTGAAACCCCTAAAAGTCACATCGACATGATATTGAGAGACATTATACCAAATGTGGTGAAGAAAGGTCACACTGATATGTTCCGGGACCAAGCTGCACCCTTCAAAACAACAAAATCCAGATTGTTACCATGGAAACAAACAAAATAAAAATTAAAAGCTGCAAGCACATCTACATGTTATGGAGAGGCAATATACCAAATTTGATGAAGAATGGGCAAGTGGTTTGAGAGATAGGCTTCGGAAACAATTGGAACTCAACCAAAACTATTTTCAAAAATAAGGTTAAACTCACAAAGAAAGTTAACCAGTTCTATCACTTCCCTAAATAAATGTAACCATTTTATCACTTACCTAAGTAATGTTAACCATTCTATCACTTTCATTACTAAAGTTAACCATTTCTACATTGATAAAGTAAAGTGAACTGTTCTATCACTACTAAAGTTAACAATTCAGTAAAGTTTAATGTCCGAGTTACTCTCAATTCCTTAAAAATAATGGAGCCAAGGCCCAGAGGGCCGAGGCCCATTATTTTTAAGGAATGGAGACTTACGAGTTCATTAACCTATTTATATTACACTCAACGTAATGCTCTTTTATAAAAATTACTCTAACTAACTAAAGAAATTAAATTTCTGCTTGAATATATGATGTGATGTGTGACTGTCCATTACTGGAAAATAATGGAGTGAAAGAACAATAGGATGACATCACAAGTGTAATTTAAATAACTTCCCTCAGTAGGGTTCACCATTGTTTTATTCCCATAAGTAAAGTTAATCATTCTTAAAACCTGATTAAGTAAAATTAACAATTCTTAGTTAAACGCTCTCCTGGGTAAATTTAACCAATATTTCCATAAGTACATTAAACCATTTTATCACTTTCGTAAGCAACGTTAACCAGTCTTACATTTGATCATGTAAAGTTAACCATTCTAACAATACCATAAGCAAAGTTTACCATTTTGTCGTGGTAAAGTAAAGTTAATCATTCTAACAATTCCATAAGCAAAGTTAACCAATCTGTCGTGGTAAAGTAAGGTTAACCTTTCTATCAATTCCATAAGCAAAGTTAACCAATATGTCGTTGTAAAGTAAAGTTAATCCTTCTAACAATTCCATAAGCAAAGTTAACCAGTTATAATTCCTTGACTCGTCTATCACTTTCAAGTTGAATGTACATTTATCGTCATCCTTTGAAGTCATTCATTTTATCCCTGTACTTTGTCCATATAAATATAACTAGTTTTTTTACTTTAGTAGATGACGTTTTCGGAAATGAAAGCGCATTCTTTTTGAAAATGTATTTAAAGGAGCAGTAGCACGTTTTTTGCAAATTTTATTTTGTCAAATTTCCCATTTATAATAATAGTTTATGTCATTTATATTAACTTTAGAGGCTTAAGCATCTTTTTACACAAACCAATTATCCGTAGTGGTATTAACGGTGTTGCGTATATAGCGTGATCACATTGTGATCACATTTTATTATTTGAATTACAAAAACCATTACCATGACTTTACCGAACCATATACACTCATTTTTAACTTAAATTTCCGAAGAGAGAGGAGTGTTTTACTGTTGTTGACATTAGTTTTCAAATACATTTCATCAACTTATTTGAGCGAAAAAAACGTGCTACTGCCCCTTTAAAGGATAGATGAAATGCATTTTTCTCAAGAATGACAGATGATTACCTCTACGTATATTGTATATCGGAATCAATTGAGCATAAAATCGAGACAATATACACTTGCAATTGATAATTAAGACGATTTTAATTCACCCATTTTAACACTATCGCAATTTTTTCGGCGAATCCTTTTGAAATTTGCTCACTGAGGTGTGGCCGGGCGGCTAGATAGCTACTCCGCCGGTGTCTCGTTAATTAATTAATGATGATTATCACTGCCGCTAAATGAATTTATGAGGTGTATTACATCGCCAAAAAGACATGTTTATGTAATAATTGTGTAATTGTCATCTGCGGAATTACCTAGTTGGATATCTAAACATTCGATATATGGGAAATTTAAGTTGGTTTATTGAAGGTATCTTTGTGAAATTAACAATCAAAATGTTGCGAAATAACGTTGAATTGTGACTATCGCTGAAAATCAAATTCCTCAAAATACGTCACAGAAGTCATCCCTTCACCGGTCACAACCCCGCAGACTTTCATTCTGGTCACCGGTGCTAAATCAGGCGGTTTTTTAAAAAGCCGTATATAAGTAATTTATGGACCGATTTCAGAAATTTAAAATCGAGCAATTGTCAAATTGACATCCCATTTTAATGAATCCGATTTGGACCATATGTCATTTCATCTATCCTTTAACATACATTTCAAAATGCAAAGCTAAGGAAACAAGTCATCGCTTGTCGAAATGAACTTTCCTTGCTCGCTTAATTAAAGCTTTATTGAAACATGGCGTTAGTACATAATTATTCTTACTGGATGATTTGAACAATTACCCTGTGTTTATTTATATTTGAAATCCCGCATATGAGCTGAAGGATTCACTGCGAAATGATACATTCTGGTCGATTAATTGTGCCTGACTCATGGTTGTATTTATATACCTCTAAATCTAACAATCTAGCAATCTAACAGGTGCCAGTACCCTTTTCTGAATTCGCAGAGGTCGCAGGTGACCTTAAATGTGAATACATTTAAAAGAAACTAAACTTTTATCAACCGGTTAACGCTGTTTCATGTGGGCATCCTCGGTTACCCATGGTTTTATATATGCTCCGTCACTCTCCACTATATCACCCATGGGAAACTCTGTCAGCGAAATCTGTACTCAAATTACCCGCCCTTGGCCGGCGTGAGCCAATCAAACTGCTACGCAGCTTGGACCTGCGAACCAATGGCAACTCATATCACTTTATTGCATAGCACGCGAGGTCATTTTGTTAGCCATCCGTCACCGGTTATCTCCCTTGACCATTTCCGTCTTATCATATTGAGCATTTTCTTTGGTTACTGACTTCGTCCAAGGGCGGGTAATTTTAGAATGAGTTTCCCATGGATGATATATTGGAGAGTAACGGAGCATATATAAAACCATGTGTAACCGAGGATGCATGTGGGAGGCTTCTGTCTAATGCCGCCCCTATGGTTAGTAAGACGCCATAGCGGTGAACGTCGTAATGTTGGCGACGTTGTCACAATGATTTCTAGCAAGTTTAAGGTGTTCGTTCTTAGGGCTTTGCGATGTTGTCAGGGCAGTTGCAAAGCATTATATGTCATAAATGGATAAGGGGAATGCATTTATATTTCACAGTCGTAAGTACTAATGTTCTGCAGTATGTATGTTGTTGTTACAATTGTTAACTGCGCCTATAGTTCAGAATTGTATTGTAATTACACCTCTTACAGCGACGGGATAGTCACAGAGTTTTCTTTACTCAGAAATAGGTACATAATGTATACAAACATAAGTGAGTACATACATTTTTTTTAGAAAATATGCTGCAAATTGCTCAAGTGACGTAACGTCCATTTAAGTTCATGAAAGTGACCCTTTAACAGGTTTAATACAGTTATCATTATCTGTAGAGGCCATCTCATACCTGATAACATGCAATCTAAATATATTTAGATAGGCTGTCCTATATCATGGATATACAGTCGATCTGACAGTGATCGGTACGAAAGGTCGTCCCGTTGACAAAAGAGAGAAGTTCGATTTGACTAAATTAATTCAACTAAAACTGCCTGAGACTTATAGCTTCCCGTCCAGTTTTCATAAACAGTATGTCGATAAACTCTTTCTTTTGAAAATAAAATAATGTTTTGTTACTAATAAGAAAGAAAACGGTATTAAGGTTGTACGTAATGAGTATTGTTTTATGAGGAAAACATATATTTGCTCTATAATCCGCAACCTTAGATAATGAAAAAAAGTTCACTTGAGTTGACTTTTCCAGTGAAGAGTTATCACTCCTTACAAACAGTAGAACTCCTTTATCAAATAACTTGGCTCGTGGCATTCGTTTTTTCTCTCTAATTATTCCTGAGCAATACTAGTCTTCACTTTTTATAATTTTTCATTTATCCTTATTTGCTGACAGGACTTTCAAAGTTTGGGTAGCTCGGTGGTTTCCGATTGACAGTCAATTACTCCTTTCATCGTACATCGGCGAAACGATGTCTGGAGTTTTGAGAAAGCTCAGGCGAGATAAGGCCTCTTGTTTATTGGTTTAGCTGCGTAATTCAAAGTTCAACGGGACAGCCTTTTGCATTAGTGGATGTTAGATCAACACTGTATAATATTATATAGCTGTTGATCTAAAGTTATTTAGATTGGATAACATGAAGGCGTTTTTTTCATCTATTTTAACTTTAATGATAACAACAATGATCTTAAGTCATCGATTAATGATATGTCGTCATGTAACACTTTGTGACGTCACAAAATTCTAGGTTTGACACACCGAAGTTGAGATAATGGAATCAAACAAATATTATATAATATAATCAAACACACTCATAGTATAATTGATACATGCATATCGGTGAAAAGTGAATACATTTTAAACTCGTAATTAACATGCGATATGAATGGACAGCAGTTGAGGTTACGGAATCAAACAGATAGCAAAGTGGTGAACCCTGGACACCTTCACAGTCTGAAGTGTATTAGACACGATGTTCTGTCCAACATCCACTGCTCCCAGTGTACCGGGTGATTTATAATTACTGATGTAATATACAGTGTCTCTGTAGTAAATTAGATTATAAATCCTAAAACTGAACTGTGTCACATCACTACTTGTGTTGGTAGACAGGGACATTTTCATCAGCTTCTTATCGTTACCGTAGTACAGGAGACCGTTGGATATATCGAGAGTCACTGCATACATGCGCCTACCTGTAGCGAGACTGGTTAACCCACTGCCATCATATCTAACAGTGAATAGGTTATAATAATTACAAACATACATAACCTTTCTTTTAGGATACACAGCAATACCAAGGGGGTAGTGACCATAACCTGACAAGCTGACTAAAGTAGTGAAGTGCTTCCCCTGCAGGGACATCCTGCTGATTGTCCAACCAGGATGACCAGTAGAAAGAAATACAACTCCTATCTTCTCATCAGCTGCCATACCGTACGTTATAACATTGTGTCTCACTGTTCTAACCGTTGTACTATGGAGTGTTGATGAAATTATCTCCTTAGGCTCGTACAAACCTACGAAAAGAGAGTTTAGTTTTGAAATATAGAGTACAGATCTAACTTGTTTCAGATTGAGATATGAATAAATGTCAAGAGTATTACTATGTATATCGACTTGACGGAATTGATGATCAATAGATGACCATATTGGGGCGATAAGGATCCGGCTTCTCTCTGGTTGTGGTTCAGATGTTGTTAGTCTTGTTGTTGGAGTTGTTTCTACAACAGAAGTGGTCGAGGAGACAGTAGAAGATGTTGAAGTTGTTTCTACAACAGCAGTGGTCGAGGAGGCAGTAGAAGATGTTGGAGTTGTTTCTACAACAGAAGTGGTCGAGGAGGCTGTAGAAGATGTTGAAGTTGTTTCTACAACAGCAGTGGTCGAGGAGGCAGTAGAAGATGTTGGAGTTGTTTCTACAACAGCAGTGGTCGAGGAGGCTGTAGAAGATGTTGGAGTTGTTTCTGCAACAGCAGTGGTCGAGGAGGCTGTAGAAGATGTTGGAGTTGTTGTTTCTGAGACTGAATCAGTTTCTTCGCTGATAGTTTTCTTTGAGTCTTTACATGACTTGTTCTCTGTCGTCAATGTCTGGTTTAGCTCACTTATTTGACGGTCATATTTGATTAATCTGTTAGTCATAATCTCCGAATAAAGACATTTGGAGCATTCAATCACTGAATCAGTATCTTTGTTGCATGTATTATTTAAAGGTGAACATGAATCACTCGGTTCACCCAACTTCAGTTCAAGTTCCCTAATTTGATGATCACGTTGTGCTAACTGAGCTGTAAGAAGTTCAGATTTCACAAGATACTTAGAACAAGTCATCAACTCACTTTTTGCGGTTTCACCTTTCTGAAGTGCATCCCTGTATATATGATTGTCCTCCTGAACACGTCCTAGAGATTTCTTCATTTGGTGAAGTTCTCTCTTCATTTGATGGTTTGTTCGTTGTAGATGTCTCATCTCGGAGATAAGCTGAGACTTAATCATATCTTCAAAGGACTCACTTCTAAGTATATCAGACAGGGCATCAGTGACGTGTTGCCGTAGCTTGGTCTTCAGTTCAGTCTTGAGAGAAAGTATTTTTTCTTCCTGTTTGTTGATGAGAACTGCTTTATCAATGTACATCTGGGTTTCAAAGGAATCAAACCTGTTAGAAAGTATATCCAATCTAGCATTAAGTAGCTCCATATCCTCAGTACACTGGACACCACACATCAATGTGAAGGTGATGAACAAACAGAAAACGTTGTAAACCTCCATTGTGTATATAATACAAACAGAGCTGTTAACACTGGCCCGTTCAGTGCAGCAATGCGGTGACTATCTATCGTGTAAGCTCTATAAAGCAGAGTTTCACCTTGACTATGTTTATCAGACGACTTTGTACTGCATGTAGATACTTGATGAGTTTGGCGTGAATCCAGGTTATACACGTCAGGTCAACATGACATAGACTCCTTGTCTGATATCTAGTGTAGTTGCCGAGAATACCAGAGCGTGATAGAAATGTCCACTAATATCATATTCAGGTTTTAAAAAGTGATGTTTTGAGACATGAGTTAAAGGGGCAGTAGCACGTTTTTTCGGTGAAATAAGTTGATGAAATGTATTTGAAAAATAATGTCACCAACAGTAAAACATCCTTCTCTCCTTGGAAAATCAAGTTAGTGTACAGGGTTCCGTAAAGCCATGGGAATCGTTTTTGTCATTCGAAATAATAAAATGTGTTCACAATAAAATGGCCGCCATGCAATTTTTGCTTTATACGCAACACCGTTATTACCACTATGGCTAATTGGTTTGGGTAATAAGATATTTTACCCTCTAAAGTAAATATAAATGACATAAACTATCATTATAAATGGGAAATTAGAAAAAATAAAATTTGCGAAAAACGTGCTAGTGCCCCTTTAGGCATCACTTAGCAATGCTTAGTTATGCAGTGGTATGGTTATTTGAAATATTTACTATAACTAATAATATATGTAAATACAATTGCAAAAAGCAATTTGAAAAAACTATTTTAAAATGTTATATAATTAAACTGTAGCACTTTTTTTGCAAATTATGCCTTCTCAAATTTGCCATTTATTATTAAAGTTTATACAATATATTGTTTCGTTAGAGGGTAAAACATATAACATGACCCGATTATCGGTACCGGTATTGAAAGAAAATGGCGCTACTAATAATGACAGTGGTGTTGAACTATTCAGTGTAGGAGGTAGATGTGTAGGTCTCATGCGAATTTGAGAGTTCAGCTAGCAAGATGCTTGACCATTTCATCATGGTGCCTTAGTTAAAACTCTACTCTGAGTGTTTAGTTATCGCTACATCAGTCAGATCACTTGAACTACCTTCGAAGGCCATTTTAATGAGAACACCTTAAAATAGCTATTCGATGGGAAATGGACTTACATGGCTTAACCGAATCATGTACATTCGTTTTGGTAATCTTGTTATTGATTGAGGGGTATCATTCAATCTCGATATAATTTATTTACCTTTTCACGAGATCACTTTATTTCATTAAGAACGACGCGGTACAGCGTCTTTAAGGAATAACATAAAATATTAGAAAAGTAAATTTGAATAGTTTATTTGTTTAGCATTTACGAACATCACATTTCTAACAGCTCAATATCCCCAGTATATGTAACACCATAGTCACATGAGTGAAAACACGATCCACGCAGAGAAAAAAGTGGCTGTAAATAGTAAGCAATACAGAGCTGATAACGCTTTAACATATGAGGCTCAATGTAGCATAGCAGATTTCGCCTATCTGTGTGTGCTCTATAAAGCCGTGTTTCAGCTTGGCTTATTCTACCAGATTTTCTTGCAGTATGGGTAAATACATCCTCGGTCATCCAGGGTTTTATGTATGCTCCGTTTCTCTCCACTATATCACCCATGGGAAATTTCATCAGAGAAATCTGTACTCAAATTACCCGCAGCTTGGTCCTGCGAGCCAATGACAATTCATATCACTTCGTTGTAAAGCACGCGAGGTCATTTTGTTAGCCATCCGTAACCGGTTATCTCTCTTGACCATTTCCGTCTTATCGTATTGAGTATTTTCTTTGGTTACTGACTACGTCACGCCGGCCAAGGGCGGGTAATTTGAGTACAGATTTCGCTGACAGAGTTTCCGATGGGTGATATAGTGGAGAGAAACGGAGCATATATAAAACCCTGTCTAACCGAGGATGGGGTAGATACTGTATGTATGTGGGCCGAGTCCTGTCTAGTCTATCAGGATATGGTGACGTCAGCAGTCTATTCTATTTACTGAGTATTCCAAGAAAACCATGTCCACTATTGTCAAATCTTAACTGTTTGGATTGGGCTCAGTCCAATTTAGTAATATTTAACCAGTAGGATGATATGAAACATTACATAAACTGAACGCCAAAAGAAAGTTAAACACCTCTTTGCATTTGAATATCATAAACAGATACGTGCTCAGAGGAATTTGCTTTGTTGTGTTGTAACACTCCATCAGTTTAGTGTTTTGTGCTAAAATAGCAGACTTGGACTTCAAGCATTGAAAGAGCAGTTCCGTAATGGTCAAAGAGGCATCATGCTATATATTGATGAAGTATCTCACCTTGTCCATTTAGATTAAATAATGTTGATATTAATCATTGCATGTTGAATGAAACGTTACATGATCATATGAGATGCAATGTTGATTCAAATTATGATTATCATGATTTTGTTAAAATACAAGAAGTACTTTGTCCATGTGATAGTGCTATTTATCTATCTATTTTCTTTGTTCAATTTTGTCCATTACAATATGTAAATGGTAAACCTATATTTGTACATATTTTAGGAAAACAGTATTCTGTGAATTCAAAATACGTGGTTTATTATAATAATTGTTGAATAAAATGTTGAATGAAAATATTTACATCTTGTTTTACTACTGTCATCAATGATCATCAATGAATATACAGTTCAACCGCATGTAACGAACAGCCTTGAAACAGACTATAAGAAAGAGTTCGCCTCATAAAATGACCATGTTACAATATCGATAAAAAGTTGTGTTTGTAAAATTGTGCGATGAACTATTTATCTTATAATTTCAATTATTAAAAATTTAAACAAATCCATCATTTGACTAAATGAGGCTTCTAAATGTTCCTGTTAACCACAGCAGAAATGCAAAGAAATACAATTTTAAAAAACCCAGTATTTCATAAATTTATTCATGTTCAATGTTGAGAATTTGCGTTTATGTCACGACTTTATGTGTATGATGTTTCAATGAGTATATTCATAAATATTATAAATGTATGATATAAATACATAAATATATAAATCCATAATTTAAATGTCCCATGATTATGAGACTCAAAACATAAATGCCAATTTAATTTTAAATCAGTTTATTAATCAACACTTGTAATGTGATTATGTAATTGTAATAATTTTGGAATTTCAAAACTAGGCTCATTCATTTGCGTCAAATCAAGAGAGTGAGTTCGCATTACCTCTTTAAAACCAGAAAGTTGTTTATATGCAGTTGTCCGATCAGGGAATGCTGGGACATTTCTGGTAGTTGACAGCATTAAGAGTGTTCTTGGACATGATTTTGCTGCAAACTTGGTACTTATACCATTGGAAGTCATGCGACATGACCCGGCCACCTGCTGGTACCCACATACGTATTTGACCCGGATATATACGGACACCAGCAGCGCTGATGCATCATGTCCGTCAAAGTTCTGGAACGGTAGGCCATGCAGTCTTGTCTGTTGAACTTCGGAGCGTAATTCTTCTGGTTTTAGTTTGGTTTACAATGTACTTTTTCACAGTCCTATATAAAGGTGTTGTTGACAACAGAATCCTTTATCCATGTCCCCTACTAGTATGCATATTATCTTACCGAGGGCTTCTCACTTTTGATTGTTATTGGTATTAAAGGGGCAGTAGAACGTTTTTTGCAAAATGTATTTTTTCAAATTTCTAATTTATAATGACTTAAAAGGGTAAAACATCTTATTAAACAAAACCAATTATCCGAAGTGGCAATAACGATGTTGCGTATAAAGCAAAAAATGCATAGCGGCCATTTTATTGTGAACACATTTTATTATTTCGAATGACAAAAATGATTCTCATGGCCTTACCGAATCATGTACACTCATTTTCCGAAGAGAGAATGGTGTTTTACTATTGTTGACATTATTTTTCAAATACATTTCATCCACTTATTTTAGCCAAAAAACGTGCTACTGCCCCTTTAAACAATGAACTGAATGATTGATGAAAGTTCATTAACAGAAAGGAAGTCCAAAGATATATTTCGTTTAAATTTGATATCCATTTATGAAAAATATTGAAATCCATGTTGAGAGAAATAATATATATACTGTTGATGTTTCCGTTGTTTTTATTCAATGCCTCCACGATGATCCGCTAGTTTTGAGTCACGACTCATTGTAATACGGTTTTCCTAGAATACATTCGTCGATTGTCAAACAAACACTTTTCTGCAGGATTCATTGTCATCCGTTTCATTTGGAAAATGTTAATGTTTGTTCAACATGTTTTTCATTATATATCTTATTCTAACATTTCTTTACAATTAAATTTTCTTTATGCATATATTGGTTTGTTATTTATTAACAGTGAATGATGTACATTCATGTCAGTATCAACGAGTTTCAAGTTATCGTTTTGATATGAATGAGATATGTATTCAATTGTATGCACAGGTAAAAATAGCAAGACGTGTAAAGGTATGTGCATGTACAATGTACTCGAATGATTCGTGAAAATCATGTGAAACTAACGTGAAATTCATGTGAAAATCACGCAAAATGTTCACGAGTTTCAGGTAAAAGTGTCACAAAATTCCAGCGAAATTTTCCCGAAAATCACTAGATATTCTCACAAAACTCACGTCAACTATCATCAACATTCAGCGTGAGCTTCGCAAAACGGGGTAACTGTCTTTATTGGACAACTGTATATGATGATGGACAGCTAATGTATGTCCTTAATCTTCGATATATCAAATCCTTCGATGTATCACTTGGTAATTTCACAAATGACAATTGCATGATTATTACATAAACATATAATTTAGTCGATTTCAAAAACCCAAATAGCTTATGTCACTTCATTTACACTTTATTATGAAGCTTTATTGACGTGACACGGCGCACAATGTGTCTGCCACATACGTAAGAGGCGAGCAGGCGACCATTCAGGCAGTCGCCGGGCTAAATTTAAGCTATTCCGGGTTATTAAAATTGTGTTATTAATAAATTGCAAATGTATATTGTCTCGATTTGAGGCTCATTTGATTCCGATATATAATGTACTTAGAGATAATAATTTGTCATTCTTCACAAAACTGCATTACAGAAAACTTCAAGTCGACGATACGTAGTATTGGTAGAGATACCAAATGAACGCTTCACCAAATCTCAATGGTTATCCTCATCATGTGATCATCTCATCGAGCAATGTTCACCAGTTCATTTCCTCGAGTAAAGTTCACTATTCATCACTTCGAAATTGTTTTCACATCCTATCGTAACTGTAACCGATTTATCACTTCTGACAGTATAATTCCTTCACTTTCTTAAGTAATCTTTACTCTTTGTTTTTTCCGAAAAGTAGACTTTCATTACACTTCTCGAATTTAACTTAATTACTCAACAACTTCCCACAGTAAACTGTTCTTTCTTTTAATCTATCTGTACTCAAACACACAGTGCGTGTTCAAATCACTTTCCGTTCATCAGGTCGGTGTCTGGCGTCCGTTGGTCCGTCCGTAAACTTTTCGGTTTTTAGACTTCTTTTCCAGAACCGCTATCTTCAGGTGGCTGAAATTATATGTACAGAATCCTTGGCCAAAGGGGATTCTAAATTGCAGATTTGGTGACAACCTAAAAAAAAATATTTTCATGCATCTTCTTTTCTTTTCTAGAAAGCTGAAATCTTGTGTAGAGGCACCTTAAGGCCCCTTTACACAGACATAAAGACGGTTGTGCGTCCTCTGTGCGACCAAAAAACATAACAGATCGCCGTTGGACGCTCAAGGGAGGCAGAATGGTTGCTCAGGTCGTGAGGAGGTGGCACAAGGGATGTTGAGACAATGGGGTTATTAAATTGTAGAAGTGGTCACAGGGTCACGACCTAAAATAAAACTATTTTCATCTTCTTCTCCAGTACCACGAGGTCCAGAAAGCTGAAATATTGTGTACAGGTTTCTTGGCCAATGGGAATCTTAAATTGTAGATTGAGTGACCTTGTGACCCCATATACATGGAGGGGTCACAGAGGTCACGAGTTTTGAGAAAAACAAATCAGAAAAAATAACAGAAAATGTTTCAAATGTTAATTTGGTTAAGTGGGTTCCTAGAGATATGACGTATCTGTGTGTCAGTCTTATTAATAACTCGTGGATTAAAATATCTTTCATTTTCGTTTGCCCACTGCCCATATAATGATTAAGCTCTACTGCCTTATCACCACCCAAAATAAATGTTACCGCCTTGTCACTTTCCTCAGGAAACAACAAGAGGTTGTGTCTACCAAAAATGCACATCTACATGATATAGGGAGACAGTAAACCAACTTTGGTGAAGAAAGGTCAAATAGATATAGAGATATGTTCCGGAAACAAACTGTACCCCTAAAAACAACAAAGTCCAAATTGTTACCATGGAAACAAAACAATAAATTGAAAAAAGCTGAAACCCCTAAAAGTCACATCGACATGATATTGAGAGACATTATACCAAATGTGATGAAGAAAGGTCACACTGATATGTTCCGGGACCAAGCTGCACCCTTCAAAAACAACAAAATCCAAATTGTTACCATGGAAACAAAACAATAAATTGAAAAAAGCTGAAACCCCTAAAAGTCACATCGACATGATATTGAGAGACATTATACCAAATGTGGTGAAGAAAGGTCACACTGATATGCTCCGGAACCAAGCTGCACCCTTCAAAACAACAGCATCCATATTGTTACCATGGAAACAAACAAAATAAAAAGTAAAAGCTGAAAGCACATCTACTTGTTATGGAGAGGCAATATACCAAATTTGATGAAGAATGGGCAAGTGGTTTTAGAGATAGGCTCCGGAAACAATGGGAACTTAACCAAAATATTTTCAAAAATAAGGTTCAACTCACTAAGAAAGTTAACCAGTTCTATCACTTCCCTAAATAAATGTAACCATTTTATCACTTCCCTAAGTAAAGTTAACAATTCTATCACTTTCATTACTAAAGTTAACCATTTCTACATTGATAAAGTAAAGTGAACTGTTCTATCACTACTAAAGTTAACAATTCAGTAAAGTTTAATGTCCGAGTTACTCTCAATTCCTTAAAAATAATGGAGCCGAGGCCCATTATTTTTAAGGAATGGAGACTTACGAGTTCATTAACCTATTTATATTACACTCAAAGTAATGCTCTTTTATAAAAATTACTTTAAATAACTAATTTCTTCTTAAACAATATGATGTGATGTGTAACTGTTCATTACTGAAAAATAATGGAGTGAAAGAACAATAGGATGACATCACAAGTGTAATTTAAATAACTTCCCTCAGTAAACCATTCTATTATTTCCATAAGTAAAGTTAATCATTCTTAAAACCTGATTAAGTAAAATCAACAATTCTTAGTTAAACGCTCTCCTGAGTAAAATTAACCAATATTTCCATAAGTACATTTAACCATTTTATCACTTTCGTAAGCAACGTTAACCAGTCTTGCATTTGACCAAGTAAAGTTAACCATTCTAACAATTCCATAAGCAAAGTTAACCAATCTGTCGTGGTAAAATAAGGTTAATCATTCTAACAATTCCATAAGCAAAGTTAACCAATCGGTCGTGGTAAAATATGGTTAATCATTCTAACAATTCCATAAGCAAAGTTAGCCAGTTATAATTCCTTCCCCAAGAAGACTCGTCTATCACTTTCAAGTTGAATGTACATTTATCGTCATCCTTTGAAGTTATTCATTTTATCCCTGTACTTTGTCCATATAAATATAACTAGTTTTTTTTACTTTAGTAGATGGCGTTTTCGGAAATGAAACCGCATTCTATTTTAAAATGTATTTAAAGGAGCAGAAGCACGTTTTTTGCAAATTTTATTTTTTCAAATTTCCCATTTATAATAATAGTTTATGTCATTTACATTAACTTTAGATGGTAAATCATCTTTTTACATAAACCAATTATCCGTAGTGGTAATAACGGTGTTGAGTATAAAGCAAAAACTGCATGGCGGCGATTTGATTGTGAACACATTTTATTATCTGAATTACAAAAACGATTACCATGGCTTTACCGAACCATATACACTCATTTTTAACTTGACAGAAGAGTGTTTTACTGTTGTCGACATTATTTTTCAAATACATTTCATCAACTTATTTTAGCGAAAAAAACGTCCTACTGCCCCTTTAACATACATTTCAATATGCAAAGCTAAGGAAACATGTCATCGCTTGTCGAAATGAACTTTCCTTGCTCGCTTAATTAAAGCTTTATTGAAACATGACGTTAGTGCATTATTCATTCTTCCTGGTTGATTTGAACAATTACCCTGTGTTTATTTATATTTGAAATCCCGCATATGAGCTGAAGGATTCACTGCGAAATCATACATTCTGGTCGATATAATTGTATTTATATACCTTTAAATCTAACAATCTAGCAATCTAACAGGTGCCAGTACCATTTTCTGAGGTCGCAGGTGGCCTTAAATGTGAATACATTTAAACGAACTAAACTTTTATCAACTGGTTAACGTTGTTCAAGTTTGCCCCACTGTTTCATGTGGGAGGCTTCTTTCCACTGCCGCCCCTATGGTTATAGTAAGACGTCATGGTGGTGAACGTCGTAATGTTGGCGCTGGTGTCACAATGGTTTCTAGCAAATTTAAGGTGTTCGTTCTTAGGGCTTTGCGATGTTGTCAGGGCAGTAGCAAAGCATTATATTTCATAAATGGATAAGGGGAATGCATTTATATTTCACAGTCGTAAGTACTAATGTTCTGCAGTATGTATGTTGTTATTATAATTGTTAACTGTGCCAATAGTTCAGAATTGTATTGTAATTATACCTCTTGCAGCGACGGGACAGTCACAGAGTTTTCTTCACCCAGAAATAGGTACATAATGTATACAAACATAAGTGAGTACATATATTTTTTTCAGAAAATATGCTGCAAATTGCTAAAGTGACGTAACTTCCATTTAAGTGCATGAAAGTGACCCTTTAACAGGTTTAATACAGTCATTATTATCAGTAGCGGCCATATCATTCCTGATAACATGCGATCTATAGATCGACTGTCCTATATCATGGATATACAGTCGATCTGACAGTGGTCGGTACGAGAGGTCGTCCGGTTGAAAAAAGTTCGATTTGACTAAATCAATTCCACCAAAACTGCCTGAGACTTATAGCTTCCCGTCCAGTTTTCAGAAACAGTATGTCGATAAACACATTTCTTTTGAAAAAAAAAAAGGTGTTACTAATAAGAAAGAAGACGGTATTAAGGTTGTACGTAATGAGTATTGTTTTATGATGAAAATATATATTTGCTCTATAATCCGTAACCTTAGATAAAAATGAAAAGTGCACTTGAGTTGACTTTTCCACCTTATGGAAATGCGACGAAGCTCAAAACAGTTATGGAGGCAAAGGTTATGCCTTGCATAAGGAAGTGGAGTAAGTTCTCATAGAAGCCGTATGTTTAGTACGGTCAATTTCCAAGTGTAGTCATCTGATTGGATAAAAGACCAGAAAAGGGAGTTAATTAATCATCAGGTCAAGCCGGGTATGAATCCTCTATATGAGTAGATATTTAACGTAATGTATACCCAGGAGATTATCATGCATAGTTATATACTTGATAAACCATAATATGCGGAGCTTGATGTGAAGTGTGTTAAGTAATATGACGATATTGCAGTTTAAGGGAACGGTAAAATTTTGTCTAATGTGACGATAAAACAAAATGGAGTGGCGTTAAAATTATTGGTTGAGTTTTCCTGTAAGATATTGGAAAAGAGGCCGTGTAGGTGAATGATAAGAATGTTTTTGTAGATAGGTATTTTGCCTTTCATAATATTTAAGGCATTTGAACTGATTGCTAAGGCAATGTTAATGTTCCTTGTAATTTATAACTTTTTGTCGAATTATCATGCAAGGAGTGGCTGCATAATTCATGTATCGTATTTTTTTTACTAAACAGCTGGGAAGTCGTTAATAACGCGTACGCTATACTGACAAGTCAAAAAACTAAATCCTAAAATCATGCATTTTAACAATCATGCAAAATCATTTAGCACAATATATGAAACCATTTGTTTGTACATACGGGTGAAATAAGACGTATGGTATGGGGCCAGACACTGTTGGACCATTACGTGATTATGTGCATACATTCTAGTCAAAATAGCTTGGTGATGTAGCAAGGCAGGCACCGGGATCAAAGTGATCTAAGTTTATATTGATTCGACGGGTGTTCACTGACGAAACACAAATCTAGATATGAATTGCTGTCAAATTATCACGGAGCATTAGTAATTATAAAATATGAACGTAAATGGAGTGCAGGTACCGATGATTTATTGTATGAGATTTAATGTTTTTAATTGATTTTATTTTCACTTTAGGGTCTTAAAAACAGACCTCGTAACATTTAATTGCAAATATTTTGTTTCACATTGTTCATATGATGACACGATCGGGCAATGTAAATACGTGGTGTTTTGGTTTGGTTTACTTTTTCACGTGTTGTTGACAACAGAATCCTTGATCCATGTCCCCTACTAGTATGCATATTATCTTACCGAGGGCTTCTCACTCTTGATTGTTATTGGTATTAAACAATGAACTGAATGATTGATGAAAGTTCATTAACAGAAAGGAAGTCCAAAGATATATTTCGTTTAAATTTGATATCCATTTATGGAAAATATTGAAATCCATGTTGAGAGAAATAATATATATACTGTTGATGTTTCCGTTGTTTTTATTCAATGCCTCCACGATGATCTGCTAGTTTTGAGCCACGACTCATTGTAGTACGGTTTTCCTCGAATACATTCGTCGATTGTCAAACAAACACTTTTCTGCAGGATTCATTGTCATCCGTTTCATTTGGAAAATTTTAATGTTTGTTCAACATGTTTTTCATTATATATCTTATTCTAACATTTCTTTACAATTAAATTTTCTTTATGCATATATTGGTTTGTTATTTATTAACAGTGAATGGTGTACATTCATGTCAGTATCAACGAGTTTCAAGTTATCGTTTTGATATGAATTAGATATGTATTCAATTGTATGCACAGGTAAAAATAGCAACACGTGTAAAGGTATGTGCATGTACAATGTACTCGAATGATTCGTGAAAATCATGAGAAACTAACGTGAAATTCATGTGAAAATCACGCAAAATGTTCACGAGTTTCAGGTAAAAGTGTCACAAAATTCCAGCGAAATTTCCCCGAAAATCACTAGATATTCTCACAAAACTCACGTCAACTATCATCAACATTCAGCGTGAGCTTCGCAAAACGGGGTAACTGTCTTTATTGGACAACTGTATATGATGATGGACAGCTAATGTAAGTCCTTAATCTTCGATATATCAAATCCTTCGATGTATCACTTGGTAATTTCACAAATGACAATTGCATGATTATTACATAAACATATAATTTAGTCGATTTCAAAAACCCAAATAGCTTATGTCACTTCATTTACAATTTATTATGAAGCTTATTGACGTGGCACGGCGCACAATTTGTCTGCCACATACGTAAGAGGCGAGCAGGCGACCATTCAGGCAGTCGCCGGGCTAAATTTAAGCTATTCCGGGTTATTAAAATTGTGTTATTAATGAATTGCAAATGTATATTGTCTCGATTTGAGGCTCATTTGATTCCGATATATAATGTACTTAGAGATAATAATTTGTCATTCTTCACAAACTGCATTACAGAAAACTTCAAGTCGACGATACGTAGTATTGGTAGAGATACCAAATGAACGCTTCACCAAATCTCAATGGTTATCCTCATCATGTGATCATCTCATCGAGTAATGTTCACCAGTTCATTTCCTCGAGTAAAGTTCACTATTCATCACTTCGAAATTGTTTTCACATCCAATCGTAACTGTAACCGATTTATCACTTCTGACAGTATAATTCCTTCACTTTCTTAAGTAATCTTTACTCTTTGTTTTTTCCCAAAGTAGACTTTCATTACACTTCTCGAATTTAACTTAATTACTCAACAACTTCCCACAGTAAACTGTTCTTTCTTTTAATCTATCTGTACTCAAACACACAGTGCGTGTTCAAATCACTTTCCGTTCATCAGGTCGGTGTCTGGCGTCCGTTGGTCCGTCCGTAAACTTTTCGGTTTTTAGACTTCTTTTCCAGAACCGCTATCTTCAGGTGGCTGAAATTATATGTACAGAATCCTTGGCCAAAGGGGATTCTAAATTGCAGATTTGGTGACAACCTAAAAAAACATATTTTCATGCATCTTCTTTTCTTTTCTAGAAAGCTGAAATCTTGTGTAGAGGCACCTTAAGGCCCATTTACACAGACATAAAGACCGTTGTGCGTCCTCTGTGCGACCAAAAAACATAACAGATCGCCGTTGGACGCTCAAGGGAGGCAGAATGGTTGCTCAGGTCGTGAGGAGGTGGCACAAGGGATGTTGAGACAATGGGGTTATTAAATTGTAGAAGTGGTCACAGGGTCACGACCTAAAATAAAACTATTTTCATCTTCTTCTCCAGTACCATGAGGTCCAGAAAGCTGAAATATTGTGTACAGGTTTCTTGGCCAATGGGAATCTTAAATTGTAGATTGAGTGACCTTGTGACCCCATATACATGGAGGGGTCACAGAGGTCACGAGTTTTGAGAAAAACAAATCAGAAAAAATAACAGAAAATGTTTCAAATGTTAATTTGGTTGAGTGGGTTCCTAGAGATATGACGTATCTGTGTGTCAGTCTTATTAATAACTCGTGGATTAAAATATCTTTCATTTTCGTTTGCCCACTGCCCATATAATGATTAAGCTCTACTGCCTTATCACCACCCGAAATAAATTTTACCGCCTTGTCACCTTCCTCAGGAAACAACAAGAGGTTGTTTCTACCAAAAATGCACATCTACATGATATAGGGAGACAGTAAACCAACATTGGTAAAGAAAGGTCAAATAGATATAGAGATATGTTCCGGAAACAAACTGTACCCCTAAAAACAACAAAGTCTAAATTGTTACCATGGAAACAAAACAATAAATTGAAAAAAGCTGAAACCCCTAAAAGTCACATCGACATGATATTGAGAGACATTATACCAAATGTGGTGAAGAAAGGTCACACTGATATGCTCCGGAACCAAGCTGCACCCTTCAAAACAACAGTATCCATATTGTTACCATGGAAACAAACAAAAAGTAAAAGCTGAAAGCACATCTACTTGTTATGGAGAGGCAATATACCAAATTTGATGAAGAATGGGCAAGTGGTTTTAGAGATAGGCTCCGGAAACAATGGGAACTTAACCAAAACTATTTTCAAAAATAAGGTTGAACTCACTAAGAAAGTTAACCAGTTCTATCACTTCCCTAAATAAATGTAACCATTTTATCACTTCCCTAAGTAAAGTTAACAATTCTATCACTTTCATTACTAAAGTTAACCATTTGTACATTGATAAAGTAAAGTGAACTGTTCTATCACTACTAAAGTTAACAATTCAGTAAAGTTTAATGTCCGAGTCATCTCAATTCCTTAAAAATAATGGAGCCGAGGCCCATTATTTTTAAGGAATGGAGACTTACGAGTTAATTAACCTATTTATATATTACACTCAAAGTAATGCTCTTTTATAAAAATTACTTTAAATAACTAATTTCTTCTTAAACAATATGATGTGATGTGTAACTGTTCATTACTGAAAAATAATGCAGTGAAAGAACAATAGGATGACATCACAAGTGTAATTTAAATAACTTCCCTCAGTAAACCATGCATTCTATTATTTCCATAAGTAAAGTTAATCATTCTTAAAACCTGATTAAGTAAAATCAACAATTCTTAGTTAAACGCTCTCCTGAGTAAAATTAACCAATATTTCCATAAGTACATTTAACCATTTTATCACTTTCGTAAGCAACGTTAACCAGTCTTGCATTTTACCAAGTAAAGTTAACCATTCTAACAATTCCATAAGCAAAGTTAACCAATCTGTCGTGGTAAAATAAGGTTAATCATTCTAACAATTCCATAAGCAAAGTTAACCAATCTGTCGTGGTAAAATAAGGTTAATCATTCTAACAATTCCATAAGCAAAGTTAGCCAGTTATAATTCCTTCCCCAAGAAGACTCGTCTATCACTTTCAAGTTGAATGTACATTTATCGTCATCCTTTGAAGTTATTCATTTCATCCCTGTACTTTGTCCATATAAATATAACTAGTTTTTTTTACTTTAGTAGATGGCGTTTTCGGAAATGAAAGCGCATTCTATTTTAAAATGTATTTAAAGGAGCAGTAGCACGTTTTTTGCAAATTTTATTTTTTCAAATTTCCCATTTATAATAATAGTTTATGTCATTTACATTAACTTTAGAGGGTAAATCATCTTTTTACACAAACCAATTATCCGTAGTGGTAATAACGGTGTTGAGTATAAAGCAAAAACTGCATAGCGGCGATTTGATTGTGAACACATTTTATTATCTGAATTACAAAAACGATTACCATGGCTTTACCGAACCATATACACTCATTTTTAACTTGACAGAAGAGTGTTTTACTGTTGTTGACATTATTTTTCAAATACATTTCATCAACTTATTTTAGCGAAAAAAACGTCCTACAGCCCCTTTAACACACATTTCAATATGCAAAGCTAAGGAAACATGTCATCGCATGTCGAAATGAACTTTCCTTGCTCGCTTAATTAAAGCTTTATTGAAACATGGCGTTAGTGCATTATTCATTCTTCCTGGTTGATTTGAACAATTACCCTGTGTTTATTTATATTTGAAATCCCGCATATGAGCTGAAGGATTCACTGCGAAATCATACATTCTGGTCGATATAATTGTATTTATATACCTTTAAATCTAACAATCTAGCAATCTAACAGGTGCCAGTACCATTTTCTGAGGTCGCAGGTGGCCTTAAATGTGAATACATTTAAACGAACTAAACTTTTATCAACTGGTTAACGTTGTTCAAGTTTGCCCCACTGTTTCATGTGGGAGGCTTCTTTCCACTGCCGCCCCTATGGTTATAGTAAGACGTCATGGTGGTGAACGTCGTAATGTTGGCGCTGGTGTCACAATGGTTTCTAGCAAATTTAAGGTGTTCGTTCTTAGGGCTTTGCGATGTTGTCAGGGCAGTAGCAAAGCATTATATTTCATAAATGGATAAGGGGAATGCATTTATATTTCACAGTCGTAAGTACTAATGTTCTGCAGTATGTATGATGTTGTTATAATTGTTAACTGCGCCAATAGTTCAGAATTGTATTGTAATTACACCTCTTACAGCGACGGGATAGTCACAGAGTTGTCTTCACTCAGAAATAGGTACATAATGTATACAAACATAAGTGAGTACATACATTTTTTTTAGAAAATATGCTGCAAATTGCTCAAGTGACGTAAGGTCCTTTTAAGTTGATGAAAGTGACCCTTTAACAGGTTTAATACAGTCATTATTATCTGTAGAGGCCATCTCATACCTGATAACATGCAATCTAAATATATTTAAATAGACTGTCCTATATCATGGATATACAGTCGATCTGACAGTGATGGTTACGAAAGGTCGTCCCATTGACAAAATAGAGAAGTTCGATTTGACCAATCAAGTCTGTTGTCACAATTTCCACTAAAACTGCTTGAAAATTATAGCTTCCCGTCCAGTTTTCATAAACAGTATGTCGATAAACTCTTTCTTTTGAAAATAAAATAATGTTTTGTTACTAATAAGAAAGAAGACGGTATTAAGGTTGTATGTAATGAGTATTGTTTTATGAGGAAAACATATATTTGCTCTATAATCCGTAACCTTAGATAAAAATAAAAAGTTCACTTGAGTTGACCTTTCCAGTGAAGAGTTATCACTCCTTACAAAAAGTAGAACTCCTTTATCAAATAACTTGGCTCGTGGCATTCGTTTTTTCTCTCTAATTATTTCTGAGCAATACTAGTCTTCACTTTTTATAATTTTTCATTTATCCTTATTTGCTGACAGGACTTTCAAAGTTTGGGTAGCTCGGTGGTTTCCGATTGACAGTCAATTACTCCTTTCATGGTACATAGGCGAAACAATGTCTTGAGTTTTGAGAAAGCTCAGGCGAGATAAGGCCTCTTTTTTATTGGTTTAGCTGCGTAATTCAAAGTTCAACGGGACAGCCTTTTGCATTAGTGGATGTTAGATCAACACGGTATAATATTATATAGCTGTTGATCTAAAGTTATTTAGATTGGATAACATGAAGGCGTTTTTTCATCTATTTTAACTTTAATGATAACAACAATGATCTCCGTCATGGATTAATGGTATGTCGTCATGTAACGCTTTGTGACGTCACAAAATTCTAGGTTTGACACACCGAAGTTGAGATAATGGAATTAAACAAATATTATATCATATAATCAAACACACTCATAGTATAGTTGATACATGCATATCGGTGAAAAGTGAATATATTTTAAACTCGTAATTAACATATGCATGCGACATGAATGGACAGCAGTTGAGGTTACGGGATCAAACAGATAGCAAAGTATTCAACACCGGACACATTCACAGTCTGAAGTGTATTAGACACGATGTTCTGTCCCACATCCACTGCTCCCAGTGTACCGGGTGATTTATTATAACTGATGTAGTATACAGTGTCTCTGTAGTAAATTAGATTCCAAATATATAAACTTAACTCTGTTACCTCACTACTTCTGTTGGTAGACAGGGACATTTTCATCAGTTCCATCTCCTTACCGTAATATAGGAGACCGTTGGATATATCGAGAGTCACTGCATACATGAAATTACCAGTAGTAAGAATAGTTAACCCACTGCCATCATATCTAACACTGTATAGTTTATAAAAATTACAACCATAGATAACCTTTCTTTCAGGATACACAGAAATACCACGGGGGAAGTGATCATAACCTGACAAGCTGACTAAAGTAGTGAAGTGCTTCCCCTGCAGCGACATCCTGCTGATTGTGTAACTAGGATGAAAAGTAGAAAGAAATACAACTCCTATCTTCTCATCAGCTGCCATACCGTATGTTTCAACATTGTGTCTCACTGTTCTAACCGTTGTACTATGGAGTGGTGATGAAATTATCTTGTCAGGCTCGTTCAAACCTACCAAAAGAGAGTTTAGTTTTGAAATATAGAGTACAGATGTAACTTCTTTCAGATTGAGATATGAATAAATGTCAAGAGTATTACTATGTATCTCGACTTGACGGAATTGATGATCACTAGATGACCATATTGGGGCGATAAGGATCCGGCTTCTCTCTGGTTGTGGTTCAGATGTTGTTAGTCTTGTTGTTGGAGTTGTTTCTACAACAGCAGTGGTCGAGGGGGCTGTAGAAGATGTTTGAGTTGTTGTTTCTGAGGCTGAATCAGTTTCTTCGTTGATAGTTTTCTTTGAGTCTTTACATGACTTGTTCTCTGTCGTCAATGTCTGGTTTAGCTCACTTATTTGACGGTCATATTTGATTAATCTGTTATTCATAATCTCCGAATAAAGACATTTGGAGCATTCAATCATTGAATCAGTATCTTTTTTGCTCGTATTATTTGATGGTGAACATGAATCACTCTGTTCTCCCAACTTCAGTACAAGTTCCCTAATTTGATGATCACGTTGTGCTAATTGAGCTGTAAGAAGTTCAGATTTCACAAGATATTTAGAACAAGTCATCAACTCACTTTTTTCGGTTTCACCTTTCTGAAGTGCTTCCCTGTATATTTGATTGTCCTCCTGAACACGTCCTAGAGATTTCTTCATTTGGTGAAGTTCTCTCTTCATCTGATGGTTTGTCCGTTGTAGATGTCTTATCTCGGAGATAACCTGAGATTTAATCATGTCTTCAAAGGACTCACTTCTAAGTATATCAGACAGGGCCTCTGTAACGTGTTGCCGTATGTTGGTAGTCAGTTCAGTCTTGAGAGAAAGTAATTTATCTTCCTGTTTGTTGATGAGAACTGCTTTCTCAATGGACATCTGGGTTTCAAAGGTATCAAGCCTGTTAGAAAGGATATCCAATCTATCATTAACTAGCTCCATATCCTCAGTACACTGGACACCACACAGCAATGTGAAGGTGATACACACACAGAGAACGGTGTACACCTCCATTGTGTATATAATACAAACAGAGTTGTTAACACTGGCCCGTTCAGTGCAGCAATGCGGTGACTATCTATCGTGTAAGCTGTATAAAGCAGTGTCACCTTGACTATGTTTATCAGACGACTTTGTACTGCATGTAGATACTTGATGAGTTTGGCATGAACCCAGGTTATACACGTCAGGTCAACATGACATAGACTCCTTGTCTGATATCTAGTGTAGTTGCCGAGAATACCAGAGCGTGATAGAAATTTCCACTAATATCATGTTCAGGTTTTAAAAAGTGATGTTTTGAGAAATGAGTTAAAGGGGCAGTAGCACGTTTTTTCGGTGAAATAAGTTGATGAAATGTATTTGAAAAATAATGTCACCAACTGTAAAACACCCTTCACTCTTTGGAAAATCAAGTTGAAAAATGAGTGTACAGGGTTCCGTAAAGCCATGGGAATCGTTTTTGTCATTCGAAATAATAAAATGTGTTCACAATAAAATGGCCGCCATGCAATTTTTGCTTTATACGCAACACCGTTGTTACCACTGTGGCTAATTGGTTTGTGTAATAAGATGTTTTACCCTCTAAAGTAAATATAAATGACATAAACTATCATTATAAATGGGAAATTTGAAAAAATAAAATTTGCGAAAAACGTGCTACTGCCCCTTTAAGCATCGCTTGACAATGCTTAGCTATGCAGTAGTATGCTTATTTGATATATTTACTGTAACTAAAAATATATGTAAATACAATTGCAGAAAGCAATTTGAAAAAAATAGTTTAAAATGTTATATAATTTAACTGTTGTACTTTTTTTTGCAAATTATGCCTTCTCAAATTTGCTATTTATTATTAAAGTTTATACAATATATTGATATATATATATTGAGGGAAAACATATCACATGACCCGAGTATCGGTATTGGAAGAAAATGGTGCGACTAATAATAACAGTGGTGTTAAACTATTCAGTGTAGGAGGTAGATGTGTAGGTCTCATGCGAGTTTAAGAGTTCAGCTAGCAAGATGCTTGACCATGCCATCATGGTGCCATAGTTAAAACTCTACTCTGAGTGTTTAGTTATCGCTACATCAGTCAGATCACTTAAACTACCTTCGATGGCCATTTTAATGAGAACACCTTAAAATAGCTACTTGATGGGAAATGGACTAACATGGCTTAACCGAATCATGTACATTCGTTTTGGTAATCTTTTTATTGATTGAGGGGTATTATTCAATCTCGATATAATTTATTTACCTTTTCACGAGATCACTTTATTTCATTAAGAACGACGTGGTACAGCGTCTTTAAGGTATAACATAAAATATTAGAAAAGTAAACTTGAATAGTTTATTTGTTTAGCATTTACGAACATCACAATTCTAACAGCTCAATATCCCAAGTATATGTAACACCATAGTCACATGAGTGAAAACACGATCCACACAGAGAAAAAAGTGGCTGTAAATAGTAAGCAATACAGAGCTGATAACGCTTTAACATATTACCCTCAATGTAGCATTGCAGAGTTCACCTATCTGTGTGTGCTATATAAAGCCGAGTTTCAGCTTGGCGTATTCTATCAGACTTTCTTGCAGTATGGGTAAATACATTCTCGGTTACCCAGGGTTTTATATATGCTCCGTTTCTATCCACTATATCACCCATGGGAAATTTCATCAGAGAAATCTGTACTCAAATTACCCGCAGCTTGGTCCTGCAAGCCAATGACAATTCATATCACTTCGTTGCAAAGCACGCAAGGTCATGTTGTTAGCCATCCGTAACCGGTTATCTCCCATGACCATTTCCGTCTTATCCTATTGAGCATTTTCTTTGGTTACTGACTTCGTCACGCGGTCCAAGGGCGGGTAATTTTAGAATAGATTTATCTGATAGAGTTTCCCATGGGTGATATAGTGGAGAGTAACGGAGCATATATAAAACCATGGGTAACCGAGGATGCATGTGGGAGGCTTCTTTCTAATGCCGCCCCTATGGTTAGTAAGACGCCATAGCGGTGAACGTCGTAATGTTGGCGACGTTGTCACAATGATTTCTAGCAAGTTTAAGGTGCTCGTTCTAAGGGCTTTGCGATGTTGTCAGGGCAGTAGCAAAGCATTATATTTCATAAATGGATAAGGGGAATGCATTTATATTTCACAGTCGTAAGTACTAATGTTCTGCAGTATGTATGTTGTTGTTATAATTGTTAACTGCGCCAATAGTTCAGAATTGTATTGTAACCACACCTCTTACAGCGACGGGATAGTCACAGAGTTTTCTTCACCCAGAAATAGGTACATAATGTATACAAACATAAGTGAGTACATACATGTTTTTTTAGAACATATGCTGCAAATTGCTAAAGTGACGTAACGTCCATTTAAGTTCATGAAAGTGACCCATTAACAGGTTTAATACAGTCATTATTATCTGTAGAGGCAATCTCATACCTGATAACATGCAATCTAAATATATTTAAATAGACTGTCCTATATCATGGATATACAGCCGATCTAACAGTGATCGGTACGAAAGGTCGTCCCGTTGACAAAAGAGAGAAGTTCGATTTGACTAAATTAATTCAACTAAAACTGCCTGAGAATTATAGCTTCCCGTCCAGTTTTCATAAACAGTATGTCGATAAACTCTTTCTTTTTAAAATAAAATAATGTTTTGTTACTAATAAGAAAGAAGACGGTATTAAGGTTGTACGTAATGAGTATTGTTTTATGAGGAAAACATATATTTGCTGTATAATCCGTAACCTTAGATAAAAATAAAAAGTTCACTTGAGTTGACTTTTCCAGTGAAGAGTTATCACTAACAGTAGAACTCCTTTATCAAATAACTTGGCTCGTGGCATTCATTTCTCTCTAATTATTCCGGGGCAATACTAGTCTTCACTTTTTATAATTTTTCATTTATCCTTATTTGCTGACAGGACTTTCGATGTCTGGAGTTTTGAGAAAGCTCAGGCCAGATAAGGCCTCTTGTTTATTGGTTTAGCTGCGTAATTCAAAGTTCAACGGGACAGCCTTTTGCATTAGTGGATGTTAGATCAACACGGTATAATATTATATACCTGTTGATCGAAAGTTATTTAGATTGGATAACATGAAGGCGTTTTTTCATCTATTTTAACTTTAATGATAACAACAATGATCTTCCGTCATGGATTAATGATATGTCGTCATGTAACAATTTATGACGTCACAAAATTCTAGGTTTGACACACCGAAGATGAGATAATGGAATCAAACAAATATTATATAATATAATCAAACACACTCATAGTATAGTTGATACATGCATATCGGTGAAAAGTGAATACATTTTAAACTCGTAATTAACATGCGACATGAATGGACAGCAGTTGAGGTTACGGAATCAAACAGATAGCAAAGGTGCCAACACCGGACACCTTCACAGTCTGAAGTGTATAAGACACGATGTTCTGTCCCACATCAACTGCTCCCAGTGTACCGGGTGATTTATTATAACTGATGTAATATACAGTGTCTCTGTAGTAAATTAGATTCCAAATATAAAAACTGAACTGCGTCACATCACTACTTGTGTTGGTAGACAGGGGCATTTTCATCAGCTTCTTCTCCTTACCGTAATATAGGAGACCGTTGGATATATCGAGAGTCACTGCATACATGTCACTACCTGTAGTGAGAATAGTTAACCCACTGCCATCATATCTAACACTGAATAGTTTATTAAAATTACAACCATAGATAATCTTTCTTTCAGGATACACAGAAATACCACGGGGGTAGTGACCATAACCTGACAAGCTGACTAAAGCAGTAAAGTCCTTCCCCTGCAGCGACATCCTGCTGATTGTGAAACTAGGATGATAAGTAGAAAGAAATACAACCCCTATTTTCTCATCAGCTGCCATACCGTGCGTTATAACATTGTGTCTCACTGTTCTAACCATTGTACTATGGAGTGTTGATGAAAATATCTTCTTAGGCTCGTACAAACCTACCAAAAGAGAGTTTAGTTTTGAAATATAGAGTACAGATCTAACTTCTTTCAGATAGAGATATGAATAAATGTCAAGAGTATTACTATGTTTATCGACTTGACGGAACTGATGATGTGCAGATGAAGATAGTGGAGCGATAAGGATCCGGCTTCTCTCTGGTTGTGGTTCAGATGTTGTTAGTCTTGTTGGTGGAGTTGTTTCTACAACAGCAGTGGTCGAGGGGGCTGTAGAAGATGTTTGAGTTGTTGTTTCTGAGGCTGACTCAGTTTCTTCGTTGATAGTTTTCTTTGAGTTTTTACATGATTTGTTCTCTGTCGTCAATGCCTGGTTAAGCTCACTTATTTGACGGTCATATTTGATTAATCTGTTAGTCATAATCTCCGAATAAAGACATTTGGAGCATTCCATCACTGAATCAGTATCTTTGTTGCTGGTATTATTTGATGGTGAACATGAATCACTCTGTCCTCCCAACTTCTGTTCAAGTTCCCTAATTTGATGATAACTTTGTGCTAACTGAGCTGTAAGAAGTTCAGATTTCACAAGATACTTAGAACAAGTCATCAACTCACTTTTTGCGGTTTCACCTTTCTGAAGTGCTTCCCTGTATAGTTGATTGTCCTCCTGAACACGTCATAGAGATTTCTTCATTTGGTGAAGTTCTCCCTTCATCTGATTGTTTGTCCGTTGTAGATTTCTCATCTCGGAGATAACCTGAGACTTAATCATATTTTCAAAGGACTCACTTCTAAGTATATCAGACAGGGCATCAGTGACGTGTTGCCGTAGCTTGGTCTTCAGTTCAGTCTTGAGAGAAAGTATTTTTTCTTCCTGTTTGTTGATGAGAACTGCTTTATCAATGGACATCTGGGTTTCAAAGGTATCAAGTCTGTTAGAAAGTATATCAAATCTATCATTAAGTAGTTGCATATCCTCAGTACACTGGACACCACACATCAGTATGAAGGTGATCAACACACAGAGAACGTTGTACACCTCCATTGTGTATATAATACAAACAGAGTTGTTAACACTGGCCCGTTCAGTGCAGCAATGCGGTGACTATATATCGTGTAAGCTTTATGAAGCAGTTTCACCTTGACTATGTTTATCAGACGACTTTGTACTGCATGCATATACTTGATGTGTTTGGCATGAATCCAGGTTATACACGTCAGGTCAACATGACATAGACTCATTGTCTAATATCTAGTGTAGTTGCCGAGAATACCAGAGCGTGATAGAAGTTTCCACTTATATCATATTCAGGTTTTAAAAAGTGATGTTTTGAGAAATGAGTTAAAGGGGCTGTAGCATGTTTTTTTCGGTGAAATAAGTTGATGAAATGTATTTGAAAAATAATGTCACCAATAGTAAAACACCCTTCTCTCTTCGGAAAATCACGTTAAAAATGAGTGTACATGGTTCGGTGAGGCCATGAAAATCATTTTTGTCATTCGAAATAATAAAATGTGTTCACAATAAAATGGCCGCCATGCATTTTTGCTTTATACGCAACATCGTTATTGCCACCTCGGATAATTGGTTTAATGTCACCAACAGTAAAACACCCTTCTCTCTTTGGAAAATTAAGTTGAGAAATTAGTGTACAGGGTTCCGTAAAGCCATGGGATTCGTTTTTGTCATTCGAAATAATAACTATAAACCGTTGTTACCACTATGGCTAATTGGTTTGTGTAATAAGATGTTTTACCCTCTAAAGTAAATATAAATGACATAAACTATCATTATAAATTGGAAATTTGAAAAAATAAAATTTGCGAAAAACGTGCTACTGCCCCTTTAAGCATCACTTCACAATGCTTAGCTATGCAGTAGTATGCTTATTTGATATATTTACTATAACTAAAAATATATGTAAATACAATTGCAGAAAGCAATTTGAAAAAAATATTTTAAAATGTTGTATAATCAAACTGTAGCACTATTTTTGCAAATTAGCCTTCTCAAATTTGCTATTTATTATTAAAGTTTATACAATATATTGTTATATTACCCATATGGGAAGACGGACACAGGGTAGTATTTTTCCTGTAAGTCACATGGGAGTTACACCTTTTTCTGGCTTTTGATTGGCTGTTACAGAAAAATAAGAATTTCATTGGTTGCCGGAACTACTTCATTCATCTTTCTTACTTTTCCCGACTAGTAACTTTAGAAACTGTCTTCTGCACTTTAACATGTTTTATTTGTTTCCCGCAGTTGAAATTAGCGTTTTGGTACATGTGCCGACGCATCAAATGTCGGAGGAAGCATTTAAATTGTCCGAAATTTAAAGAAACTAGCGATTACTGCTTGACTGTATAACCACGGAAAGCTTCAAGAGCGACGGCGATCGTTCGAATGTAATGACGTCATAGGCGCGAGCGGTTATGACGTCACAGTGTCGATTGTAACGTCACAGGGCTTTTCGGTTTGAGCCGACTTGTTTTTGAGCTTCGCACACCTCTTGATATGGATGTTGCAATAACTTATATGTATAATCATGGATTGATAGTAATTGGCAGGAATACAAAACTTTCAACTAAAGCCACATCTTTCTTTTATTGTGAAAGACATTTTCGCAGGGGACATTTTAATCGTGCGGAGTAAACAAGGATAGGTACGTAAGAAGTGAATCCACGTCACACGCGTATGGACATGGAGATTCATCTCCTTCTCGGGTCCTTTTAGAGAAGCTATTGGCTTTTAATATTCGCGTTTTTACTTTAATTTGTCATATGGGTAATATAAACAATAACCAACTCGTGACGGGGAATGGCAGGTTATCTTTCCCTCGTTATATCAATTGTGTGTAATTCTCTCGCCAAGGCTCGAGAATTACTCAAATGATATAACTCGGGAAAGATAATCTGTCATTCCCCGTCACTCGTTAGTTATTGTCTAAATATATATATATTGAGGGAAAACATATTACATGACCCGATTATCGGTATTGGAAGAACATGGCGCGACTAATAATGACAGTGGTGTTGAACTATTCAGTGTAGGAGGTAGATGTGTAGGTGTCATGCGAATTTAATAGTTCAGCTAGCAAGATGCTTTACCATGCCATCATGGTGCCTTAGTTAAAACTCTACTCTGAGTGTTTAATTATCGCTACATCAGTCAGGTCACTTGAACTACCTTCTAGTGGCCATTTTAATGAGAACACCTTAAAATAGCTACTCGATGGACTAACATGGCTTAACCGAATCATGTAAATTCGTTTTTGTAATCTTTTTATTGATTGACGGGTATTATTCATTCTCGATATAACGTATTTACCTTTTCACGAGATCACTTATTCATTAAGAACGACGTGGTACAGCGTCTTTAAGGAATAACATAAAATATTAGAAAAGTAATTTTGAATAGTTTATTTGTTTAGCATTTACGAACATCAAATTTCTAACAGCTCAATATCCCCAGTATATGTAACACCATAGTCTCATGAGTGAAACACGATCCACGCAGAGAAAAAAGTGGCTGTAAATAGTAAGCAATACAGAGCTGCTGACGCTATAACATATTACGCTCAATGTAGCATTGCAGAGTTCACCTATCTGTGTGTGCTACAAAGCCGAGTTTCAGACAATTCATATCACATCATTGCAAAGCACTCGAGGTCATTCTGTTAGCCATCCGTAACCGGTTATCTTCCTTGACCATTTCCGTCTTAACGTATTGAGTATTTGCTCTGGCTACTGACTACGTCACGCCGGCCAAGGGCGGGTAATTTGAGTACAGATTTCGCTGACAGAGTTTCCCATGGGTGATGTAGTGGAGAGAAACGGAGCATATATAAAACCCTGTCTAACCGAGGATGGGGTAGATACTGTATGTATGTGGCCCGAGTTCAGTCTATTCTATCAGGATATGGTGACGTCAGAAGTCTTTTCTATTTACTGAGTATTCCAAGAAAACCATGTCCACTATTGTCAAATCTTAACTGTTTGGATTGAGTACAGTCAAATTTAGCAATAGTTAACCAGTAGGATGATATGAAATATTACATAAACTGAACACCAAAAGAAATTTAAACACCTCTTTGCTTTTGAATATCATTAAAAGTTAAGTGCTTAGAGGAATTTGCTTTGTTGTGTTGTAACACTCCATCAGTTTAGTGTCTTGTGCTAAAATAGCAGAACATAGACTTCAAGCATTGAAAGAGCAGTTCCGTAATGGTCAAAGAGGCATCATGCTATATATGGATGAAGTATCTCACCTTGTCAATTTAGTTTAAATAATGTTGATATTAATCATTGCATGTTGAATGAAATGTTACATGATCATATGAGATGCAATGTTGATTCAAATTATGATTATCATGATTGTGTTAAAATACAAGAAGTGCTTTGTCCATGTGATAGTGCTATTTATCTATCTATTTTCTATCAATTTTGTCCATTGCAATATGTAAATGTTAAACCTATATTTGTACATAATTTAGGAAAACAGTATTCTGTGACCTCAAAATACGTGGTTTATTATAATAATTGTTGAATAAAATGTTGAAGGAAAATATTTACATCTTGTTTTACTACTGTCATCAATGATCACCAATGAATGTACAGTTCAACCGCATGTAACGATCAGCCTTGAAACAGACTATAAGAAAGAGTTACTCCTCATAAGTAACGACCATGTTACAATATCGATAAATAGTTGTGTTGGTAAAATTGTACGATGAACTATTTATCTTATAACTGTAATTATTAAAAATTTAAACAAATCCATTCATGTTAACCACAGCTGACTTCAGAGATGCAAAGAAATACAATAAAACAAACAGTATTTCATAAATTTATTCATGTTCAATGTTGAGAATTTGCGTTTATGTCACGACTTTATGTGTATGATATGTTTCAATGAGTATATTCAAAATCACACATAAATATTATAAATATATGATATAAATACACAAATATATAAAATCCATAATTTAAATGTCCCATGATGATGAGACACAAAACATAAATGCCAATTTAATTCTAAACCAGTTTATTAATCAACATTCACTTGTGATGTGATTATGTAATTGTAATCATTTTGGAATGGCTCATTCATTTGCGTCAAATCAAGAGAGTGAGTTCCCATTACCTCTTTTAAACCAGAAAGTTGTTTATATGCAGTAGTCAGATCAGGGAATGCTGGGACATTTCTGGTAGTTGACATTATTAAGAGTGTTCTTGGACATGATTTTGCTGCAACGTGGTACTTGACGGAAGTCATGTGACATGACCCGGCCACCTGCTGGTACCCACATACGTATTTGACCCGGATATATACGGGACATCAGCAGCGCTGATGCATCATGTCCGTCAAGGTTCGGGAACGGTAGGCCATGCAGTCTTGTCTGTTGAACTTCGGTGCGTAATTCTTCTGGTTTTGGTTTGATTTACAATGTACTTTTTCACAGTCCTATATAAATGTGTTGTTGAAAACAGAATCCTTGATCCGTGTCCCCTACTAGTATGCATATTATCTTACCGAGGGCTTTTAACTTTTACTTGTTATTGGTATTAAACAATGAACTGAATGATTAATGAAAGTTCATTAACAGAAAGGATGTCCAAATATACATTTCGTTTAAATTTGATATCCATTTATGGAAAATATTGAAATCCATGTTGAGAGAAATAATATATATACTGTTGATTTTTCTATCGTTTTTATTCAACGCCTCCACGATGATCTGCTAGTTTTGAGCCACGACTCATTGTAGTACGGTTTTCCTTGAATACATTCGTCGATTGTCAAACAAACACTTTTCTGCAGGATTCATTGTCATCCGTTTCATTTGGAAAATGTTAATGTTTGTTCAACATTTTTTTCATTACATATCTTATTCTTACATTTCTTTACAATTAAATTTTCTTTATGCATATATTGGTTTGTTATTTATTAACAGTGAATGATGTACATTCATGTCAGTATCAACAAGCTTCAAGTTATCGTTTTGATATGAATGAGATCAATTGTATTCAGTTGCATGCACAGGTAAAAATAGTAACACGTGTAAACTTTAATGTATGTGAATGGACGATGTACTCGAATGATTCGTGAAAATCATGAGAAACTAACGTGAAAATCATGTGAAAATCACGCAAAATGTTCACGAATTTCAGGTAAAAGTGTCGCAAACTTCCAGCGAAATTTCCCCGAAAATCACTAGATATTCTCACAAAACTCACGTCAACTATCATCAACATTCAGCGTGAGCTTCGCAAAACGGGGTAACTGTCTTTATTGGACAACTGTATATGATGATGGACAGCTAATGTATGTCCTTAATCTTCGATATATCAAATCCTTCGATATATCACTTGGTAATTTCACAAATGACAATTGCATGATTATTACATAAACATATAATTTAGTCAATTTCAAAAACCCAAATAGCTTATGTCACTTCATTTACAATTTATTATGAAGCTTATTGACGTGGCATGGCGCACAATTTGTCTGCCACATACGTAACAGGCGAGCAGGCGGCCATTCAGGCAGTCGCCGGGCTCAATTTAAGCTATTCCGGGTTATTAAAATTGTGTTATTAATAAATTGCAAATGTATATTGTCTCGATTTGAGGCTCATTTGATTCCGATATATAATGTACTTAGAGAATATAATTAGTCATTCTTCACAAAACTGCATTACAGAAAACTTCAAGTCGACGATACGTAGTATTGGTAGAGATACCAAATGAACGCTTCACCAAATCTCAATGGTTATCCTCATCATGTGATCATCTCATCGAGTAATGTTCACCAGTTCATTTCCTCCAGTAAAGTCACTATTCATCACTTCGAAATTGTTTTCACATCCAATCGTAACTGTAACCGATTTATCACTTCTGACAGTATAATTCCTTCACTTTCTTAAGTAATCTTTACTGTTTGTTTTTTCCCAAAGTAGACTATCATTACACTTCTCGAATTTAACTTAATTACTCAACAACTTCCCACAGTAAACTGTTCTTTCTTTTAATCTATCTGTAATCAAACACACAGTGAGTGTTCAAATCACTTACTGCTCATCAGGTCGGCTTCTGACGTCCGTTGGTCCGTCCGTAAACTTTTCGCTTTTTAGAGTTCTTATCCAGAACCGCTATCTTCAGGTGGCTGAAATTATATGTACAGACTCCTTGGCCAAAGGGGATTCTAAATTGTAGATTTGGTGACAACCTAAACAAAACATATTTTCATGCATCTTCTTTTCTTTTCTAGAAAGCTGAAATCGTGTGTAGAGGCACCTTAGCCAATCGGGTTATTAAATTGTAGAAGGGGTCACAGGGTCACGACCTAAAATAAAACTATTTTCATCTTCTTCTCCAGTACCAAAAGGTCAAGAAAGCTGAAATATTGTGTACAGGTTTCTTGGCCAATGGGAATCTTAAATTGTAGATTGAGTGACCTTGTGACCCCATATACATGGAGGGGTCACAGAGGTCACGAGTTTTGAGAAAAACAAATCAGAAAAAATAACAGAAAATGTTTCAAATGTTAATTTGGTTGAGTGGGTTCCTAGAGATATGACGTATCTGTGTGTCAGTCTTATTAATAACTCGTGGATTAAAATATCTTTCATTTTCGTTTGCCCACTGCCCATATAATGATTAAGCTCTACTGCCTTATCACCACCCAAAATAAATTTTACCGCCTTGTCACCTTCCTCAGGAAACAACAAGAGGTTGTGTCTACCAAAAATGCACATCTACATGATATAGGGAGACAGTAAACCAACTTTGGTGAAGAAAGGTCAAATAGATATAGAGATATGTTCCGGAAACAAACTGTACCCCTAAAAACAACAAAGTCCAAATTGTTACCATGGAAACAAAACAATAAATTGAAAAAAGCTGAAACCCCTAAAAGTCACATCGACATGATATTGAGAGACATTATACCAAATGTGATGAAGAAAGGTCACACTGATATGTTCCGGGACCAAGCTGCACCCTTCAAAAACAACAAAATCCAAATTGTTACCATGGAAACAAAACAATAAATTGAAAAAAGCTGAAACCCCTAAAAGTCACATCGACATGATATTGAGAGACATTATACCAAATGTGGTGAAGAAAGGTCACACTGATATGCTCCGGAACCAAGCTGCACCCTTCAAAACAACAGCATCCATATTGTTACCATGGAAACAAACAAAATAAAAAGTAAAAGCTGAAAGCACATCTACTTGTTATGGAGAGGCAATATACCAAATTTGATGAAGAATGGGCAAGTGGTTTTAGAGATAGGCTCCGGAAACAATGGGAACTTAACCAAAACTATTTTCAAAAATAAGGTTCAACTCACTAAGAAAGTTAACCAGTTCTATCACTTCCCTAAATAAATGTAACCATTTTATCACTTCCCTAAGTAAAGTTAACAATTCTATCACTTTCATTACTAAAGTTAACCATTTCTACATTGATAAAGTAAAGTGAACTGTTCTATCACTACTAAAGTTAACAATTCAGTAAAGTTTAATGTCCGAGTTACTCTCAATTCCTTAAAAATAATGGAGCCGAGGCCCATTATTTTTAAGGAATGGAGACTTACGAGTTCATTAACCTATTTATATTACACTCAAAGTAATGCTCTTTTATAAAAATTACTTTAAATAACTAATTTCTTCTTAAACAATATGATGTGATGTGTAACTGTTCATTACTGAAAAATAATGCAGTGAAAGAACAATAGGATGACATCACAAGTGTAATTTAAATAACTTCCCTCAGTAAACCATTCTATTATTTCCATAAGTAAAGTTAATCATTCTTAAAACCTGATTAAGTAAAATCAACAATTCTAAGTTAAACGCTCTCCTGAGTAAAATTAACCAATATTTCCATAAGTACATTTAACCATTTTATCACTTTCGTAAGCAACGTTAACCAGTCTTGCATTTGACCAAGTAAAGTTAACCATTCTAACAATTCCATAAGCAAAGTTAACCAATCTGTCGTGGTAAAATAAGGTTAATCATTCTAACAATTCCATAAGCAAAGTTAACCAATCTGTCGTGGTAAAATAAGGTTAATCATTCTAACAATTCCATAAGCAAAGTTAGCCAGTTATAATTCCTTCCCCAAGAAGACTCGTCTATCACTTTCAAGTTGAATGTACATTTATCGTCATCCTTTGAAGTTATTCATTTTATCCCTGTACTTTGTCCATATAAATATAACTAGTTTTTTTACTTTAGTAGATGGCGTTTTCGGAAATGAAACCGCATTCTATTTTAAAATGTATTTAAAGGAGCAGAAGCACGTTTTTTGCAAATTTTATTTTTTCAAATTTCCCATTTATAATAATAGTTTATGTCATTTACATTAACTTTAGAGGGTAAATCATCTTTTTACATAAACCAATTATCCGTAGTGGTAATAACGGTGTTGAGTATAAAGCAAAAACTGCATGGCGGCGATTTGATTGTGAACACATTTTATTATCTGAATTACAAAAACGATTACCATGGCTTTACCGAACCATATACACTCATTTTTAACTTGACAGAAGAGTGTTTTACTGTTGTCGACATTATTTTTCAAATACATTTCATCAACTTATTTTAGCGAAAAAAACGTGCTACTGCCCCTTTAACACACATTTCAAAATGCAAAGCTAAGGAAACATGTCATCACTTGTCGAAATGAACTTTCCTTGCTCGCTTAATTAAAGCTTTATTGAAACATGACGTTAGTGCATTATTCATTCTTCCTGGTTGATTTGAACAATTACCCTGTGTTTATTTATATTTGAAATCCCGCATATGAGCTGAAGGATTCACTGCGAAATCATACATTCTGGTCGATATAATTGTATTTATATACCTTTAAATCTAACAATCTAGCAATCTAACAGGTGCCAGTACCATTTTCTGAGGTCGCAGGTGGCCTTAAATGTGAATACATTTAAACGAACTAAACTTTTATCAACTGGTTAACGTTGTTCAAGTTTGCCCCACTGTTTCATGTGGGAGGCTTCTTTCCACTGCCGCCCCTATGGTTATAGTAAGACGTCATGGTGGTGAACGTCGTAATGTTGGCGCTGGTGTCACAATGGTTTCTAGCAAATTTAAAGTGTTCGTTCTTAGGGCTTTGCGATGTTGTCAGGGCAGTAGCAAAGCATTATATTTCATAAATGGATAAGGGGAATGCATTTATATTTCACAGTCGTAAGTACTAATGTTCTGCAGTATGTATGTTGTTATTATAATGGTTAACTGTGCCAATAGTTCAGAATTGTATTGTAATTACACCTCTTGCAGCGACGGGACAGTCACAGAGTTTTCTTCACCCAGAAATAGGTACATAATGTATACAAACATAAGTGAGTACATATATTTTTTTCAGAAAATATGCTGCAAATTGCTAAAGTGACGTAACTTCCATTTAAGTGCATGAAAGTGACCCTTTAACAGGTTTAATACAGTCATTATTATCAGTAGCGGCCATATCATTCCTGAGAACATGCGATCTCTTGATCGACTGTCCTATATCATGGATATACAGTCGATCTGACAGTGGTCGGTACGAGAGGTCGTCCCGTTGACAAAAGTTCGATTTGACTAAATCAATTCCACCTAAACTGCCTGAGACTTATAGCTTCCCGTCCAGTTTTCAGAAACAGTATGTCGATAAACACCTTTCTTTTGAAAGTAAAAAAACATTGTGTTACTAATAAGAAAGAAGACGGTATTAAGGTTGTACGTAATGAGTATTGTTTAATGATGAAAATGTATATTTGCTTTATAATCCGTAACCTTAGATAAAAATGAAAACTGCACTTGAGTTGACTTTTACAGTGAAGAGTTATCACCCCTTACAAACATTCCTTCCTTTATCAAATAACTTGGCTCGTGGCATTCATTTTTCCTCTCTAATTATTCTTGAGAAATATTCTTCACTTTTTATAATTTTTCATTTATCCTCATTTGCTAACAGGACCTTCGATGTTTGGGTAGCTCGGTGTTTTCCGAGTGACAGTTAATTACTCCTTTCATCGTACATCGGCGAAACGATGTCTGGAGTTTTGAGAAAGCTCAGGCGAGATAAGGGCCCCGTTCCATAACAGCGAGCGCTAATAATCGCTCATTGATTGCTCAATGTAGCGCTCAAGTAGCGCTCAAGTAGCGCTCAGTAGCGCTCAAGTAGCGCTCAAGTAGCGCTTATTCTCTCCTGAACGACACGGTGCAAAACCTCAAAGTTCGCTCACTTTGCTACGTAGCGCGCTACATTGAGCAATCACGTTCAAGAGAGGTTTAAAAGTAATCGCTAATTGAGCGATTACTTTGAAACCTCTCTTGAACACGGTCCTGGCCTCTTTTGTATTGGTTTAGCGGCGAAATTCAAAGTTCAAAGGGACATCCCTTTGCATTAGTGGATGTTAGATCAACACGGAATAATATTATATTCCTGTTGATCTAAAGTTATTTAGATTGGATAACATGAAGGCGTTTTTTCATCTATTTTAACTTTAATGATAACAACAATGATCTTAAGTCATCGATTAATGATATGTCGTCATGTAACACTTTGTGATGTCACAACATTCTAGGTTTGACACGACGAAGTTGAGATAATGGAATCAAACAAATATTATATAATATAATCAAACACACTCATTGTATAGTTGATACATGCATATCGGTGAAAAGTGAATACATTTTAAACTCGTAATTAACATGCGACATGAATGGACAGCAGTTGAGGTTACGGAATCAAACAGATACTAAAGGTGCTAGCACCGGACACCTTCACAGTCTGAAGTGTATAAGACACGATGTCCTGTCCCACATCCACTGCTCCCAGTGTACCGGGTGGTGAACTATAACTGGTGTAATATACAGTGTCTATGTAGTAAATTAGATTCCAAATATAAAAACTGAACTCTGTTACCTCACTACTTGTGTTGGTAGACAGGGACATTTTCATCAGCTTCTTATCCTTACCGTAGTACAGGAGGCCGTTGGATATATCGAGAGTCACTGCACGAAGGTAACTACCAGTAGTAAAAGTGGTTAACCCACTGCCATCATATCTAACACTGAATAGTTTATAAAAATTACAACCATAGATAACCTTTCTTTCAGGGTACACAGCAATACCAAAGGGGTAGTCACCATAACCTCTCAAGCTGACTAAAGTAGTGAAGTGCTTCCCCTGCAGCGACATCCTGCTGATTGTGTAACTAGGATGAAAAGTAGAAAGAAATACAACTCCTATCTTCTCATCAGCTGCCATACCATGCGTTATAACATTGTGTCTCACTGTTCTAACCGTTGTACTATGGAGTGTTGATGAAATTATCTCCTTAGGCTCGTACAAACCTACGAAAAGAGAGTTTAGTTTTGAAATATAGAGTACAGATCTAACTTGTTTCAGATTGAGATATGAATAAATGTCAAGAGTATTACTATGTATATCGACTTGACGGAATTGATGATCAATAGATGACCATATTGGGGCGATAAGGATCCGGCTTCTCTCTGGTTGTGGTTCAGATGTTGTTAGTCTTGTTGTTGGAGTTGTTTCTACAACAGAAGTGGTCGAGGAGGCAGTAGAAGATGTTGAAGTTGTTTCTACAACAGCAGTGGTCGAGGAGGCAGTAGAAGATGTTGGAGTTGTTTCTACAACAGCAGTGGTCGAGGAGGCTGTAGAAGATGTTGGAGTTGTTTCTACAACAGAAGTGGTCGAGGAGGCAGTAGAATATGTTGGAGTTGTTTCTACAACAGCAGTGGTCGAGGAGGCTGTAGAAGATGTTGGAGTTGTTTCTATAACAGCAGTGGTCGAGGAGGCTGTAGAAGATGTTGGAGTTGTTGTTTCTGAGGCTGAATCAGTTTCTTCGTTGATAGTTTTCTTTGAGTCTTTACATGACTTGTTGTCTGTCGTCAATGTCTGGTTTAGCTCACTTATTTGACGGTCATATTTGATTAATCTGTTATTCATAATCTCCGAATAAAGACATTTGGAGCATTCAATCACTGAATCAGTATCTTTGTTGCTGGTATTATTTGATGGAGAACATGAATCACCCTGTTCTCCCAACTTCAGTTCAAGTTCCCTAATTTGATGATCACGTTGTGCTAACTGAGCTGTAAGAATTTCAGATTTCACAAGATACTTAGAACAAGTCATCAACTCACTTTTTGCGGTTTCACCTTTCTGAAGTGCTTCCCTGTATATTTTATTGTCCTCCTGAACACGTCCTAGAGATTTCTTCATTTGGTGAAGTTCTCTCTTCATCTGATGGTTTGTTCGTTGTAGATGTCTTATCTCGGAGATAACCTGAGACTTAATCATATCTTCAAAGGACTCACTTCTAAGTATATCAGACAGGGCATCAGTGACGTGTTGCTGTATGTTGGTCTTCAGTTCAATTTTGAGAGAAATTAGTTTTTCTTCCTGTTTGTTGATGAGAACTGCTTTATCAATGGACATCTGGGTTTCAAAGGTATTAAGTCTGTTAGAAAGTATATCCAATTTGTCATTAAGTAGTTCCATATCCGCAGTACACTGGACACCATACATCAGTGTGAAGGTGATGAACACACAGAGAACGTTGTAAACCTCCATTGTGTATTTAATACAAACAGAGTTGTTAACACTGGCCCGTTCAGTGCAGCAATGCGGCGACTATCTATCGTGTAAGCTTTATAAAGCAGTGTCACCTTGACTATGTTTATCAGACGACTTTGTACTGCATGTAGATACTTGATGAGTTTGGCGTGAATCCAGGTTACACGTCAGGTCAAAATGACATAGACTCATTGTAGGATATCTAGTGTAGTTGCCGAGAATACCAGAGCGTGATAGAAATTTCCACTTATGTCTTATTCAGGTTTTAAAAAGTGATGTTTTGAGAAATGAGTTAGAGGGGCAGTAGCACGTTTTTTCGGTGAAATAAGTTGATGAAATGTATTTGAAAAATAATGTCACCAACAGTAAAACACCCTTCTCTCCTTGGAAAATCAAGTTAGTGTACAGGGTTCCTCCGTAAGCCATGGGAATCGTGTTTGTCATTCGAAATAATAAAATGTGTTCACAATAAATTGGCCGCCATGCAATTTTTGCTTTATACACAACACCGTTATTACCACTATGGCTAATTGGTTTGGGTGATAAGATGTTTTACCCTCTAAAGTAAACATAAATGACATAAACTATCATTATAAATGGGAAATTAGAAAAAATAAAATTTGCGAAAAACGTGCTAGTGCCCCTTTAGGCATCACTAAGCAATGCTTAGTTATGCAGTGGTATGGTTATTTGAAATATTTACTATAACTAAAAATTTATGTAAATACAATTGCAAAAAGCAATTTGAAAAAACTATTTTAAAATGTTATATAATTAAACTGTAACACTTTTTTGCAAATTATGCCTTCTAAAATTTTCCATATATTATTAATGTTTATACAATTTAGTGTTACGTTAGAGGATAAAACACATCACATGACCCGATTTTCGTATTGGAAGAAAATGGTGCGGCTAATAATGACAGTGGTGTTAAACTATTCAGTGTAGGAGGTAGATGTGTGGGTCTCATGCGAATTTAAGAGTTCAGCTAGCAAGATGCTTGACCATTCCATCATGGTGCCATAGTTAAAACTCTACTCTGAGTGTTTAGTTACATCAGTCAGATCACTTGAAATACCTTCTAGCGGCCATTTTAATGAGAGCACCTTAAAATAGCTACTCGATGGGAAATGGACTTACATGGCTTAACCGAATCATGTAAATTCGTTTTGGTAATCTTTTTATTGATTAAGGGGTATTTTTCAATCTCGATATAACTTATTTACCTTTTCACGAGATCACTTTATTTCATTAAGAACATCGCGGTACAGCGTCTTTAAGGAATAACATAAAATATTAGAAAAGTAAATTTGAATAGTTTATTTGTTTAGCATTTACGAACATCACATTTCTAACAGCTCAATATCCCCAGTATATGTAACACCATAGTCACATGAGTGAAAACCCGATCCACGCAGAGAAAAAAGTGGCTGTAAATAGTAAGCAATACAGAGCTGCTAACGCTATAACATATGAGGCTCAATGTAGCATAGCAGAGTTCGTCTATCTGTGTGTTCTCTATAAAGCCGTGTTTCAGCTTGGCTTATTCTACCAGATTTTCTTGCAGTATGGGTAAATACATCCTCGGTCACCCAGGGTTTTATGTATGCTCCGTTTCTATCCACTATATCACCCATGGGAAATTTCATCAGAGAAATCTGTACTCAAATTACCCGCAGCTTGGTCCTGCGAGCCAATGACAATTCATATCACTTCGTTGTAAAGCACGCGAGGTCATTTTGTTAGCCATCCGTAACCGGTTATCTCTCTTGACCATTTCCGTCTTATCGTATTGAGTATTTTCTTTGGTTACTGACTACGTCACGCCGGCCAAGGGCGGGTAATTTGAGTACAGATTTCGCTGACAGAGTTTCCCATGGGTGATATAGTGGAGAGAAACGGTGCATATATAAAACCCTGTCTAACCGAGGATGGGGTAGATACTGTATGTATGTGGGCCGAGTCCTGTCTAGTCTATCAGGATATGGTGACGTCAGCAGTCTATTCCATTTACTGAGTATTCCAAGAAAACCATGTCCACTATTGTCAAATCTTAACTGTTTGGATTGGGCTCAGTCCAATTTAGCAATATTTAACCAGTAGGATGATATGAAACATTACATAAACTGAACGCCAAAAGAAAGTTAAACACCTCTTTGCATTTGAATATCATTAACAGATACGTGATCAGAGGAATTTGCTTTGTTGTGTTGTAACACTCAATCAGTTTAGTGTTTTGTGCTAAAATAGCAGAACATAGACTTCAAGCATTGAAAGAGCAGTTCCGTTAATGGTCAAAGAGGCATCAAGCTATATGTGGATGCGGTATCTCACCTTGTCCATTTAGATTAAATAATGTGCATATTAATCATTGCATGTAGAATGAAATTTTACATGATCATATGAGATGCAATGTTGATTCAAATTATTATTATCATGATTTTGTTAAAATACAAGAAGAACTTTGTCCATGTGATAGTGCTATTTATCTATCTATTTTCTTTGTTCAATTTTGTCCATTACAATATGTAAATAGTAAACCTATATTTGTACATATTTTAGGAAAATAGTATTCTGTGAATTCAAAATACGTGTTTTATTATAATAAGTGTTGAATAAAATGTTGAATGAAAATATTTACATCTTGTTTTACTACTGTCATCAATGATCATCAATGAATATACAGTTCAACCGCATGTAACGAACAGCCTTGAAACAGACTTTAAGAAAGAGTTCACCTAATAAGTAACGACCATGTTACAATATCGATAAATAGTTGTGTTTGTAAAATTGTACGATGGACTATAATCTTAAAACTGTAATTATTAAAAATTTAAACAAATCCATCATTTGACTTAATGACGCTTCTAAATGTTCCTGTTAACCACAGCTGACTTCAGAGATGCAAAGAAATACAATATAAAAAAAACAGTATTTCATAAATTTATTCATGTTCAACGTTGAGAATATATTCAAAAGCGCACATAAATATTATAAATTTTATAAATATTATAAATATTATAAATACATAAATATATAAATCCATAATTTAAATGTCCCATGATTATGAGACTCAAACATAAATGCCAATTTAATTTTAAATCAGTTTATTAATCAACATTCACTTGTGATGTGATTATGTAATTGTAATAATTTTGGAATTTCAAAACTAGGCTCATTCATTTGCGTCAAATCAAGAGAGTGAGTTCCCATTACCTCTTTAAAACCAGAAAGTTGTTTATATGCAGTAGTCAGATCAGGGAATGCTGGGACATTTCTGGTAGTTGACAGCATTAAGAGTGTTCTTGGACATGATTTTGCTGCAAACTTGGTACTTGACGGAACACTTCTCACCATTGGAAGTCATGCGACATGACCCGGCCACCTGCTGGAACCCACATACGTATTTGACCCGGATATATACGGGACACCAGCAACGCTGATGCATCATCTCCGTCATTGTTCGGGAACGGTAGGCCATGCAGTCTTGTCTGTTGAACTTTGGAACGTATTTAGTTTGGTTTACAATGTACTTTTTCACAGTCCTATATAAAGGTGTTGTTGACAACAGAATCCTTTATCGATGTCCCCTACTAGTATGCATATTATCTTACCGAGGGCTTCTCACTTTTGATTGTTATTGGTATTAAAGGGGCAGTAGCACGTTTTTTGCAAATTGTATTATTGCAAATTTATAATTTATAATGATAGTTTATGTCATTTAAATTTACTTTAAAGGGTAAAACCTCTTATTACACAAAACCAATTATCCGAAGTGGCAATAACGATGTTGCGTATAAAGCAAAAATTGCATGGCGGCCATTTTATTGTGAACACATTTTATTATTTCGAATGACAAAAATGATTCTCATGGCCTTACCGAATCATGAAAACTCATTTTTAACGTGATTTTCCTAAGAGAGAAGGGTGTTTTACTATTGGTGACATTATTTTTCAAATACATTTCATCCACTTATTTTAGCCAAAAAACGTGCTACTGCCCATTTAGACAATGAACTGAATGATTGATGAAAGTTCATTAACAGAAAGGAAGTCAAAAGATATATTTCGTTTTAATTTGATATATATTTATGGAAAATATTGAAATCCATGTTGAGAGAAATAATATATATACTGTTGATGTTTCAACAAGTGTGTATGTGCATGTACAATGTACTCGAAAGATTCGTGAAAACTTACTTAATCAAATCCCACAGTAAACTGTTCTTTCTTTTAATCTATCTGTACTCAAACACACAGTGAGTGTTCAAATCGCTTTTTGTGTACAGGCTTCTTGGCCAATGAGGATCTTAACTTGTAGATTGAGTGACCCTATGACCCCATATACATGGAGGGGTCACGGAGGTCACGGAGGTCACGACCTAAAATACCTTTTTTCATCTTCTTCTTCAGTACCAAAAGGTCTAGATTGTGTGGGGATTCTAAAGTGTAGACTTGGTGACCCTGTGACTCAAAATAGGCGTCACAGTGGTCACCATCTAAAAACCATAAAAAAGTACCAAAAGCTCTAGAAAACTGTAATGTTGTTTTCAGTCTCCTTGGCCAAATGGGGCTAAATTGTAGATTTGATGGCCCTGTGACCCCAGATGTAGGTCACCTGGGTCATGACCTATACTAAACTATTTTCACATCCAATCGTAACTGTAACCGATTTATCACTTCTGACAGAATAATTCCTTCACTTTTATTATCTGTAATCTTTACTGTTAAATATTTCCTAAAGTAGACTATCATTACACTTCTCGAATTTAGCTTAATTACTTTATAACTTCCAACAGTAAACTGTTCTTTCTTTCAATCGATCTGTACTCAAACACACAGTGAGTGTTCAAATAGCTTTTTATCTCATCATGCCGGCGTCCGTTGGTCCGTCACTCCGTCCGTAAACCTTTTGTTTTTTGGACTTCTTATCCAGAACCGCTATCTTCATGTGGATGAAATTATATGTGCAGACTCTTTGGCCTATTGTAGATTTGGTGACAACCTTAACAAAACATACGTTCATGCAGCTTCTTTTCTTTTCTAGAAAGCTGAATGAGGTTTTTAAATTGTAGAAGGGGTCACGGAGGTTACGACCTGTGCCCTGTGACCCTAGATGTAGGTCACCGGGGTCATGACCTTAAGACCTATTTTCATCTTCTTCTCCATCACATGTAAGTACTATGATAAATACTTCTGGAAAATTTACACGGTCAATGGCTGTATTTTAAAACACTGATTTCGGCCAGAATGTTTCATTGTCATTTAACACAAAAAATACACTATGAAAAATAAGCTGATACAAAATGATTTTTGACCTTATGTACCTTTTTGGTCTGTTAACGCATCTTTACTGTACGTCGTTATAGAATAAGCCAGAATGTCCAAATGCATACTCCTAACGCGTCTGGTTAAGAGGTTTCCAACACGACGAGTTTTGAGAAAAACAAATCGGAAAAAATAACAGAAAATGGTTCAAAGGTTAATTTGGTTTAGTTGGTTCCTATAGATATGACGTATCTGTGCGTCAGTCTTATTAATAACTCGTGGATTAAAATATCTTTCATTTTCGGTTGCCCACTGATCATATTAAAGGTATACACTTCGGCGAATTTAGCTGTTGAAGGCATTAATTAATTAGCTCACAGCCAGTCGGAAATCTCAATCAGCGCTCCCTCTACTCAGCGGTGTTTTCATTGCGCAGAGGCCTACTCGCCACCACTTGCCGTACAAGCGCGATACTCAACCGGATGCGAGCGTCTTATATATATGAAAGTATAGAGAAAACATACACGCGACGTACAGGCCAATTATATCATTTTTGTAAATATAACCAAAGTACAATTGTGATGATTTTTCAAATATTTCGCATGCGAATAGCAATCTACAATGTGTAATTAGAATAACGAACCTGTGAGCTTGATAAGCCATGCACATCGTCGTAACACCCTAAGTTGCCTAATTGTTGTTGGTCTGCGTTCAGAGATAGTGACCGTAAGTAATTGTCCAATGATATGGTTTTATTCAAATGAGTGTCAAACAAACAAAATACAAAACTATCATCCTATTCCTAAATTCCATTGGTCGAATATATATTCCTAAATTTGTAATTGGCTGACAATATCTAGACTGAATGTCGCATTAATGTGTATTTGTTGTCATGATCAGCATTGTGTCACCAAGACCGAACATTTGACAATTAACATGTCTATTGACATGCCGGTCACCGAGATGCCATTTGTTGTGTAATAGAACCGGTCCAGTAAACTTGTTAACTATAAAAACATAATAATTACACTCGAGGCTCCTCCCATTTTCTCACCTATACTCAGCTTATTTGACTTTGTTCTGCTTAATTACGTAAACTAATTTGCTGTAACAACACTTCTCCCCTCTTTGATCTTGAAGAAACATCTATATGGTACGCTAAACTGATCATTTGTATTGGAGCGGCAAGTTAATTCTATCAGCGTATTTACCGATCCGTGTCGTTTTCATTTACGAGATGTACAGTAAGTTTGGTAACAAAAGTGATTTCATTCGATCTTGTTCGTTGTCTATAAATGTGTATAATCACAATGTGGTTTAATTGTATTTTATTCAATAAGAAGAAATGAATTGGCAAAAAAGTCTAGATGACTTTTGTAAATGCCAATCAACAATGCATGTAAGGTCCACATTTATACATGATGTTTAAATGATGATACATTTATGAACACAATAATCATAATGTATATTTGTGGTGTACAGTGCAACAATCTTCATGTAAAATTCAGTGAGCTTGTTCAGTTGTTGACCAATCCAGTTCATGTATTTATACATGAAATACATTTCATAAAACTCATATAGCAAGTGAAAATGGTTTGCATTGCATTGCATCATATAGAGGTCTAAACAATATTTTGATCGACAAACTTGAATTAGAATAACCTTTTATGTTTTTGTTCTTACACTTTTGGATATACTTTGTCATTGATATCAAACGTGACAGCAACACAGAAACGTTGAATGAAATGTGAGTTGTAACCATGATATTTTCACCAAACACGCACACATCTTTTCAGGAAATCTATGTCGTAATATTACCTCTCTAATGCATTCTATGAAACCATTTAGAAGCATTTAAATTATATTATTATTTGTTGGTATTCAGAAGCTTGGTTAACTATGACTTTCTCTATGAAATATTGTAACAAACTTGTTGAAATCACAATCCTGGACGAACATTACATGCAGTATAGCAATGATAAATGCGTGTCTACCTGTAACCCTGTTTGTCAATCCCCATTTCCATGTATCATCTTGAAATACATGCCGTTTAAGTAATATATACGCGTTATTACATTTACATTTAATCCCGTATGTGAAGTTTTAATGTAGAAGTAAATTCCGAAATATTGTATCAACAACCTGTCAAATAATTTCGAGTTGAAAATATTTCTATTAATTTCATTTCAAGATGTTATATTGTCAGTACTAATAATATCAATAAAAAAAATTAACTCTTCAAATACGACATCAGAAGCGTGAAAAACTCGGGACAAGGTGTACATGTCGGTGTGCAGTGAGATGAAACAGCCAATCAGCGATCGCGTGTCAAAAGGGGAAATTCCCCGCTTAGACATTGACGAGCTCGCTCGGCAGAAGCCCAGTTTGATTCACGTGACCGGTATACCCATAAAATCAATTACGTAACGGGCTCGTTAGCGGTGGTCCATTTGGGATGACACTCGTGAGACTTGACCCCCTTTAAGCTCTACTGCCTTATTACCACCCAAAATAAACGTTACCGCCTTATCACTTTCCTCAGGAAACAAGAGCGGTTATTGCTACTCGTGAAAACAGATGTCGCTCCCTTCCTCAAAATCACCTTAGGAACCTCAAACAATTCATTTATTTAGAGTAGAATAAATTGAAAATATATTCAAACCAGAAATGCACATCTACATCATATAGGGAGACAGTAAACCAACTTTGATGAAGAAAGGTCAAATAGGTATAGAGATATGTTCCGGAAACAAGCTGTACCCCTAAAAACAACAAAATCCAAATTGTTACCATGGAAACAAAAGAAAGTTAACCAGTTCTATCACTTCCCTAAATAAATGTAACCATTTTATCACTTTCTTAAGTAAGGTTTAGAACGGTATTACTTCCCTTAGTAAAGTTAACAATTCTATCACTTTCATTACTTAAGTTAACCATTTCTACATTGATAAAGTAAAGTGAACTATTCTATCACTACTAAAGTTAACCATTCAGTAAAGTTAAATGTCCGAGTTACTCTATATTCCTATATGGAATGGAGACTTACGAGTTCATTAAGCTATTTATATTACACTCAAAGTAATGCTCTTTTTTTTAAAAATACTTAAAAAAACTAAAGAAATTAAATTTCTCCTTAAAAATATGATGTGATTTGTAACTGTCCATTACTGAAAAATAATGGAGTGAAAGAACAATAGGATGACGTCACAACTGTAATTAAAATAACTTCCCTCAGTAGAGTTAACCATTCTATTATTTCCATAAGTAAAGTTAATCATTCTTAAAACCTGATTAAGTAAAATCAACAATTCTTAGTTAAACGCTCTCCTGGGTATAATTAACAAATATTTCCATAAGTGCATTTAACCATTTTATCACTTTCGTAAGCAACGTTAACCAGTCTTGCATTTGACCAAGTAAAGTTAACCATTCTAACAATTCCATAAGCAAAGTTAACCAGTTATAATTCCTTCCCCATGTTGACTCGTCTATCACTTTCAAGTTGAATGTACATTTATGGTCATCCTTTAAAGTCATTCATTTCATCCCTGTACTTTGTCCATAATTAGTTATTTACTTTAGTAGATGGCGTTTTCGGAAATGAAACTGCATTCTGTTTTAAAATGGATTTAAAGGGGCAGTAGCACGTTTTTTGAAAATTATATTTTTTCAAATTTCCCATTTATAATAATAGTTTATGTCATTTATATTAACTTTAGAGGGTAAAGCATCTTTTCACACAAACCAATTATCCGTAGTGGTAATAACGTTGTTGCGTATAAAGCAAAAAATGCATGGCGGCGATTTGATTGTGAACACATTTTATTATTTGAATTACAAAAACCATTACCATGGCTTTACCGAACCATATACACTCATTTTTAACTTAAATTTCCGAAGAGAGAGGAGTGTTTTACTGTTGTTGACATTAGTTTTCAAATACATTTCATCAACTTATTTGAGCGAAAAAAACGTGCTACTGCCCCTTTAAAGGATAGATGAAATGCATTTTTCTCAAGAATGACAGATGACTACCTCTATGTATATTGTATATCGGAATCAATTGAGCATAAAATCGAGACAATATACACTTGCAATTGATAATTAAGACGATTTTAATTCACCCATTTTAACACTATCGCAATTTGTTCGGCGAATCCTTTTGAAAATGCTCACTGAGGTGTGGCCGGGCGGCTAGATAGCTACTCCGCCGGTGTCTCGTTAATTAATTAATGATGATTATCACTGCCGCTAAATGAATTTATGAGGTGTATTACATCGCCAAAAAGACATGTTAATGTAATAATTGTGCAATTGTCATCTGCGGAATTACCTAGTTGGATATCTAAACATTCGATATATGGGAAATTTAAGTTGGTTTATTGAAGGTATCTTTGTGAAATCAACAATCAAAATGTTGCGAAATTACGTTGAATTGTGACAATCGCTGAAAATAAAATTCCTCCACATACGTCACAGAAGTCATCCCTTCACGGGTCACACCCCCGCAGACTTTCATTCTGGTCGCCGGGGCTAAATCAGGCGTTTTTTTAAAAAGCCGTATATAAGTAATTTATGGACCGATTTCAGGAATTTAAAATCGAGCAATTGTCAAATTGACATCCCATTTTAATGAATCCGATTTTGACCATATGTCATTTCATCTATCCTTTAACATACATTTCAAAATGCAAAGCTAAGGAAACATGTCATCGCTTGTCGAAATGAACTTTCCTTGCTCGCTTAATTAAAGCTTTATTGAAACATGGCGTCAGTACATAATTATTCTTACTGGATGATTTGAACAATTACCCTGTGTTATTTATATTTGAAATCCCGCATATGAGCTGAAGGATTCACTGCGAAATGATACATTCTGGTCGATTAATTGTGCCTGACTCATGATTGTATTTATATACCGCTAAATCTAACAATCTAGCAATCTAACAGGTGCCAGTACCCTTTTCTGAAGTCGCACAGGTCGCAGGTGACCTTAAATGTGAATACATTTAAAAGAAACTAAACTTTTATCAACCGGTTAACGCTGTTTCATGTGGGCATACCCATACCCATGGTTATATATATGCTCCGTCACTCTCCACTATATCACCCATGGGAAACTCTGTCAGCGAAATCTGTACTCAAATTACCCACCCTTGGCCGGCGTGAGCCAATCAAACTGCTACGCAGCTTGGACCTGCGAACCAATGACAATTCATATCACTTTATTGCAAAGCACGCGAGGTCATTTTGTTAGCCATCCGTCACCGGTTATCTCCCTTGACCATTTCCGTCTTATCATATTGAGCATTTCCTTTTGTTTACTGACTTCGTCCAAGGGCGGGTAATTTTAGAATGAGTTTCCCATGGATGATATATTGGAGAGTAACGGAGCATATATAAAACCATGTGTAACCGAGGATGCATGTGGGAGGCTTCTGTCTAATGCCGCCCCTATGGTTAGTAAGACGCCATAGCGGTGAACGTCGTAATGTTGGCGACGTTGTCACAATGATTTCTAGCAAGTTTAAGGTGTTCGTTCTTAGGGCTTTGCGATGTTGTCAGGGCAGTAGCAAAGCATTATATTTCATAAATGGATAAGGGGAATGCATTTATATTTCACAGTCGTAAGTACTAATGTTCTGCAGTATGTATGTTGTTGTTACACTTGTTAACTGCGCCTATAGTTCAGAATTGAATTGTATTGTAACCACACCTCTTACAGCGACGGGATAGTCACAGAGTTTTCTTTACTCAGAAATAGGTACATAATGTATACAAACATAAGTGAGTACATACATTTTTTTTAGAAAATATGCTGCAAATTGCTAAAGTGACGTAACTTCCATTTAAGTGCATGAAAGTGACCCTTTAACAGGTTTAATACAGCCATTATTATCTGTAGCGGCCATCTCATACCTGATAACATGCAATCTAAATATATTTAAATAGACTGTCCTACATGTATATCATGGATATACAGTCGATCTGACAGTGATCGGTACGAAAGGTCGTCCCGTTGACAAAAGAGAGAAGTTCGATTTGACTAAATTAATTCAACTAAAACTGCCTGAGACTTATAGCTTCCCGTCCAGTTTTCATAAACAGTATGTCGATAAACTCTTTCTTTTGAAAATAAAATAATGTTTTGTTACTAATAAGAAAGAAAACGGTATTAAGGTTGTACGTAATGAGTATTGTTTAATGATGAAAACATATATTTGCTCTATAATCCGTAACCTTAGATAAAAATAAAAAGTTCACTTGAGTTGACTTTTCCAGTGAAGAGTTATCACTCCTTACAAACAGTAGAACTCCTTTATCAAATAACTTGGCTCGTGGCATTCGTTTTTTCTCTCTAATTATTCCAGAGCAATACTAGTCTTCACTTTTTATAATTTTTCATTTATCCTTATTTGCTGACAGGACTTTCAAAGTTTGGGTAGCTCGGTGGTTTCCGATTGACAGTCAATTACTCCTTTCATCGTACATCGGCGAAACGATGTCTGGAGTTTTGAGAAAGCTCAGGCGAGATAAGGCCTCTTTTTTATTGGTTTAACTGCGTAATTCAAAGTTCAACGGGACAGCCTTTTGCATTAGTGGATGTTAGATCAACACGGTATAATATTATATACCTGTTGATCTATATTAAAGTTATTTAGATTGGATAACATGAAGGCGTTTTTTCATCTATTTTAACTTTAATGATAACAACAATGATCTTCCGTCATGGATTAATGATATGTCGTCATGTAACACTTTGTGGTGTCACACAATTCTAGGTTTGACACACCGAAGTTGAGATAATGGAATCAAACAAATATTATATAATATAATCAAACACACTCATAGTATAGTTGATACATGCATATCGGTGAAAAGTGAATACATTTTAAACTCGTAATTAACATGCGACATGAATGGACAGCAGTTGAGGTTACGGAATCAAACAGATAGCAAAGGTGCCAACACCGGACACCTTCACAGTCTGAAGTGTATAAGACACGATGTTCTGTCCCACATCAACTGCTCCCAGTGTACCGGGTGATTTATTATAACTGATGTAATATACAGTGTCTCTGTAGTAAATTAGATTCCAAATATAAAAACTGAACTGCGTTACATCACTACTTGTGTTGGTAGACAGGGGCATTTTCATCAGCTTCTTCTCCTTACCGTAATATAGGAGACCGTTGGATATATCGAGAGTCACTGCATACATGTCACTACCTGTAGTGAGAATAGTTAACCCACTGCCATCATATCTAACACTGAATAGTTTATTAAAATTACAACCATAGATAACCTTTCTTTCAGGATACACAGAAATACCACGGGGGTAATGACCATAACCTGACAAGCTGACTAAAGCAGTAAAGTCCTTCCCCTGCAGCGACATCCTGCTGATTGTGTAACTAGGATGATAAGTAGAAAGAAATACAACCCCTATTTTCTCATCAGCTGCCATACCGTGCGTTATAACATTGTGTCTCACTGTTCTAACCATTGTACTATGGAGTGTTGATGAAAATATCTTCTTAGGCTCGTACAAACCTACCAAAAGAGAGTTTAGTTTTGAAATATAGAGTACAGATCTAACTTCTTTCAGATAGAGATATGAATAAATGTCAAGAGTATTACTATGTTTATCGACTTGACGGAACTGACGATGTGCAGATGAAGATAGTGGGGCGATAAGGATCCAGCTTCTCTCTGGTTGTGGTTCAGATGTTGTTAGTCTTGTTGTTGGAGTTGTTTCTACAACAGCAGTGGTCGAGGGGGCTGTAGAAGATGTTGGAGTTGTTGTTTCTGAGGCTGAATCAGTTTCTTCGTTGATAGTTTTCTTTGAGTCTTTACATGATTTGTTCTCTGTCGTCAATGTCTGGTTTAGCTCACTTATTTGACGGTCATATTTGATTAGTCTGTTAGACATTATCTCCGAATAAAGACATTTGGAGCATTCAATCACTGAATCAGTATCTTTGTTGCTGGTATTATTTGATGGTGAACATGAATGACTCTGTTCTCCCAACTTCAGTTCAAGTTCCCTAATTTGACGCTTACTTTGTGCTAACTGAGCTGTAAGAAGTTCAGATTTCACAAGATACTTAGAACAAGTCATCAACTCACTTTTTGCGGTTTCACCTTTCTGAAGTGCACCCCTGTATATTTGATTGTCCTCCTGAACACGTCCTAGAGATTTCTTCATTTGGTGAAGTTCTCTCTTCATCTGATGGTTTGTCCGTTGTAGATGTCTCATCTCGGAGATAACCTGAGACTTAATCATATCTTCAAAGGACTCACTTCTAAGTATATCAGACAGGGCCTCAGTGACGTGTTGGCGTATGTTGGTCTTCAGTTCAATCTTGAGAGAAAGTATTTGTTCTTCCTGTTTGTTGATGAGAACTGCTTTATCAATGGACATCTGGGTTTCAAAGGTATCAAGCCTGTTAGAAAGTATATCCAATTTCTCATTTAGCAGTTTCATATCCGCAGTACACTGGACACCACACATCAGTGTGAAGGTGATCAACACACAGAGAACGGTGTACACCTCCATTGTGTATATAATACAAACAGAGTTGTTCACACTGGCTCGTTCAGTGCAGCAATGCGGTGACTATCTATCGTGTAAGCTCTATAAAGCAGTGTCACCTTGACTATGTTTATCAGACGACTTTGTACTGCATGTAGATACTTGATGAGTTTGGCGTGAATCCAGGTTATATACGTCAGGTCAACATGACATTTCGACTCATTGTCTGATATCTAGTGTAGTTGCCGAGAATACCAGAGCGTGATAGAAATTTCCACTTATATCATATTCAGGATTTTAAAAGTGATGTTTTGAGAAATGAGTTAGAGGGGCAGTAGCAGGTTTTTTCGGTGAAATAAGTTGATGAAATGTATTTGAAAAATAATGTCACCAACAGTAAAACACCCTTCTCTCCTTGGAAAATCAAGTTAGTGTACAGGGTTCCGTAAAGCCATGGGAATCGTGTTTGTCATTCGAAATAATAAAATGTGTTCACAATAAAATGGCCGCCATGCAATTTTTGCTTTATACACAACACCGTTATTACCACTATGGCTAATTGGTTTGGGTAATAAGATGTTCTACCCTCTTAAGTAAATATAAATGACACAAACTATCATTATAAATGGGAAATTAGAAAGAAGAAAAAAAATGCTAAAAACGTGCTAGTGCCCCTTTAGGTATCACTTAGCAATGCTAAGCTATGCAGTGGTATGGTTATTTGAAATATTTACTATAACTAAAAATATATGTAAATGCAATTGCAGAAAGCAATTTGAAAACAAATATTTTAAAATGTTATATAATTAAACTGTAGCACTTTTTTGCAAATTAGGCCTTCTCAAATTTGCCATGTATAATTATGTTTATACAATTTATTGTTACGTTAGAGGATAAAACACATCACATGACACGATTTTCGTATTGGAAGAAAATGGTGCGACTAATAATAACAGTGGTGTTAAACTATTCAGTGTAGGAGGTAGATGTGTAGGTCTCATGCGAATTTAAGAGTTCATCTAGCAAGATGCTTGACCATTCCATCATGGTGCCATAGTTAAAAGTGTTTAGTTATCGCTACATCAGTCAGATCACTTGAACTACCTTCGATGGCCATTTTAATGAGAGCACCTTAAAATAGCTACTCGATGGGAAATGGACTTACATGACTTTACCGAATCATGTACATTCGTTTTGGTAATCTTTTTATTGATTGAGGGGTATTATTCAATCTCGATATAATTTATTTACCTTTTCACGAGATCACTTTATTTCATTAAGAACGACGCGGTACAGCGTCTTTAAGGAATAACATAAAATATTAGAAAAGTAAATTTGAATAGTTTATTTGTTTAGCATTTTCGAACATCAAATTTCTAACAGCTCAATATCCCAAGTATATGTAACACCATAGTCACATGAGTGAAAACACGATCCACACAGAGAAAAAAGTGGTTGTAAATAGTTAGCAATACAGAGCTGATAACGCTTTAACATATTACCCTCAATGTAGCATTGCAGAGTTCGCCTATCTGTGTGTGCTTTATAAAGCCGAGTTTCAGACTTTCTTGCATTATGGGTAAACACGTCCTCTGTTACCCAGGGTTTTATATATGCTCCGTTTCTCTTCACTATATCACCCATGGGAAATTTCATCAGAGAAATCTGTACTCAAATTACCCGCAGCTTGGTCCTGCGAGCCAATGACAATTCATATCACTTCGTTGCGAAGCAATCGAGGTCATTTTGTTACCCATCCGTAACCGGTTATCTCCCTTGACCATTTCCGTCTTATCGTATTGAGTATTTTCTTTGGTTACTGACTACGTCACGCCGGCCAAGGGCGGGTAATTTTGGTACAGATTTCGCTGACAGAGTTTCCCATGGGTGATATAGTGGAGAGAAACGGAGCATATATAAAACCCTAGCTAACCGAGGATGGGGTAGATACTCTATGTATGTGGGCCGAGTCCAATCTATTCTATCAGGATATGGTGACGTCAGCAGTCTATTTTATTTCCTGAGTATTCCAAGAAAACCATGTCCACTATTGTCAAATCTTTAGCAATAGTTAACCAGTAGGATGATATAAAATACTCATAAACTGAACGCCAAAAGAAATTTAAACACCTCTTTGCATTTGAATATCATAAAAAGTTACGTGCTCAGAGGAATTTGCTTTGTTGTGTTGTAACACTCCATCAGTTTAGTGTTTTGTGCTAAAATAGCAGAACATAGACTTCAAGCATTGAAAGAGCAGTTCCGTAATGATCAAAGAAGCATCATGTATATGTGCATGCAGTATCTCACCTTGTCCATTTTACATGATCATATGAGATGCAATGTTGATTCAAATTATGATTATTGTTAAAATACAAGAAGTGCTTTGTCCATGTGATAGTGCTATTTATCTATCTATTTTCTTTATTCATATTTTAGGAAAACAGTATTCTGTGAATTCAAAATACGTTGTTTATTATAATAAGTGTTGAATAAAATGTTGAATGAAAATATTTACATCTTGGTTTACTACTGTCATCAATGATCATCGAAGAATGTACAGTTCAACCGCATGGAACGATCAGCCTTGAAACAGACTATAAGAAAGAGTTCGCCGTAAAACTCCTCATAAGTAACGACCATGTTACAATATCGATAAAAAGTTGTGTTTGTAAAATTGTACGATGAACTATTTATCTTATAACTGTGATTATTAAAAATTTAAACAAATCCATCATTTGACTTAATGACGCTTCTTAATTTTCCTTTTAACCACATCTGACTTCAGATGTGCAAAGAAATACAATAACAAAAAACAGTTTTTCATAAATTTATTGATGTTCAATGTTGAGAATTTGCGTTTATGTCACGACTTTATGTGTATGATATGTTTCAATGAGTATATTCAAAAGCGCACATAAATATTATAAATATATGATATAAATACATAAATATATAAATCAATAATTTAAATGTCCGATGATTATGAGATTCAAAACATAAATGCTAATTTAATTTTAAATCAGTTTTTTAATGAATTTTCACTTGTGATGTGATTATGTAATTGTAATCATTTTGTAATTTCAAAACTAGGCTCATTCATTTACGTCAAATCAAGAGAGTGAGTGCCCGTTACCTCTTTCAAACCAGAAAGTTGTTTATATGAAGTAGTCAGATCAGGGAATGCTGGGACATTTCTGGTAGTTGACAGCATTAAGAGTGTTCTTGGACATGATTTTGCTGCAAACTTGGTACTTGACGGAACACTTCTCACCATTGGAAGTCATGCGACATGACCCGGCCACCTGCTGGTACCCACATACGTATTTGACCCGGATATATACGGGACACCAGCAGCGCTGATGCATCATCTCCGTCAAGGTTCGGGAACGGTAAGCCATGCAGTCTTGTCTGTTGAACATCGGCGCGTATCTCTTCTTCCTCCCTGCAACCCCACCGGACATCATAGTCTCCATCCGAATATCAGCAATAGTCGCCTTTAGCTCGGCCGCAGCTTTGAGTTTCGCTGCAGCAACAAGGGAAGATTCCACCGGAGGTGGTCCAACAGCAGACGGAACCGGAAAATCGTGTTGGTAGTGCGCAGCTCCACCTACAGCTGATGGACTGGAGGGGTGTGATAAATCAGCTACAGCATCAGCGATACCAGCGGCATTGGCAGCAGCAGAAACGATAGAGGCAGCAGTTGGACCAGCACCACCCAGAAGACCAAGTCCTCCCGGAACCGAAGCGCCGAAATGACCGGAAATGACTCCTAATGGGGCAGGGGGAAGAACGGCGGCGTTACGGCATCGAGCGGAATCTAGGTCACTTGTAAAGTCCTTGATGCAGAAACAGGAAGGAAGTCCATTCTGGTGCGCAGTGCATTCCTCGCACATCTTGAACATGAAACAGGAGTCGTCCACGTCGTCCTCTACAGGGTTACAGTTCCTGGATCTATAGAACATACATGTACGTGCTTTAGATTGGAGCAAGACACGGGACTGATTGAAGAATATTGTCCTGAACAAGTACTTCATGAACTGAATGAACAATGGTATACTACAATTAACTGTAATAATGATATAAAAATAAATATTAAAATAGCTTAATCACAGGATAACGTTCTAATACAATTAAATCGTTTTATATTTCAATCTTTTTTTCATACTCATATCGTTTTATAGAGTATATGATATATTTTATTTTGAAGATACGGACATATGCTTTATAAGATTAAACACATCTAAATTTATATGTTATGATGGTTCAACATATTTATCTTTATAAGTTACTAAGTTAGTTATCAGTGGACCCCTCGCTGTATACATGGATGTAAATATAGTCATGTACATGCGACCGATAAGCAAAACAAATAAAGTATTATCATCAAAAAGGATAGAATTAACCTATCTAGAAAGAATTTTATTTACATGGATCCATGACGGTAACACATTAAACTATTACCATCAGAAGGTAGAAATAAATGTGTTTCCTTAATGTTAAGAACGCATTCTGTTTGAGGTATACTTACACACATGAGTCGAAGTTGGCGTTACACCCGACACAACAGGGCAGACCGAGCCCATCATTGTCGTCGCCACACCAGGCTCCGTACGGCATGTTGCTTCTCCTGGTTCTGTTGGAGACCTTCTGTGTATCCTCGACATCCGGGCTCACTGGAAATATAAGTAGGGCGTAATAAACGCCATGGATTAGCCAAAATGATTCCAACTAATGTCTTTGAGACCAACACGTTTCTTGGATGTCGTTATTGTGTTCGCTGCCTGTGCAACTGCTTGAAATAAAATTGTCAGTGTCCTGGAATGATGGATATTCGATATCTGAGTGTGCAAAGATTGTATTGGTTTAAACATGTATTAATGATCGTCTACAGGTGGTGTTCTGACAATGTCAAGCAGAGAAAAGTCCTCCACAGTAAAAACTAGACATGCTCGTCCAAAATTGTAAAGAATCAGAAGTTAGTGACACTCTTTGCTGAGTATGAAATTTACATATTGAATTTGTTTTTATTTAACACATTTGTCCCACAATTCTTTTTGCAAGAAAGTACATAATAGTGCTACGTAACCAGGCAAAACTGTGTCTGTTATCTTTGTTTATATTTACAAGCTGTGGGATTGTTCGAGGGTGTATTGAAAATATGTATATATGTATATATGATCACAGTTATAATTTTATCTGAATGTGGTTGAAACGTCTTACCGTCTGTGCTGAACATTGCCTTCGGTATGTCTGCGCATGTGCGGTATTTAAACTCGAGGAAGTGAGAAGCAGGCTGGAAATGTTCCTGAACTTTCAGTTGCCTCTCCAGGTCCGGGTTGGTGTGATTCTGTGTGTCAAGAGACAATAAAACATTGTGTTGTGTAGAAATGTAACAATACATCGTGGTATCGCGATACTGACATCGTGACCCTCGCAATATGAAGTATCGATACAAATACACTTTCGACGATATATAGTGATATAAGGCCACACTTTTCTTTTTACTTGGTTTACGGATCCGCCGACCCTAAATTTTGCTGAAGTGGAACAAAAATAATTTCAAATTTGCTCTTTTTATATTACCGCCGACCATATTTATAAAATACTGAATAAATATAAATACAATATACTGACACAACCTTTCCATTTGTACCAAAAGGACATACTTCAACTAATAAAATTTTGCATCTGACAACGTACAGGTGACTAACAAACTCAGTGCCTTGACACTACATTTACGGCCTTCCCACATATCTATTTTTAGAACTGTCTCTTTGAGTCAACAGAAGCAGTATTACAAAGTATTTTTAAATAATAAGTTTCAAGAAAGTCCTTATTTTGACTAACAATAAGCTACAAATTTTAAAATATTCTAAATAACCTTTGCTTAAAAAATCTTTTATAAATATCCCCATGCAGACATACGTACACAAATGATGATGGCATAGTGACAGGGCCGATCTATTTTGCTTGAGGGATGATAGGTGATTTTTTTTTAATGAAAATTTTGTTTCAAATAAAAGTTCCCATGAGCTTAATTTATTTCAGGATTAGGGACAATACTTGTGAATTAATGTTATTTTTTGTTATCCATCATGAAATAATTTAAAAAATCAAGCAAACAGATTTTGACAGGGTACTAAGAAATGCACTAGCAACCTGCCACCCCTATTCCTTAATAGTCTAGTCTAGTCTGGCGGGAGAATTCTATAAATAGAACGAAAGTGATGAAATCTGTTTGAAGGCCAACTTTTTTTATTAAAATAATTGTTTAGGATTTTAGGAATCTGTAAATTGATTTTGATGACTACACTGTACAAATGAAATTTTTTTAATGAGAATTTTCTACACAGAATTTTAAGGTGTGTTTTCATATAGAAGTGTATTAGTTTATTTGTGACATGTCATTATATAGGCCTAAACAAAGATGGCTATAAAATGGACAGGTTTCTAAAATTAACCTTTTATTTCATTATTACCAAATAATAATTATTCAATATATACTTATAACAGAAATTTTCTACCTTTTATGAGATTTGATATATTTTTCAGAAGATTGAATAGTGTACTATTTTAAAATTGTTTAATAGTTCATGTGCATTTTATGCAAATGTTTTAATGAAAATTTATCAACATACAGTGACAGTTTTGTCATCTTACTTAACATCTACATATATCCTGTCAGAGGAAAACTGTAAGCAAACATTATTAAACCAACAAAAAACAGCTTTTACAGCAGTGATATTTTTATAACCAGCCTACTTTTAGTGAAAGCAACTTTGTGAAAAATAATATGAAATACTTTTTTTTCTTTTTTTTTCCTACCTACCGATGTTGAAATTCTTGTTGAAAATCCGTAAACCAAAAAATAAAAAAAAGTCTGGCCTAAGTATTGGGAAGGTTGGCAATACATCGATGTATCACCATCAATGACGGTAGATATCGCAATACCATTTTCATACTATTAATCATAAATTCTCTTTCAAAATTAATTTGTACTAAGGTAAACAAAATATCAATCTTAAAATGACAAGTTGCAGATAGTTTGCATCGGCTAATTCGGTTTCCCATTAATAATATTAGCAACTTTTATGTTAGGTTTAACCTTTGAGAGGAATTCACTTGTATTTTAAAGTAATAAACTGGTATCGGGATATGTATCGTATCGCCACCAATGTCTCGCATAGTACTTATCAATACTTGCTCAATATATCGTATAGCTAGGTAAAATGATATCAAGATATATCGTATCGCCACATTGTCCACCATACACAGCTCTAGTTGTTACACTGTGATTTTAGATATCAGGGAGGGTCTATTGTTTCCTGTACTTATTTAGTTTAGAGATTTTACGAGCGATTCCAGTGGAACTGATTTCGCACTTTGATTTTCTACGAATATCTTGAGAATATCTACGATTCGACAATTTTCGATTACAATGTAGTTACTTCGATCAAAGAAACAATGCGACGTCATTAGAAGCGTCGTCCTTCCGTGATGGTTGTTCTTACTACGTAATAAAGTTCGTAGATGAAAGAAACGAAATCATTATTTAGTTATTGCAGATTTTTATCTAATGTTGATCCAGATATTTCAATATAATTGATCATTTGACAATAAATAATGTTTAAAGAAGATATGTGATACGCAATATGAGTGTTGTCAATAGCGTTAACATGATGCTTTCCTAACTGCGAAATGATCAATACCTATTTCACAGAGTTCTAATGTTGGTTTAGGTCATTCAAGTACAATTGAAAATGGCTCAATCATATTCTTTACACGATATAATATTTCTAAATTGCAATTGAAACTTTGCTTGTGGCTTCTTTGTTGTGATGTTGAGATAGCATACCATCATACCATCATACTTTCATGCTAAATATCAACCGATGGGAAGCGGGGGCGGGATAGCGCAGTGGTTAGCGTGTTCGGCTTCGGATCAAGAGATACTGCAGTAGAGAACTCTTCTACACGCAGTAAGGCTTGGGTGCAATGCTATACTGAATTTCAGTGCAGTACCACCGCTAGTTCCAGCTGTTGCTCGTAGGTTTCACCGCAATGCATAGGCACATGGTGTTGCGGGCTTTCTTCCTGCCATAATATTAGCAGCCTTGATATAAGTGAAATACTCTTGAAAGTGGCGTTATACCCCAACTCACCTCACCTAACCTCACCGATGGGAAGCCCTCAACACGAAATGCTTATCCTCATTACCCATGAAACTGGTTTCCCTTTCATGGTATCAATTAGTTACAATAACGTTGCAATTGGAACCTTGAGAACATTACGATCCATAGAGACTTGTCAACTCATCAAACGTCGGAACTTACCAGTAGGAACTTGCTAGGAACATAATCGCCCTCTAGCGGAGTCTCTGTACACATCACCACACTTCCTTCCGCTTTGGCTACATCTGTGTTGAACACTACAGCTATCTGCTCGCCCTGAAACAACATATGTCGTTCATCTACTCGTCCATTTCGTATATTTCATAATAGGTATACAGAAGTATCGCTGTTGTCCTCTAGATTTCTTCTAACGTTTGTACAGGATAAGCTGATTTGTTAACCTTGATGAAATAACTTTCTTGTGAAAATATATTTTTAAAATATACTAATTTATTACATTTCCAAGTAATTTGACCAATTTCACCTCCCAACGATGTATACTGATTAATAATCGATCTCTCAACAAGTACAGGGGAACATATTTGACCTATAACGTTTGACAAGACATACTTCTGAGAACTTCTGAAGAATGTAGATATCCATCCTTTCCCCGGGAATGTGGAGAACCTGTTCGTGATTCAGGTCGTCCATGAATACTTCTTGCGTCACGTCCTTGACATTGCCAGCTGATTCCTCGGTGAAGGTCAGTTTGCCCCTGAAATGGCGATCACTTCCGGTCACGTGGTTGACGCTGATGATCTGGTGTGGAAGGCTCTGAAAACAATTTCGACCAACTGTACAAAATAATGTCCATTGTCGTTATTATCTGATTGATTGATTTGATTGATTTTGTATTGAGTACACGTTTAATTTCCGGTCTTTGCAGAGATAATCTACATCGAAGAATGAAAGTTTGCTGAATACGATACGTTATCCGCAATAAATAAATACATGTTTACTCCATACAGATACATCACTGCTCCACACAACTCTTCACTCGTAATCTCGCCGACTTTTCAATTCAACTGTATAAGCTCACCTGAACTGCTTTGATATACTGTATATACAGAAGGACTGAACCAGTTAGAAGAGTGCCGAGTATTGCGATGAGACTGATTCCCACAATGTAGGTAACATATCCAGACACGTTGCTTCTCTTCTTCTGGAAATCCATCTCGGATTGTACTAATGCACACAGTGTTCACCCTTCTTCTCTCCGGACAGTAGGTATATATACCGTTACTGGCGCATATGCAATATTATCGACCATATGCAGGCGGTGACGTTTCGAGCCCTAGGCAATTCCGTAGATGCTTTCGGCGATAATTCGGCCGTGGCTATTGACAAATGGTCCTTTAGTTGAAGTCTCTGACAAATTGGCCTTGTAAAACCGAACAAAGATTTCAAGTTATGAATGATCTATAGCGAACGTTACAATGTGGTTGGATGAGTTCAGCTGACGCCTATCTATCACTTGGTTTAATCCGTTAACATTATGTACGTACACGTTGTATATTACGCCGGGTGATTGTAGGTAAAGATTTATGCATGTTTTATTGTACCATCTGCCGGATTGTTATCACTTGAAGTATCAATGTGCCTGTATGAACTACATGTTCTAGTGATGGTACTAATATATTTTCACTGCTGTATGAACCATCAAGCTAATTCCAACATTGATTCAATTATAGTTGTTACTTCCATATTGACGTTTTTGAAATTTTGTTTCACGAAACGTTTGTGAGAAGATAACATGCCTAAAATCATGTTCGAAGGGATTTGTCGTTTTAAATCAATTTAAGTAAATTCATTAGTTTAAAAATATATGATAATGTTCATATAAAAATGTAAATTATGATTTGTGAAAACGGAGTAAAGAATTAAGATTGAAATATAAAATAATATTATGTGGAGAATCCTATACAATAATGAAATATTGAAAGCTTTTCTTATTTTTTTTACATTTGACATATACCAGAGAGATGACTTAGTTTATAAACATTCGCTATTTCATGTTTCTTTATCGATTATTACATAAATGAAAGTTTAATTAATTTTATTTGCAATTGGTTAGTAGGATGGGTCATTTAAATTGACAAAACTGACTTTCCACGACTGACTACAAAGGTATCTCTTTGATCAACAACAACGTGTAGAACGTGAATACTATGTGGTGTTTTAATGAGGTTTTTCGAAACCTTTTATGTCGGTCAAAGTCTCAAATTGTTTGAAAAATCAACATTTCCTGTCGGTATCTGTAAATTAAATATCTTATTTATGTTAATCTTCATTTTTCACTAATCGTAGATATATCCTATTTTCTATTACAATTTTAACATATCAACTATTCAAACAGTTATATTCAAACTAAATGTAGCGTTAATAATCTTGAGTTGAATTCTCAGAAACACAAAAATTGTATAAACATCTGCCAATTTAATATTATTTATATGTTATTCCTGTATTAATGCATAACATCAAGAACACAAGCTGAACACTATAGACTTCATCATGAATAGGTCCTTAACTCGATAGCGCTACGGTACTCATTTTCAAAACGTAGTTCACAGAACTAATTGATGTGTTTAATGTATGGTTCTAATGAGAAATCAAACATTACACCAAACTATGAATATTAAGTTTTTTCGGAGCAAATTAAAAGATAACTGCGAAATGGCAGAGTAGTCCCGACAGTAATTTTTACAACCCTCATAGAGATAATTCTTGTTCACCGTCAACTTCCTGTTTATGAGAATACTTGTGAAAATATCGGTCTTATATCTTTTTTAGTCACCAGGGGCCTCATTCTCAAAACGTTCGTAGACTTAGGAATTCTAAAATTTGATCGTAGCCCACGTGTTAAGAATTAGCTTAAGAAGCTCGTAGGGCTACGAATATTTTGAGAATATTGGCCCAGACGAAGAACTTAAAGGAGAATATTTGTAAAAATTTATATTCTGTTATAGTAAAATATACTTTAAAATACATATTCCCCCGAAAATAATATGGAAAGCCGTGTTTAATAACTAATTACGCGATATAACAACCGCGCCTACTGTTGCCTGTGCGCGTATGCATATTTGCCGGTAGCCTTCGGCAGATTTAGGCTGTGACGTCAGAGATGCTCTACGGCCCGCTTTGGGTCCTTAGCGCAGTGAAAGGGAAGGCATTAGAGTAGATGAAGAATCGGTTGAATACGTAGAATTCGGGTAGTTTCGGACTTGATATTGTATATTGTGCAGCAGTGGTGTGCAGTAATTCATCAAAGTCTGGACAGAAGTTTACATATTTTTAATTTTCAAGTGAAAAGACGGATGCAGCGCGGCGAAAGGTTTGGATAGTGTCAAAGAGGAAAGATGGACCGAAAACCATCGGAATCTGTCTCACTATGTTCAGAGCATTTTGATCCGTTATATTAAAACAGTTTTATAAATAAGTGATAGTTAGTCTTAGAATACTCGTAATTAACAGTCCTTTATAAGGATATAACTTATAATGCCTTCTTATGGGATGTGTCATCCTCGGTTACCCAGAGTTTTATATATGCTCCTGCTGAGAGTAACGGAGCATATATAAAACCCTGGGTACCACCGAGGATGGGGATGTGTAGGCCTTAAAACTTAGTAGACAGTTGTATAATTATTTGTCATTGGCTAATAATTGTATTAGATTAATTTCAATTTAATATGGCCAACGTGGCAGCTCAAATGGCATTGTCAGACACACAAACAATATTTCCTGGTTATAAATCATTTGAAAACTATAGTGATATTCAACGCTAAAATGATATCTGTCGCCTATATTACACCCCACCACCCCCACTAACTAAATTCTAAATTTTGCCCCAACTTTTGAACCCTTCCTACGTCTATGTTGGATCCTGTTTTTTTAAATATATTTACTAAAAATGCATTTCCACTGATTGTATTTGTTCACAATATCATAACAAATGATTATTGCAAAAATAATAAGTTTCAGTGTTCAATCCTTGTGGGTGCTTGGTTTGTGTACTTGTGATAGGATCATAACATAAATAAATATATAAATCATTACACATATGAAAATTGGCTCAGATGAGCAACATTCGCCGTATGGACGCATTTGCACAAATGTATATTTTACTACTGTAAGCAAATTTTCACCTAGTCAGCGACGGTTGCATATGGTATTTAACTATTCTAGTAACAGTTCGTCGTTTACAGAAATAGTGATTTCACATCGGTTGAGAAAATATATTAGAGAACTTTAGAAATTCTTAATACTGTTTTTCAAATTCTCTTTATAGGATAATCTCCTTCTTGCACGCGATGAACTTCGAAATCTATCTGACTTTTCGATTTTCATTATAATTAGGGCGACAAAGTCAAACCAATGTTGACAGATTTAAATTAATGTCATTTATTAAGTTTAATTGACATATTTTAGAAATTCTCTATTCATATATTAAAAGAGTTGGAATCCCATTTTCTTAGGCAGAAATTAAACACGCATGAACGCATAGTAAATTTACTTTTACTAACATGCGTATATACTACCATAAGCAATATTGCATATGTGCACTGCAAAGTTCGCCGTATAAACAGGGCTTTACACTACGTTATTACAGGCTTCTAATATCGCTCCTTATTATCGTGTTAGTCCGGTTTTCGTGACTACCAAATCTCTCACATAGCTATGTGTAGATCTTACTGTCTATCTTACTTGATTAGGATTGAACAGTGGTTTGTACGTTAGATCTAAATAATAATAATATTTAATATCAATACGTTTTTAAAGCAAACATGATTTGAATAATCGAGAATCAAGATGGTTCATTTTGTCCTGTGCAACTGGTTACTTCATCGGTACAGTATATATAGGCCTACGAATAAAGCAGTATAATTTGTAGTAAAATATTTTAATTAACTACATATAAGTTGTTGACACCCATGTTATCTACATGTAGACAATTACTATTTAATGTACGGCATAATCCACTTATTGTGAATTTGTAACGTTAGAGTTTGCCAGTCCCTACGTACGAATCTGTATTTCCAACTCTCTCACTGTTTACTTCTGAAAGCTCATCCTCACTTGATTCCTGGTGTTCAACTCAATGTAGATTCACAATAGGTTCATACTGATAAGGACGGATGTTATTTATGTCAGATGGTTGAAAATCAACGCTACCATCGCTATCCGAGGAAGCCATAACAACACTACGAACGTAGAAAATACACTGGCTCAGCGCGCGGGAGAGCATCTTTGACATCACATCACGTGACTGCTGCCAGCCTGATTAACTCTCGGGGATTTCCGGAAAACGACTCGCACCGAAAACGTTTTTTCAACGTTTCTACATATAATGTCGCATTTTAATAATTTTTTGGACACACTTTGTCTTAAACAATACTGTTAAACATGTTAAAACAAAGTTTTTATCTAATATTCTCCTTTAAACAAAGTTTCGGACTAAAGGTTTACTCGTTCACAAGGTTCTAGTTTATCTGCCTTATGAAAGTGAACATTCCCGCTGCATGTTCTCCTAAGGGTCGATAATTACTCTTATGATAAACATTAGGATATATTCAAATAAACTTTCGTTTTGTGTTATGCATTTGCTCAGGCAGTGATTATTATTTAAAACATTCTAAAATATGTAAACTTAATAATACTCCAATAAGTCGCACACTAGTTTTGTTATAGTGTTTTTTTAATATACATGTATCTTGTTTTTTACAATTTTCAGATATTTCGCACATTTGAAATATGATTTAATTCAGAGCGCAATCCAGGCTCCTATATCTTCACCTAAGGATGTTAACATGGATGTGGAGTAGTGGTAAAAGTTAAACTCATAACATTCATTCTTGAAAAGAAACAATCAAACCGACAGAACGATCTCAGTATCAATAGTAACACAATTAACTTTGCTATTTAGATGGATACTACTTAAAAATAGAGCACAACAAACACAAAACGATTACAATTGACACGTTTAATATCACTGATCAAGTTAGGCGGCGGCGTAGCTCTCTTCGCCACCTTGAAGCTGACGCGTCCTCTCATCACACGCCACGTGATTGACACACCGGAAGTTGTTCCTGACGGTCGTTTTGCCGTGCACACAGTAGATAGGCGCAACCTTGCATCGGCCTCGCTTGCAGTTGGTCTGTTTATACCCACAATGCACCACCTCGTACCTCTTGGTCACCAGTCTCCCCCAGCACTTGTGGGACGCCATGATGCCCCTGAGGTCGCTTCTGTAGGAGTAGCACTTGTTGTAGTTGTCGTCTGGACAGCGGACGCGTCTGATTTCCCTCATGAGGTCGGAAATGCAGTCGCAGTGAGGGATGTCCCGGGTGGGCATCTTCTTCAGGCAATGGTTACAGAAGGTGAAGTCCATACTGGCCTGGTCAAGCGAGTCCAGGGGAGGAGAGCAGGTCAGAGCGCTGAAATATGATCATTGATAAAGTAAATTGTATGTAAATGTTTGAACAATAATTTCATATATAGGTGAATTATTACAGGTATGTTTTATGCGTTGATTTTTCTATTTGAATAACTATTTTTTTTTCTAATTCTATATAAATATCTTTTTTTAGCAACTGTGTATCGTACCATCAATTTTCCCCCGAGGGAAAACATCCTTAATTTTTAATGATGTCCGCGGGTGATATTTTATCCATATTAACATAAATGCAATTGATTCGACATCTAGTGAACTTGATGTCGAGAGCACTGTTGTTCGTTGCATTGCATTTAGTAAGTTTAATAGATGAGTAGATGGAATTATTGGTTCCTATATAAAAAAAAGACTTGCTTATTAATGTGCCACTTAAACTAAATCCCCTCAGGAATGCAATATATTCGGAATCTCTGTGAACACCTGTTTATATCCATCATAACGGATTTTGTACATCATGTAGTAAATGTACATGTAGCAATGATCTAGTAATAAAAACAAGCAAAAAAGTGAGCGTGGCTCACTAATACCCCTTACTGTTTAAGTTTGACATTTTTATTTTACTTAAAGAGAGAGGTGTCTGCACACCTAAGGATTGATAAGCTTTGAAATGTAATTGCAAAGATTAAACTGTTTGTGAAAATGGTAGGACAAGTCTCGATCTTCATGTGAAGAAGGTGGTTTAAGTCAAAATAGGAATAAAAGTAACTTGAAAAGGTATTGGTAATATAATACACTACTGCTATTACCACTGATTTCAACTTTATTTTGGAAATTAATCCATCATAATGATTCATTCGAGTGACTCTAAACAACAGGTACATGGAAGCACACCCCTGAAGGCACAGTGTGAGATATACAGCAGTTTATGGCTGAAAGGAAAGAAAATTTAACTTTTCCCAAAATATAACCAGTGGAAATATAAAATAGTAAAATCAACGAGAACACAGAAGTAGCTTTTGATGAAAGTTACATGAAAAAGAAAATGATGAAGTCAACAAATCACAATACAGAAGTAGCTTCATTCATTCTAGCTATGATAAAGTAAAAGAATATAAAAAATCGCCAAAAATTCAAAAATTCACCAAATCGTGTTACATTTTGCAATGCACCTCTCCTAGTGGTGAAGGCAGACATGTGCCAAATTTGAAAAGGATGAGATGAATAGTTTTTCTGTAATCGATCGGACAAATTTTTTTCAGAATTTGACTAAGTTAAAAAATACAAAAATTCGCCAAAAACTCAAAAATTCACCAATTCGGTTTAAACTTCGCACTGCACCTCTCCTAGTGGTGAAGGAGACATCTGCGAAATTTGAAATGGATGAGATGAATAGTTTTTCTGTAATCGATCGGACAAAAAATGCTCAGAATTTGACTAAGTTAAAAAATACAAAAATTCGCCAAAAATTCAAAAATTCACCAATTCGGTTTAAACTTCGCACTGCACCTCTCCTAGTGGTGAAGAAGACATGTACCAAATTTAAAAAGGATGAGACGAATAGTTTTTCTGTAATCGATCGGACAAAAATTGTCTTCGGACGGAAGGACGGACGGACGGACGGACGGACGGACGGAATCGTTGGTATAACTATATACCCCCAACCGTTGGTCGGGGGTATAAAACGCTATTTGACAAATTTCTTGTTTACTATTACTAACTGCTGAGAATGGTGTAAGGTCTCAAGGACACTGCCAGCGGATGTTGCATTACTGACAACGATTTTCGGTCTCTCTCTCTCTACACTCACGGCCACTACCCGAGAATGTCGCCTCATTGACAACGAGTTATGGTCTCTCTAACTCTCTCTCTGCACTCACGACCACTATCCGTGAATATTGCATCACTGACAACGATTTACACTCTCTCTCTCTAACTCTCTCTGCACTCACGACCACTACCTGAAAATGTTGCATCACTGACAACGATTTACACACTCTCTCTCTCTCTAACTCTGTCGGCATTCACGACCACTAAGCGAAAATGTTGCATCACTGACAACGATTTACTCTCTCTCTCTCTCTCTCTCTCTCTCTCTCTCTCTCTCTCTCTCTCTCTCTCTCTCTCTCTCTCTCTCTCTCTCTCTCTCTCTCTCTCTCTCTCTCTCTCTCTCTCTCTCTCTCTCTCTCTCTCTCTCTCTCTCTCTAACCCTCTCTACACTCACGACCACTACTCGTGAATGTTGCATCACTGGCAACGATATACACTCTCTCTCTCTAACTCTGTCGGCATTCACGACTACTAAGCGAAAAGGTTGCATCACTGACAACGATTTACGGTTTCTCTAACTCTCTCTGCACTCACGACCACTACCTGAGAATGTTGCATCACTGACAACGATTTACACACTCTCTCTCTCTAACTCTCTCTTCACTCACGACCACTACCCATGAATATTGCATCACTGACAACGATTTTCGGTCTCTCTAACTCTCTCTACACTCACGACTACTACCCGAGAATGTTACATCACTGACAACGATTTACACTCTCACTCTCTGCACTCACGACCAATACCCGAGAATGTTGCTTCAATATCAACGATTTACAATCTCACTCTCTGCACTCACGACCTCTACCCGAGAATGTTGCTTCACTAACAACGATTTACACACTTTCTCTCTATAACTCTCTCTACTCTCACGACCACTACCCACGGATGTTACATCAATAACAACGATTGACACTCTCTCTCTCTCTGCACTCACGACCACTACCCGAGAATGTTGCTTCAATATCAACGATTTACAATCTCACTCTCTGCACTCACGACCTCTACCCGAGAATGTTGCTTCACTAACAACGATTTACACACTTTCTCTCTCTAACTCTCTCTACACTCACGACCACTACCCACGGATGTTGCATCAATATCAACGATTGACACTTTCACTCTCTGCACTCACGGCCACTACCCGAGAATGTTGCATCAACAACAACGATTTACAGTCTCACTCTCTGCACTCACCCCTACCCGCGGATGTTACATCAATGAGGACGAGGTCTCTCTACACTTACGAGCACGTTTTGCGGTGATTGCACCCGTCACAGCAGCGAGGGAAGGGGCTCCCCCGAGACTTCCAGGCCGACCCCCAGTTTCCATAACTCGTCTTCTTCTCGTTGCCCCATTGATCAGTCTGCGTGCCGTCCTGCCACGACCCTAATGTGTTGACATATCGCTTCATTCTTCCCGCATCCTCTATTGGCATAGCACACTCTGTAGGAAGAGGTAGATAATTATTTTACATACACTGGTTAGGTTTTATATTGTTTCTGCAATGTTCAACCCACGTTGTTGCTTTCTTTCCTTGCGCTCAGAATAAGTATAGAAATACAGACACTGCAAATTGACTAACGGGTGTAATGTATGGTGACTTCCTGCTTCGCCAACAATTGAGAAAATCATCTTCTTGGTACGCCAACATATATTTTGGCCAATATTCACCTATTTTATCTAAATGTTGGCTCGGCAAGAGTTTACCCAGTGTATAGTGTATGCACAAATTTGTTTTGTATAACGGACAAGGTGTATGTTTACAGCCACTGCCAACTCACCCTGTTCCTTAAATAGTTCCGAAGGGATGGCAGCACAAGACGTGAAACTCAGTTTGATTGGATGATCTGTTTCACTGAATTTCTCGGACACCGTCACTTCGGGAGGACTTTCCAGTGTGTTGGTCTGAAGTAATGAAGTGTTGATTAAACAGACAATAGAATAGAGTGATCACACTGCTGTGTCACTGTCTCACCCAACTGGAAGTGGGTACTTGTGCATGTGAATCACCAGTGCATTGTTACGCCTAGTGGCAACTAGAGTTGTATGTTCCCAGGAACGGCACAGCATTGTCAATATACATCAGATAAGTGGCGAATTTTCACAATTCAATCTGGACCCTCAACCAACTATTTTTCGAGGCATTTAATAATAAACATGAAAACGGAAATACGGAATATTCTATGCATCAACAACGTCTGTGGGTGTCTCTGTACAATATAAACTGACGGGCAAAAGAAAGTATAACATTCACTTGTTTTCGATTAATTCAATATTTTAAAGAAATGAGATGCATTTGATTAGGACACGTTATAATAACACCTTTCCGCAGTAGTTTGAATGACTTAATTGGTGGCTGTTTTAGTTTTTTAACTAAAATATCATTATTTAAAGTATATAGGGGTAAGAAATCAAATATACACCAACATGACCCCTACCATGTTCAAAATGTTGTTAATGTGTGCAGGACGAAGCACATTTATATATTTTCACACAGAGTTTGTGTTATATGTCGATGAACAGTTGTGTTTTATCAAAATTAATTTTGGGGAATTTCATAATTTAAATATTAAATTTTAACTTTTAAAAAATTCAAACCGAGTAGAGGTATTCTTTGACTGATTTAATGTTTTGGACTAATTTCACAAACTAGTCCGTTTTTTAATACGACGTCGAAATCTCGAGATATTTGACATTGAAAATTATACATATGATAAATACAACTGAGCCATATACTTTCTTTTGCCCGTCAGTGTATGTTTTTTTCTATTTAAGTTAATTATTAAGAAAATAGTAACTATAAAACCGACTAACTATTTCTGATCAGGTTTAAAATGACGGACTACGAAACATTGACATGGAAGTTTGACACGTCGTAATAAAGTATTTGTTAATCGACATAAGTGTTCTGGGAGAGCTACCTTCCTTCCGCCAAAGCTAAACTAGATTGAATAATTCCTGGAAGCATAATCCGTGTGGAGAAGAGAGCGTTCTTTTATACAAGTAGTTTGTAGTAGCAGATTAATTGACAGGGGTTTTACATTGAATTAAGGATATTTCATTAATTGTTTGTAAATACAAGGTAATACACATAATTGGCTATGGGTCTCACCAATGATGACTTTCACATGAGCAAGGGAAATTGTATATAAACTCATCGGTAAAAGAAACTCATCGCCTCAGTTTAAATGTATGATTTTCAATTGAACATATCTCAGGTTTTCGAAATAATAATCTAAAACTGGTACAGGTGTTTAGTCATTAGTTAAAGAATACTTCTACATGTCTTTTTAATCTAAAAAAAAAAGGAAATTTTAAATTTTAAACTTCTTCAAAAATTATTTTTGATGATACACAATTGTCCATTGGCATATAAGACATATTTTGTGTGAAACTTGATAAATGTACCTGATTCTGCACAAATTTACAACATTTTAAACATGGTAGGGATCATGTTGGTGGAAATTTTATTTCTTACCCCTGTCTTCATTAAACCAAGACTTTTTAACTAAAATGTAACCACAGTCACCAATTAACTCATCCAAACTACTACTGCAGATAAGTATTATTGTATCTTGTCACAGTCAAATGCATCTGATTTCTTTTAAATATCGCATTAATCAAAACCAACTGAGGTGATAAGTTTCTTTTGCCGATGAGTTTATGTCATTGCAGTAATTTATCTCAGGTCTTTGAATGGCATTTAGAAGTGGTATACAAGAACATGAAGATTTTCTGGATAACAACTTCTTTAATGTGAAAATACACGACGTTTCGGAGTACATACTCTTTCCTTCATCAGGTGGAATGTAAATGTGTATTTTCACATTAAAGAAGTTGTTATCCAGAAAATCTTCATGTTCTTAAGTAATTTATCTGCACCTATCAAGGTCCGCACCAACTCACCCTATGAATCACAGGAGTGATAAATTGAGTATATTTTAGGAAACCCGTTGCCTTTGATTTTCTCTATCTAAATTGAAAAAGAAAACAATCATCGCTTTCATTCAATCACCTGTTGACATGTTTGATATACACTCGCGGGCAAAAGAAAATATAGGTGCAACAACGCAAGACATTTGATAAACGAGTGATGAACACGACTGAAACATAATTACACCATGCCTCTAAAAGGCAAACTAACTTAATCTGTAATGTTTAACATTATCTGTTCATAATTCTCCAAAACGCGGCTTTTTAAAAATCGTCGTTATAGAATATCTTAACCAGGCGAGATGTGAAATATGGCTTTCTAGCTTGTTTTATGGCATCCTACATTAACGATGCGTCATTGATTTAAAGTCCAAGAAGGTTGCCGACAACATCATGTACTAACATTATTTCCATATTTTATACACTTTTACCTAAAATACCAAACATTATTTCCCAAAGTAGCTATTCCAGCACCCCGTGTGTGTTTGAACAGATATAAATTATTGTAACATACTCTCGTGAATGAATTTGTGTATATCTCGTAAGAGATATATCCTCATTAATAACATTCAAAATCTACTTTATATGTTTTGTTTGTCTCTGTTGAAAAGAAGGTATACTTTCTTTTGCCCGTGAGTGCATAAATCTTAAGAACGAGTGTTATGAAAATAAAGAAGTTGTCACCCTCAGCACTAACTCTTATTTGATTTCCAACTTCTAAAATGCCACTCAAAGAAATAATCCTTTGACAATTTCCGGAATAACAGAGCTCTGACTTTTTTTTAAAGATTTAAAATTATTTTAGTCTTTGGGATAATTCCCCAGTTGAAACATTGTAAAATTTCAAAATTTATGTACAAATTGTAAAATAATTCATATGTTTTTTTTATGTTTCATGACTTATTATATTCCAGTAATGCCAGTTAATTGCAATGCGTCAATAAATAAATTCCACATGGTTTTATATTACTTCCCGTAACATACCATCATGACTAGTCGCTTTCTTGACAAGAGATCAAAGATCAGACAAGTTTCTCGACTTGTCTTATAGCTACACTATCGGCCAAAAGAAACGCCTACCAGATGTTTTATTAGATTTCGTAAAAACTATGATTAACAGTTTAACAATATTATCGCATTATGAAGTTGCACCAAGTTGTTACGTCATAAAAGCATGGCGATTGTTGAAATAAGACAACAGCATTGTTCACTTTTCGATCAGTGCGTGATCAGAAAAAAACATTTGAAACATATTTTCATACAACCACGAGCAACAATACAGGCACGCATTCGTATTAAAGTGGTGACGATGCTACAGACATACCTGGTTACAGTGCGCAAGTGAATCAACTAGAAATAGCGATCTTCATTGGGCGTGGTTTTCATGAATGTTATTGACTCGAATCACAGTTTTTCTACGATTTCAATGGACCTTCGTATCTTATAATTGTTTCAGTATAATGTGGAGACACCATAGATTATATTTCAGTTATCATTTCATCTTTCATTTTAAGGAAAATCAAGTAGGCGTTTCTTTTGGCCGACAGTGTATCATGACGTGCCGATGTTAACCGATCATTAAATGTCTTTATATGTGCTTAGTACACCCAGAACTATCATGACTAGACACTGTTCTTCCTGATACCACAATTCTACATGAGGCTAAGATGTTGTTATACCGCCAAAGCCTACCATCTTAAGCGTTCTACTCTATATGGATATATTTTATATTTTTTAGTCTCTTTTATAAAAATTATGTTGAACATGATATAACAAATATATCTTATATTGACTAGTTTGATGATAATAGCTCATAACTCCTTATAAGAGCGGCGCTGATGTTGTTTTCATGAATGTTTTAAATTGTACTGTACTATGCAGTGGTGAGACTATAATAAATTACTGTCCGTCTATATCAAATAAGAAATAAAACACTTAGTCTACATTAACCTACCTCAGGCTACACACATATACGAACACATGTTTACTAAAGTTTGAAATTCAAGGACATTCTATGATGAGTTAATCACAGGGGCTTGTATTGCTGAAAACAAACAGATCCTAGATCCACTACTTCGATACGATACACCCTATAGTAATAAATAAAGGGATGCAACGCGAATTTTACCTCCTGCCCAAACAAGTCCACATATCAAAATGTTACCACACCTTTTACACGTAATACATACTACAGAATGAAAGCACAGTGATTGCTCTCTCCATTAAAACAAACATCAACAAAATCGGTGCGTTATGTTTCAAGCTATGCAGTTGAAACACGATTTTTTACTCGTCAAACTTTGAGTGGGCCAAAATGGCATCGAGAAAAATCGAGAGAAAAAGTCGATATTTCATTCCTAGCAAAAGCAAACAATCTCGAAAATAATTTTCTCCTATCACTTTAGATCTCTGATACATTTGACATACTTAAATCCCCCATTGTATCTTACCGTAACAACTGTATTGCAACTTTATAGTCTCTATACAAGCAAATCTTCGAGCAACCTCCACCTCCACCTCCACCTCCACCTCCACCTCCAATTGTGAACAAGAATTATTGAAAATGAAGTTAGTTGATGATATGTATATATTTATGAAAATGCCCTAAAAGATAATATATCACATTTATATTTTGAATGTCAATTTGTTCGTTGAAATTGACAAATTCCTAAATGACAACCTTCAAACCAATTTGACACTTTGTAAACTCAATGTTATGTTTGGAGTGCCTCTCAAAACAATGTCATCAATCATTTTTTAATGCTTGCCATAAGATTTATTTATACAGCCAAAAACAACAAGATATATCTCTCACGGGAGAAAATAGATAATAAATGGTAGACTCGTATCGGCGACGCAGGTTCGTAACTCGAAGCAGTCGTTAACTAGTCTATAATTGAGGATCGTCTTTAAGCATACTTTATTTTAACGTTGTGTAACTCGAAGCAATCCTTAAAGTTAGGACAATCCTTAAAATCTACTTTAGCGACTGTGTTTAAGGTGTACCCCTGACCAACCTTTAAGCAGTCCTTAGCTGGTCGTAAAGCATGTAAACATGTGAAAATGGCGTTATATTTGTATGTGAGAGATGGTTAGCGACTGCTTTGAGTTACACTCCTTAAAATATATAACGACGGTCCTTAAGTGTTCGTTAAGCTATGGTGTGTTGTGCTGTCTGCCATTGCAACCGGATGAATACAAAACCACGTGGTCAATGGGGAATGCCATTGTCTTTAACCGTTCTTTAAGCTGTCTATGTTTCGAGTTACGCTTTCTTAAAGACCACCTAACGAACGGTTAAGGATTGGTTAGCGACTGCTTTGAGTTACACTCCTTAAAATATATAACGACGGTCGTTAAGTGTTCGTTAAGCATGCGTTAGCAACAAAATTAACGACTGCTTCGAGTTACGAGCCCCAGTTTATCAATACCGCGATTTGAAATTAACGGTCAGTTGTATTTTTAGTATATAATCCACTGGAAATTAACATGATGATAAATTCGTAACACGAGTTATCAGAAGATGACATCCCACCGGTCCCACAAAATTGTTAAAACACATCTTTGACAGATACTTGTGTATCTACTACCGTATTTCAGTTAGTGGGTATTACAGATGCTGAGTTTCAGGTATGTTAAGGGTTTTGGACTTCTGCTCCAGAAGCAGTCCAAATTCAACACGTTTCTATGGAAACGAAAAACAATAAAATTTTCAGAAATCTGAAAATATTAAAAGGCACCACTTCAGTAGGTGGGTAATACACATGAAAAGTTTCAGAAAGGTACCATGAACGGTTTTTGAGTTCTGCTCTGGAAACGAAATGATTACGGACGGACGGACGGACGGACGGACGGACGGACAGGGCGACGACTATATCCCACGGTATTACATACCGTTGGGATAAAAATGATCATTTATCGCTCAAGTAAATATGAGATATATATTTCCTATATTCAACACTACTTTGATAACACATATCATTAATTGAGTAACACAAATCGTGTGCCAAAACGATACAATCACTGATGGTTAAAACGCTATAACATCTTGTTTTGTGTCACTGATGTTGATCCATACATACCATGTTAATTATACCACAACCTGAGGCATGTGTTTAACCTATCACCAAGTGTCAATGTCTGACTTGTGATCACTACATAACTGACATATAGCTACTGTCTCGTTGGTTCTTAACTGTCACGGCGTCACAATCTGCCTTAGGGGACATGTACATCGTGTGTTTTTCAAGGAGAATTCAGTTCATAAAGAGAACAGCGTATAAATGCACTTGCGTGACAACTTGACACGCCAGTTTATTTTTCACATTCTTATAAAATGTTGATCTGCTATAGCGAGCTGAGCACATTATGGGATTGCAATTTAAGTTACCTAGTTTACATACACCAACGCCATAAATTTGCAGCAATACAAATCTACGATACAATTACAACCCTTCTGTAGTAATACAAGCCGTGGTGATAACAAAACTGGTATTGAACGTTACGTTTCGCCCAATATACCACTAGCACGTACAGTTGTGTATTTATTATGATACAGGACGGTGCCAATATAATTTCCTTGAACTTATGTGAAGAAGCCGAAAAAACTTATCACTGATTTTCGCAGGAAGAAATCTTTGATGACACCCGTCATCATCAATGGTCAAACAGTTGAGGTTGTTGAGGATTACACGAACCTTGGGACAATCATTGATAACAGACTGACTTTTACTCAAAATACCAATGAAGTCTATAACAAATGTCTGTCTCGTCTCCACTTGCTGTGAAAGTTATTTCCACATTGAACCCACGTTCATGTCCTTGTTTTGTGAAGCATGAAGTCAATACTATTTTTCATTGTTTGTGCTATGCTGGTATATAGACCGCTGTCGCTCACACCCACACCCCCCCCCCCCCCCCCCCCCCAACATACACACACACACCTGTACACTTGCACACACGTAGACTTAAATTTAGTCTGTGGAATTTTAGTACTTACTGTATCTTCACCCCTCTGATTGTATTTCTTTAAACTTCAGTTATGTTCAATTTATCTAGATATGAACCACTGTACATTTTTTAACACAATCATATACAGCTGCTGAACAAAAGTTTGTTTAACTATGCAAGATTTCCTACGTAAAATCATCATTTTTCAAAAAATTCAATAATGTACCATTTCTTAACAGAACACATTATGGATAATACGTTTGGACAAGATGTAGAGAAGTCATTTTACACTACATATACAAGGGACAGATATGTAACATGCCAGAAACAATTTGGCGTACAACAAAAGAGGCAAGGGGTCAACATTTGAAAAATTTGATTTAATAATTAATATATAAAATATTAATTAAACATAATGTCGGGAAAATTTCGACAGTAATAGAAAATATTGGTCAATGTGGTGATAGGAATTATGTTTTTTCCCTAAACAAAAAGTACAACTTTATAAAACAATATCAATTTTTGAATGTGGGATTTTTGGACCCCGGTGTTATATAAATCCTTGCCATATTTGCTCCTGTAGAAAAATTAGTATCATCTTTAAGAATATGAAGATTTTTCTACGTCTAAACAAAGATTCATAACTTTTGCGGGCATATTTAAGGAATATAATATCAAACTTAAATGAACACAGAATTGCATGACATTTGCACAGAGTTGAGGGAACAGTTAAACAAACTTTTGTTCAGCAGCTGTATAGGACAGGACTAACACAAAGCCTTCCCACACTAGATCTATATTGGACTCACCAGGAGAGCTGCAGACTCCACGAACTCTGTGTTGGTCATGTTGGTCTCCTCACAGTCCAACACCTGTCTCCTCCTTCCCTCCTCCGGCTTGGTCGTCACCACACGCATCTCCACTCCCTGTAGGTAACATATACACATTAGGGGAAACACGGTTCCCTTTCATCTGAGTGGCAGGATTCTGCACTGTTCCTCCAATACATCCCCTAGAAGTATCTTAGTCAATATTAAGAGATGGGTTTATGATGAACATGAGGTTAGTGATGGTTTGAAGAAGATACACCAGATTTTATATTTTCTCAGCTATTATGGCGTTTATTTGAATTTTGCACGTACGGTTAAATTCTTCACCAAGGAGCATGAACATCAGGACATTCAGGAAAATAAGGAAAACATGCATTTTAAAAAATCGTCGTCTTTCGAATCTACATTAGTAGGCGAGATAAGAGAGTGAAATAGGTATTATATGTAAGAAATCCACACATACACATTGTATTCAATACTTTTGCACTCTGGGCCACGAGGCTAGGTGTCATCCATTTGTTACAATCACTGGAAATCTTTGTTTTTAAACTGTCAGAATTGAAAGTCTGCAACATATTCACCTCATTGTATTTCTTCAGTATGATGATGTCATAGTAGGGATGGGAGACTCTGATTGTGTGTTCTCTCGTGACGTCATTAATGAAGATTTCCTCGTGTCCAGTGCCGCCATGTTCTTCCTGGAAGTCTAGTTTGGCGTGGGACGCTGAGTGGGGTCGCGATACCGTGTCATACCTGACGAAATTGTCCTGTGATAAATATCAAGGTAACATAAAACAGTTGTCACCATCAATAACATTTCAAATTTCTTTGTTCATAATTTTGAATAAATGATTGTTCTGAATTTTGAAAAGATGCAACTGTTTTCAAAACCCCAAAACTACTTTCCCAGATTACAATTGATTAAACATTTATAAGATTTTACATCTACCAGCAAAACTGATCTATTTAAAAAAATAAGAAACATAAACATATATAAAATAATATTCTTGTTGATTGCTTTTGTAGAAAGTTTATTTGATGTCAGCATTTTGTCGTAATCGATAAATCATTTTTAATTAATCTAATTGATTTCAAGAATTCATGCACTCACCTCATGTGGGTTGCTTCTGTACAAAGTGTAAGTGGCGACGATGACTGAGGCAGTCAGGACAGCAGCGAGCGCCACCCCTGCAGTGAATATGAGAACCTTCTTGGTCCTGCCAGAACAGGCACTGGTCTCATGGTCACTCAGAGCCTGCTTGGGGGAGAAGTCTACCGGACCGTCCACAACCGACATGGTTCTGAGATGCTTCTGGTTCTGAATGAACAGGTGCGTGAACAGATAGGCGAACAAGTGGTTGACAGGTAGGAATCCCTCTCCCCTTGAGGTACGTTGATCACCTGCCCTCCGGGTTTCCCGGAAATTGTTCGGAGATGATTCCGTCACTGCAAATTCAAAGACAATGTTTTGTTTAATCTTACAGGTGAATTACCAAATCAATACACTGGGGAAATCTGCACTGTACACCTGGACGTTGCTCACCTTGACACACCTGAATGAATGGTTTGCTCAATAGGCGGTGGCTCTTTGTGCACAGTGAAGAAAAGGCTGAAGGAAGTCCTCGATTGATCCTATTTGACGTCAGAGTATAATCGTTGTCTTGTGATTTATAGCAAGTGTCACAAAAAATATGATTTACACATGAATGCAAAGAGCAAACTGCAGTTTATTGCACGGGTGCACCTGGACGCTGTTACACCTGGCACACCTGTGTTCAGCAGATTTTGGTTCCGTGTACAGCAGAGCAGGGGCAGTCTTACTGCTATGTTTGAACTTATTGAAGTTAGAATATACCCCCCCCCCCCCCCCCCTCCCCCAGATATTGTGATGTATTGCATGAGTCACTTGTCAGTACATGTTTTTACTATTCTCGTTCTAGTTTGTCACCTGTCTGTCACTCCAGTGTATCGGTTATTAGTTCTTTTGACAGTTATAGCTCAGAAGGCGACTTGAGGAATAAGAATAGTTGTACTGAGATGCATTCTGTCTTTGAACTTTCATATAAACGTCAGATTCTATGATTGTGAATTGTTTGAAATTTATTGTTTTCAATCCAAATAGACATGAAGTATTTGATTGATGCTATGTAATAATATTTGATTCATCGGTTTTGGTTTGATTTTTTTCTGATTTTGATGTCATGGTCACATAATCATTCGTTAGACGATATAAAAAAATCTTTCTTTATGTAAGCATAAACCTTTGGTTATTTACGTGTACCTTTATGTAAGCATAAACGTTTGATAAATTATGTGTACCATTATGTAAGCGTAAACCTTTGGTAAATTATGTGTACCGTTTTCTAAGTATAAACCTTTGGTAAATTACGTGTACCATTATGTAAGCATAAACCTTTGGTAAATTACGTGTACCATTATGTAAGCATAAACCTTTGGTAAATTACGTGTACCGTTATGTTAGCATAAACCTTTGGTAAATTATTTGTACCGTTATGTAAGCATAAACCTGTTGTAAATTACGTGTACCATTATGTAAGCATAAACCTTTGGTAAATTATTTGTACCGTTATTTAAGCATAAACTTTTTTGAAATTATGTGTACCGTTATGTAAGCAAAAACCTTTGGTAAATAACATGGGCCATTATGCTAGCATAAACCTTTGGTAAATAACGTGTACCGTTATGTAAGCATGCACCTTTTGGAAATTATGTGTACCTTTATGTAAGAATAAACCTTTGGTAAAATGCGTTTACCGTTATGCTAGCATAAACCTTTGGTAAATAACGTGTACCGTTATGTAAGCATGCACCTTTTGGAAATTATGTGTACCTTTATGTAAGAATAAACCTTTGGTAAAATGCGTTTACCGTTATGTAAGCATAAGCCTTTGGAAAATTACGTATACCGTTATGTAAGCATAAACCTTTGGTAAATAACATGTGGCCTTATGTAGGCATAAACCTTTGGTAAATTACGTGTACGATTGTGTAAGCATAAAACTTTGGTAAATTACGTGTACGATTGTGTAAGCATAAAACTTTGGTAAATTTCGTGTACCTTTATGTAAGCATAAACCTTTGGTAAATAACGTGTACCTTTATGTAAGCATACACCTTTTGGAAATTATGTGTACCATTATGTAAGCTTAAACCTTTGGTAAATTACGTGTACCTTAATGTAAGCATACACCTTCGGAAAATTACGTGTACCGTTATGTAAGCATAAATCTTTTGTAAATTACGTGTACCGTTATGTAAACATAAACCTTGGAAAATTACGTGTACTGTTATGTTAGCATAAACCTTTGGTAAATAATGTGTAGCATTGTGTAAGCGTAAACCATTATGTAATTTATGTCTAGACAACTCTTAATATGCGCTGTCAGCATATCACAGACATATATAGTTATATACGCATCATCTTTTTTCAAACCACTCTCGGAAATGATGGGTGTGTGCTTTCTGGCATCATTCAGACACATCATCAATCAACATAAAATTAAATTTTCAAACGTCGACTTATCCAAATCCACCTAATTGTACTGCAACTGCAACATTAACAACTACATTTATGATCACCATTCATTAAAAAAATACAAAGGTTAAACACATTTTCTGAAACAGGTCGATTATGTGACCTTGACCTTTACGCCAAAAGGAGAATCATAAATCTTGAATTTAGTAGTTTTCAAGACAGTGATCTGCGTTCAGTAACACGAAATTTCCCGGGATGTTAAAGTGGATGCCCGCCGCGAACAGTATGTTACTGAACGCAGGGCAGCTGCCGTGAACTAAGTAACAATTTCAATCGTATATATGTCACTTCTATCACTGCCACCTCCTACAATTGTCGGAGGAAAGGCCTCAACAACCTTGTGGTTATCGATCACGATGAAACCTACACTAACGGGCAAAATAAAGTATACCCCCATTTTACAAACACAAACTATTTTTGCCGGATAAAGTCGATTTTGAATGTTTGTGATGAGGATATACCTCGTTAAGAGATGTACAAAATATCAATCATGAGAGTATGACACTAGATATCTGTTCAAACACACATGGGGTGCTGAAATAGCTATTTCAAAAGGTATTTGGGAAAATAATGTTTGGTATTTAAGGTAAAATTTTATGAAACATGGTACAAGATGTTATCGGCATAATGTGTCTCCTTTGACTTTAAATCAATGACGCATCGTTGTTGTAGGATGTCATAATACAAGCCAGAATGCCATATTTCACTTTCCTATCTCCCCTGGTGAAGGAGATTCTGTAACGACAATTTTTATGGCCGACTTTTTCAGGATTATAAACAAAAAATGTTTAAAAAATTACAGATTGAGTTCGTTTGTTTTTAGAGACATGGTATAACTATGTTTCAGTCGTGTTCATCACTCGTTGGTTAAAATAGGTTGCGTTGTTGTACCTATGCTTTCTTTTGTCCGCGAGATTTCGGTGATTTCCTGGATCATTGATTTTTTTTTACATATGTGTCGATCAAGTCACTACATCATTTTTTTAAACATGTGACTGCATAAAAAAGTTAATGTTTTTCGGGTACATTTCATTCATAAGTGACGAGGGTGGTAGGACGTTCTTCTTACTTTATGTTGGAAAATATAATGATGCGGGAAAAGCATTTTTTTTTTCCAACAAAATATAGCTTTGGAGAGGTGCAAATATACAAAACGGAAGCAGGTCCGTTCCTTAAGATCAATATATTTGGTTGACAAATTGATTTTGGCTTAGCAAAAGTGATGCGGCAAATTCGTAATTAAGTTTTTAGAAGGGTAATCAAAACCTGTCACGCGCACAAATAAAAGTGATGCGCCTATGTCCGAGAAACTAGCACAAGTTATGCCTTGCTATGAAAGTTGCCTTTGATGACAACAATACACACACTAACGACATCAACACACACAATGAACAGCTGTTGTGTCATCTGTAATGTCACTGCGCTTTGATGATGTTCACTCATTGGTGGCGTTCATATCAAATTATTCATATAAACGAAGTGCTTGGTATTTACCCAGGTTTGTGCAACTCGATAGTCTTTATACGTTATCAACTTCACAGGAATAGATATGCGTCCATATGATAATTATATACAGGTGTGTTTTCTAATTTTATTTTTCGGTGAAAACAACCTTTTCAGATTTTGCTTGTTAGGAGTTAGGAAGTCAAACCTCAAATCACGCAATTTCTGTAAGTATACGTCTTTTTGTCAGATTTACTTTTGCTAATTATGTTGAAATGAGGTTGTCGTGGTATAGACATGACCTCCGTCCGTCCATCTGTTTGTCCGTCCATCCGGGCTTTTTTTTATAAAACTTAAACATTCATTATATTTTCATGAACGTTGTATATTTAAGCAAGTTATGTGGATGTGTCTCAGCTTTGGGAAAGTTACTAGTTTTGACAATTTTCATGGAAACTGAACTAGAACTAAAAGAATTGTCAGCCCCAGGTCAAGCTAACTTTGATTGTGAACAATCATGATCATATATAAAACTTGGCATTTGGGTTTTTCAACTTCGCACGATTTCTATTTAGAGAAACTTTCTTCCGGAGCAGAATAGAAAAAATATAACACCTAACTTAACCGAGCATGGCATGCGAAACAATCAAAGATGTAAAATTAAACTTTTCCCGACTTTTATTTTTGACTGTTTCCATGGAAACGCATCTTAGAAATTTGTTTCAGGAGCAGAACTCAATAACCACCAGGTATAGTCCATTACGACTTTGTATATGAAACAGTTCTCAGATGTAGATGCGCCTTACGCCTTGCTTAATGAAATATGGTAAGATGTAGAGCAACATCTCTCTGTACTGCTCTCCTTGAACACATCAAGCTGTCAGAGACTCCATCAACGTTAACTTAAAAGCCTGTTTGTTCAAAATTGTCTATGACTGTTGAATCAAGAAGCTTCCGGTATAGATCGTGCTCTTACAGTGCCAGTGAACAGTTAGGCTTGAACTTCCTGCGCTGTAGAAAATGAAAAGATTAGATTAGATAATGCCCATGTGTAGATGAACATTGAAGGCACGTCAATTTTCTTCTGGTTTGTATTTTGCTGTTTCTAATAGTATGGAAACCCCATTTACACGTTCGTTCCGTACATAACTTCGAAAACTGTAAGGCTGAGCTTGATGAAACTTGAAATGTGGAACAATAGTCTTTGTATGAGTTTAATCTATAACCAATTATTATTTGAAATGTGGAAGAATAGTCTTGTATAAGTTTTATCTACAACAAATTATTCTAATACCTGATAACAATTTTCAACACACACAACATGAAAGATTAAGGATTTAGAAAAGAATAATAGTCTCTTATTATAAATAATCTAATTGTTCAATATAATTTTACTCATTTCTCACTTCGTGGTTGATATAGTCGACTCTGTCTGCGTGTTTCCTTTCATACATGTTATTAGATTTCAAATATTTGAATTATGAAATAATTTTGTTCCCATATTAAAGATAATGCTACTAATTTATTACTAAAATTTAAATGGCAAATACTGAATTCTGAGGTATTTTGCAAACTTTGCCAACATATTTTTTGAAAAACACTAAGCTATTTACCTTTAAGAGAAATAGCGAATAAATACGCAACTCGTTTTTACTCTAATCAACATAACTAATTACTCGCTAACTAAAGCTGACATTTTAAAGATATATCTATTCGAATACCAACTTGATCAAAATTATACTCTAGACTTAAACATATTCATTAACTTACGAGCGTATTACAGAAATTATGGTCAAAATAATTGTGGTCATGGTTTTGTGTTATAGTATATAAGTCATAAATAAAATTATATTACATTTCTATACAGCATTTTTTAAAATTTGAATATCATAAATGTATTATCTGTCATGTGTCTTGTACTAACATGTATATAAAATATACTTACATAAGTTTAATGTCATGAAATCGAAACAAATGTCTTACCTGAGGGTGCTAATACTTATGTATATAATTCTGGGAAATAAATACAGAATTTATGCCACTTTTATCCTTCTCATCAATAATCATAAAGTGATTTATTATCAACAACTGTGCTGATCCCCTTTAAGGAAAAGTGGGTGCATATCGAGTTTATCAATCTTTTTATCAATAAATGTTGTATCATAACGTTTGTAATAAACCTTTAGTACGAACTGATTAAAAGAGAACATTTACTGTCAGACTATCAATCTACTATGGTTTTAATACAAGACAATCAAACTCGACAGGTCTTCACCGAGTGAATTCGTCTATTATATTTAAAGGATAGATGAAATGCATTTTTCTCAAGAATGATAGATGATTACCTCTACGTATACTGTATATCGGAATCAATTGAGCATAAAATCGAGACAATATACACTTGCAATTGATAATTAAGACGATTTTAATTCACCCATTTTAACACTACCGCAATTTGTTCGGCGAATCCTTTTGAAAATGCTCACTGGGGCGTGACTGTGATAAGCGAGAGGCGGGGCGAGTAGATAGCTACTCCGCCGATGTCTCGTTAATTAATTAATGATGATTATCACTGCCGCTAAATGAATTTATGAGGTGTATTACATCGCCAAAAAGACATGTTTATGTAATAATTGTGTAATTGTCATCTGCGATATTACTTAGTTGGATATCTAAACATTCGATATATGGGGAAATTAAGTTGGTTTATTGAAGGTTTCTTTGTGAAAATGTTGCGAAATTACGTTGAATTGTGACTATCGCCGAAAATCAAATTCCTCAACATACGTCACAGAAGTCATCCCTTCACGGGTCACACCCCCGCAGACTTTCATTCTGGTCGTCGGGGCTAAATCAGGCGGTTTTTTAAAAAGCCGTATATAAGTAATTTATGGACCGATTTCAGAAATTTAAAATCGAGCAATTGTCAAATTGACATCCCATTTTAATGAATCCGAGTTGGACCATATGTCATTAAAATTTTCATCTATCCATTAAGTTTTCCTAAATTATTCCATTATTATTTTATTTATGACTGTATGTTATATTGAGACATACATTTTCCTAACTTATTTCTTTCTAGTTTTACTTATTAAAACATTTAAAAAACGGGAGTTTACAAACCGGTATTTTCAATTTTATTGTATAACAACTTCGTTACGTGTTTGTTACGAGGTGTCCAGATTACATTTCATGATGTTTTAGACTTCTTGTCACAACGTTTCTAGACTACCTCTTGTCACAACGTTTCCAGACTACTTCTTGTCACAACGTTTCTAGACTACCTCTTGTCACGATGTTTCTAGACTACTTCTTGTCACGATGTTTCCAGACTACTTCTTGTCACGATGTTTCCAGACTACTTCTTGTCACGATGTTTCTAGACTACTTCTTGTCACGATGTTTCTAGACTACTTCTTGTCACGATGTTTCCAGACTACTTCTTGTCACGATGTTTCTAGACTACTTCTTGTCACGATGTTTCTAGACTACTTCTTGTCACGATGTTTCTAGACTACTTCTTGTCACGATGTTTCTAGACTACTTCTTGTCACGATGTTTCTAGACTACCTCTTGTCACGATGTTTCCAGACTACTTCTTGTCGCGATGTTTCCAGACTACTTCTTGTCACGATGTTTCCAGACTACTTCTTGTCACGATGTTTCCAGACTACTTCTTGTCACGATGTTTCTAGACTACTTCTTGTCACGATGTTTCTAGACTACTTCTTGTCACGATGTTTCCAGACTACTTCTTGTCACGGTGCTTCCAGACTACTTCTTGTCACGATGTTTCTAGACTACTTCTTGTCACGATGTTTCTAGACTACTTCTTGTCACGATGTTTCCAGACTACTTCTTGTCACGGTGTTTCCAGACTACTTCTTGTCTCGATGTTTCTATACTACTTCTTGTCACGATGTTTCTATACTACTTCTTGTCACGATGTTTCCAGACTACTTCTTGTCACGATGTTTCTAGACTACTTCTTGTCGCGATGTTTCCAGACTACTTCTTGTCACGGTGTTTCCAGACTACTTCTTGTCACGATGTTTCTAGACTACTTGTCACGATGTTTCTAGACTACTTCTTGTCACGATGTTTCCAGACTACTTCTTGTTACGATGTTTCTAGATTACCTCTTGTCACGATGTTTCTAGACTACTTCTTGTCACAGTGTTTCTAGATTACTTCTTGTCACGATGTTTCTAGACTATATCTTGTCACGATGTTTCTAGACTACTTCTTGTCACGATGTTTCTAGACTACTTCTTGTCACGATGTTTCTAGACTACTTCTTGTCACGATGTTTCTAGACTTCTTCTTGTCACGATGTTTCCAGACTACTTCTTGTCGCGATGTTTCCAGACTACTTCTTGTCACGATGTTTCCAGACTACTTCTTGTCACGTCTCATCGATGACGTAAAACGTCATTTTGCAGGTCTTGACATTCGTACCACAGTGTAACTATCAATTCTCGTCTCGCCTGCGAAGGGTGATGGCGACAATTGGGTTTTTTCCCCACATGCTCCAGCAAATATTTGATTGGATTTATAACTGCTGATCGACAGGTGGGGTAGTAGAAAGTGTTTCTCAAGTCGATATTTTTGAGTGAGGCTCACCTCGCGAAAGGATCAGTAGCATCGTATTCCGCCTGCTCTCTAGTGTCTGAGGACAGTCCGTCGCCTGATACGACGCCTCAACGCTGTTGCGGCCGTTGACGTTAACTTAACGAATCGGGCATGTCTTGTAGTTGATCTGTCTGTGTATATCCTTGAAGGAACCTTGCTACCGTCAGTGGTGTTGAACTACATGTTCTTGCAATTCTGACGTCTGTCGCCCCCACGTCTGACATCTCTACAGTCCTCTCTCAAATGTCTTGCATCAATCATGGCATACTTTTGATGTTTTTTGCAGTAGATATGATATAGCAGGATTTGTTTTTATCGCACGTATATCAGACATATGTACACTTACGGGCAAAAGAAAGTATATTGCTCAGTTGTTTTTATCATATGTATCATTTTCAAAGTCAAATATCCCGAGTTTTCGACGTTGTATTAAAAAACGGACTAGTTTTTTTAAATTGCTTCAAAACATTTAATCAGTCGAGGAATACCTCTACGCGAATTTTTTAAACTAAAATTTGAAATTTAAATTTTGAAATTCCCCAAAATTAATTTTGATAAAACACAACTGTTCATCGTCATATAACACATACTCTGTGTGAAAATCAATAAATGTGCTTCGTCCTGCACACATTTACAAAATTTTGAACATGGTAGGGGTCATGTTGGTGTAAAGCTCATTACTTACCCCTGTCTACTTTAAATAATGATATTTTATTTAGAAAATAAAACAGTCACCAATTAAATCATTCAAACTACTGCCGAAAGGTGTTATTCTATCGTGCCATAATCAAATGCATCTCATCCTTTAAATTATAGAATAAACGGAATACAAGTGAGTGTTATACTTTCTTTTACCCGTCAGTTTATGTACATTGTGTACATGGAGCATTCGTGGCCTCATAACCCCACCCTACGACCGTTTTGCATATTCATGGGTCAACGTTATCAAAACATTTGTTTTTCATAAACTTGTCAATGTCTATGTCTATTTCCGGACCTTTCTTTTGCCCGTTAGTTTAGGAGATACAGGCCTACCACCCATGATTGGTGCCAGAAAAAGGTGACTTACCACTCAGGACATTTGTCACCTAGGACACTTACAACATAGGACACTTACTGCTCAGGGCAACAAATCTTAATAAACATACATACTCTGTTGTTTTATTGTCATTTAAATTCTCTAATCGTCACAAAAGGTTCTAAAAAACCATTGCACAATAAGTGCCATGATTTATGACAAACTGTTTTAATTTCGTTTTCATTTATTAATGCATGACGTTTTCGTGTCAAGATCTTTCTCGTCTCAAAATAAGCAATATGGGATGAATGTCGTTTTCAAAATATCTACATATCCGTTTGTATTGCTCCTGTCAGATACGTGACTACAAAGCAATCACGTACAGGCTGGAGGCAACAGTCTCGACCTTGTAATCCTCGTAGTATGGACGACTGCCCTGTCATCCTTGGCGTATACATCAATGTGCTTGATAAGAACACGCCTTGCAATGAATGTCCCTTAAACGCCAAAAGTCACGAGACACATATTGCCTTACCGTCTTGGATATATAGTAACATTGCTGAGTACAACTAAAGCTTTGAAGATCAACGAGCTATACTTATAACTAGGATAAGTTTAGCGCCCCATCTTATATAATTTATGTGAAGGATAAAACACGATACAGAGGTTATGCTTGGGGTTGTAAAACCTGAGGTAAGAAAGCTGAGCGGGAGGTAAGATTGAAAGCGAAGCAATAAAGCAATGAAGCAAGAGGCAAATCCGACCACGGTTTCCATGCTTTGTAAAAATAGTTAGTTTTAAAGGGGCAGTAGCACGTTTTTTCGCTCAAGTAAGTCCATGAAATGTATTTGAAAAATAATTTCACCAATAGTAAAACATCCTTCTCTCTTCGGATAATCAAGTTAAATATGAATGTTCTTGGCTCAGTAAAGCAATGGGAATCGTTTTTATCATTCGAAATAATAAGATGTGTTCACAATAAAATGGCCGCCATGCAAGTTTTGCTTTATACGTAAAACCGTTATTACCACTACGGATAATTGGTTTGTGTAATCAAATGTTTTACACTCTAAAGTAAATATAAATGGCATAAACGATCATTATAAATCGGAATTTTTTTAAATAAAATTTGCAAAAAAACGTGCTACTGCCCCTTTAAAGGTGCTGTTATTTTCTCTCAAATTTGCCATTTAGTATTAAAGTTTAAACAATATAGTGTTATAGAGGGTAAAACATCTTATTACACGTCCCGATTATCCGTATCCATAGAAAATCGGTATCCGTAGTTGAAGAAAATGGTGACAATTTTGTGTGAGAGGTAGATTTTATGGCCTCATGTGCTTTTGATAGTTCAGACACAAGATAGTTGTTTAATCCATCATGATGCAATATATAGAATTCTTCTTTGAAAATTTAGGTATCACTACATCAGTCACATCACTTGAACTACAATGTACCTTCGAGCGGCATCTTGACAAATGACAATTGACAATCTTGAGAAATGGACTCGTTTGACTAAACCGAACTATGTACATTCGTTTTAATACTCTTTCTATTGATTCAGGAGTATAATTTAGCCATAGGTAGAACTTAAATACATTTTCGTGAGAGTATTTTATTTCAGTAAGAACAGCGTGCTACAGCGCCTTTAAATGAACAATACTACCCAGACCCGTTTGGCGTTATAGAATTAGAATACAGAGAAGAAAATGATACTTATGGATGGTCAACTTCTTTATTAACAATGGCTACGTTTTGGTATAAATATTTATACCGTCACCATGCATATAACCGGATACCGTTATGTTCACATCCTCATGTGCATAATTTATGCAAATGTTATTTCCTGATCTGAATTATGTTGTCAAGTTACGACGTTTTATGAAGTTTCGCTTTATCTGTAAAATTGCCATAATCTCCTTCTAAAGTCTTTCTCTGAAACTTCACACTCCTCTTTCATAAAAATGAAGTGGTAGTTCATAAAAAGGTCTATACATTTTCTTTGATCAATGTTTAATGGGGTATATAAGTGAGCTATGCTAACTAGTTACCTTGTTTCATCAGGAGCAGCCAAACACGTCGTTAGGGAAGTGTGCTCTATCAATCGCACCTGTCACACGCATTCCCATAATTCTTCCTAAATCTCATATGCTCGTATTCTTCAGCATACATTTCAAAAGTGCTTAAAAACACAGATTAGTTATAATGCGCCTGAAATAGGCAAACATCCGGGCTCCGTTCTATAACAGCGAGCGCTTAAATTGCTCAATGTAGCGCTCAAGTAGCGCTCAAGTAGCGCTCATTCTCTCTTGAACGACACAGTGCAAATTCCTCGAAGTTTGCTCGCCTTACTACGTAGCGCTACATTGAGCAATCGCGTTCAAGAGAGGTTTAAAAGTAATCGCTAATTGAGCGATTACTTTGAAACCTCTCTTGAACACGGCCCCTGTTTTAATCTTGTCAAGTCTTTTCATATGGGTACTTTGCAAATGAATATTGTGAAATACTGTAAACGGTATACGAACATTCACGAGCTACCATTATAAGACAAGTATTAAAACCGGAATGTAATGTGAAGTAGAAGCAAAACACTACATGCGCCCATATATATACTGCCGTCCAAAAGAAACGCCCACCAGATATTTTATGAGATTTCAGAAAAAGTATCAGGAGCATGTTAACCAAAGTGTGGCTTTATGAAGTTGCATCATTTTTTAACAAAATATCGAAGTTTCATAAATTTGCATGTTGTAGGGGGGAAATTAGAGATGGTAACTGTTCAGTTCTCGATCATGGTTTAACAGTTTTGCTGCACCATACTCTGTAAATCCGAAGACCATACCACCAAAGTCCTCTTGACAATGTTCACCTGTCCACAAAATACCAGTGATAACTCTGCATATGTGGTCATGGTAATAAACTTATTGTACAAATCAAAAACCGGAAGTAGCAGGTTTTTGGGGGGGGGCGTGGTCACGGGTGGTTGTGCAATTCATTGCCAATGGATTGTCATATCAAATATTGTTTCATTATAACCTTGATACGATCATTAATTATGTGTTAAAGTAATATAATTCATCTTAAAGATTCATGTGGGCGTTTCTTTTGGACGGCAGTGTAGGATTATTGAGGCGTTTTAAAACTGTGTCGTTCTCAAAACAAAACATGTCTATGAAATACATATTAGTAGTTTACGTGATAAACAAACACATTCTGTGTAATATCAACATTTGTATTTCAATCGGAGTTATAAAATATAGAACTCTTCCGGTAATATCTTATTTGTAAATCTCAAAACGGCGACGTCATATTTCAAAGCAAAGCACATGTATCCAAAACATCGTGTAGAGCCGAATACGTCAACACAGATGACATTCCCACCCTGACTGCTCTGTTCCAGGACATCGACAATGGTTGAAAGATCCCGCAGGTCAAAGCTAATTGAAACATTTTGGCTCTTCTGGGCATTCAACCATCGGGTAAGCATATCTTTCTGCACATTAATAAGTAATTAATTAACCTCAAACGTTTAGCCTCCCTTTTTCACTAGATTTATGAAAAGTTATTAATGTTTCGAATTTTCGCAAAATGTATTTACATATTTGTTCCTATGATTTGCAGTTTCTTATACTTGACTTCCCAGGAGGACGTATACAAATCACTAGGTTCACCCTTCCCCTCTTGCTCATCTACAACGGGTGGCCATATTATTACGTACATGTGACGTAATCCCATAGACTTACATGTTAAATAGCTCTTGCGGGAATAATTTTCATGGAGTTATTGTTTGTCAATAAATTCTGAAATCTGTACAAAAATATAGGAAATCATCTTAGCTACAGATATATAAGTTCCATCTTTTTTTCTGATAATTATTAAGAAATATACCTCATATCAAACAACACATATACAACACACCGATTAGGTTAACGTGGCCGTCAATGGGACATTAGCATCACAAGTTGAACATACGATGCTTAAACAAATGTCATTCGAAAACTAATCAACTGATAGATGACAGGTAATTATGTACATATAGCCGGGATGATTACAGATCTGTCTCATAGGCGTAGGAACAGGGGGGGGGGGGGGGGGGGGCGGCCCCCCCCCCCCCCCCCCCCCCCCCCCCACCCACTTCTGAACCTGGGGGGGCACGGCCCCCCCACTTTTCACCCACGAAAAAAATTCAATAGCGCCTTCTAGGAGCAAACAGTCTGTGTCAATTTTGAAGAAAATTTCTTTTCTCATACTATTTTTTCAGAAACAGATAATATGACGAGTCCTCACCCTATTTTTAACACTAATATGGATGAAAATTTTGATCCTACAGCATCTTCTAGTGAAAATACGACATGGCAACCCCAATTTTCAGACGAAATTGAAAAGAATGTTGTTCCTATAGCTGTGGTGGGAGGAGGGTGCTTTGATACGTTTTTATTACGTTTTTAATACGTTTCAAAAATCGGAAAATGGGGATCTTAAATTGCCGAGTTTGTGGCCCTGGTGGTCCTCAGATGCCATGGCCCAAAAAACCTATTTTAGGCTTTTTCTCCAGAAGTAAGAGCTAGAAAGTTGAAATATCGACTTCTTAGACATTTGGGATTGAAATTGTACATTTGGTGACCATGTGACCCCTAGTAAGGGCAACATTGGCCACTCCTGAAAACGTTTTTAGCTCATCAGACCTGACCTCAAAAACATATTTCGTCTTTCTTCTCTAGAACCAGCTCTGTAGTGACTACAGACAGTTGGCATCTCGTGTACATACTCCTACTGTCACTCCTTAGATCATGGATATCTTGATTAATAAGGGCCCAAGGAACCACAGCATTAAAACCTATTTTCGTCTTATTCTCCAGAACCACTGATTCCAGAGAACTGGAATCATTAGTACAGTTAGCTTAGCAAGCGGAGATTCTGATTCTTGGTGACCTATTGATCCCTAATAAGGTCCTCAGGGGCCACAAACTCAAGGACTATATTTGTCTTTTTCTCCAGAACCAGTAACTCTAGAAAGTTGAAGTTCTGTGTACAGGCACCTTGGCAAGTGGGGATTATAATTAATAGATTTGGTAACTTTTGGGTGTCATGGTTTTATGACCTACAGAATGAAAAGTCTTTGTATTGGTCTCTTGGATTATGAATTGTAATTTTTCAAACAATATGTCATTTTGGATGCTATTTCAGGATTAATTCTGATCGAACTGAGATATGAATGTTCTTTCTCCGTTTCTGGAACAAGTAAAACTTTTCGATTTTATTTCAATCCTATTTTATTTCCATTTTATCGTGACTTCCGTTGTCTTGTCTGCAAATATTGAAGCTCATACATATCCCTTGCAATTGCAACTATATGGTCCTGAGTACCCTAACACACGCACTAAAAAATTCCAAATTGTTGCGATTATGGACTAATCGTGGCCTAGTGTAAACGCAGCATATACAGATTAAACATTTGTAATGATTATTATCCGAAATATTAAGAACAAAAGAACTAGGAATATGATACATGCTAACTGTCAACTATCTCGCGAGTATAGGTCTCTGTCCCTTTCACAGCTAGGACATTCTGTCCTTTCTCTCAAAATGAATGATTTCTATTATAATTTTTAAAAATTTCCGCCTTTAAAAATGTGTTAACGGTGCTTATTCTATTCAGGTGCATGTTTCAGTTCAAACGCATTTTCAAATGTTCATTTCTGATTTGATCTAGGTACAATTTGGTGTATTTTCTTGACATAAAATCGATTTTTTTTAGAGCCACACCTGTATCAAGTCACTTTTTTTGGCCTCAAAAGCAAGGTCACGTGACATTTTTGGCTTCCAAAGCAAGGTCACGTGACTTTTTTGGCCCCAAAGTAAGGTCACGTGATTTTGTTTAGCCCCAAAGTAAGGTCACGTGACCTTTTTTTGGCCCCAAAGCAAGGTCACGTGATTGTAAATTTAAATAATCAGTGAAACACGCTATAAACCCCATCAAAAATGACTAAGACCCCCCGTCATCCTGAGAAGCTACCCCCCCCCCCCCCCCCCCCCCCCCCCCCAATTACACAGACGGGGTATTCTGACCCAAGCTCGATCCACCCCCCGCTCTCAAGAAAAAAAATTGGGCCCCCCACCCCAAAAACCGTTCTTTCTCCGTTTCTGGAACAAGTAAAACTTTTCGATTTTATTTCAATCCTATTTTATTTCCATTTTATCGTGACTTCCGTTGTCTTGTCTGCAAATATTGAAGCTCATACATATCCCTTGCAATTGCAACTATATGGTCCTGAGTACCCTAACACACGCACTAAAAAATTCCAAATTGTTGCGATTATGGACTAATCGTGGCCTAGTGTAAACGCAGCATATACAGATTAAACATTTGTAATGATTATTATCCGAAATATTAAGAACAAAAGAACTAGGAATATGATACATGCTAACTGTCAACTATCTCGCGAGTATAGGTCTCTGTCCCTTTCACAGCTAGGACATTCTGTCCTTTCTCTCAAAATGAATGATTTCTATTATAATTTTTAAAAATTTCCGCCTTTAAAAATGTGTTAACGGTGCTTATTCTATTCAGGTGCATGTTTCAGTTCAAACGCATTTTCAAATGTTCATTTCTGATTTGATCTAGGTACAATTTGGTGTATTTTCTTGACATAAAATCGATTTTTTTTTAGAGCCACACCTGTATCAAGTCACTTTTTTTGGCCTCAAAAGCAAGGTCACGTGACATTTTTGGCTTCCAAAGCAAGGTCACGTGACTTTTTTGGCCCCAAAGTAAGGTCACGTGATTTTGTTTAGCCCCAAAGTAAGGTCACGTGACCTTTTTTTGGCCCCAAAGCAAGGTCACGTGATTGTAAATTTAAATAATCAGTGAAACACGCTATAAACCCCATCAAAAATGACTAAGACCCCCCGTCGTCCTGAGAAGCTACCCCCCCCCCCCCCCCCCCCCCCCCCCCCCCCCCCCCCAATTACACAGACGGGGTATTCTGACCCAAGCTCGATCCACCCCCCGCTCTCAAGAAAAAAAATTGGGCCCCCCCACCCCAAAAACCGTTCCTACGCCACTGTGTCTGCAAAATATGACACCAAAGAGACTTTTAGTTAATTAATGAAAATATTCCCGCAAGAGCTATTTAACATGTAAGTATATGGGATTACGTCACATGTACGTAATAATATGGCCACCCGCTGTATATCCGACGGAGTCTTTCCGAATGCCTTACCACAGTACCTAGTATATATTCTACACACCATCATGTATGTGTCAATTTGTGGATTGTCCTCGATACTCTGCCCCTGATGCTAAATTTAGTCAGTGTAATGAGATTGAAATATGTCATATCCTTTAGCATGTTTCGTATGTAAGGCAATACACGCTCAATGAATCGACAACGAAGTACTGGCACCAACTATCAAGGATATTTACTTGCTTCTCCTGAAAAACCCAGACGCTCTCTCCTATAACTATATGTAAATATACACATACTCTCGAGTACTAATTTCCAACACGTGTTTCAACCCAGTGAATACACAATGCAGTTCATATGTAAGGTAACACTCGATGAATTCACAACGAACTACTGGGACCAATATTTTCTTCGCCATAAGAACATAGACGCTCCCTCCTACAACGGCATTTAATTATGCATATGTTCTAAAATACTAATTCCCAACACATGTTTAAACTCGGGAATCCACAATGCAGTCCTTGACCGAGCATCCTCGACATTCAGTTGCTTCTCCAAAAGAACCTACATGGTCTATTCTACAGCGACTGTCTTGATCATATAATGAACTCTAATACTAATTCCCAACACATGTTTGAACTCAGGGAATCCACAATGCAGTCCTTGGACCGACCATCCTCGACATTCAACTGCTTCTCCAGAAGAACCTTGATGCTCTTTCCTACCTGTTCTTCGCCAATGGTCTGGGTTCGATGCTGGGAAGTCTGGCAGCTGGGTTCCTGGCACCGAGATTCGACCTCAGACTGCAGCTCTTCCTCACCCTGGCTGTGGGGGTCATCTCCATCTCGTGTCTGGCTCAAGTTCACCACCTCGCCTACATGTACACCATGGTGCTTATATTCGGACTCACCAGAGGGCTGGCTGTGTGCTGTGAGTTGAATTAACAGTGAGCCAAAGAATAATTACCGTACTGATGTTGTTGTTGTTGTTTGCAACCATTATGATTCAAAACTCTCATCAACTCATCAAGAAAATAAGATATATATCTAAGTACATCATAAGTAGTATTTTCTGTCACCATATCATATAGTGAACTATTTCTTTCCATGTTGACTTAAATTCGTGTATAAATTTATGGGAAAGCGATTAGGTTTTACTTCTTAAAATCCGATTCCTAAGCTAGACAAAGAAATAAAAATGATGATATTGAATACGTACAATAATTTCTTCTTCGACATTGTTTATTTTGAAATACTAAATATACTTCTTTCAGATGTTATGACACTAGCTGGAGAGCTGTGGGAGAAGAAAGGACCCCCGTTCCACTTCGTAGCCTGTGGAACATCTGTAGGCGCCATCTTGGCACCCTTGATATCCAAACCGTTCCTGTGTCCTCACGACATGGCCATGGATGTGGAGCCAGTGAACATCACGGCAGTGGAGAACCCTCTTAACGCGACCCACCTCATCAGTATGTTGGAGATCGAGCTCGTCACCTGCACCTTCGAGGATACCCGGGTCCAGTGGGCCTTCTTCTTTCTGGGTTCGTGTGTGAAATTCTTAGGAGAAATAAAGTTGACTAAAATAACAAACTTTAGTTTATTGAATGATTCCCAACTGAGCTGAGGAATTCCGATATCTACTTTCAAGAAATATGAATTTCGGTAACAGTCAGTACTTCTCGATAAAATAACACACTTATAACGTATTATAAGGGCTTTTCTCAAATCACAACGTTTCCTTCCAAAAGGTGTACAACGTTTGTTTCTTTATCGTGTATCAGTCTACCGAGACGTTTTCTGCTTTGTAAACGTTGCATTACTGCAAAATATGAGTTTGGTATATCCATAACCCTTGTACACCTGGAATGCTTCATAAATAAATGTACATATTTCGTGACCTACAGGTCTCTACATGCTGCCTGCCTGCCTGGCCCAACTCTACTACTGGCTCGCCTTCCGGTCCAGCAAGGGGACAGATGACGGTACCGGGGATGGATACATGGAGCTCAAGCATGAGCAGGTCCTCAGGTTCAACCCAATCTTCGTCCTATTCTTCTTCACTCTCTTCGTCATGTATGTCCTCCTGAGCAGTCTGCCCGCCACCTACTCCAACATCCTCACCGTGTATGGCGTCAGGGGACCTCTAGCCATGTCCAAGGATGATATGGTCACCATGACGTCCGTATTCTGGTTCGGGTCGCTCATCAGCCGCTTCTCCAATGGGTTCTACACTCGCTACTTCACCAACTTTCAAGTCTTGGTTGTCCACATCTGTGGACTCGCCATCTCCGGTATACTGTTCGTGACTCTTGGCAACAGGTATCCTGAAGCACTCTGGGTGATAACCGCCATTGTTGGCTATTTTGGAGCACCTTACCTCGCCGGGGTCTTGGCCTGGGTTTCAGATGTTCTCGAGCTGCATCCTAGAATTACCTCCCTTTGCTTTCTTGCTTCCGGGGCTGGCAACATGGTGTTCCCTTTCCTGGGAGGGATCTTGTTTGATTATTACGGATCGATGAGTTACCTCTATCTCATATTTGCAATTATTGTCCTTATGTGCCTCGTGTTCGCCTCGCTGAAGGCATTGTCCAAGATCCTCCCGCTCCAGAAGGAAGAGGAATGCGCTAGGGAGATGCTGCAGTGCGATTAGATTGCAGCTCAGTGAACTGAAATGGGATATGTATGTCCCCGGACTCGTTAAAAAGGCACGACAATACCGAAGAGGTTTTTTGTATGTAGATATACATTTGCAGAGGCTATTCACTCCCATTCATACGTTAATGCTATTTTTGCCAGTTAAAAATACATCTATTGCAAATTTATCGATTTTTTTGGCAGCTTAACATCAACAGCTACAATGTGAAAGTAATATGCTTGTTCAATGAATTAAGCACATATATACAGTCTGATTGACATCAACAGTTTTCCTACGAATAAAAATTGCAAAATAGTGCATCTACTGGGATACGAACTCATGTCGTTCAGACGTTTCCTCGCAAAACCGTCTTATAACAGCCCGTAGGCTCGCATGGTCTGATGCTATTGTGGTAGCCAATCACAGAACGCCCAACAAAAGCTTTCGGTACGAGACGCCAGGGGCAAGTAACTCCCAACAGCCATACTTTCGTCGGTTTCCGTAACATCAGAAACGGGTTAACAAATGATTCTGATTGCTTTTAAAACAGTGACCATTAAAATCTATGACAGACTTTTGTCTAAACTAAACTTGTACAGAACGCGCGCTTATACGAGATGTTCTCAAACCTGGTGGAGAGGAATCTGCAGAACCTGTTCGTATCCCGAGAGATGTATTATTTGCAAATGTTATTCCTCGGCACATGTTTGACTTCAATCTTACTGGCAAAATCAAGTTGTTTAGTGACGCTTCTACGAGAATTCCTGTTCGAACTGACCCCCGGGTTTTCACTCAGTTGTAAATTAAGTCTCTTGACAATAAACTTACTGTCGCCTTAGACCATTAAACATTCCAAACCATTCCTTTGGTTTGGTCTTTTTATAATACTAGGGACATGACATTCTATTGCAAAATGATTTCTCGTCCTTGGTTACCAACGATGTCACCAAAGTCACCAACAGGAACAGGAATAGCGTATGTAAAACGTAGGTAAAAAAATATACATACACCCTGTACTAAATACATTTTATAGGTAAATTACGTTATACTCTTATTTAGTACATGTGTATTATATATATTCTAACTACGTTTTACTTACAATATAGAGTGATGTGCATGTCCCTGTGTAAGGGTAACAGTTTCTGTCTGTCAGACCTCGATAAATGCAAAAATACTCACAAATAACACGCACTGACAAGTACAAATCAATGGCTTCCTGACTTTCAGCAGGGACTCTATACTGCGAAAGTCCCGGTTTTCAATTTTCACTGTGGATGGTACATTTTGTACATGATAGGGTCACTATAAAGTGTGATAATTTGAAATTTGTTTTAGAAGAGATATGAATAGATTCGCGTGTAAAATTAGAAATCTCCATTGTCTTCTAGCTTTTAGTACATGTCAAATACGTATTTTAATTGACTTGGGAGATTTTCATAGTATAGACCACTAACCTGTCAATATCCCCACTGCTACATATAGATAAATGACGTAAGACGCATTTATTAGTTCATTATTTGCACAAATAAAACAAGAATGTGAAGGTGGTGTTTGCGTGTATTCCTCGGAGAGTTTGAAAATTGATCAAAGTATCGTGTTGGCCTTGAAATAACATCAAGGGTAACCGACTGTTTTCTGTGTAAAAAGTAGGATGTCACCTAATTTGAATTCATTCGGTGAAACGTTCGTGAGATATCAACAAAGTCCACCTGTATCCGTGGAATTTTTCGATGGGGGCTGGCTGCCGCCATTTTGAAGATATTTTGTGCACTGCCTCATAGTTGCACGTTGTGTAGAGTTTAGTGCTCTCCCCCCTAGAGATGTATATAGATATGTACACACAATGTCAGTATAGATCCTCCCCCACTACAGTAAGTCAGTATTAACATGCCCCGGTATAAACTCTCTCTCTAGCGATGTATATAGATGTATACAAACTAAGTCGCGTATTGTTATCGTTAAATAATTACCTCAAAGGAGGAACATGTATAGGAAAGAATAATTCAAGTGAATTAACACATTTTACAAGTTTTTTGGTTGCAAATTAAAGTCATTATTTCAGTATAACATTGGACAATAAATAAGTGCCAAAAAATATTAATCAAACTGAAAATTAAAAAGAAACAAGGGGGGAGATTTTATTCTGAGGGGGGCGAGAAATAATTCCGCCGGGGGGCGATTTTATACCGGTATAAAATCTCCGGGGGAGGATTTGTACCGGTATAAAATCGCCGGGGGGAGATTTTATACGGGGGAGAATTTATACTGGGACACCGGTAAAACATATATATTAGCAGATCAATTATATCATCGTGATTGCTTCCACAAACATTCCTTTAAACGGTTTAAATGTTAGAGAAACAGACCAAAGGTAGAAAGCTAAGTGGAAAGAGTTACTCTTTGCCCACAGCTTCCTGTAACGAAGGCTTTTGTTTGGAACTTACTGATTGGCTGATTATTCTTTGTGCAGAACATCGGGATATGGAGTATGCCAGACCGCATGGAGAGGGGAAATAAACCTAGGACAAAGTTCGTATTCCAGTACGGGCATTATTTGGTAAAGGTTATTCCAAGGTGGATTTTAAAGGTACATGTTCATCCATTATGTTGTTTGGGTCAGATATGACAAACGTTTCAAATGATGTACTGACTGTTGGTGAACATTACCATTTTGATTATAGTCGCGATATAGAAGTAAAAGTACTGATGTCTGACAGGAAAATGTACCATTAATTGGTCAAAGATAATTTTGAAAACTTAAAACACAAAAAAGAGAGATTGAGTTGGTGATGTTTAATAGCTCATATAACTACTCAACTTCCAAACTCAAGGCATAACTATTGCCAGTCTGCATTACTGGCTTTAAAGGGGCAGTAGCACGTTTTTTTGCAAATTTTATATTTTAAAATTTCCAATTTAAAATGATAGCTTATGTTATCTTTATTTACTTTAGCGGGTAAAACATCTCATTACACAAACCAATTATCCGTAGTGGTAATAACGGTGTTGTGTATAAAGCAAAAATTGCATCGCGGCCATTTTATTGTGAACACAATTTATTATTTCGAATGACAAAAACTATTCCCATGGCTTTACGGAACCATGTACACTCATTTTTAACTTGATTATCTGAAGAGAGAAGGGTGGTTTACTATCAGTGACATTATTTTTCAAATACATTTCATCAACTTATTTCAGCGAAAAAACGTGCTACTGCCCCTTTAAGCCTTGCAGTATTTCCCTCGCTTTGATGTGCCAAGATAGTGAATCGCTGCACCTGAAATGCATAGTGGGCCTGGATTTCCAAGCACAGAGATCTTAAGGAAATACTGCAAGACCTAAATCAGCCAGTAATGGAGAGTTAGACTTATGCTACTATGCAAACTACTGTGCATGTAAATGGATTGTGTAGTTTCGGTTTAAAAAGTTACGGTTTTGTACCTGAATGATGATGTTGCTCGATTCGATCATTGGAAACTAGTATCAAACGTTTCTCTTGCATTATTTTGCAATAATTGAGAGTTGCACATATGATCTAAAATGTCAAAGTATAACTAATTAGGTCTATTATAGGACTCCATTCAGAATTAGTCTTGACTTCTGAATAAAATCAAGCAGAAGAGTGAGTGGGTGAAGTTGTTTATTCTTCGACAATGCCCCTCAAACAATGACCAAGTTTGATCAGATGAAATCTTCATGACCGTACAGTGACATAGTACATCACATATTCACACGTTCGCCACAAACAGACAAACTGACAGACAGACACACATGAATCAACAATCAAGTAGATCTAGAAAACAATCGGCGGATTTGGCGGGTAACAAATAAACGGAAACAACTCTGTGCAACTTTGTTTCTGGCAGAACTTGAGCGGAGAAGATTTTTCTTAATTTCAATTTGGTAAAAGCAGTTTATATCCATATAAATTTCATTTACCCTAAACACTAAATTCAACATTAGATTAAAACTGCATTGTATTTAGTCTAAGAATTTTTATCCCAACATATTTCCATGGGCATTCAATAAACTTAGGACAACAAATTTTTAACCCTAAAATACCAATGTTGTCAAATATTAAGCAAATACATTTATTGCAGTAATTCAAGTCATTATATATTGATATTACACAGCAAAGAGCCAACACAGTGTTCCGTTGTTGTGATAATTCACTTCTGTTGCTATGTAATGGGAATAAATCTTGTAACAGCCAATAACAACTTCAGTCATTTCTGTGTAACAACAAGGCTATAACAAATATAATTGTATATCTTTTTCATGGAGATTACAATTCAAACATTTGATTTTCCTATCAAATATAGTTATACAATACAATAAACTTATATACTCTCTGAAAATATAACGTAATTCATTTGTCAGTTTTCTACACAAAAGTAGTGTTCAACATACCTTTTTTGCTATTAAAAAATGTTGCTTAGTATGACCGTTTGAAGTGAACTATTTTACCAGGATATTTACTTCAAATCTAATATATATCTCTTTTGGATTTAAACAGTCATATTTCAGTTTCGTTATTCGAACAGTTGAAAAAAAAAACCAGACTGATAAAAGAAATATCATAAGATAAATACAGACTTCATTTGAACAGATTTGATAAAAACGTAAGAATTGCCATTTTCAAGTTAAATTACTTGAGATCAACATGATCTTGTACTTAACATAAAACAATAAACATTTAATTAAAAAGATGTGCTGATGACAATATGTGTATTTACTTTAACAGAAAAGGCAACAATGCAACAGTTCAACAGACAACACAATTTTTGATTTTTTTCATACAGTGACAACTTCAGTTGATTTCATTTATCTTTTCATAGTTGTCTATCCTCCTTCAGCCATCAGAAAATTTGCCAAATTTACAATTAGTTTCAAAACAGATTATGAAAATGGAAGATTCAATAAACTTGGTAAAATTCTTGAAAATAACACATATTGTTATATCACTAGAAGATTATCAATCGTTTTGTTATCGCAGATATCATTTGCTTGAAATGTCGAATCTCATGAACTATTCTAATCTGAAAAATAGTAACATGTCTTTGGATATTATATATTTCATATTTGTATAGAAATTAATCTTAATAATTGAATATTAATATATCTTTAGTATTAAGTAATTAAAATGTGAATTGATTCAGAAATTCCTTTAAATGAAATACTTCTCTATTGAATGTAAAAGAGACTTAAATACTTATGAATCAAGAAGCTACACCTTTCCTATTTTCTAAACTGGTAATAATTAATTTAGTAAAATGAAATTTACTACAAATATACTCAAATAAAAGTTTTCTTTCTTCGTATTCAATAAAATCTAAACAATCCATTTACAGGACTCAAAATAATATTCAAATTCATTTTTTTGGAGTCTCTTTAAACAAAAACTGTAATAAGCCATTTTTCATATACTTAAGTATAAATAATATTCCAAATTCAATCATCTTTCTTTTTTGGGCGAAAATCAAATCCCATCATGAACTAAGGTTTTAATATCATACCATACTGATGAGTAAATGCATATTCATGAGTTGTTTAGAAAACTGGATAATGTTTTTAACATGAGAAGACAACAAACATCAAATAAAAAATAACATGATCAAATGAACATAAATCTTTCAATTCACTCAGTACATAAATATCAATGAATCCATTCACTTGTCCTCCAATCACTCTTCAATGATCCATGCTCTACTCTCCCAGGGAATGATCCCACAATCCTCTACACAACTCCCCTGGAATAGGAACACATCATTCTCCTTAAAGTAGCACTCTGGGCAGGTGCTTACCACGTAGACAATACATGAATTATGTGTTACAAATGTGGATCAAATAAATGATTCACAATGGTATTCATTGTTGTGTTATCTCTGTGTTTTGACCCCTCCTCAAAGTAGCGGCCAAATTGCTCCTTATTCTTTCACTGAGCATCTATAATGGACCTTTTTTTTATCATATTATTTATTAATTTCAAATAATGATCTATTTATTCAGTGACCCAGAAAACATATCAATCATAAAAAATTTCAATATACCTAAATTATTTTGTCCAGTATAGATTGTTAATTAGGAATACATGTGATCACGTCTTAATTCAAAATTCATGCTGAATGTTTGCAATACAATATAAAGTACATTATCCTCTCAATGTTTATAAGACTCTAACTTATATCTAACTTATATATATCTTATATGTTTATTACTTTTCATATGTATCTACATGTAAAATAATGATTTTAAAATTAGAACAATTATCAATTCTATCATATATTATTTCATTTTACAGTTCCGAATAACATGAAAATCATGAATTTGAAAATCAATGTGATGTGTTACTACTCCAGGTTAAGCTCTGAGAGAAACCAATACATGGTTTGTATGTACTACATATGCAGCAATTAAACGGGTAAGAATCAATACAAAATTATCTGTCATGTAATTTTCTCCAATATTTGGATCATTTCCATTTTTCATTTTTGAAATGAAATCACAAAATCCTTTTATTACCTTAATGATCAACACTAACATATATTATTTCATTTTACAGTTCATAATGTGAGTTTGAAAATCGACAATACATTACTATTCCAGAGGTATTGTGAGTAGGACTGTGAGATCAACCCGCGGGGAGATCGAGGATGGTAATGTTCTGGTCCCTGTTCCTTCCTTCCCTCGACTGCACATCATAGATCTATACACAACGATAAAACAGACCTGTTCTATGAGGTCTGCAAAAAGTCACATGACTAGCACGTAGCCAATCACAGCTTTACGATGGAATTTCATGCTCCACTGAAACAACAAGTAAATACCAGTTAACTTGTTTAGTGGTCTGTTCACAGCTGAAAAAAAGTTTCTGTTGCACGGACACAAGATTATGACACTTTGACACGTGACTGATAGCAACCAATCAAATCAGCTTCCTTTGACACGTGACTGATAGCAACCAATCAAATCAGCTTCCTTTGACACGTGACTGATAGCAACCAATCAAATCAGCTTCCTTTGACACGTGACTGATAGCAACCAATCAAATCAGCTTCCTTTGACACGTGACTGATAGAAACCAATCAAATCAGCTTCCTTTGACACGTGACTGATAGCAACCAATCAAATCAGCTTCCTTTGACACGTGACTGATAGCAACCAATCAAATCAGCTTCCTTTGACACGTGACTGATAGCAACCAATCAAATCAGCTTCCTTTGACACGTGACTGATAGCAACCAATCAAATCAGCTTCCGGTCGACATGTGAAGACACTAGCCACAATACTGGTGACTCGCTCTTACATCTGGTTACCATGTTATACTCTAAGTCTCCCAACCAATAGATTAAACTCTACTGTTGACCAATCATTTTTGACCATTCATTTCTGTGTCGAGTTTACCAATAACACTTAACAAAAGATGGCAAGACAATAATGTCAATCACAATGTATATTGTGTGTAGACATACCACAGACTAATATATCTAGTGTGGGAATCTGACCAATCGGCCATATATTCCTGAAAGTACTGAGGGTTCAAAGTTCACAATCATCACCATGGTGACAATCTTTGAGTGCTTGTTGATGCTGTTAGGAATTGTTGTGTTTGGAGTCCCAGTCAAATTCTCCATCTCGTCATTTTGAGTAAGTCACATGACTACCATGCAGCCAATCAGTCTAAAGCTCATGTTCCCATGATGCCTTGCTTTGAGTGTCACATGACTAACATGCAGCCAATCACATCCTGAGAGCCAAGTTCAAACTTGTACAGCGATCAGCAAGGCTACGAAGCACTTATCTTGTGAGTTTATGATTTAGTCTCATAACAATGTATCAGATCACTCAATCGGTTCCATGATCTTTTTCTTCTCTTTCTGCTTGAAGCTCCCGCCTCTGTTTTTTGTCGGGAGATTGTTAGCAGATGTATGGCGTATCCTGCCTCCATTCGCCCCGTTCTTGTCGACAATGTCTTTATCTGTGGGAGAATGCATACTTCCAACTGACAAACTTGACATGGAACTGGAGAGGTTCAGATTGGAGGAGATGCCTAGTGAACTCGGGTAGGGGTTTAGAATGTCAAGGTCATCTCCAGGGAGACATGATTCCACCATCATGGCTTTCTCCAGACAATTCACAAACAGTTCCGCAGTGTCACTACTCCCAGACGACTGCAAAAGAAAAGGATCCATTGGAAATCAGATATCTATTTCGTTAACGTTTTACCCTCCTTCAAGAAATATGTGATGGTTATACTTAAATCGTTTGAAATATTTTTATCCTAATTTGAGATGTGAACAGTGGAGGGTCCAGAGGAGGGTCGGAGGATTTGAAAATGTTCTTTATCCATCTATGTTGTGTAAGCTTGTAAGCTTGATTAATAACTGTATCAAACCATGAAAAAAAAGGTCTTACATTATCTACAGAATTTTGTCTTGTAATAAATGTGTGCACAAAGTGAAGAAACTAGACAGGTACAAGAACAAACCGAATGTTCATTTTGAAACAACACTGCTAACTAACTTTGATTGCATTCAATCAGGATTCTCAGACGATTTTCTTGTAACCATTCATAATTTAAACATTGATGTTTACTTTTCAGTCAGTTAGGCCTAAAAAAAAAATGTTTCTGGTCTTTACAGGCTGACAAAAATGATGGGATGAACCGATTTTTTTATTTGTTTTACAAAATTTCGTTTTTTAGGGGAATGAAGAGTTAAACAAACAAGATTTATACAATTATTTATATTAATAAAGCACAAAGTCTCTTAAATATGTGTTACTATTCCAAATAGTCAATAATCTCACCCCTATACTCCATCTCAACAGAAACGAGTGACATTTTGTATGTCCAATGTTTTCTAAGGCTAAAAAATTACAGTTATCTGCCCCTTAAACATTGATTTTTACTTTTCAGTCATTTATATTTCAACATTTTTATTAACTAAAACCTGCTGCAGACAAATGTAATCTTTCTGCATCAGAGGGCTATATTTCCGCGTTATTCCGCAACCACAGAATTGCGGAAACCAGAGGGAACTGTCAAAGAGCTGCCTCTTACCTTGGTGAATGTTCCAGCAAACCTCCACAAGCCTCCGAATCCAATACCTGAACACAACAGAGAGCAAACACTCTGTCACCAGAGGACAAAACAGGTACAATTTATTTACACTGAGATGGTGAATCAAACATGAACCCCTATGAAGTAATATGACCACTTTGTTAACCCCTTAACGCTTTGATGGTAATCCTTTTGAGAGTTAATGCTGAAACATCAGATTTAGATTGCCGAAGGACACAACAGAGTAAGATGATGATGATGATTTGAGATTTAACGAGCGCTTTCCAGCGGAGCTGATTTTGCAGAGTAAGATACCAAGGTCAGAAATTGTAGGTGCCTCCACCGGGATTCAAACCCTGGTCTTTGTTGTGAAAGACCAGCAAGCTATCCAATACACCACTGTGCTCCAGAAGCTCAAGATACAGTGTCTCATCTAGGATGCGTGATTTGGCAATTCACGCTGCTTAAAAAGGCCTGTATGAAAAATGATATGAGGGATTACCGCACATTGTAATTTGATCCCTAAGTTTGGAGGAATTATCATTCCACTCCTATTTCCCCCCTTCTTTTCTGCAAAGAGGGATGATAAATCACCCCATTGAATTTTGGTTCTACAAGACACTGGACATAACTTACTCTGCAGGTAGGACAGTTGTTGTTGTGTGATGATAAATCACCCCCATTGAATTTTGGTTCTAGAAGACACTGGACATAACTTACTCTGCAGGCAGGACAGTTGTTGTTGTGTGATGATAAATCACCCCATCGAATTTTGGTTGTAGAAGACACTGGATATAACTTACTCTGCAGGTAGGACAGTTGTTGTTGTGTGATGATAAATCACCCCATTGAATTTTGGTTCTAGAAGACACTGGACATAACTTACTCTGCAGGCAGGACAGTTGTTGTTGTGTGATGATAAATCACCCCATCGAATTTTGGTTGTAGAAGACACTGGATATAACTTACTCTGCAGGTAGGACAGTTGTTGTTGTGTGATGATAAATCACCCCATTGAATTTTGGTTCTAGAAGACACTGGACATAACTTACTCTGCAGGTAGGACAGTTGTTGTTGTGATGCGTCCTCGCAGGCTATCATGTTCTGTATGATACTCTGCACCGCATTTAGGATTGCCTGGTCATGGCAGAGAGACAGCACGTTGTTGATCTTAGCATCCAACAGGCTGTGTCTGTTAACATAGGAACATGAACAGATAAGGGAAGATATAGAATATATAGAGAATCTCACCCAAGTGTTTTCTGATATAAAATATATCAATACGAGTTGATAAAAATTACAAATATCCGAGGGTTGCCAAGAATATTTTAACTTTTATCAACAAGTGTTGATATTTTTTATATCAGAAGACACAAGGGTGAGATTCTATTTATCATCCAAAATCTTTCTTCATAAGTTTTAATGTAAAATGAACATATCTGAACACAAAACTGCCTTTTGGCTTCCAGTGCTGTTATGTCATAGCATTGTGATGTCAGCATGATTATGACATCATAGCATTGTGATGTCATTACTTGATGATGCAAAATCATTTAGATGTCATGTAGCTAACGACAATAGGGCATTGTTCAAAATCTATTGTTAAAACGATATCTTCTTGGAGATATTGCTTGATCTTATACATTGATATCTCCTGGGGAATCCAATTTTTAATGATAAAATAAATGTTCAACTTAATATCACTTCTCCCTCACTTTTTAAAAACAATATCCTCTATATATCATATGTTAATTTACACAAATGTTGCAAATTGTTGCATAAAATGTGACGTATAAAACATCAATTTGGAGAAAACATATTACATTTTATACACATTTTATTTTAATGACATAACTTATAATATTTTACACACTTTAATGAGTTTACTACTATTATTCAAAAAACTTGAATGTCTTACATCACAGGAAAGACTTTTGGAAAAACTACAGATGCCTCGGCAAGATACTCATATAAAATTCTCGTCTCGTTTTCATCAGTTGTGTTCCTGACAAGAGTGGCCTGGAAAATAAATATAACAACTTGTAGAATATCATGGTTTTAGTAAAATTATATATCAATAATAATTTTATTTAAAATGGTCTTTCATGAGAGAATTAAAAGACAGTAACTCTATTTGCAAATATAGCCATTGATATTTTAATACAAAACAGAGAATAATCTCTCACCAGCACAGTAAGAACGAGAGCCTGAGTTGGATAATCCATTAACACCTCTGGGTCGAGCAGCACATTGTTTTCATTTGATACCGAGCTGCGTCCACTCCGCGGTTGCTGTATTGCTGACTTGGACGACTCCAGTTTCTTACTTGTCGGCGTGGGCATGGAGCTGCTACGAGTTTTAAGAGGAGGTCTGGAGTTCTGGTCAAGGTCAAGGCTACAGCTCTTGCCCTGTAACAAATGTTTGAACTGCTGCCGGGGTGAAAATGTCACTTCAAATATGGACATGAGGGCAATTTATCAACGTTGCTAATTATTCAAAATGCTTTGTTTTTAAAAAAAATAAATTCTGTTACTAACTTGATATTATTTACTATGTAATATCTGATGTTTCATTTTGATCTAAAATGTCATAGTTTATTTTAAATTATAGCAAACGAGAAAAAAATTAAGCTTTTATAATTCATAATTCTACAAATGTGAAATATTTAACCCTTAACAGACAACAAAGACAAGTTTTGATGATGCTCCACTTGATATATTGACAACAATCCTACAACTTATATGATTGGATGATATCCAGCAAGTTCCAAGGAAGATAACTCACTGGGGATATGCAACACACAGACCACTAAAAAAATGGTATCTCATTGAACATTGATGCTATTGGGATGGGGGATTTATATCTAACTGTACACTAGAGGGAGGGTTACAATATAGTCATATTTTTAACAATAAACATGATAATATTTGGTTTCCTGCTACAATAATCAATTATATCTTATATGTACCGTTCAAATAGTGGTATTTAAACAATTCTTTAACATCTTTCAAAAATAGGTTTCAGAAAAATAACTTTTTCATGCACATTTTCTGATGACAATGAATGAATACAAGAATGAATAAAGAATACACGAAATATATTTCATCATGCATTATTTGAATCAATAATCACCTCTGTTGTTCAAAACTTACCATTTTTTTGCTTTTAATAATCAACAAACTTTTGAAAAAACTAACTAACACTCTCACCATGCCGGTTATGTAAGCTTATAGTTCAAACAATGACTTCATGCCTATGTAATACATACATACTTGGTTTACTTATAGGAAAATGCATGCAAATTCACACAAAATATTACTGAGGTAAGCTCTCGACTATTGATATTGATACGGGGCCGACAAGTTTTCTATAGGTACGCAACTAACAAAAGCCTTGTATTGTCCTAGGTACGGAGTACACGGGCACACACAGAAAGAAAACCTAATCTTACAGTCTTTACCTGGTTGCTTTTTGGGCATTCGATTGGCTTTACATGAAAGAGTCATAAAAAGATGTTATTCCCTGTGACATCACATCTTTTGTAACAGTGTTATATTTGGGGGTGGTCACATCATCTTGTATTTTTTCAGTGTGAGTCCATTGCAGGTTTCAAACCATCGTACATCCTTAAATCTTTTCATTTAAGGTTTGTAAATGCCAAACACTTGATCAAACCGTCATTTGGAATGAAAATAACGATTTTGCTCATTAATACCTGTTAGGGAAATCTGACAATACTTCTGATATAAAACGATTGTTTGTAAAAAATGGTTTATTCAAAACGATAATTCCAACTCAAGCAAGATCATCTGAAAGAACATACACGTGGAGAAAAAAAATATTTTAAGAGAAAATACTTACAATTAATAAAGACCTATTTTGATAAATATATGATCTGAGGTAAAAATACAACCCTAGCAAGCAAGAAAGCTAGCGTGAAACACAAAACATTCTTTACCTGGCTCTGAGTAAGTTGAATATTTTTTGCAGTACGAGCCGTCGCCATCGCATTAGGGTCCAGCAAATCACAACTCCGTTGCCTGGGTGTGACTGGACGCGAGACATTGGAAGCTGGGGCGTTCTGAGGGGATGTTACGACTGTTGTGGTTGGTTGGGGAGCAGATGGAGAGACACCCTGATTGGCTATCTCTGTGTTGAGACTCTCGGTGGAGGGAGATTCTGAGATCATGTAGTTGGCCGTCCGATGCTTGAGGTGGCAGCGACTCCTCACCTCTTCCGACACTGACACAAGAGCTGAGAACATAGAATGGGGTCATTTTGAACTGATGCTGTTTTCAAGAGAATTCCTGTGTCACGACAGCTTGTATTATTGAAATAATACCATTATGAGAACATGAAGACTTCATGGATAAAAAAATATTAATGTGAAAAAAACACATTATACATGTGTATTCTTCACATTAAAGAAGTTGTTATCCAGAAAATCTTCCTGTTCTTATGTATGCCACTTTTAAGTGCCCTTCAAAGACCTAATACCATTATGGTTATGACTTACAGGAAATGTACAAGCGTCGGCTAGAATTAACGAAACATTGCTGATAATTTCAATGCAGCACTGCACCAAAAACCTTATTGCATGTAAAACACTTCTCTAAGCAGACAAGTTGTCATGTCATTGACAGGATTCACAAACACTAAACCTTTTGATTTGAAGTAAAAAATCACTTCAATATTCTTCCCCGTCCCTAATTCCTAAATAGTAAAAAGCACATGTATACTGTTTTTTTTTATTGATGCACACACTAAATTTATGAAAATATGAACGTTTTACAGTTTCAGAATTTTGATTTGCAACATTTCAAACACCTTTTCTAATCAACTTTCTCCAGTTAGTCCCCAACGTAACCTACAAAACCTGAGATGTTCAGCCGGAATACAAGCATTTCTAGCACTTCACAGGGCTCCAACTCACAAAAATAATGACAGCATGGCTGTTGATAACTTTTTAATGTCCAAGCATATTGAACAATGGAAAATACTTATAAATATCATTGACAACTGAAATACATGTACTTCTTTGAAAACAGGTGTGACAGTTATGAGAAATAGTAAAAAGGTCAAACACATTTTAATAGAGAAGTTCATGAATTGATTGGAGGGTTTGAGATACTTACCAGCGAGGTATGCTACCGTGTGAGTGGTCACCTCGAACTTGTCCCTGTTGCTCGGTTTGACTGTGATACTGAGTAGTTGGTGCAACACTCGAATTGTCCTCGATACCGTTGTCGGGGAGGGGTGCCGGAAACCTTAAAGAGAATAAGAATATGACTTTGCAATGAGGTTTGAAAGATTATTTCAGCTGATATCAGGATTACGTCAGTGTGAGACATGTGAGTTGAGTTGAGGTGAGGTGAGGTGAGGTGAGGTGAGGTGAATTGGGGTTTTATGCTACTTTCAAGAGTATATCAAGTGAAACAAGTGAACCATGGGGATACTACTCTGAAATTCAGTGTAGCATTGTCAACAAATCCCACTGCATGTAGAACAGTTCTTAACAACGCTGAAACAATCGTTACCAGTAAATGTGCAAATAAGAAAAATATGACATTGCTTTTGTTTAATTGTATTGGTGATAAATAAATGCCAATGTCAGACTGCCAATTTCTTAAATAGATAACCTGAGCATCCTAGATTTCATAAACAGCAAATTTAACAAGCAGACAGAGTCGGCCATATCCCCCGCCTTTGGGAAAATTTATTGAAGAATAGTTGTTGAATAACAGTGACTATGAACCTTTTTTCAACTAAACACAACACACAAAATTTCAGTTCCTTAGACAAAGTGGTTCTGGAGAAGAAGACAAAATGCGAAAAGTTTAGAGACAGCTGGACACTGTGCAATGCCATAAGCCCATCGGGCCTTTCAGGCACATCTACACATGATGATTGTTCCACACACCAAGAGATATGTCTTATAGTTTTTGAGTTCTGTTCCGGAAACAAAATTCTAGGTTACATTTCTATGGAAACGGTAAAAAACATAACTCGAAGAAGTTGAAAACCCCAAAAGGCACATCTACACATGATGATTGTTCCACACACCAAGTTTCGTTGAGATATGTCTTATAGTTTTCGATTTCTGTTCCGGAAAAAAAATTCTAAGTTACATTTCCATGGAAACGGTCAAAAAAAATAACTCAAAGAAGTTGAAAACCCCAAAAGGCACATCAACACATGATGATTGTTCCACACACCAAGTTTCGTTGAGATATGTCTTATAGTTTTCAAGTTCTGCTCCGGAAACGAAATTGTAAGTTACATTTCCATGGAAACGGTCAAAAAAAATAACTCGAAGAAGTTGAAAACCCCAAAAGGCACATCTACACATGATGATTGTTCCACACACCAAGTTTAGTTGAGATATGTCTTATAGTTTTCGAGTTCTGTTCCGGAAACGAAATTCTAAGTTACATTTCCATGGAAACGGTCAAAAAAAATAACTCGAAGAAGTTGAAAACCCCAAAAGGCACATCTACACATGATGATTGTTCCACACACCTAGTTTTGTTGAGATATGTCTTATGGTTTTCGAGTTCTGCTCCGGAAACGAAATTCTAAGTTACATTTCCATGGAAACGGTAAAAAAAAATAACGCGAAGAAGTTGAAAATCCCAAAAGGCACATCTAGACATGATGATTGTTCCACACACCAAGTTTCGTTAAGATATGTCTTATGGTTTTCGAGTTCTGCTCCGGAAACGAAATTCTAAGTTACATTTCCATGGAAACGGTCAAAAAAAATAACTCAAAGAAGTTGAAAATCCCAAAAGGCACATCTAGACATGATGATTGTTCCACACTCCAAGTTTCGTTGAGATATGTCTTATAGTTTTCGAGTTCTGCTCCGGAAACAAAATCGGGACGGACGGACGGACGGACGGACGGACGGACGGACGGACGGACGGAGCCCATTTCAATATCCCCCCCCCAACTATGTTGGCGGGGGATAATTATCTAAATCCCGCATTACCTACCTTTGAGTAGATGTCCAACAAGCGCAAAATTGAAGTTGAACTGAAAGCTGAGGCCCATGTAGTGGTCGAGCTGCTTGAAGTGCCACTCCAGGGGCTCTCTCGTCTCCATCATCACCTTCTCCAGAGACTGCAACAACAACATCGCCTACAGTCACCCAATGTAATAACTTTATCCTCTAGGTGTAAGAAACCTCCCAAACCTTTGGGGTGCATCAGTTCTGGAGAAGGTCTTGGAAGGGCATTTAGAAGGGGACAGGAAGATTGTTTCCCCGTTGTTTTGTTTGCTATATAAATGTACCACAGTTTGCTATTTCCTTACATTCCACTTGATGAAGGAGCGAGCATATACTCCAAAACGTTGTGTATTTTCACATTAAAGAAGTTGTTATCCAGAAAATCTTCCTAGTTCTGGGGAAGTTATACATCTGAAAAGCCCTTGCTATAAGCAAAGGAGCTGGGCCCACATTTTCGAAGCTGACTAAGTGCTAAGATAGTCGTAAGTCTATCTTAGCACTAAGAGAGCTTCGAAAATATGGGTCGTGATTAGCAAGAAAATGGTGAGTACCTCCTTCTCGAAGATGCCCATGTTGTCGAGTGTGTGAAGGTTCTGCTCCAGCAAGGCAAGACCTGCTGCGTAGAGGGACACCTCGTCTAACTGCAGTACAGAGATAGCCACCCAGAACAGGAACTTGTGGATCGGAGACTCCTGTCATATGATAAGTTGTGATCAACATGTTCACAAGTTTGTTTTTTTTTATTTTTCATTCAATCCAAAAATGTAAAAAGAAATTAATGATATAACAGAAAAAAGAAATTAATGATATAACAGGCTAACTGTATAAGGATATCGATGCTACCAATATCCAAACTCCATAGAGTATTAACTTCCTCATGATTGGTTTGCCCTTCACAAGTGCCATCATTCATTAAGTGATGAAGGTAAAGCTACCATTAAAGAAATATGTCAGCACTTGTTCGCTATTAAGTATCTGTGTACATTGGTATTGTATAATAACGAAATAACAATAAATTGAGCTAGTAATTATCTTATAAGCCAGAGGCCTGGGAGTCTATGGAATAATAAGAGTTCAGGAGCAATGTTGTACAATGTTTTACTTACTGCTTTCAACATGGGTTGTAGCCTAGTGAGACACATTACAACAGCTTCTATCAACGTCAGATCAGTGTAGGACTCGAGAGCCTGAAAAACAGTGAATTTTTACTCCTATATCACACATTTATACCATCAGTTACTCCTATATCACACATTATACCATCAGTTACTCCTATATCACACATTATACCATCAGTTACTCCTATATCACACATTATACCATCAGTTACTCCTATATCACACATTATACCATCAGTTACTTCTATATCACATATCTATACAATAAGTTACTGCTGTATAACACATCTATTCAATCAGTTACTTCTGTATCAAGCATCTATAAGATCAGTTACTTCTGTATCACACATCTATACCATCAGTTACTCCTATATCACACATTATAGCATCAGTTACTTCTATATCACATATCTATACAATAAGTTACTGCTGTATAACACATCTATACAATAAGTTACTGCTGTATAACACATCTATACAATCAGTTACTTCTGTATCAAGCATCTATACGATCAGTTACTTCTGTATCACACATCTATACCATCAGTTACTACTATATCACAAATTTATACCATCAGTTACTCCTATATCACACATTAATAACATCACTTACTTCTATATCACACATTTATACTATCACTTACCTCTAGACCAAATCACACATTTATACCATCACTTACTTCTATATCACACATTCATACTATCAGTTACTGCTATATCACACATTTATACCATCAGTTACTTCTGTATCACACATCTATACAATCAGTTACTTCTATGTCACACATGTGTACCATCAGTTAATTCCATATCACTCATTGATACCATTAGTTACTTCTAATGCATAAAATTCCTTTATTTCTTAATGGAACAGCATTTATATGACAATTAATGACATCACATCATCAAAAGAAAGATCAGCATTTTGATCCTTTAAATGAAATTGTTTGAAAACAATTTACAGCAATATCATATAAAGCATCATTTTAACTTATTTAAAAAAAAAAACTTTATCACACATTTGAAATAAGATATATATGCAATATGTTCAGGATAAATATTGGAAATATTACACATTTCTACAGTGTCAGGAAGAGGTCTCCCGATTGATATAATCACACTTATATATATACATAAATACATAACAGTGGGTAGATATTATTGCAAATAAAGCTATGATATTAACAAATTTAAGCTTGGATTTCACTGTATATAAGTATTTCAAAAGAACTTGTTGTAAATGCATTGCATTAGTATTGAATATATCTAATAATAATTATTGGATAACAATAAACATTATAAAATGTTCCAATATATTGTGGTTTTATAACATAGATCTATTATCTAAAAATAATATAATTTCATAACATCTCATTATTCTACTATACACCAGGTCTCACTGACAGTAATCAATGATAAATGTTTAATTAATATATACACGGAGTCAGCCCAAAAGTGTTATTTTGTCAACTTAAATGTCAAAACTTCAAAAAAGTGTAAGAGAGTTACAAGCCTAGACCAAAAATTTGCAGGTTCTGGGCCTTATTTCATGCACTGGTATATATCGTGAGACGTGTTTAATAAATTCAGTTGAACTCTTTCACTTGTAAACAGCAAAATATTTCAATTCATTTCAAAACCCATTCCAACAATTGAAAAGGTTATCGTTAGCAAGTCTAGTGAAGAATTTGAGCAACAGAAACTATGATAATAATGTCTTCAGAATGAATGTATTTCCATGTTAACTCTCATTAAACTGATAAAGTTAGAAATAGTGAAACATTATATTCAAGAAAAGTTTATAGAATAACAGAAAAGAACAGCTGGCTACAAAAGGCAAGCATGGAAAAAATATCTATAAGTTTACACACACAAAACAAATTGGCAAATATTGTTCCAAATACAGGAGGAAAATTTTGTTTCTAACACTTACATTTTCATTCAAAAATAATATTTACCAAAAAAAATAACAACAAGACTTTATGAAAACTATCACACACAATATCAGGAATAACAGAACGGGAAGGTTCGTCAATATTTGCCATTTATCAGAATACAAATTTACCGGGCATGGGAAACTCCAAGTGTTTTGAAAATTAAACGGTTTGTACACCTGCAATAAAGAGAGAAACAAAAGCGTGTATTAGACTGTGACAATACAGCACATGGTTATACCTCTATACATGATGGCTGGGTACGACGCAGCCCCATTTGGTCCTGCAGACTGTCGGACTTCTCGCCAAAACTTTGCAGCGTACATGTGTGGGTAAAGGTGAGGGAGTAGGGAGGGCGGCCCTGCAGAATGAGGTAATCACATGAATCTAGGTCAAGGTCAGACATGTTGGCAACGTGAAGGTCAGACTTTACGGCAAGGTTTACGTCACACAAAATGCATACGGGAAAGCTACTATATAGAGTGCCTTGTAGAACCAGATAATCATACTCATTCTTAAATCTAGGTCAAGGCCAGACATGGCAAGGTCAAGGTCAGACATTATGGAAAGGTTAAGGTCACACAAAATGCAAAAGGCAAGCTACTGTCTAGGGTGCCTTGTAATACCAGGTGATCGTATGAATGAAAATGATTATTTGCCCCATAGTATGAGATGATCACATCGACCTAGATCAAAGGTGAGACAAGGCAAGGTCCAGGTCAGGCATTATGAAAACGTGACATCACACAAAATTCAAAGGGAAAGAAAGTGTATGTCAAGGTCAGATATGATAATAAGATCAGAAATACTTGCCATTTAGATAGTGAACAAATAAAACATGGTAATAAGAGTTAAGCTAAGAAGAGTAAAAACCAAGGGAAGGGAATTGAGACAGTAAAAGGGCAGTTCTTACATCAAGTTACAAGGAAGATTAAAGCAATGTCATTAGCAAAGCTCAGCATGAGACAAATCTTTAATGATCCAGGCATGATGGCAAGGTGAAGGTCAGATAGGTGCAAAGTTTAAGGGATCTGGAGGTATCTAAGTTGAGGGAGTTGGGCAGCTTTTTGGGCGAGTTTGATAGATTGATCAAGAGAATATGACACTAGACCATATAACTCAAGGTCCTCTACATCTCCATCAATGTCTATATATGATGGACAAAGAATGACAGCCATACCCTGCTGTGATATGTTCCAGTTGCAGTAGTCTAGATTTGTTTCAAGAAGCAATAGAAAAACTCTTTTTTATCATAAATGGTATGTTCACAAATTTAAAATTTATGTAAATTTTTAATTTTTACTAATGACTTTAATTAACAAAGATCTGACATAGATTGACAGAGCAGTAATCTAATAATATTTACAGCACTATTTAACTACCACCAAACTGACCTTCATCATGATCTTGAGCAGTTGTTTCACCTCCGAGTCTGTCACAGACTTACTGATACAACCAAACACGATGATAGCTCTTGGCTGCAATGCTGGGTTGTATTGGAACGCAAACCTGAAATACAAATGGTAAAACATGACAAATTATCAGAATATGAAACTACTATAGCGATAAACAGAGCAGGGAGAGAACATGGCGAAAGTGAGTACAGTTCACAAACCCCCATCTGTATTCTGACAGCCTTCAAAAGCTTTAATTTGAAAACGTGTAGTCAATCCAAACGTTTTTCACTATTTGCACCTGGGCACTTAAATACCTAAAAGGCACAACACTGTGTAAAACAATTCCGACTAGCAAGGCTAGCTTGTTGAAGGATCAGTACCACAATCCCTTTTTTAATGGACTAACAATTGCAGTGGCTCAGAACCATTTCAGCTATTCATATCAATTTACACAATCATTTTGCTACTATTTACATTTTCTTGACCCTGCATCTTTGTTAAGGGGTACCAGACTAATTAATCCAAAATCGCTGTAATTCATTCAGCACTAGAAATATTGCAGATGACGACATCATCAAAGGTACCTTTTTGCCAAGTCTGTCCATTGTTGCAGCCACTCACAGCTGGGGATGTCCTTCATACAAGCCTGTGGACAATCACATAGTTTAGACGAGTTCGTTATATCACAAAAGAAGCCCTTATTGTTTTATCATAAATTGTTCATTCATTAAAGAATCTTTACTTTTGCAGCAAACAGTTCTTGAGAAGAGATCTCAAGCTGAAAATATGTTTCCTAAACATGTGGATAGACAGATGGTCAGGTATTTTTATTCTCTTATTGAGAAAGAGTTCTGTACTAGAAGTGTTAGTTTCTCAAATATAACACCAAAATTAATCCTTTAAATATTTCCAGCTAGAAGCAAAAGTTACCAGGTTATGAAGGGCCCTAATTTGTAAGCATTGCTAAAATACATAACAGCAGGCTAGTGATGTAACCTTAGCTTTAAGAAAACTTGGCATTAAGAAACTATGTTCAAGCAGGACTGGGAACTCTAAATTAATTTTTAAACTCCTCTGTCAAAAACCTTCCATACTCACCTCCATGATCTCGAGAAGAGCGTCTGCAATGGCTTCCAGTGAGCTGAGAGGCATCTTTTCATTTTCCGGGGGTGACATTGTGAAGGACCGGTCACCAGGGCGATAACTTGTCCGGAAGGCAGAGACTGCTGCAGACTTGACCTTACTGATCCCGAACAGCTGATAGAACTTGGGCAGGGAGAACTCGGCAAGACTCAGCTTCAACACCTGTACAGTGCTCTCTGTGGAGGAATACAAGTTGTAGGACATAACTGTGGGAGTAAGGTGAGGTGATTTGGGATTTAACCCCACTTTCAAGAGTATAAGAGTATCACGGTTGTTAGTATTATGGCAGGGAGAAAGCTTGCAACTTCATGTTGTTATGCGAGCATCGGCTAGAACAAGCGAACCATGCATTGTAATACGCTGAAACTCAGTGTAGCATTGCACCTAAACCTTCCTGTATGTAGAACAGTTCTCTACTGCAAACATAGTTGTTGCATCCCTGGCGGGATTCGAACCTCGGACACCTTTATATGAAGTCAAACTTGCTAATCACTGTGCTATCCTGCCCCCTGTGTGAGTTAGAAACAGCAACAACTTCAAGACCTCACTTCACTTGAAAGGCCCACTTTTACAGAGTTCGCTAAGTCTAAGGTGATCGTGATCATGGACTGAAAGATCCCTTATCAATCTCACTCACGTATAATTGTTCATTTCAGACAAGTCTTTCCAAAATCGTAATTGGATCTCAGGGAGACGGTTGAGATTTTATGAGTGACTCTATTTTTCACGGACTGAATGATATGGATGTTATATATTGTTTTAAAATGTATTAAAGCTTAAACACTTGATAAATTGGAGAAAACACTCCCTACCAGAGATTGTAAACACAGGGAGTAAGGATGATCCCTCCTCTTAGGGTTTTCAATATCTGGTAAAACCTTGTAGTCGTGGTTTCTCCTATACATATGAGTAAGAAGGTTTTGTGCGAATAGCCCTGCAGTGCATCAGGATACCGTAAAGCAAAAACTCACTAAAATCTCTTCAGCTAAAGGTTGTACTTTCACGGAGCTTGGTTAAAGTCTAAAGTGAACTATGAGCCAAGGTACAGGTAACTATTTGCAATATGGCGGTTATGTGTAGGGGTGAAACGGCTCACAACTTCATTAGTTGAACAGCAGTATTTTGCTTTCGGTTCGGTGCACCGTAAAAAAACAAAAACATAGTGAACCGATGGTTCTGTTTCGCAATACATATTAAACCCAAGCTCAAGTGTACCGTTTCACCCCTAATTTTGGGCAAATAGGCAAAAATAGGCAAACAGTATATGGAGGATACAAACAGTAGAACATTAATTCTTAGTTATAAATTGGGGTTAACTGACACAAGAACTGAAGATGTTACATAATTATTGTGCACACATTCATTCACCAGGCTAATTGAGTTTTCACAGTGAACTCTGAACTACATGCTCTTAAGGGAGAAAATAATACAGCAATTAATACGACTTTACAAAATAAACTTTCAACTTATCTTCAGTTACCAATGATACTCAGTAACCAAGGAAACATGCCATAAATATCACTTGCACCTAGTTCTATGTAATGGGAAAATTACCCCTTCAGTACAAAGTTGTTCAACCTTAATTAGTTTTCAAGCTTAAATCAAAGTTAACATTAACAATAATGCCGATTAGATTCAAATAACATGATGGTATACTTCAAATTACATATCTACCCGTCAACATTTGAAACAATAGTTATCAAATATTGTCCTTATATTACATTGCAATATAGCAAGTTATAAAGCATTCTTAATTCAAAATTATTTACTTCTTGTACAAAAAACAGCCTCTCAAGCAAATTATACAGTACTAAAGATTCTTATTACAAACAAAACAAACCTTCGAGCACATTCAATTTAAAATCATTGATTCATACACAGAAAACAAAATTAGCTTTGAAGCATTTTCAATTCAAAATCATTAATTCATACATAGAAAACAAAAGTTTTAAGCACATTCAATTGAAAATTAGTAATTCAAATTTCGAATCAAAGTTAGATCCAAGCAAATCAAGTTGAGATGTTAAAGGATGCTTAAAAGTGAAAGGTTTCCTTACCAAACATTTTCTCACCTGAGAAATGCAGTTGAGAGCACGTGCACAGGGAGTGGATGATATTGATGACGAGACCGTGAGTGGACGCCCGCAACGACAGCGGACCCGTCGACACCAGCAGCGTCACGATGTGGAAGAGGAACGGAAGATGACTAGCAACTGAGGGAAAACAGTGGAAAGTGTATAGGGAGAGATGAAAGTGTTCATTCAATATTACAAGAGAATTTCCCTTTTTAATTATTATTTAAGGCAGTAAGTCTGTGATACTATTGCTGCCACTCACTGTGTTGAAACCCGTGACCGTTGAAGCAATTTCATTGATATTTTTATTACTCTGAGATCTATGCCGAAAGGTCGCCATTATGAAATAAAGAAGTTGATCATCAATAAATCCATATGCTGGATAACAGCATAAGGATCGAGCTTTCCTCTGAGAAAGCTCCTGAATTTCAAGCTAAAACTAGCTACAGATTCATCTAAATGAAAACCTTTATGATCAAAGTAGTCAAATTATTGAATAATAACAGTGAATGTTATAAGGCTGCCTTGATTGCCTTAGCTTAATTAGTAATGGTTTGTCTAGGTTTCATACTTTTTTTTTTAGGTACTTCTTAAATTTGTCATTTTGAATTTTCAGATTTAGTTTTCAATCTTAGTTTATTCACTGAAAATATCTGTGCAATGTCTGATTCTACTCACCATCGAGAGAGTTATTGAAAGACAACATGAGGAGGTATCGGGCGAGGATAGCGATATCGTCCCACATCAAGTGCTGCTCCAGAGTCGGCGTCGGGGACGTACATGTCTTGTCAATCAGCTGGGAACATCAACACAGAAGATCTTAGTCTACCTACTATACAAACTGCTGAATTTAAACCGTATATCATTTAATTTTCATTGATTAAAGTTCAGAATTTATTCTGTTTTTTTAAAAACGTGTTTCATCTTTCAACCTTTGAATAAGAATATAGTACAGCCACTAACATTTTAATGGATGAAACATATTTGCCAAAAAGGATGAAGTTTTGTGGTTCACCACTAAAGACATTTGTGTTTGCTTGGTATCAGAAAGTAAAATGTTCACATCAAAGAGAGGAAGAACAAAATATCTTCATGGTACTCACCCGACAAAGTCTGCCGATGACTTTCCGAGACACAAGCTGCACGTTAGCGGATGTCAGTGCTACGGCCGTATCCGCCATGATCTCAGCTTGTATCGAACCCAGACCTCCTGTCACACTTCTCTGCGAAACAGGAACAATGAATACTTGTAACAAAGTTATACAATGTTATCAATACCTACCAGAGAAACAATGAAAGTTCTTTTCTTTTTTTTTTAAAAAAGAGTCATTCGCCCCCATTCTCTCAAGAGGCAAGCCCAAATCAACCCTATAGAGTGTCACCATAATTCGATCGGTTGAATTGGTTGATGATCAATATGAAATTTACTATCTATCTTGAAGAAATTCTTGCCCAACATTTTTACTTCAAGATTGAATGTATAAAAAAGAAATGACTGGTCTACTTTTTAAAACTAGATTTAATTATGATCAGTTGGTTTGAGTACAATCTCTTTCAACACCTTTCAGAGTTTTTTTCATTTCAACAGGTTAAACTAATGACTAATGACTAATGCTCACCTTTATGAAACTATCGAGGACCATGTCGAGTAGATCTCCGATCTGACCAATGTTACCCCAGATCTTCGCTTGGATTGATGGGTACATCTGCAGGGGGAGAAAACTTAGTACAATACGAAGACATGACATTACTCTGGTAATATCAGGGGTTGATATCAACCATATCAAAACACTAGCCATTAGACTCAAATGCATTTATTTCTGAGACCACTGGTCCAAAACCAGTCGATCTCATCAAATACATCTACACGATCTTATCAATTTAGTTTATCTTTTTAACTACAATTCATGGACTCTTACAAGCTCAGCATATTTCATACTAGCCATAGGCTACCTGAGTAGTGCTAATTTAAACCCTTGGATATACAGAATAGTTATTTCACAGCAACTTTTAAGGAAGTAAAACATTTACAAGTCACTTCAAACAACTATTATCATCTTCACACTTTGAGCTGCCAATTAACAGGAGCCACAATGTTTAAAGAAAGGAGGATTCTGGAATTGGTCAATAGAATAGATAGCCTTTCACTGAATATTCTAGGATATGCAGGTAAAGTATTGTTTATATCAAATATGAATATGGAAACTATGATGTTACGAACCTCCTCCTCTTCTATCGTCATGGTGATGAGTTTGTCGAGGATGAGTGCCACTTTCTGTCTCTTGTTTTCATCACACTGCTTACAGAACCTGAGGGAAAATAAGTAAATAGTGAACTGTTGACAAATATTTCATGCAATTTTACCCAAATTACATGAATCTCTAACAACTTTCATCGGATCTACAGTATGCCCACAATGCATTTCAATACAATATTTCACAATGGTCTTAACCCTTACGTTGCGTATATATATTTTACCCTTTTTAGCCCCTGTGGCGGAATTTACAGGCTCGCAGCTCGCAGCAGTAGTTTGAGCTTAGGCACTAACGAGCTCTGCTGGCGGAATTTCCAGGCGGCGATTCCGGTACCGTTTTTACGAAATATACCGCATCTACATGGCGAATACGGGCTATATACGGGCGTTGAATACAAATTCAAGTCGCGGTACCCGTACACAAATGGTTGCTTTATACCCGCATCTTTGAATTATTTTTTTACGATTTTTCTTTACTTTTCTATTACTTTGTAAAGATTGTCTTTAATTCGGGCCTTATAACATCATGAATTTGGAGCGCGCTACTGAAATTTTTATATGGACTTGAAGACCAGATGTTTGTCTTTACAATGATATAAAAAATATTAGAATGCGACCTATGGTTATAATTCTATTGTCATCTAAAGTTTGTCTTTATTTCCAGCTTCATGAAATCAAAACTCCTGAGCGCGCATATTGCGAAATTTATATGTGCTTGTAGATAGTTTATTCCTCTTTACAATGACGTAAAAATTATTAGAATACGACTTATGGTTCAGAAAATATAACCAACCAAAGGAGAGTGACGCTACCCCGACAGTACCACGTGAATGGTCCCGACGCGCACCAAGTTACTGGCACTGCTTGGTCCCCCCGGGACTGTGTACCGTTACCTCCTCGAGACCTCCTCGAGACCTCCTCGAGGGTGCCAGAGCCAAGCGCGCGTGGAACTAATGGGTACTAATGAGCACAGCATACACTAATCACCGCGGCGAACGCAATACATGTTGCGCGGTGTAAAGTTTGTCTTTTTTTCCAGCTTTATAAAATCGTAAATTATTTCGCGCGCATGCGAAACACGTATGTACTTGAAGACAATTTATTCCTCTTTACAATGATATAAAAATTATTGGAATACGTCAAATGGTTCGCAATATATGAAGAGCGTAAGGAAGGCACCCCCAGTACTTAAAAAATTCATTTTTGAAAAACTAACTTTTTGCGACATCTGGCGCATCATTTGCCGCATGTTTATTTTTCGCTGCGCATATACATATGATACATGGAATTGAAGACAATTTATTGCTCTTTACGATGATGTAAAAAGAAAAAAAATGCGCAACTTCGTTCGGAAGCTATAGCGGGCCAAATGAAGGTACCCTCGGTACTTTGAGGCAACTTTTTGACTATCGCGCATATCGGGGCACGTGCCGCAACTTTAGTTTTTCGTGCGCATGTATAAATTTTATATTGAATCAAAGCCGAATCTTTCCTCTTTACCCCATGTAAGTTTTATGAAAATCGGCCACCCGGTTCAGCATTTATGGGTGTTTTTTATGATGCGGTTCTGGCTGAACTTCCAATGAAAGCTCGCATTCACTTTCTCTGTCTCTTTGATAAAATAAAAAATATTTTATTTGCAATGACATGTATTACAATAAAATTACAATGCATTTACGTACAAATATACACAATATTTACCTGCGGTTGTGCGCAGAACAGCTTTAGGGACCTAACAAGGTATGTATATAATGTGTATATACTGGTTGTCCACACTTCGGCTCTCTTTACTTTCAATTTTCTTCTTCTTCATTCCCTTCTTCATTTCTTTCTTTTTCCGTGGCAGTGATGTAAGCCCTGGAATAGTCAGTGGCGGTGTGGTACAGTTTGAAGCATGGTGCGGCGCACAGAGAAACATTACAATCTGTACATTCATAAGAAGACTCTCTGCCTACTCGTTTTTTCTTCCTTGCTGGCCCATTGCCTTCTTCAATCTGTTTTGCGAGGACGGCGCGTTTTGCCTTAGAGCATACCACACACATCCTTGTGACGTTTTTCTTCCTTCCGACAGGCTCAATCTTCGTCGGAAAGTGACGTCCATGAAGACGAGTGACACTCTCGTCGCTCGTGCTCGGCCGACCACGGGGACATCTGCAAAGTGATGGAACTTGTTCCTTGTCCGCAAATGTTACTATATGTTGCGCCAAAGCCTTCCTGTATTCCCGACTTGTTTTTAGAGGTTTATCTTTGCTGTATTCTTTATAAACGATGTAAGAGTTCAACATGGCAACGTTGAGAACGTGAAACCAAACCCGTTTCCACCACTTCAGGGTCTTCACTCGGAACGGCGTGTACGACAACATCTGGTCGGCCCGATCAACACCTCCCATGTACTTGTTGTACGTTGTTACAATGCGCGGCTTGAGAACTGGTTCCCCTGTTGCCCGGTTCTTCTTCCCTGTTTGTTCAAGTTGTGTATCTTCAACAGTAGACATGAGAAGCACTGATTTTCTATCTTCGTAGCGAAGAACGAGTAGGCCATGGTTGTGAGAAACTGTCATGTCCCCTTGCTTGGCTTTCTTTTTAGGTTTATTGACTGAATCAGGAAGTCCCTTTCGATTGGCTCTCAACGTCCCCGTGGCACCTATTCCCCGCTCCCACAAATTTATGTACAGATTTGTGGACGAATAGTAGTTGTCCATAAAGATGTGATGCCCCTGTCCAACGTAGTCGTTCACCAAGTCCATGACTACATCATAAGTTTTGCCACCTTCAGAAACCGGTTCATTCGTTTTTCCAGTGTAGAGTTTGAACTTGCAAACGTATCCGTTGTGCGAGTCACACAACATGAAAGCCTTTATCCCATACTTCTTAGGCTTGTCGGGAAGATAAACTTTGAAAGATAAGTTACCTTTCCAGGGCACCATGGCCTCGTCGACTGAAATGTTTTGATGCGGTTTATACACTCTTGAAAAACGGTGAACTATCCGGTTATACAAGTGTCCCAGTTTATTTATTGGTGAAAAGCACGGGGTGTTACGGCCCGGCATCCTCCTGTTGTCAGCCAAGTGTAGGTAGGTTATAAGAAGCCAAAACCTGTCTCGGGGCATGCACTTGGCGAAGAAAGGCGTTGAGGTAACATCACTTGTTGACCAGTAATCAGCAAAGTTTCTCTGCACAACCAATGACATGGCAATTGTCATGGCTACAAATACCTTCATCTCTTCTGCATTAGTGTCTTGCCACTGTTGCATTCTTGAACGGGGTCTTAGAATTTTGTCCTCCATTGCTTGTTTGAAATATCTATTGGTTTCCGTTGCCATATCCTCATAGTCATCATTATGTATAAACAAATTGAAAAAGTCAATAGGTTCAGGGTTCTCAGAAAGTTCTATGAACTGGCGCAACCCAGTTTGACCAGTGAAAGGCAAGTTTACACGTGGCCGCGGACCATCCACCCACTCATCAAACGTCTGTGAATGATCATGATTATATTGTGGTATTTCGGCAAACTCCTCCTCAAAACCACTAAAGTCTTCTTCGGTGGAATTACCGGCGGCTAGAATCTTTCTGGCAATCTCTGTCTCTATATCACTCAGAGCATCTGTGTCACCATGTTCACTATCTATTACAGTGTCCCGATCATATGCATCATCACTGTCTAAACCACTGCTACCATCACTGTCAGTTGACTCCATATCAGAGGCTTCATCAGCATGGATCTCGTTGATGAAGTCGTCGTCGCTTGAAACGGCTTCAAAGCTGCGTGTCCTAGTATGCAACGTCCTAGGCCGTCGCAGGGCCTTGCGTCCACGTCCGCGCAGCATTCTGCTTCAACCTGTAAATGATTGAAAATGCGTTAGATGTATGCAACATATAACATGTGATTAGAGACAATAAACATACAGAGATAATGAATGTGAGCTTCATGGACGTTCATTTGCCAGTTTCAGAACCTCCCGGCGCATCTAGGACGACTGCGCCGCAAACGCCGACGGCTTCTGACATCGCGCCGATTTTTCCGACGCATATGTCAAACGGACCATTTTCTGATTTCCTCGGCGACGTGTAGCACCGGGCGCGAGGCCCGGAAAATAAACTACTATGTCAGGGAAGCTCAGGTTGTCAGTTGCCGAATGACTTCTCTTTTCGAGAAGCAGAGCATCCAAGGAGCGGTCTCTCGAGGCGGAGCCCGGACCAATGGGAGCATACTCCCATGCTCTCCGGGAATTCCCGTCCCTGTCTTCCGCGGCGGACCCCGGATTCAATCGCGGGACAGGTTTCCCATGTTCTCTTTTGAGAACGAGAGACTCCGAGGAACAATCCTATGGGACGAACCCCGGATTCTATTGGGAATGGGTTCCCATGCCCTCTCGACATATATAGCAGAAACCTTCATACCTCAGAATGACACGAACCTTTATTTCAAAGTAGAAAAAAAATAATAATTTGCACAAAAAGTTTGGGGGGTGGCGACCAAAAGCGGGGGGGTCCGCGCACCCCCCGGTAGATATTTATACTTGTGGGTCGGTCCCGAAGATGACGGACCACGCCCATGTTCATGGGAATTTTTTCTCATTATGTCATGGCGAATCCCGTCGGAAATTCCCCTGCTCACGAAAAAACTAATACCTAAAAAAGTAATTGTGATACAAAAGAACTTTGGTAATAAAAGTGGTGAGGAATCAAATTCTCCATCTGCTCAGTTCAGTCCGCTACACATATAAATAATTCTTCAAATCTTATTGAATGAAACGTCTTTTATTCAATAATGTAAAAGATAAAATAATAAATTCAATTCAAATGGTTTGGAAAGGTGCGCCCTCGCATTTGAATTTTAGAAATAAAAACCTTTCGCAAATGGCATCAGTAACAAAAATGTTCACGCATTTTTAGAAACTCCGAAAAGTGAAATATTTTCCTGAGAAAATATTCCCACGAAAAGGCTTTTCCCCGAGCGGCGGGTCCCGTACTCAAATATATTTTCACTTTTATGTTATATTTTTTTTTCCAAAACTGGAAACAAAATTCCGTCATGACAGTTGTTCATCGTTTATAAAGCTCTATATTTGCGTATCAAAAGAACAGTATTTTAGTTATATATTATCATACTTCTTCACTTATGCGTACATCAATATTGCGGCTCTTCGCGCATGCATAGTTCTTCCCAAAAACATGCGCATTATATCTGGAATTAAAGACAATGTTTTTCTCTTTACAATGATGTAAAAATTATAAAAATCGGACTTGCGGTTCAAAAGTTATGAAGTGCGAAAATTATACCTTTTGGCGCGGCGCTTTGCGCATGCAGAGTTCTTCCCGAAAACATGCGCATTATACATGGAATTGAAGACAATGTTTTTCTCTTTACAATGATGTAAAAATTATAAAAATCGGACTTGCGGTTCACAAGTTATAAAGCCCGTAATGATGGTATATGCTAAGAGCGCCACTTATTCAAAGCCGAATATCACCTTCTGCGCGACACCTGGCGCATCAAAAGTTATTGCCGAAAATACAGGTATTTTATATGGAATTGAAGACAATTCTTTTATCTATATACTGATAAAAAAATTATGAAAATATCCCAAGTAGTTTCTTAGAAATAGAGCGCCGAGGCATGTTGGGGTAAATGCGCCACATGTATCAAAATTCAAAAGTGCGAAAGTCGGCTATCTCTGTGCGATTGCTGTATTTTCAGTTATGTTAGCGCAATTGCGATTTTTATATGGGAATAAAGGCCATTCTTTCCTCTTTATTTTGGTATAAAAAAAAATGAAAACAACCAATTGGTTCATATGATACGAAGTGCGAGAGAAAGGTAGCTTATCGCAATATCTTCCCGTAATTAGAAGCTATCTGCCCATGTGGCGAGATGCGAGACAGATAAGCATAGGCTATCTGCCCATGTGGCGGGATGCGAGACAGATAAGCCTGTACGGGCCTATCTCACCCCGGGGCAGTGCAGACACTTAGGTGCTAATTAGCCGTCGGGCAGTGTAGCCATCGGAGCGAAGCAGGACAAAATTGGCCTTTTGTAAAGCTAATTATCGATGCGTTACGGGTCAACAATGCACACGCAAATTGGTGTGAATTTTGCTGGACGTTCTGACCAGACACTGAAGAAAGTTTTATTCTCATTGCGGGCTGCGAGGCATAAATACAGCCATTCTCATGCAGCGAGTCGCGGAAACAATCGACTCGGGACCCGGTATGGCAGATAGCACAGTACATAGACAGCCGTGAATTATTCTAAGTAAGCGATCCGGGATCCGTATACAGACACCTCGGAATCGCTTATAGCCCGCCCGGATAATTCCGGGACCCGCATGTTAAGGGTTAATAAATCAGTTGGTATCAAATCTTTGCTTGCTGATTTATTGATGTTTATTCATATGTGTGATTTTAGGTATCTAATATTGTGTGTACTGCTTGAAAAATCTTTCCAATTATCATGTCTTTAAAAGGCATTGACAAGTGAAGGACAAGAACTTCTTTATTGTGAACAAACACAAATGTTGAAGGAGTAAGCATATACTCAGAAATGTCATCTTTGTTCGCAATCAAGAAGTTGTTATGCAGGAAACCATGCTTTTCCTTTATGAGCGTATCTGCAACTCTGATGATTGACAACATGTATGAGTGAACGTGGTGCGTACCTGGTGAGGTTGGGCAGCCTGGGTGTGATGTACTCCAGACACAAGTGCTTACCTGGTGAGGTTGGGCAGCCAGGGTGTGATGTACTCCAGACACAAGTGCTTACCTGGTGAGGTTGGGCAGCCAGGGTGTGATGTACTCCAGACACAAGTGCTTACCTGGTGAGGTTGGGCAGCCAGGGTGTGATGTACTCCAGACATAAGTGCTTACCTGGTGAGGTTGGGCAGCCAGGGTGTGATGTACTCCAGACACAAGTGCTTCATCTCAATGTTGGAGTTGCCGAAGCCCTGGATACACTCCTCCAGGAACTCCAGTGTCAAGTGTGGTTCTTTCTCTGCTAGCTTCTCGCTGATAGACTTGATGAAGATGGTGTTGTTTGCAGGGATGCACAGACCTGTCACATGAAAAGTTATCAGTAATTTAAAGCATGATTCTGATGTTGTGAGGTTTATGTTGTTTTAAAGAGTATTTCATTTAACTTATGACAGTGAGTATCAATTACAATTACAAATCCATTGTGAATGGAGGCCCTAAGACAGCTAAGCTATTTACACAACTCTTACCATTTGTTTCCAGGAGCTGACCCTCTATCTTGAGGTCGAAGGTCTGGGTTAGAGCACACAACAGGTTGTAGGCAGCGGATCTCAGACTCGGGTCCGAGCTACCCAGGTTCAACAGTGCCTGCAAATACATAACATCAGATCAGAATTGCATCCATGAATTCGGGATTAAGAGACATATCCCCCTTCACTGTTACGAAAGGAAGAGGACTAACACCAGGAATGGGGCTCATATACTAACACCTTAAGGGGGGATCATATACTGACCAAAGATAGGAATCTGCTATACGATGATGTGATTACAACTATGTTACATGACCTAAGTGTTCTTTAGGAAAGGGGCATACTCATGTTGATTTTATTTCCAATCCTAAATTGGAAACAGGCATATTTATTTAAGCAAATCATCAATTTATTTAAGCAAATATTTATCATAACACAAATATCATCAATTTGATTCCAATACACCACAGTTGTCAAAAGTATCATTTGTTACAGGTCACAACTAGGGAATATGTAGCCTTTCTTGAAATTTACTGACAACAGAAGCAAGTTCAACTCACCACATTCAGTAACGTGCCTGGGACATCTTTGGGTCGGATTTTTGTGTGCACTGCAACAGTGTCCTGAAAAGTAAGAAGAAGTGTTGTAAAATCACATAATAATTATATTACTGGGGACGTAGCTCACTTGATAGAGAATCTACTCATCACTCATCACTCAGGGTTTTACTCCTGTCCTCGTTATAACGAAAGCGTTAAAAGAAGGCTGCTTCCTAGCTTGGCACTAAGCATTATAAGGAGAGATGAATGCATTAACTTGTATTGCACAGTGACAACAGGTGCACTTGATACACAAAACAATTTTCTGATGTATGAGGTGAGGTGAAGTGATTTAACCCTTAACATGCGGGCGACGGAATTATCCGGGAGGCTCATAGAGAAAAATGTTAGAACCCTTGGCGAGACCCGTACGTTGGACTTAGTGCATTTACCGGGTCAGTAATAATTCTATTTGCCCCCCAGGCGAAATGCGAGACGAAGTGTGTCCGTGTATCGCCACATGAAAACTTGTTTACATACATCTCGCAGATAGCCACGATAACAAGTCTGTGTGAATGTCCGGTCGAAATATCAAGTAAAATTCACACCAAATTGCGTGTGCATTGTTGACCCGTAACGCATTGATAATTAGCTTTACAAAAGGCCAATTTTGTCGGGCTTAGCCCCCGAAGCATTAATTCGCTTGAGGCTATTTTCACCCACGTGTTTGTATTGCCTCGGGTTTGCCTCGCCCGAGACTGCTATCTGCCTCGCATCTCGCGAGACGGGGGAAAAAATCGCTAACTCGCCTTACTACCGCACTTCATATCATGTGAGCGAATAGTTTGTTTTAAAAAAAAAATACGGCAAAATAAAGGGGAAACAATGGACTACATTCCCATATAAAATTAGAAAATCTCAAAAAAATAATAAAGACACAGCAAGCGCCGTGAAAAAGGTCATGTTTACACTTCATAAATTTTGAAACAATCGGCGATTTTCACAACTTCTAAAACATTTATCACGGCTAAAATACTGAATGCATTTTCATAATTTTTATATCACAATAAACCGAAAAGAATAATCTTTTATTCTATATAAAATGCGCAGATTTATTCACAGAAATAAAGATACAATTTTACCTTTCTGAGAGGCATGTGAAACCAAACGGCACACAAACTAATCAACATATTTTCATCAGTTATGGTTCGAGGTTAGCGTTTATTTGAAAAGTCAAACAACATAACCATATTTGGGTTGACATGTGCTTATTTGTCAACTGGTTCGAGATTATGATTTCTTGGAAAAGTGCGATGAACGACCGTTTGCAATGCCGCATACATGTTGTAAGTATTGACGATTTTATAGGTGGAAATAAAGACAAGCTTTACATAGCTATAGAATTATAACCAAAGGTCGCATTCTAATAATTTTTATATCATTGTGAAGCTAGACATCTTGTCTTCAATTCCGTATATAAATGGAATTTTTTTCGTTTCGTATTTATGATGTTACGAGGCCCGAATTAAAGACAATCTTTCGAAAGTAATAGAATAAAAACGAAAAAACATAGAAAATTCATTCAAAGTTTCGGGTGTGAATTAGCCATTTGTGTACGGGTGTCGCTACTTGAATTTGTATTGAACGCCCGTATATAGTCCTTATTCGCCATGTAGATGCGGTATATTTCGTAAAAACGGTACCGGAATCGCCGCCTGGAAATTCCGCCAGCAGAGCTCGTTAGTGAATAAGCTCAAACTACTGCTGCGAGCTGCGAGCCTGTAAATTCCGCCACAGGGGCTAAAAATGGTAAAATATATATACGCAACGTAAGGGTTAAGGTTTAACAACGCTTTCAAGAATATTTCACTTATACGGCTGCTAGTATTATTGCTAGCCTGCAACACCATTGTGATCATGCATTGCGGTGGAACCTGCGAGCATTAGATTTCTAATGCATGTAATGGCTGGAGATCATAAAGAAATATAAGCAGCAATAGTAATAGGCAAGTTTTTTATGTAGGGTTAGGAGAGTCAAATTGGGGAATTTTGGACAAGCACTAAATGCAGGTCAAAAACCCTAATCATAACATAACATAACCGCATATAAGAAACATTAGGAGCAGTAAGAACAGGTGAGTTTTAACATTACTGCAGTGTGTAATAGGAGACACCTACTGGTTGTGAGAGTTCCCATCTGGTGCGGATATGTATGATGGCCTGCACAATGTTGTCACAGTCGTTGTGGATGAAGGACAGGGGTCCACTCTCATTGGCTATTGTCAGCGTGAACTGATTGTCGTCAACTAGGCACACCTGGAAAAGGAATTCATATGAGTTGTGTGGTCTCCATCTACAAAATCAAACAGATAAGTTCCAAATTAAAGGCTCTATCTAAAAACACTTTAGGATTTAAGACGCACCTTTGTACAAAAAATTGTAGCAAGAACTTAAACTACTGGTAGGATTGATAGGTAGGTTCGTGCTTGGAAAATTATTCCAGGCTTATTTCACCAATGAAATTCGAACCAACCTGCAGAGGTTGCAGATTCTTTGAAGAGGATCCTCCTTGGGGTACATATAGCATAAAAATCCTATTTTTTGAGTTATGACAGTTAGAATTTAATATTTTTAATAAAATAACCGTAAAAATAATAAATTACTAAAAAATAAACATTTGGACCACCCTAAGTGGGCCCCCACCCTGGCGGTTGCTAGTGACGCCAAGGGCAGATAACTCTAACTCACCACTTATAAATCTGACAGGCAGACAGAATAAGGGGAGGCGGGTGGCCCTACCCCAAGGAGGATCCTCTTCAAAGAATCTGCAACCTCTGCAGGTTGGTTCGATTCTTTTTCAGAAGGGATCCTCCTTGGGGTACATATAGCATAAAACAGACTCCCAAAGCAGAGTCCTGGGAGTGGAATTCTGTCTGCTAGACTGTACAAAATAAAGATGCTCGCAGATAATTCCTTAAAATTAAAGAATGGAAAAGGAGCAACTAACCTGAACATCCTAAGGCCGACTCCAAGGGATGGGACGTGCCAGTGGATCAGGGAAATACTAACCAAAAATGCCTTTAAAACAGGCATAATTTAGCATTGAGTCAAATGCACCCCCCCCCCCTTTTTTTTGGAAAAGGACTATGGGAGGAGTACAAAAATGGCATAAACACCCCTACTAAAACCCCTGAGAAGCAGCCCCCTGTCTTTTATGCAGGGTTTTGATTCTCTTTACGGGAGTGCACTTCGTGATGTTAGTACCAACAACAGTGACAAAGTTAAAAACAACCTCGGAAAGCTCATTCAGCTAGAGGAGTTATGACTCTGCCCACTGGAGAGAACTGTCTGACCGAACCGAGCACGCTCTCTGGAGTGCTTATCCAGCTGATAATGCCGAATGAACGTGCTCGGACGGCTCCAGATAGCTGCGGAGCAGATCTCTTCGATGGGCAGGGCCGCAGCGAACGCTTTTGACGTCGCTACTGCCCTAACCGAATGAGCCTTCAGACCTTCAGGCGGGCTCATGCCCTTATGGATGTAAGCCAGTACAATGGCCGACACAATCCACCTCGATATCGTCTGTTTGGAGGCGGGAGCCCCTGGGCTGGCTCCCCCATAACAACAGAAAAGCTGCTTATCCCGTCTGACTGTGGCAGTACGGGAAAGATATTTCTTAAGAGTTCTGCGCACGTCCAGAATATGGGGGCGAGAACTTACTGAACCCGAGGCTGCCGGCTGGTGTAGCGCGGGCAGCTCAATAGGAGCAGTAATGTGAAACGAATGATCGACCTTCGGGCGATAGGAGTCCGGCAGTCTAATGCTGACTCTGTCTCTGTGAAAGACAGTCAACTCGGGATCGGAGGACATCGCATGGATGTCTCCTACCCGCCTGCCGGACGTGACCGCTGTAAGATATTTGACAAACATAGCTTCTGGTTAGAAAGCCTGTTTATTCATGACAAGGGACTGTCAATGTTTATACAGTGAGCACATGGCCTTGACCAGTGACAGCAGGAAGTGGTGAGAGTTGTTCCCCTTGATGCTATTGGATTGATGCTATTAACCAACAACTGTTAATACATAATAATAAGGAATGAGCGTCTGTTGACACATTATGTTACATCTTTCCCCTTAGGATAAAACGTGAGATAAGAATTACTCATTTTCCTTATAAAGCTTAGCAATATGAAACATTACAACCAGAATTTATATTGCTTTTTAAAATGTAGGAGAATAAAGCTTGAGAATTAAAATTGACTATAAATCTTGTCAAAGTCAACATGAAATTATTCATTGCTTGATAATGAGAAATTAAATGTCCTTGTTGAAATCCTGAACTTTAACAAAACACTCAATGGAAACATGAACATTTAAAAGTCATTATTTCTCTTCGATCAGCCGCCTTGGCGCCATCACTGAGCGACCGCTTCTCGTCACTGCTCTGCCAGCTGCAAAGTCAGTCTTTACAGAGTTTGGTGGAGTGTTGGCTTGTCTGACCTCCTGATCAGACGAAGATGGTGACATCGTAATGGTTGGCGATGCCAGCAGGTCACGACGATTTCTTCTCAAGTTACCCATGTCAGTTTTGACGAGGTATGACCTGGGTGATACTTCCTTGATGACTTCACCTTGGAGTCGCCAGTTGTCGTTGTCTTGTATGCGGACAGTTGTACCCACGTCGAGGTGAGGAAGCTCTTCCTGTCTCGCCCTTCTGTCATAGTACGTTTTCTGTTTTTCCTTCAGTATTTCTTTCTTTTGAAGGATGTCGTCTCTGGGTGGTGTTGTTGGTTTCAGAGTTTTCGTTGTTGCAGGTAGGTTGGACTGGATACGCCGTCCCATGAGTAGTTGAGCTGGGGATAGACCATGAGACAGAGGGGTACTTCTGTAGGAAAGCAACCCGAGGAGAGGGTCTTCACCGCTGTGTTTGCATTTCTTCAGGATGTTCTTTATGGTCTGCACAGTTCTCTCTGCAAGTCCATTTGACTGTGGATATCTGGGGCTGGACGTGATGTGTGAAAAACCCCAGTCTTGACTGAACTTTTGGAATTCAGCTGATGCGTAACATGGACCGTTGTCACTCATTAATTTGATGGGAATTCCATGTCTTGCAAATGTAGATTTCAGTGTCTTGATCACTGAGGAACTTGTTTGGCTGTTGATGGAGATCACTTCAGGATAGTTTGAGTAATAGTCAACTATCACGATGTAATTCTGCTTATTGAACTCAAACAAGTCAGTAGCAACCATCTGCCATGGTTGAGTCGGTGTTTGAAATGTCATCATCGGCTCTGCGCTTTGTTTGTTTCTGAACGTAGAACAAGATGTGCATTTCCTAACTAGATCTTCAATGTCTTTGTTCATCCCTGGCCAGTATAGAAGCTCTCTTGCTCTTGACTTGGATTTTTCTTCTCCGAGGTGACCAGCGTGAATCTTCGTCAACATGAGATTTCTCAGTTTAGTCGGAATCACAACACGACAAGCCTTGAAAACCAGTCCATCTATAACAGAGAATTCGTCTCGTTGATTCCAGTATTCAAGCAGGTCTCTAGGGCAGTTAGCTCTCTCATTTGGCCAGCCGGCTAAGACTCGAGCTCGCAAACGGAACATAATTGGATCCTTCTCAGTCTCTTCACGTATCTCTCTAAAGCGATCTGGAGACATCGGGAGGTTTGATGTGATACCGTCAACAAATGTTGCTGTGTCTTCTTCCATTGTGTTGACTGGTTCTTGACTTGAGAAGTTTCTTGAAAGCTCGTCGGCTGCGTACATCTCTTTCCCTGGAGTGTACATGACCGTGAAGTCATATTTCTGTAGTCTCAGACGAAACCGCTGAATGCGTGGAGGACATTCGTTCAAACCTTTTACGAATATTGACACAAGAGGCTTGTGATCTGTTTCCACAATGATTCTTGACCCATAGACGTATTGATGGAATTTCTCCATGGCAAAACAGATACTCAGTGACTCTTTCTCTATCTGTGCATACCTAGTCTCTGCACTAGACATAGCTCTGGATGCGTATGCAACTGGAAGCCAGCTATCGTTGTGCTTCTGCAGTAGTACTGCTCCGAGTCCACTCTGTGAGGCATCACTTGATATCTTTGTCTGTTTGGTCTGGTCATAGAACTTCAAGACAGGACTCTCTGAAATTCTTCTTTTCAGTTCCTGCCAGGCTCTTGTGTGGATGTTGTGCCAGTCCCACATCACTGACTTCTCCATCAGTCTTCTGAGAGGTGCTGCTACTGTTGACAGGTCTGGTATGTATTTTCCTAGGAAGTTAATCATACCCATGAAGCGTTGAAGATCCTTCTTGTCTTTGGGAAGTGACATGTTTCCAATCGCTTTGACTTTTTCTGGATCAGGGGTAAGTCCATCTTTGGTGACTCTGTCTCCGAGAAATGTCAGCTCCTTCACTCTCAATTCGCATTTGTCTTTGTTGAGCTTCAGTCCAACTTCACGACACTTTTCTAGAACTCTGATGAGGTTAGCATCATGTTCGTCTTCGTTCCTTCCCCATATGATCATGTCATCCATGCTTGTATCAACTCCTGGAAGTGTCTCGAACAACTGATGAACTGTTCTGTGATAAACTTCTGGAGCGCTGGATATACCAAATGGAAGTCGTAGAAATCTGTAACGACCAAATGGTGTTGCGAACGTCGTCAGGAGTGAACTTTCATAATCCAATTTCATCTGCCAGAATCCGGACGATGCATCAATTTTGCTGAAAGTTGTCGCTCCTGCAAACTTTGACATGATTTCTTCTCTAGTTGGTAACTTGAAGTGCTCTCTGCGAATTGCCTTATTGAGGTTTTTGGGATCTAAGCAAATCCTTAGTTTTCCTCCTTTCTTGTGAACAATTACAATTGCATTCACCCACTGTGTTGGTTCTGTGACTTCAACGATGACGTCTGCATTCTTCATGCGAATCAGTTCTTTTTCTAGATCATCACGTACCGAGAATGGAATTTTCCTGCAAGGCTCTACAACTGGTGAGATGTTTTCATCTAGAGTGATATGATGTTCTCCTGGGAGGCAGCCTAGTCCAGTAAAAACATCTGAAAAGTTGTGAAAAATCTGTTCAGTGTTCAGTTGGCTATGGTCTGTTGTCTCTGCATTAACTTCATAAACTCTTTTCACCAGGCCCAGTCTCTCACAGTCGTGTAGTCCTAGAATTGTGTTGTCTTCTCTTGATGTTATGACAAATTTTGAAGTGTATTTTTGCCCTTTTAACTCGATCTGTACATCAGTCTGGCCTTGTACTGGGATATCCACACCTCCAAAAGCTGTAAGTTTTATGTTTGTAGCTTGAAGAGATTTTCCATTGCTTAATTTCTTCCATTGACTGTTGCTCATAATGTTGATGTTCGCACCTGGGTCAAGCTTTACTGGGACATCTGTGTTGTCAATATTAAGCTGCATCATCCACGATGATTTTTCTTTGGCATCCTGGATTGTGTCAACATAGAAATCTGTATACTCTTCTGGTATATCATCAGCTTGAACATCATGAACTGTGTTCTGTTTACTTCTGCACATTGACGCAAAGTGACCCATTTTTCGACAATTAGAGCATCTTTTACCTGTTGCTGGACATTGATTCCTGAAGTGTGGCTTACCACATCTTCCACAAGGTTCATTTCTTGAATCTCCTGGCTTTCTGTAGCTAGAATTCCAGTTATTCTGTCTGGGGGGAACTGAGGATAACTGTGACCTTCCATGACCTTGACTTCTGTGTGACCTTTTCTTGATTGCATCAACTTTGACTTCTTCTTTAGTGGAATTCAACTCTTTAGCTTGTTCATTTGCAATCTGTGACGCACGACATGTGTCTACAGCTTTAGCTAAGGTTAATTTATCTTCTCTCAGAAGCCTTTCCCTAACAGAAGAGTTCAAGATGCCGCACACAATTCTGTCACGCAACAATCCATCTAACAGTGCTCCAAATTCACATGATTTAGCTTTATATTTCAATTCACTGAGGTATTGATCAATGTTCTGCTCAGGCTTTTGATTACATGTGAAAAAACAGTACCTTTCAAAAGTCACATTCTTCTTTGGTTCACAATATGCTTTAAATTTCTCAATGATGGGTTTTATTTTGAGTTTATCTCCTTCATTTGCCCAATCAAATGAGTTATATATCTCCCTAGCCTCTTCTCCAACAATTGATAGGAACAATGATGCTTTGTACTTATCAGATTTGTCCTCATTTTCATCAGCAACAGCAATGTAACAGTCCCAAGCAAGGTGAAAACGTCTCCAGTTTTCTGCCACATTTCCTGATAAATCCAGTGTTTTAGGTGGTTCTAACCTTTCCATCTTCTTTAGTTATTGTCCTTAACACTTCTGACACCATGTAAGATATTTGACAAACATAGCTTCTGGTTAGAAAGCCTGTTTATTCATGACAAGGGACTGTCAATGTTTATACAGTGAGCACATGGCCTTGACCAGTGACAGCAGGAAGTGGTGAGAGTTGTTCCCCTTGATGCTATTGGATTGATGCTATTAACCAACAACTGTTAATACATAATAATAAGGAATGAGCGTCTGTTGACACATTATGTTACAACCGCCACAAGGAAGGCCGTCTTCGAAGTAAGTAACTGCAGAGAAAGGCTTGCCAGGTCCCCAAACTTGGGTCCTGACAGCCAATCTAGTACTATGGATAGGTCCCATGAAGGGCTGATCCGCCTTACAGGAGGTCGGATTCTGTCCACACCTGCTAAGAAGCGCTGGACCAGGGGATGGGCACCTAGGAGGGCACCATCCACCGGTATGTGAAAAGCAGAGATGGCTGTGGAATATCCCCTGACTGTCGATGCGGCTAAGCCAGCATCTAGTCTGGATTGAAGGAATTCCAGAACCGCCACTAGAGACGTAGAAAAGGGATCTGGCAGCCCTCTACCTCTACACCAGCGCGCATAACAGGCCCATCTATCCTCGTACTGAACGTTTGTCGAATCCCTCCTCGAAGCCAGTATTGTGTCTGCAACTCGTGCAGGAATACCGTCCTCTTGGAGGCGATTCCGGATAGAGGCCAAGCCACCCATTGAACCTCTGGTTTGGGATGTGGCTTGCCCTCCTGAGCCAGCAGTCCTGGTCGACACGGTAACAGCACAGGTGGCAAAACCAGAAACCTGAGTACCAGTGGAAACCAGGACTGCGCTATCCACAGCGGTGTGAGCAGCACCAGCAGACGAGCTGGTTGAACCGCTAGCTGTGACAGGACCTTGGAAATCAGAGGCACTGGTGGGAAGGCCCACAGTACTCTGCCGGTCCATTCTAGCACGAATGCGTCCGCAGCCACCGCCCTTGGGTCTGGCAGCCGGGAGCAATACACTGGGGTCTGATTATTCATCTCTGACGCAAACAGATCCACCTGGAATGACCCGAACAACCGGGAGATAGCTGCGAATATCTCCGGGTCGAGCATCCATTTGTGTGGGGCAAGGATTCTGCGCGATAGCGCGTCCGCCCTCACATTGTCCACCCCCGGAAGATAAACCGGTAGGACTGTGATGTCGAACTTGTCGCACCACAGGAGGAACTCCCATGACTCCTGAAGAAGTACTGGGGACACTGTCCCGCCTTGCTTCATTATGTACGACATGGCTGTCTGGTTGTCCATTTCTAGACGAACCACTTGATGACGAAGCCTCTGTTGAAAGCGTTCGAACACCAGACTTCCTGGTCTTGGGGGTGAAGTCAAGGCAGACATTACATCTGCTGTCGTCGTGCCCATCCTCCGCTAGACACTTGAGACACTTGTCGTGTTTGTCAGCAGGAGGTAGTCTGACGCTACACCCCGAACACTGAGTGAAGGACTGAAAATCCAAAAGTCAGAAGGTGAGGCCAATGGGGGTTGGGGTAGGAAAGTGCATATGTAAACATAACAAATGCAAAAGACCCCCAGCAGAGGTAGTTATATTAGTCCTGCATAGTGATAATAATAAATGCAAGCCATTGATACGTACCTGATGCCTGAATGAAAAACATGTAAACAAACATGGCTGACATGAAAAAACGACTAAGTGCCAATCCCGATCGGAAAGTCAAAACTGACCAGAAAGGGATGGAAACTGCCGTGCATCCTACATAAACCTATCGTACACCAACATAAACGACCCAAAAACACTTTCGAACTCTGTGGAAAGAGAAACGAAAAATACAAAAGGGCCGCCATGATGGTCGTTTTTTCCCGCCACGTTGTCAAACTGACCACGTAGACAAGGTAAAAAACGTAATTACGAGGTAAAGAATGCGACAATAAATGGAGAAACTCTGCCGAGACAATATAAGAAAAGGTTACCACTCCTACAGTATTGAGATCTTGGTCCATTTCTTAAGAAAATCTGCGACACTGAACAAATTCTGAAACACGTCTTCTCTCTTGAATGACAGATTTATAAGTGGTGAGTTAGAGTTATCTGCCCTTGGCGTCACTAGCAACCGCCAGGGTGGGGGCCCACTTAGGGTGGTCCAAATGTTTATTTTTTAGTAATTTATTATTTTTACGGTTATTTTATTAAAAATATTAAATTCTAACTGTCATAACTCAAAAAATAGGATTTTTATACTATATGTACCCCAAGGAGGATCCCTTCTGAAAAAGAATCCCAGTTTGAGATGTTCGACCCAGTATTTACCTCCTCTATCTCTGCAGCGTAGTAGACATCATTGAGTAGCACCTGATGTCCCAGAACTTTGCTCTTCTCCGACGATGTCACCTGGATAGCATTCGGACCAACCTGCAACACAGACAGAAATTAACTAACAACATGAGGAAGTCACTTAAAGTCTAGATAGTCTTACCATGGTCTGACCATTGATCATATTTTCAATGGAGGTAACTCAACAGTCGCAAACTTGAGACCATAAAATAATCCTGTTAATATCTGTGATTCTCTCTCTCCAAAGTAAAGGAAATCGACATCATAACTCACAAGAAATAAACCCTACCTCAATCACCAGGCCCCCTCCCCTCCCTCTTTCAACGTTTGTTTAATAGTTGTCAAGGCAAGATGCATACCCCCAGATTAAACCATGGTTCTATCCCTTATACAGACTTGATTTGTGTGAAATGTCGTACCTTGATGGCGACCTTGGTGTCCTTGTGTGAGAGTTTAAGAGCGTTGTTGAAGACGCGGAGGTCCTCCTCCAGGGAGACGGTGGTGCCCGGCAGCTTCTGTTGGTCCGGGTCGATGTACTCATTCAGCTTCGCAGGGTGGTCGATGAAGTTCAACTTGCGATTGTTCTACATGAAACAGAGAATGAGTATATTCTGCCTCAAGTAACCATTAAGTTTAAATTTCTGTTTCTGAAGATGTGAAAGTTGTGAATGGTATTGGTATCTCACTCACATTTGCTCGTTAAATACCGAACCACCATGGTATTTAACAACTTTCCTATGCAAGGCATTACTCTTCTCTATTACTGGCCGATTTAAGCCTTGCCGTACTTCCTTAAGGTGTCCGTGCTATGTGTCAGTACTCCACTATCTAAGCATGAAAAGTGAGGGAAATACTGCAAGGCTTAAACCAGCCGGTTATGGAGACTAGCAAGAGTTATGCCTTGTGTGGGGAAGCTGGATATTCAACTTTCAGTATTCTTAAAATATCCCACTTACCCCGCTGACTTTGAGTGGCGCAAGTATTCTGTCGTGGTACTTGGTGTACTCTCTAACCCAGGAGTTACAGTTGTAGATGTAGGCGGCCATGATGTTCTGGTAGACGTTCTCCGGCATCACCACAAACCATTTGGACAAGAAATCCGTCTGTACAACAGTGTTACAGGCACATCATGAGACACTGGTTACATAGAGTCATCAACTCGGCATGAAATATTATTATTCAATTTTGTAATTTTCATTCGTCAGTGACAAGAGATTTTCTAAATGATTTCTTGGTAATCTTTTATAATAATTCAATATGATGTGCTGTGGCTTTGGATTTAAAAACTGCTTTTATCATTAAAGATTTTCATTTGATATTTTTTTTTAAAAAGTTTCATTTTACATCCAGATGGATACAAGCAAATAGAATATCAAACATCAATTTTTAATCGTTTTTTTTTACCATTCACCACAGTAAAAGATATGACTTTTTAATACCATTCAAGTGAAACATGTATGTCATTTTATAATTCAAATTAATTATGGTACCATTTTCAACGTAATTACAGCATACTGCTTGGCTGTTAAACCAAAATAACATTGTCCTTTATTATTTTTATTAATTGGTGTTCCCTTTTCAGCAAACTTTTAAATATTTATACGTTGATTATGGTACCGCTGTTTAAAATTTGACAGTAAAATGCTTAAATATTGACTAGACTAAAGAAGAAGACAGAATATAAGAAACACGTACCAAACTTACCCTGAATCGATTTTCAGAACACGTGTGTGTGAAATCGATGACCAGTTCGAAGGGTTTGTGGTAGAAGGGTTTGAGCGTGAGCAGCACGTGGTAGATGAGGAGGTCCCCGTTAATCTCTCCAACTCTGTGGACAGATAACCACATGTACTTGAAGAACACTGATTTGCTCAACATCAGCTAACATTAGTCAGTGTGTGAAATAAGCTTGAAAAGTAGCCAGCCCAGTGTTTGTTTGACAGTTTAAAAGGTTAATCTAAAGAAAAACCTTCCAAACGTTACCAGCACGAACCAACCGTTATGAAGTTCTCGGCTGTTGACTGGAGTTATTTCATACAGTGTCTTAGTTGATGCTTTCGTTCAGTGTAATTATTTCGTATAACTGAATGGTAGATCGTAACTTATTTAGCTTGAAGTTTTATCAAAGCTCAATTTTTTTCCGAATTGAGTTAAATGGCTAAATAAAATAATTTAACTGTATTTGTAACTTCGTAATTTCACATCTCAAAGTAACCATCAAATAACAGCAACAATTGGTGACAACACAGAAATAAACTTTTAAACCATCGCTGTTCAGTGGATTTGAAAACAACAGTCCACTCGATATAAATGAGCTGTGAAAACAGCAGTCACATCTTGTAAGTTTTGCCTTCCCTACTTTCAGGAAATGTGTAGAAATATAGGGGGCACTTGATTTGCACTATCCCGGTATAGCCCGGTATAGCCCGGTATAGCCCGGTATAGCCCGGTCACGTGAGCGGTCTACCCGGGTGATCCGAGCAGACGAAACAAATCAAGTTGATTTGGGTTATTATTATAGCAACCATCATAGTCAACTTAGTTGCCCTGCAAATAACAATCAAACTTTTCTAAAGTGTTTACGACAATGACAACAATTAATATCTCGACAACGATGAACAATATTATTACTTCTGCTAGAAATGTTTGCTACATTAGTCTTTCCCTTCAGTACTCTTATAAATAATTGTCTTGGAAATGTTTAGATGGAAAGATATACAATATTTTCAAATATTCAAAAACAAGTTTGGTCCATATGTTGCCATTATCACCCGCGATAGCCCGCTCATTTGAAACCAGGTCAACCGGGCTACCCCGGCGGGCAATATTGAGCCCCCGCCCGCCTGAATCAAGTGCGTCGACGCTTCACAACCGGGTTGCCGGCGAAAATGGGCGACCCGGGCGATAGCCCGGCTGGCAAATGAAGTCCCCCTCCCCCCCCCAATATCAATTTTGGAGTATTTTGTAATTTTTAGGTGTACAAATAGATGAAGTTAGTATGATACTATTAATTCCAAGATATCATGCTCTGGTTTGACAACAATAATCACTGACATTGTTAACTGGGATTTACTCTGGAACATAGTTATAATTTCTGTTACTCTTTAGCAGTTCAGAACTCCATTATTCCATACAGAAATTTATGAAAGGAACTTATTTTTATTTCAACCTAAGAGATGTACAATTTGCAACATTGGTGTACAATCCTTTTTTAGGACTGTCATGTGTACAAAATACTCCAAAAGTATACAAGTAGGCAGCCCTGTCTTGTAAGCATGACTCCAGTCAAAGCCCAAGCAACACTGAATCGTACCTATAGGCAATGTAGTAGCAGTTGACTCAAGATATAAGCTTGGAACCTGGCTATTCAGCAGTCACATCTTGAAAGCATGGCCAGGAGAATGTTTGGTTGAAAACTACTAACTTGCAGACTCGGATCCAAGCCCCACGGAATCGTATCTACAGGCGAAGTAGTAGTAGTAGTAGTAGTTCACCCAAAATATTAGCTGCATGTGAAACCAGCTAAATTAGGAGTCACATCTTGAAAGCATGGGAGAAAGTTTGGTTGACAACCATTAACTACAGACTCGGATGAAGGCCAAGCAACTTACTTGTATCTGCGAGCGATGTAGTAGAAGACGGGGTTGCCCTGTTTGCTGGTGCCTGCCTGGTAAAAGATGTGCTGGTTCTTGAGAGACTTGAACTCGTCTTTCTCGTGCATGTTGTGTTTCGACATGATCTCCTCAAACTTGGTGCTTGTCATGTCCATACTGCTCCACCTGGTGACAGAAACAATAGTGAGGGGAGACAACTCAAAAGATACATTGGTAAATTTGAACAAATTTGTTGAACTTGAATCAAAACTCTGAACAGGAATGTAGATTGGGACTATGTAAGATAAATAATTTTTGAGTATAAATTTCAGAGTATGTGCTTGCTCCTTCATCTGTCAACTTCCAAATGCAAGGCATAACTCTGGCTGATTTAGGCCTTGCAGTATTTCCTTGAGATATCTGTGCGTGGAAATCCAAGTTCACTATTACTGGTGCAGCGATTCACTATCTTGGCACAATAAAGCGAGGAAAAAACTGCAAGGCTTAAATCAGCCAGTAATGGAGACTGGCAAGAGTTATGCCTTGCATTTGGAAGTTTGTCATCTGTTGGATTAGGGAAAGTATTCTTTCATTTGAGATTGTACTTTAGCTTCTGATGGAATAAATCTGGCAGACTTTACATGATGAAGGAATAAGTGTAATCTCCAAGATAAAGTCTTCATCCAGAATTAATTCCTGTTGTTTACATATGATAAGAGTCCCGATAATAAAAGCTTTCTTTTTGTCGTCACATTTATTAAAATGAAACGATTGGCACTTCTACATCCATTGGTAAATTTGAAACATAATCTGATCATCGAAAGCAGCCCTCCTAGTATCATCATGACTTCTGCTTTATTTATTTAGTATTGGGGCTGGTATGATAAATGGAATTGATTACCAAGATTACAAAGTGCCTGAATATTGAAATCCAATTAGCAGTGATTCTTCAGAAAACAGTGGGACAGTGAAAAGACATAAAACCCTGGTTTATCAAGCACTGTATTAATGCCTCCCCTGTTCTTAGTTTGTCGGTGAGAAGACATGAGCAAAGATTTATGATCTAGCGTCCAAATCAGCAGTGAAATGTGGATAGGTGCTGAAGTGAGTAAGTTCTGTATTACATTCTTTGTTTGTCCAAAACTTGTTAACCCTTAACATGCGGGTCCCGGAATTATCCGGGCGGGCTATAAGCGATTCCGAGGTGTCTGTATACGGATCCCGGATCGCTTACTTAGAATAATTCACGGCTGTCTATGTACTGTGCTATCTGCCATACCGGGTCCCGAGTCGATTGTTTCCGCGACTCGCTGTATGAGAATGGCTGTATTTATGCCTCGCAGCCCGCAATGAGAATAAAACTTTCTTCAGTGTCTGGTCAGAACGTCCAGCAAAATTCACACCAATTTGCGTGTGCATTGTTGACCCGTAACGCATCGATAATTAGCTTTACAAAAGGCCAATTTTGTCCTGCTTCGCTCCGATGGCTACACTGCCCGGCGGCTAATTAGCACCTAAGTGTCTGCACTGCCCCGGGGTGAGATAGGCCCGTACAGGCTTATCTGTCTCGCATCCCGCCACATGGGCAGATAGCCTATGCTTATCTGTCTCGCATCTCGCCACATGGGCAGATAGCTTCTAATTACGGGAAGATATTGCGATAAGCTACCTTTCTCTCGCACTTCGTATCATATGAACCAATTGGTTGTTTTCATTTTTTTTATACCAAAATAAAGAGGAAAGAATGGCCTTTATTCCCATATAAAAATCGCAATTGCGCTAACATAACTGAAAATACAGCAATCGCACAGAGATAGCCGACTTTCGCACTTTTGAATTTTGATACATGTGGCGCATTTACCCCAACATGCCTCGGCGCTCTATTTCTAAGAAACTACTTGGGATATTTTCATAATTTTTTTATCAGTATATAGATAAAAGAATTGTCTTCAATTCCATATAAAATACGTGTATTTTCGGCAATAACTTTTGATGCGCCAGGTGTCGCGCAGAATGTGATATTCGGCTTTGAATAAGTGGCGCTCTTAGCATATACCATCATTACGGGCTTTATAACTTGTGAACCGCAAGTCCGATTTTTATAATTTTTACATCATTGTAAAGAGAAAAACATTGTCTTCAATTCCATGTATAATGCGCATGTTTTCGGGAAGAACTCTGCATGCGCAAAGCGCCGCGCCAAAAGGTATAATTTTCGCACTTCATAACTTTTGAACCGCAAGTCCGATTTTTATAATTTTTACATCATTGTAAAGAGAAAAACATTGTCTTTAATTCCAGATATAATGCGCATGTTTTTGGGAAGAACTATGCATGCGCGAAGAGCCGCAATATTGATGTACGCATAAGTGAAGAAGTATGATAATATATAACTAAAATACTGTTCTTTTGATACGCAAATATAGAGCTTTATAAACGATGAACAACTGTCATGACGGAATTTTGTTTCCAGTTTTGGAAAAAAAAATATAACATAAAAGTGAAAATATATTTGAGTACGGGACCCGCCGCTCGGGGAAAAGCCTTTTCGTGGGAATATTTTCTCAGGAAAATATTTCACTTTTCGGAGTTTCTAAAAATGCGTGAACATTTTTGTTACTGGTGCCATTTGAGAAAGGTTTGCATTTCTAAAATTCAAATGCGAGGGCGCACCTTTCCAAACCATTTGAATTGAATTTATTATTTTATCTTTTACATTATTGAATAAAAGACGTTTCATTCAATAAGATTTGAAGAATTATTTATATGTGTAGCGGACTGAACTGAGCAGATGGAGAATTTGATTCCTCACCACTTTTATTACCAAAGTTCTTTTGTATCACAATTACTTTTTTAGGTATTAGTTTTTTCGTGAGCAGGGGAATTTCCGACGGGATTCGCCATGACATAATGAGAAAAAATTCCCATGAACATGGGCGTGGTCCGTCATCTTCGGGACCGACCCACAAGTATAAATATCTACCGGGGGGTGCGCGGACCCCCCCGCTTTTGGTCGCCACCCCCCAAACTTTTTGTGCAAATTATTATTTTTTTTCTACTTTGAAATAAAGGTTTGTGTCATTCCGAGGTATGAAGGTTTCTGCTATATATGTCGAGAGGGCATGGGAACCCATTCCCAATAGAATCCGGGGTTCGTCCCATAGGATTGTTCCTCGGAGTCTCTCGTTCTCAAAAGAGAACATGGGAAACCTGTCCCGCGATTGAATCCGGGGTCCGCCGCGGAAGACGGGGACGGGAATTCCCGGAGAGCATGGGAGTATGCTCCCATGGGTCCGGGCTCCGCCTCGAGAGACCGCTCCTTGGATGCTCTGCTTCTCGAAAAGAGAAGTCATTCGGCAACTGACAACCCGAGCTTCCCTGACATAGTAGTTTATTTTCCGGGCCTCGCGCCCGGTGCTACACGTCGCCGAGGAAATCAGAAAATGGTCCGTTTGACATATGCGTCGGAAAAATCGGCGCGATGTCAGAAGCCGTCGGCGCTTGCGGCGCAGTCGTCCTAGATGCGCCGGGAGGTTCTGAAACTGGCAAATGAACGTCCATGAAGCTCACATTCATTATCTCTGTATGTTTATTGTCTCTAATCACATGTTATATGTTGCATACATCTAACGCATTTTCAATCATTTACAGGTTGAAGCAGAATGCTGCGCGGACGTGGACGCAAGGCCCTGCGACGGCCTAGGACGTTGCATACTAGGACACGCAGCTTTGAAGCCATTTCAAGCGACGACGACTTCATCAACGAGATCCATGCTGATGAAGCCTCTGATATGGAGTCAACTGACAGTGATGGTAGCAGTGGTTTAGACAGTGATGATGCATATGATCGGGACACTGTAATAGATAGTGAACATGGTGACACAGATGCTCTGAGTGATATAGAGACAGAGATTGCCAGAAAGATTCTAGCCGCCGGTAATTCCACCGAAGAAGACTTTAGTGGTTTTGAGGAGGAGTTTGCCGAAATACCACAATATAATCATGATCATTCACAGACGTTTGATGAGTGGGTGGATGGTCCGCGGCCACGTGTAAACTTGCCTTTCACTGGTCAAACTGGGTTGCGCCAGTTCATAGAACTTCCTGAGAACCCTGAACCTATTGACTTTTTCAATTTGTTTATACATAATGATGACTATGAGGATATGGCAACGGAAACCAATAGATATTTCAAACAAGCAATGGAGGACAAAATTCTAAGACCCCGTTCAAGAATGCAACAGTGGCAAGACACTAATGCAGAAGAGATGAAGGTATTTGTAGCCATGACAATTGCCATGTCATTGGTTGTGCAGAGAAACTTTGCTGATTACTGGTCAACAAGTGATGTTACCTCAACGCCTTTCTTCGCCAAGTGCATGCCCCGAGACAGGTTTTGGCTTCTTATAACCTACCTACACTTGGCTGACAACAGGAGGATGCCGGGCCGTAACACCCCGTGCTTTTCACCAATAAATAAACTGGGACACTTGTATAACCGGATAGTTCACCGTTTTTCAAGAGTGTATAAACCGCATCAAAACATTTCAGTCGACGAGGGCATGGTGCCCTGGAAAGGTAACTTATCTTTCAAAGTTTATCTTCCCGACAAGCCTAAGAAGTATGGGATAAAGGCTTTCATGTTGTGTGACTCGCACAATGGATACGTTTGCAAGTTCAAACTCTACACTGGAAAAACGAATGAACCGGTTTCTGAAGGTGGCAAAACTTATGATGTAGTCATGGACTTGGTGAACGACTACGTTGGACAGGGGCATCACATCTTTATGGACAACTACTATTCGTCCACAAATCTGTACATAAATTTGTGGGAGCGGGGAATAGGTGCCACGGGGACGTTGAGAGCCAATCGAAAGGGACTTCCTGATTCAGTCAAGAAACCTAAAAAGAAAGCCAAGCAAGGGGACATGACAGTTTCTCACAACCATGGCCTACTCTTTCTTCGCTACGAAGATAGAAAATCAGTGCTTCTCATGTCTACTGTTGAAGATACACAACTTGAACAAACAGGGAAGAAGAACCGGGCAACAGGGGAACCAGTTCTCAAGCCGCGCATTGTAACAACGTACAACAAGTACATGGGAGGTGTTGATCGGGCCGACCAGATGTTGTCGTACACGCCGTTCCGAGTGAAGACCCTGAAGTGGTGGAAACGGGTTTGGTTTCACGTTCTCAACGTTGCCATGTTGAACTCTTACATCGTTTATAAAGAATACAGCAAAGATAAACCTCTAAAAACAAGTCGGGAATACAGGAAGGCTTTGGCGCAACATATAGTAACATTTGCGGACAAGGAACAAGTTCCATCACTTTGCAGACGTCCCCGTGGTCGGCCGAGCACGAGCGACGAGAGTGTCACTCGTCTTCATGGACGTCACTTTCCGACGAAGATTGAGCCTGTCAGAAGGAAGAAAAACGTCACAAGGATGTGTGTGGTATGCTCTAAGGCAAAACGCGCCGTCCTCGCAAAACAGATTGAAGAAGGCAATGGGCCAGCAAGGAAGAAAAAACGAGTAGGCAGAGAGTCTTCTTATGAATGTACAGATTGTAATGTTTCTCTGTGCGCCGCACCATGCTTCAAACTGTACCACACCGCCACTGACTATTCCAGGGCTTACATCACTGCCACGGAAAAAGAAAGAAATGAAGAAGGGAATGAAGAAGAAGAAAATTGAAAGTAAAGAGAGCCGAAGTGTGGACAACCAGTATATACACATTATATACATACCTTGTTAGGTCCCTAAAGCTGTTCTGTGCACAACCGCAGGTAAATATTGTGTATATTTGTACGTAAATGCATTGTAATTTCATTGTAATACATGTCATTGCAAATAAAATATTTTTTATTTTATCAAAGAGACAGAGAAAGTGAATGCGAGCTTTCATTGGAAGTTCAGCCAGAACCGCATCATAAAAAACACCCATAAATGCTGAACCGGGTGGCCGATTTTCATAAAACTTACATGGGGTAAAGAGGAAAGATTCGGCTTTGATTCAATATAAAATTTATACATGCGCACGAAAAACTAAAGTTGCGGCACGTGCCCCGATATGCGCGATAGTCAAAAAGTTGCCTCAAAGTACCGAGGGTACCTTCATTTGGCCCGCTATAGCTTCCGAACGAAGTTGCGCATTTTTTTTCTTTTTACATCATCGTAAAAAGCAATAAATTGTCTTCAATTCCATGTATCATATGTATATGCGCAGCGAAAAATAAACATGCGGCAAATGATGCGCCAGATGTCGCAAAAAGTTAGTTTTTCAAAAATGAATTTTCTAAGTACTGGGGGTTCCTTCCTTACGCTCTTCATATATTGCGAACCATTTGACGTATTCCAATAATTTTTATATCATTGTAAAGAGGAATAAATTGTCTTCAAGTACATACGTGTTTCGCATGCGCGCGAAATAATTTACGATTTTATAAAGCTGGAAATAAAGACAAACTTTACACCGCGCAACATGTATTGCGTTCGCCGCGGTGATTAGTGTATGCTGTGCTCATTAGTACCCATTAGTTCCACGCGCGCTCGGCTCTGGCACCCTCGAGGAGGTCTCGAGGAGGTCTCGAGGAGGTAACGGTACTGTAATTAGCACAGTCCCGGGGGGACCAAGCAGTGCCAGTAACTTGGTGCGCGTCGGGACCATTCACGTGGTACTGTCGGGGTAGCGTCACTCTCCTTTGGTTGGTTATATTTTCTGAACCATAAGTCGTATTCTAATAATTTTTACGTCATTGTAAAGAGGAATAAACTATCTACAAGCACATATAAATTTCGCAATATGCGCGCTCAGGAGTTTTGATTTCATGAAGCTGGAAATAAAGACAAACTTTAGATGACAATAGAATTATAACCATAGGTCGCATTCTAATATTTTTTATATCATTGTAAAGACAAACATCTGGTCTTCAAGTCCATATAAAAATTTCAGTAGCGCGCTCCAAATTCATGATGTTATAAGGCCCGAATTAAAGACAATCTTTACAAAGTAATAGAAAAGTAAAGAAAAATCGTAAAAAAATAATTCAAAGATGCGGGTATAAAGCAACCATTTGTGTACGGGTACCGCGACTTGAATTTGTATTCAACGCCCGTATATAGCCCGTATTCGCCATGTAGATGCGGTATATTTCGTAAAAACGGTACCGGAATCGCCGCCTGGAAATTCCGCCAGCAGAGCTCGTTAGTGCCTAAGCTCAAACTACTGCTGCGAGCTGCGAGCCTGTAAATTCCGCCACAGGGGCTAAAAAGGGTAAAATATATATACGCAACGTAAGGGTTAAATCAGGGTACTCTAAAACAAGATTTGATCTCGGACTGGACTCTATTAATTGACCGAGACTGGAGTACCTGGGTATCCATCTCAACCCAACCATAATGATAGAGTGACAAGCACCTGCTATAACAAATATGGAGGTAGAGTACTCCTCATCTCTTACAACTTTATGATAACATCAAATTATCAGACGCAGACTAATGTAATGTCTATTCCCTTACCCCAAAGCCAGTTTAAACGAGGAAATCTTCATTATGTTGTATACTATCACAGACATGTCTACTGATCGCCTTATGCTCTGACAACCAAGTTACACTGCAGTTAACGCCCACTCAAAAGAGAATTCCTCGTCAGTGCTCCTTTGAAGGTTTTGTAGCTGAGTGCCCTGGCTGCTTGGTATTGATTATGGTATTTGATCAATTTAAGAAACAGATACAGTATCCAGTGCTGCTTTACTGCCAGACACTGCAACATTTGAAAGTATTCATGTTGTTGCCTTGATGTTTGATATCGAATGTGCTTGATGTTTGATATCGAATGTGCTTGATGTTTGATATCGGATGTGCTTGATGTTTGATATCGGATGTGCTTGATGTTTGATATCAGATGTGCTTGATGTTTGATATCGAATGTGCTTGATGTTTGATATCGAATGTGCTTGATGTTTGATATTGGATGTGCTTGATGTTTGATATTGAATGTGCTTGATGTTTGATATCGAATGTGCTTGATGTTTGATATCGAATGTGCTTGATGTTTGATATCCGTTGTGCTTGATGTTTGATATCGGATGTGCTTGATGTTTGATATTGAATGTGCTTGATGTTTGATATTGAATGTGCTTGATGTTTGATATCGAATGTGCTTGATGTTTGAATTTGAATATGCTTGATGTTTGATATCGAATGTGCTGGATGTTTGATATCGAATGTGCTTGATGTTTGATATCGAACGTGCTTGATGTTTGAATTTGAATATGCTTGATGTTTGATATCGAATATGCTGGATGTTTGATATCGAATGTGCTTGATGTTTGATATTGAATGTGCTGGATGTTTAATATTGAATGTGCTGGATGTTTGATATCAAATGTGCTTGATGTTTGATATTGAATGTGCATGATGTTTGATATCGAATGTGCTTGATGTTTGATATCAAATGTGCTTGATGTTTGATATCAAATGTGCTTGATGTTTGATGTCAAGGTCTGTACCATAACCTTTGGATATATTTTGAGCAACGAGATGATCATGCAGATTTTAATGTCTCTCAAAGACAAATGATTGATGAAAATCATGGAAGTAAGTCAAAATGATATTCAGAGTAAAAACTTATACTGAAGGTATTAAACTTAAGATTACATAACTATAAATCAGAAAATGTTTTCTTTTGTCGCAAACAGAGTATTTTCAGTAACAGTAAATACTTCATTATCTACATAAAATTTCCAAACTCAATGTCTCCAATTATTGCAACAATTGTCTGTAATCTGGCCGATTTGACAGACCAAGCATGCCAAGGTCGATTTTAATTAAACTGTATTTCTTCCAATAACATTCAATTCAACAGACTCTCAATGGGAGAATTGCTTATTTTAGTTGGTACAACACCTGGTGCTAAAACTGCTTTGCAATAGAGCATTTTTGGACTAGGGAGAAAACAGTACTTTTTAGAGGAAATACAGTATTCGGCACCTGTCTGGAACCTTTATGGTGGAGTGTTTAAAGGTCAATATAACAGCAGCTAATGCAGGTGAGGTGATATGGGGTTAAACACCGCTTTCAAGAGTATATCATGGCGTCTAGTATTATTGCAGAGAAAAAGCCTGCACTACATTGAGGTGAAACCTGCGAGCATCGGCTTGAACTAGGGCTGATATTCAGTGTAGCACTGCACCCAAAACCTTACTGTATTGACAACAGTTCTCTACTGCAGACAATGTTGCTAAGCCCCCGGAGGGATTCAAACCCTATATCTTCTGATCCGAAGATGAATTCACTAACAGCAGCCAATAGAGAAAGCCAATCTATCTCCTTATAAAATTATTGAGATCGCCCATATGATTTAAATCTCAGGAGTATGAAAAGCTGCGAAACAGTCCTACATTGGTCAACTATGACATGCTCTAGACTCCTGTCCATCTCTTAGTGACATCTCACTATATAATTATATTATTTGTTTTACAGCCCCCATTGGCACAAACGTCTGGAGCCACATATTTTTTAACACAAATCTTTGCGTATTTGCAAAGATTAAAGCAAAAGGTTCAATCCCATGTTTTTGTCATTCAATGTATCTTTAACCTTGTTAAAAGCTGAAGTATGAGGACAATTTTATTGATAAACCTTTGACAAACCCGCAAGGGTCATAAGGGCTCTAGGGTACATGGCAGGAGACTGACTAAATGGATTACTGCAGGTGTTGAGTTAGGAGTAGTGTTAAGTGATGATTAGATGACTGAGTTACCGGGGAAAAGCAGATACCCTAAGTTGGCAATTTTATATTAAATAAAATGATATTTTTATGAATGAAAACATTTTGTTCCAAAAATTTGTCACAATTTTTCTTAAGACCTTGATTTTCAAGGTCTAGCGTAGACACGAATGATGAAACTCAGTAAGTTTAATCAGATACATGCATTGACCCACCCAGAGAACATTGCTTGAAACATTTTCGGTGGGTTTACCTTTTCTTGGTTGAATAATGGGGTGCACCCCCAGAAATGAAACTCCTGCAGCTGTCTCTTTATATAAGGGAGTCTAATGATTCTAATGATTACGAGCTTTACCTCCCTAATCAAAAGTGCACAAAAGCTTAAAGCCTGCTCCATATAAATCAATAGCGATTAAAGCGAAAAAGCAATAGGTGTTTTAGTAGGCCCTACTTTTCAGGCGGAACATATTCTAAGAAAGTTATTTGACTCGCAGAAAAGGCTTGCCTAGAACAGATGATTAGATAACTGAGTAACTGCGGGAAAGCAGATACCCTAAATATGCGATTTTGTATTGAATAAAATTATATTTTCATCAATGAAAACATTTTGTTCCAACAAGTTTCACAATTTTCCATAATAAGTCCTTGATTTTCATGGTCTAGCTAACCATGAAAGAACTCAATTCTTAATCCTATACATGCATCGACCCACTCAGAAAGCAATGCTTGAGATGTTTAGGGTTTGTTTTGTTTTGCTTGGTTGAATAATAGGGTTCATCCCTCCAAACGAAAATCGTGGATTCACTTTTTACAAGGGAGTCTCTTCTTTGGAAAAACAGAGCTTTTAAATACCTACCAAATTAGAAGTGCACAAAAGCTTAAAGCCTGCTCCCTAAATCAATAGTGCTTAAAGCTAAAAGGCAATAGGTAGGTCTTTTAGGTGGAATATATTTTAAGAAAGTTGCTTTTCTTGAAGAAAAGGTTTGCCGAGAACAGATATTACACAAGCAGACAGAGCCTCCTCAGACAGATGATTAACAAGTATTTATGGCCTGCTCTGTTACATTCCTACATTACCTCAAAGTTAAAAGCTACCTAACAGAATAACTCCTTGTTGTAAATCGACAGTGAGACTGGAGGTATTTTTGTGGAAACAAATTTCAAGGTGTACTTTTGTTTATGCAATTATGCCAGTAAAACTCATTATATAACAGTCTGAGCAGTGATTGAAATAGCTGCCTGCTCATCAACAAATTGCTGCTTATTTTCAGATTGGGTATGTTACAAAACTGAACAGCTAGCCTGTTTGGCTTATGTGAATTTTGATAAACCAAGTGTCTGATTGATTTTTCAAACCACAATCTCTGATAGCCAGTGAGACTAACAAGAATTTCGAACACTGATATAGCAATATTTGTTTGTGAATATAGGCACAAAAAGGAATATCATAATTTCATCTCCACACAAAATTCCTCAGTCGGACTGCGATCTTCAAGATGAGCATGCAGGGTCCATCTGTTCAACCAACTTACTGCGAGTCTAGTGGCCGGTGCTCAGGTGGGCCTAGGTACGCCAGAAGGGTGGCCATTTTGTCAAATGGTCTTCTTCCGACAGCCTTGTGGTCCCTGAAAGCAACATCGATCTTCCGATCTCATTCTGTGCCCAAAATTACAGAATCCAGACACATCTTTAACCATCTAGAAATATTTAAATATTTATTTCATTATTTAAATGTCATGTTACATAATTATTACATGAAAACTGAATTATACTAAAAGTGTTAGTTAGGTGTGGAACTACCAACTAAAAAGGATATATAATAAAGCGTTGAAAAAGCATTTTGATGAAATGGAACTAAGAAAAGCAGAGTATTTGGAAAGGTAAGGAAAGAGGACTAACTACTATTATGAAACTACTGCTACACTTATAAGCTGAATGCACATACAGAAAGGAAAGCACACCAAAGTTCTGATGGAAATCAGACATGGAGAACTACAAGATACTCAAAGTAACATAATCTCAGCACGGACTGAACAATAACTGAACGCTTCTCACAACACCTAGATCATTGAGTTAATGTGTCTACCTTTTTGTGCTGTGAAGAAAATAATTTGATTTTTCTTTCAAACTTGTTCATGAGAAATTCATACAATCAGCTAGGGATACTATCATGTTATTCTAATCAAATATATTAATATTATTATATACACATAATTACATAATTACAGAATGAATTGAAGTTTAAAAGTTATAAATATGAAACATTTAACTCTTACACACTTAAATATTGAGACACCAACTCAAACATAATTTTCCTTATTTTTATAAATATCATATAAAGGAAATCTACAAAAGATATGTACACAGAATTCGAAAGAAACAACACAGTCATATTTAATAATTCACTTTGAAATGAGATTACCAAACATTCCTAAAAAATACTCATCATAAGATAAACACTCAAAGCCCATTAAAATCAATTGACATTCAATATTCGACTTATTACAAATTTCAACCATTAATTGTAACAGCTTTGCATTTTGGCTTGTTTCTCTCCCAAAATTTTGATATACAAATTGTTTTCCCAAATTTATTTTTATTTGAATAGCTAGTATTTCGTCTTTGCAAGTCAAAATTTCAAACAAAGTGAAATATTCACTTATCAAAGTTCAAAAATTAGCTTTGAAAACTTTTATATCTCCCTTTTGACTATTGTAGCTAATAAAGAATGATGAAAATAAAATGTTTGAAATTACCTTACTCAAACCATTATTATAACGTTATTCACATGATTTTTAAACTCCAATGAGAGAGATATATATGTATGTGATATAGAACACTCACAGGAATATGACAACTACCTAAATCATGCAATATATATTGTCTGTCAGGAACTACTTTTTCAATATCCATCCACTCTGTGGTAAGAAAATGAATTGTTTAAAATCTATGTACCTAAACTTTTAAACAGCCAATGTCACCTACTTATGTATTTGTAGAAATTCAAATAGGTTTCTCATAGATTGCTTCTGACATATACTAATACTAGCTAATACTTTTAGCTTTCTCCTTGCTTTGGAGGCTATAGAAACTAGCTATACAGTCAAGCCGCGATAGTCCGGCCACCGATAATCCGGATCCCGCGATGTCCGAACGGTAACAAGATGCAACCAATCTTAACCCATCTTGTTTCTTTCATTTCAATAGTCTGAACATTTCACTATCCGGACGATTTTAATGAAAAACGGAAGCGTTCGGATTATCGAGGCCTGACTGTATACATGATGAGTATTATACCTTCATTGTTTCGTACAGGTAGGTAGCTAAGAGTAAGAATGTTTATATCGTCAGCTTTGCCAGAAATGTTCACTTTTGTACACTTCATGAGTATTAGAGTCTAAGATGGGAGTAATGAATGACTCAGGTCCAAATGGTACGACTCAAATATTTTGAATATACCAGTAGTTTTTTAATCATTTTCTATATTGATATGTCACTGTTAGTTTGTTTGGTTTTTATCATTTCATGTCGAAACATCCTTACTTTATTTTATTCCTTATTGATTTACTGATACATACTACAGCATTACACATAGGTTGTATGTTACCATAAATCTTTAGAAAAGAAAACCTCTTGCTTTATAAGAGTGCTGTAACAATCAGTAACTTTATTATAATTCCAGTAATACCTCTCTCGTACAAATTCCTAATTTTTAGCTTCCCATGACCCCAAATTATAATAATTTACCTGAAGAACCTCCATGAACATAAGTAAATACTTTTCAATTGACTGTACTCTATAACAATTTCAGAAACAGTTGCTTGTTACGCTATTCTTCTAAATAAAGTGAATTTCAAACTGAAACTTAAAACAGGTTTTGACAACATTAAAATTGAATTTAAAACAGGTATATATTTTCTCTCTAATAGACCTTTTTTTTGCATCATCATGTAAACAATTTGTCCATTTTCGACCCCAATAATGTGTTATTCATTCTCAAAGCAAGATGGACGAACGGACGGACAGACAGACAATCGACTGTAACATTGTGTGCGAAATAGCCACCTGTATGCCTGTCTGTGGCTAGCTAACGCTTGAGCAGTTCTCAATACTAGTCTGTCTAGTTTTTAAGCCTTCCAGGAAGTTAATGCACAAAATTAAGCCAATAATTGTTCCAAAGTTTCACACCGCTTACGTGACAGGTGCACGTGGTTCCAAAAGTGCTTGACAAGAAAATGCAGAATATGGCAAGTTTTTATGAAGGTAGAATTTGTTTTCCTTCATTTTAGTAATCCGTAGGTGTTCATTTTATGGGATGAATTGCATATATCAGCAAAGGTTCAATAAATAATTAGTGTTTCAATTTCTAACATAAACAGAATCACTTACAAACATTTCATATTACGCAGTGAAAGATCCAGAGTGAGATTCAAGAGAACACCCCTCTACGAAATTTCAGTGGATTCGAACATCCCCCTTTGAAAGTGTCAGCAGATTAAAACAACTCTCCTTGAAAATTTCAGCAGATTCGAACATCCTTCTTTGAAAATGTCAGCGTATTTGAACATTTCCCTTATAAATTTCAGCAGATTAAAACTCCACCCCCTTTGAAAATTTCTGGATACGCCTTTGTAACAACTAACCATGAGACAAGATGCTGGTGGCTATTTGGCACACGGACGGAGGACGTACAGACACACACTGCACGTTAGGTAGATGTATATGAGACACGTGTAATGTTAGCTAGAGCATACATACAGCCGAGGTGGACCGTCTGCTGCCTCGCACACGTAATTGTCCGTGTGAACCTCCAGACTAAAAACAAACATTACACGCCCATCAAAATGGCGGCTTTGTCAAGAAATAAGCCAATCATGGTTAAGCAAGTTTACAGCTGCATAACATAGAGACAGTCTGCATTTGAACTGCTAGCCCAAGAGTTTGGTAAATTTGGGCATTTGCTTATGAAGGGACACTTTTGGATCTCCACAACAAAATTTAAATTGTTATTAATTCAGTTAAATCATCTTCTCATTTTGCTTGAACACTTTACGAAGTGTTCTACCTTTAGGTAAATCCGAAGTATTCTCAAATAATTTGCAAAAAAGGATATAGAAACCATGTTTCAGAAAACAGATGTGTTAATAAAAAAAGTTTACCAAGGCACTTAGTTGCTTTACTTTCGAAATAGTTTATGTGACACAAAATGACAATCATCAAGTTGAAATTGTCCATTCAATCTTTGAAAAAGTATCTTAAATTATCTTGTAGGACCTAGATTTTCAAACCACTCTTAGCACTAAGTGAGTCTTTAGTGCCAGTATTTAACATTGGCTTGCTATCTTAGCGCTAAGAGAACTTAGAAAATATAGGTCCATCTTCTTAATAAAGCACAGTTATATTGCAGTAACTAAATTTACTAGAATTAGGAATACATTAGAAGCATTAATCAGTTGCAGTATCAACTTTCAAGGACTTAGTTTTTTGGGCTAGCAGAACCAATCGCTACTCGCAGACTGATAACGGTTATGCAAAACATGGAGGATAAATTTGCGCAGGACTCAAATCAAAGGGGATTGACACAAAGATCCCTACAGATCGCCCAGTTAACAAACTCAACGTATGTCTCGAACAACCCTTCCTGACAAGACTAGCTTCCTCCTAGTGAAACATTCATCACTTAACTACAGTGTATGAAATAAGGCCAAGAACCTGGTAAGACATGCCATTTAGATAGTGAATAAATCTAATACAGTTACATTTTGGGCTGGCAACTTCTGGAGGATTTTCTTTAATTTCGTCATTATTGACAAATAACACTTTTTGAATGGCTACTTTTTAAGCTTATTTCATACACTGTAAACAAGTTTCATAAACTGCTCCTTTAATATGGAATACAAGCAAACTTAAGAATTCTTTGGATGATGAATGTTTCAAGAACTGCTACTGATCTGATTAAATTTGTTAGCTAACGACTCCATTCCAAAATTTCATTCATTTGGTGAAATATAAAAGAACTTTAGAGGTTCTTTAAAGAGTATGCTTCAAGAAAAGCATGATTAAGCAATTCTCATGGGGTTAAAAAAATTTGTCAGTAAGTCATGAAGTGACAACAGTTACTTATCAGCCTGAAAGTCAGGCCAATTTAGTAATTTAATTGTTTTCAACAAGGAGCAGACCATCAGACACTTCTGTGATTTATAGGGCAAGACGAAGGTAATATTTGACATGTCCTCAGACTTACGGAGTATGAAACCAATATAATCATTCATAAATAAACTTACGTAATAAGCTTCTTAATTAAGGGATAGGAAAAACAAAACTTTGCAAAAACAATGGGATTTGGAGGTAAAGAGAAGAGTCCTATGGAGCCCAAGAGGGCCAACCACAATTGGCTGAATCATCGTAATCTGCTTAAAATGCATATCTCTGTAACTGTTATAAATGTCAACGATAGACAAATTGTATGAGATCGTTTCTAGACTGATTAACTTCAAAATCCTGGAGAAAATGAATAACCAAACACGACCCACAAAGACACACAGCACTGAACAACAGTGAGAACTCCACACACTACATTGATCAACTTGAAAACAACAAGAGCATACAGCACACCACAGACTCCATGCAGGGTCAGACAGCAAACAGGCAGGGTTTAAAGTCTGGCACTGAGATTGGTACATCTCTTCACAAAGATTTAATATGGATACTGATAGTGAACACATGCTTTTCTCTTACATCATTTGGTGAAAGTAATATTTCCTGCGTGGTGACAAATTTAGTTTGAATTTCATTAAGCATATAATCAATATCGAGGTCGCTCTTCTATGCTGCAACCTTCCTTTTTAAAGTTCATCACCAAGTAACATTTTACTGGACATGTTAATCTTAAGTGAGCAATAGGCATGTATTAACTCCATAAAAAGGTTATGTAAAACGTCACATATTTGCTCCTTTGAGAGCAATATGAGTTCCCAATAATGTTTACATAAATTCTCCCTTTCTTCAGATGATTGACAAGTGCCCCCCCCCCTCGACTCGGTCCCTGACACTTTTGTAAAGCTTTTATTTACTAACTCCCTAAAATTAACTATACATATAAAGACAACACAGCCAGGAGACTACATAGGTTGCCAATACGCTGTTGACTTAAATTTTGGCAAAACTTCTGAACACCCTTTCACCACTGAAAGTGCAGATATACATCAATACAGAACAAGACTAGGTGGGCGTGGCACATTTGTTAGACCATGCTGATCAAACATGTACACAATGAGGACTAAACATCTGCTGGTCAAACAGTACATGCCATACAAGTCCATGCTACAACACATTGCACAAGATCCTGCAAATTATTAATTCTTATCAGCCAAAAATATCAAAACTGTATCATGCATGCAGTCAAATAAAAACATTGTACCATTTTATTAAATAAATTGCTGATGTATTAGCTAAAACATAACTCAAACATGTTTTTAAGTATTATTCTGGTGATCAATATTTCGTTTTAAATCACTTCTTTTTTACCAAAATGAAGGTTTTATATTTTCCTGAAAATCTTGACAATAACATCATTAAGTGCAGTTCACAATTCTTATTATGACTTATCATTAAAACAATTTCCACATCATGCCACTTAAGTCATGCAAGACATCCATTATTTTCATTCAAATTTGTTCATTATTCTAAATCATAAATTTGATTTCATTACAAATTTTATTCAATAAATAAATTATGATCAACATATTAACGACAACTTCAAATACTGTTGATAATTTCAAAACAAACAAAATTCATAAATCATACGCTCACACAGTCACATAATAAATACAACTTGATGATGAAATTCAAACAAATTAATATTAAAATCAAAACCTGCAAAATGCATCAAATCAATATTCAACTTCATTGCACAATGGTCACAAATTCCAATGGCATTTGATAGAATGTAATATAAACTGTTTCTTAGAGCTCTATATTAACGAGTCACTGATGTGAGTATACTGGACAAAATAGTAAAGGATATATGTAACTTTTGAAATTATAATTAATTATCTATTTATCCCTTATGCATTTTTAAGCAGTATATGCAAAATGAAATTCCATTTGAATCTTAAATATTGAAAGATTTTATAACTATCTTACGTTTAAACTTTCAACACAAATATAGTGCTTGAAAAAAGTTATTCCGAGGAATATTCCCCATTCAGTCGCACACACTTAAAGTAAGGGGAAACAACCCAATCAAAGGGAGACAACTGCACATACCTGCTACTTGAAAGATAATCTCCAATCTTTTCTTGGTTGTTCCACAGTAGACGGTGTAGTGCAATCACATTGGCATCGTTTATGAAAGAGAGGCTGTGATTACCAGCATCGAGGGTTTCACAGTCTGAGGCGATTTCCGTGAAAAATCTATTCAAAATAAGCTATCTCTATGAGACACAAGCTAAAACAAATGAAAAAACATCAGGATTTTACAACCATACTATCTTTCATCAACACAAATTATAACCATGTTTTGGTCAAAAGATAGAAAAATAACCAAAATTTTAAATGATTTGCTTCTGTTACTTCAAGTTTTTGTTTTTATCTATCAGTCATTCCTAATGACACTGAAGTATTATCATAATATTTCTTAAAAAGATATGCAGTATGCTAAGTTTTCAAAGTATCATTACAAACACCATTTGTTCAATCGATATGTATGATAATTAGAAGATATGCCTTGAAAATATCCAAGTCATGACAAGCTTTATAACTGTGTCTGCTTAATTATATATACATTTGGGCCGAGTGGTCAAATATACAGGAACCATATCGTTTCAACAAAGAGATTCATTTGTAATAGAGCATGGGATAAAGATTAGCTAACCTGGAAAAGAATATGCATGAGAATGAAAAGTGTTAAAAATATTTAAAGCAGTATCTCCAGAAAATTCTCATTAGAAATTACTTACTTGCGACCTGATTCAAAGTTTGATTTAAGAAATTCGTTAAACGCTGTCATATGTTGCTCCTTAGTAAACTGTAGGTGGTTGGCGATATTCTGCATTATTTTGCACATCAACGTTAGCCCGCGCTTTATACGTAACGTGGGCTCCTCCTCCACAATACCAGACTCATACGGGGATACTACAACACAAATACATCAATTGTCAGCTTTTTTAAATTACCAATTACATAATCAACATAGAGACGTAGTAGAGATTTATTCAATAATGATCACCATATGACCAAGTGTACATTTCCTAAAACATAATCAACTTTTAACTCTTTTTTTTTTTTCATAAAGTAGTAGCCTAAGCCTCTTTCAACATGCGAATACTGTTTTAATGTACAATTATTTTACATTTGTTTGTGTTGTGATCAATACTGAATACAAAATTTCATTAAAAGGAAATGTCAGATATTTAAAATCCCTGTGACAGGAAGAGTTAATGAATATGACGAAAAGACAAAAAATCACATTATTTTAAACAGAAATTATTGTTTCCTATCTTACAGATTTTAGTTACTAAATTGTTGTAAAAGGAAAAATAACTGGTATTTACTAAGTAATAAATTTAAAAGGTAATCATTATATTTGTTAGTAGAGTTCAGTGAAGCAGATGATCAATGGTGCTTTAATCATTAATGCGACGAATAAACATTTGTTATCAGCAAAAGTTTGCTTTAAAGTGATGATGACAATGAATTTTTGTTCTCCCTTTGAGCAATAAAATGAAATTTACCTGTATCTTTTGGAATGTTAATCCTTATTGTATTGATCACTAAATAATTTGTGTTTCATTAACCACTGTAAGATATAATTTGTTTTTTCCATTGATTTCTCAATCGAAGAGTCAAGATAAAATTTAAAAACAGTTGACAACGTAAAAAGTTTGATATGAAAAGACTGTCAACTTCTTGTTTCAATTTATCAACTTACAATTTCAATGGAATGTGGCTACGAACATTTACAATCATGCACCATGCTCTAGTTCTCTACTAAACACGTTTGACATTAACAAATATTATCTATGATTATATCTGTAGACATGCATCTTTCACAAAGTCCAGATTTAACTCTAAACAACATTCAAAATTTATCAGAAGTGTCCAAAACCCAACAATGCAAAGTCTTAAATTATAAAAAGTTTGATTTAACCCATTTTAAATTCCTTTATAATGATGAAAATAATCTCCATTTTCTGAAAAAGTACTTATATATGATCTTGTATGTAAGACGAGAAGTTTCTAAAGACAATAAAAATCCTCTACTATCATTTTAACAAGTCTCCCCCCCCTCCCCCCATTTCCCCATAATAATTAATCAGTTGATGAATAGATCAATGGCAATTATATTCTTCATGCCAAAATCAAAATCACACATTGTTAGTTTCAAATAGTTCTTAAATTTACAATGACTATTTTAAATGAGCACTGCTAATTTCTAAATAACAAAAATAAAATAAAAAATCATTACAAAACAACTGCCACATTCTTTCAATTCAAACTGATTTACATGCTTAACTCCACTATATCCATCAACCAAACATTTACCAAATCCACCAATCAGACAGAGTTATTCTATCAGTCAACCAATCACAATACAATATCTCAACTCCTGACACCAGAGTACCGGTAGATAGCAGGTGCCCCTGCAGTGTGTGGAGTTTACCTATTGCTGGGTTGATGAAGCGAAGGAATATGACTGTTCCTATGACTGTCCACACTGCCTCCGCACTACTCTGTTGAAAACGCTGCGTTACCACTTGATAGAGGCAGTGGCACATACTCCTCAGTTTTGGTGGGAACCTGTATGTGATCAATAGACAGAGTTACTTCCCTTGGAATTTAAATTTTAATGTCACCCACTCAATACTGCAGGCAACAAATTGCCCTTGTTTGTCACTGCCCCTCTCTCTCTGAAAGTTTCCAGCCGGCTCATTCAATGCAGTTTGGCGAGACGTGTGATAGAATAATCCCATTTTGCTATAAGAGTAGTCTCCCCTTGAAGGAAGTCAAATGCTGTGGGAGCCTAATTGGGTAAAGATGGAAGTATTAGAATGTGTAAGAGTTAAGCTGATAAGTACACATAAAGCATAGAACATGACTGAAGCGCATTCCTTGTTGATGTTGTAAATGTAATAATTATGCAGATTAATTGTGATTCAGCCAATGGGAATCAAGCGGCAGGCAAGCATGCATTGACTTTCCGGCTATGTTGTGAATATGACCTGAAGAAAACCGAAGTACCCTTGTATTGTAAGTGATAATCCACCCCTAAGTTTGCAAGCAAATGTTTTTTTAAATGTGTTCAAGAAATATTTACTTATTTATATAGAATCTTTTAGCATCTAACCTTCCGAGGGAAAGGAATTCCACCTCAACATCCTAACGTCTCTTTCAAGATGTATTTGCTTATATCATGACAATAAGAATAATTTTGGGGACAATGTCTGAAATACCATTGTGGCCAGGGTCACAAAGGGTAAAGATCAAAATGTACCGGTAACTGAATATCAAAGTAGTATGTCAAAGCTCCTCCTTGGAATCAATCCAAGAATCCAAATTCAATCCAAATACAATCGTGCTAACTACTGCACCACCCCACCATATACACCAGCCAAATTTTGCAATGATAAACTTCAAGTAATAGTAATACATTTGGCCTTCTCTAATTGATAGAACGTTGAAAATCAGTCTTGATATTTGATCAAAAGTAAAGAAAGCTATAGATTTATTCTGACAAAAATATAATCTCCTTGATAAACCTTCAGTCTAACATTAGTATACAAGTAATGTGTTGGTATCAAATGTCTTAACAACACACGTATCCCATGATACTGTATATTAATTACTAGTGTAGATGGAGCTAGGAAAATGCTGATTAGGACGCTCTATATATGATTACATGTGTATTTCCTGTGGATTTTGTATCTAATTCATCATGCTTTGCATTTGACATGAGTTGTGACTATGATTATGATAGGAATCCCAGAGACAAAAATAAGTTTGAAACATCTGAATGCAATTGAACAGAAAATCTTCTTTAAATAGTTAGTCCACAAATGGATGTTATGACACTTTATACCTTTAACATAAATATTCTAAAATATCTCTCACGTAAACAGTGTTTCATGCAAAAACAAACTCATAGGATTGAGTTTCGAGATAATTTATTCTAAAAAGCATAGTTTTGTCTCTGAGAACCTGAAGCAAATGAATTGCTCACTGAAGAACATATGAGACAGAAGCGTTATGCTGAGCACGTCCGAGTGTCAGTCAGGCAGTCATGGTCACATGACCTGGGTCACATGACTACAATTACCTAATACAGGGTTGTAAAAGCGCAGAAATATGACGGTTCCGGTGGCAGTGATCATGTCCGTTGGGAACCGGAATCCCACCACCTGCCCCAGACAGTGACACATGGTACGCAGTTTGGGCGGAAATCTGTGAATAATCCATGTGACGTGTAGACCTATAGCTTACTAAATGTATCTGTGTAGCACATAAGTCCAAAGTATGTTTTGCCAGGTTGGCAGAAATCAGAACAATCCATATTGTATAAGTAAGAATGTTTCATCCAAAAACTGTCAGCAGCTCGAGCGAGTCAACAGCTTCACGGCAAAGCAGTTTGATAGTGCGAAAACAAGGATTTGTTAAAACAGAACAGAAATCAATGGATAATGCTCATCATCATAATAAACAGTTGCTACTTCTCCAATTGGTACTGCATAACTCGGTTGTTCAGTACCATTTACTTGAAAATGGTTAATTTATTGCCACAGGGCAATTATCAACAGGTCTTTCATTTTCTCTAGGTATTTGTCTATTTGCCGATGAAAATATGAAAGTAGTGTTTATAATTACATACATATTTTAACCAAAACTCGAAAACATCATTAAGTTTATAAAGTAATGAATGGTCCCTATAGCATTCAAAGTTGTCTGTAACCAGGCATCACATCATCTGTATGTTACGAGTCGAACATATGAAACTGCGTATGGCAACCAGTAATTCTACCACACCAAAGAAGTGGTTCAAAATATAGATCATATATCAGCTAAGCATGGGATTATCGATTATCATGGATGTTATTGATAATTTTACTTTTGGGAGAAAGCTAGAGTCAAATAAAAGGATCAAACACAGCTTAATCAGTAATTATAGAAAGTAAATGAACATGCAATTTGGACTTTACATCAGCCAAAGTAACAAATAGTATTCCCTGTATCAACTCAAAGAAAATGATAAATAAACAAAATAATTAAATAACATAATATGAACTGAAACATCATTCTGCTTTGTTATTCTTTCTTCAATAATAATAGAATAAATTTAAGCATACTTTTCGTAAAGTATAAAAAAAACACACTGAGGATTTTGTTTTAAGATTTCGATGCTTATTTAGCGCAAAGATATATATCAGCTAATATAAATATTAACATTTACAACTATCATAGCACTTCAAAATCTAGAGCCTGTAGGCAATAATTCAACAAAAATTTAGTCCTTTTCTTTTCTCAAATAAATGCTTCCTATTAATCGGTTTCCAGCTTTCTTATTGCTGAAGTTTTATAATCATGATTTAATCCCACTTCCCAAAGTGTATGTCTCTTTGACTGCTCTATGGTTCAAAGCAATGCTCATTTTGCTATGTGAAATAACAAATGCTCACTGACTTAAAAATCAAATAAATTGTATGTCAAATGCCATAGACTTCCATCATACACAATGTTATTTGGTTACAAAATGACAAGCATTACCTCTGTGCAGATCCTACGATAGCATTGAACACTTTCAGGGTCATCTCCAACAGGTTCCTCTTGTTCTCGTCAATATTCTCACCTGGCTCCAGTCTGAAGTAAAATATTTGTAAAATCCTGTAGAGATGATAATTAGAGTAAAATGTGCAACAATAATCAGTGAGCACTGGTCTATAGAAAACCTCTTGCCAGGCAATAGCAATACCTATAAAGGATGCCTTTTGGTACATTATTACAAAGGAGATATCACAACTACAAACAAAAGTAGTTGTTTATCTAACTCATAAACCAACAATGACAATTGTAAGCATGGATTAAAGAATACGATTTGAAAAACCTCTGAAGCATAAAAGGGCTAATTTTAACCATCCTCATAGGTTTTTAAATATACAATAGTAAAAAAGTTAAATTGATGAATGTAACTTGTATAGTAAAACAAGCAGTGGTTTATCCAACTCTTAAACCAACAATGACAATGGTATTTCTACATACGGATATGATTTAAATAACTTCTATAAATAAAGTGCTAATTGATAATCCTCATAGCTTTCTAAATGTAAAACAAGTAGTGATTTATCCAACTTATAAACCAACCATAACAATTCTAGGAATGGAGTAAAGCATAGGATGTGTATGACTTCTATGGCATAAATCAAAGTGCTAATTGATTATCCTCATATGTTCCTTAATCTATGATAGTCTTATTGGTCAAGTTGATGAACGAACCTGGCTGGATCAATCTCATACGAGCAGTTCTCGCGGTCCATCTGAAACATCTCCATGATGAGAGGCTGTAACAACTCCCTCAGGTAGGACTGTCCATAGAAGCGGAAGCAGTACGCCATGATCTTGCTGGCCAGGCTGTTTCCTCTAAACAAGGTCTGCATACAGTCCGCGATCTCCACCTGGAAGCAAGTCTTGAGGTTGACAAGGGGACTTACAAACTTGGACAGATTTTTAAATCTACCTCAAAAGTTGTAAATTAATGTAAAGGCGAAGAAGTAATGTCACAAAAACAGAGTGATTTAAACTGTTTGAGAGGAATTATAGGAGTTTTTAGTATAGAAAAGACAAGGATCTTGAAAGATTTGAAAGATAAACTTCTTATTTTGTCAATGCCAACACTTCGTTATAGATCCTTATGCTGTTTCAAGCATAGTTGAAAACTATTTAAGGATCTTTACCAAAACACATTGACGTCGAGAAGATGAGAAGTTGATTATGCATAAAATCCTTGTTTTCAGACTTCCTTCTGCTTATTTTTTTATTCTTTCAACTCAGCAACTGACCTCTTTAGAGAACATATTCCACAGCAGCTGATACAGCAGTCTCTTGGCATCGAACAGGTTAACAAACACTCGCGCTAGCTCATCCTGCAAACATACAGTGAATACATATCAACCATAACAGTAACCAGTGGTTAAGGATCCATCGTTCAGAGTTATGTCCAAAATCATAAAATAAGATGAAACTTGTCCTCGTTTGATGCAATGCATGTGTTTAAGAATTAATTTATTTCAAGAATTGTGCTTTTTTTTGAGAAGTTGATTTACATGCAGATCATTTCTCAGTAACAAAGTCAAAGAGAAGTTCCGCAAGAACGATTTTAACTAAAATCTGTTGTAAAGTGGCATTGTTAAATCTTAAGTAAATTTAGCTAGTTTCCTGCAATTGACAATCTGAGATTTTGAGATGACAGTAGCTTTAAGGCCATATAAACAACACTTGAATTTTCTCCTTGGTGAGAGATAAATAATTCTACACATCCAACACCCACCATCTGTGAGTTGGAGACGACTGTAGCTAGAGCCATGGCAATAGGCAACTCTCCCTTGTCTCCGATCATTGTCACCAACTCCACCAGCCTCTCAAACCGGTCCGCTAGCGCCGTCTCTGCCAGTGTCTCGAACTCAGTGCCTTGCTGCAGGATCTTGGTCAGGACCTCCATGAAGGCTGCTCGGGTCTGCGGGTCTTTATGGTATCCCAGGGCTGTGTGAGAAGAGAGAGTGACAGACTAAATCTATATTTCCCCGGCCTATTGTTTGTTTGATTATCAATGCACACTTCAAGACTTGTTCATGAACACAAGCCCTTATTACCACTTAGTAGGTTAGATTAGAGTTATCTTTCCTTGATGTACTGACTGCGAGGACAGAATGTGTTTTCTTTGTATTGTTGTCAATTTTGGAAGCATGGTCAAACAACTACAATGGTTAGGTTGCGCTGAAACACACGTGACAGACTGGGTTGCACAACGGTGTTAGTATGATCATACTTGTCAAGAACCTAATTTTCTGCGCATATTGTGTGAATTGTTACTCATATATAGCCATTTATAGGTCAGACGAACTCAGTCTCTGCTTTAGAGGCTAGTTCAAAACCATAAGCACTTATCACTGCTTACAAGTTATGATGACAGCACCAATATCTAGCATACAACGGAAGTTGAATTAAGATTTACTCTAGCTTCAATTGTAATTCTAATCTGTGAACAATTGACCAAGATGCCGACATGAAATCCTTAATGTTGATACTCACCAATGGAGTGCATCAGGCCACTGTCTATGTTAGCATTGAGGAGATTAGACATGGCCTGGACTGTGCAGTTTCTGAGCGCGCTCAGATTGGACATGCTGCGCTTCCTGTTTGGGTCCATGGCCTTGTCCTGTTCCTCCTCCGAACAGTCATTCAGCAGGTTCATGAACAGCGTCAGGTATCTGTGCAGAAAAAATTTCATATAATTTCCAAATAAACAGAGAATCTTCAAGTGACATTATCAATCTAATTGAAACATACTTCTATTGTTATTAGTCTATACTCCTAAATACCGCAGATAGAAACTTCTCTTCTAAAAGTGTGTCAGGCTCATAAGAACAATGAATATACCTCAGGTGTAGTCAATCGCAAAGACAAAGCCATTAATCAATCATTTTGATGGCTGACATGAATGCTCAACACCAGTTATTTCTTTTCTAAATTACAAGTTTATATCAGCAAAAAAATCACTTGCTTGATAACAGACACGAAAACGTCTCATTAATTGAAATACAGATGTTGACTCTCATCTCTACAACTTCTAAACGCCTCTAAAGAAAAAAACATGAGTCTACAAATTATTAACATAGTCTAACAAAATCATTGAAACCGAAACTCTACTCACTTGAGGAAGAGCTGTGACTTGGCTTCCATGAGATCTCCTCGGTCACTCTCCTCGGGTTGTAGCGGCAGCCCGGCGAGCAGCGCAGCGACAGCCTCCATGCTGGCCTGGTCGAGGTCCCTGTACGCATAGAAGGAGCTGCAGTAGCACCAGACGGGGGGATCAGTACAAGCTCCACCCCCAAACACTGAAGGGTGCCCGTCAACAGCAACAGTTTAACCCTCTTTATATCCAGTGTATGAAATAAGGCCCGTCCGACAGTCAGAACTTTGGGTTCAGGTTGTTAACTTTTTGAGGAATTTCTTTAATTTTACCATTTAGATTGACAAAATAAAACAGTTTCGGCTATCTTTCTAGCTTATTTCATACACTTTTATATCCTTTATGAAATGAAACTAATTTTTGGTATGTTAAACAATCTTAATGGTTAACATAAGTTTTTTAGTCACTTATTTTAACTATCTAAATCTTGAAAAAAAATCAACTGAAATCAGCTTCCTGTCCACTAAGAGTAAGAGTAATCTGTTGAAAGTAGGCATATAGAGAGAGATCAACTGAGTCATCTTGAATACAATCTTGTTGTCCACCATTTGTGGTTTCATATATCAACAGAACTTCAATTGATATGCAAGAACTGTTATGTTGACCGACACCCTTGACCTCCGACCCCTGACCCAGACACACCTGGACATGCTGCAGATGTCGCCCTGGATGTTGACTTGGTGCGAGTTACCCATAATCCAGTCTGTCAGATACTCCACCAGCTTGTTGCGGAACTTCATCTCTTGCCGGAATGTCAACTCGTCTCGACGCTGCATCATCTGCGGAATCAAAATTGAGAGAAAACATTAAAGAAGGTATTGGCATTATCCTCATATATACACAAATAGCCATTTGTTCGCAATAAAGAAAGTTATTATCAAGAAATCTTGCATTCCAATTTCTAAAATGGTTGGCTGCTTAATTAATCAGTGCCAAATCAATCAAAGAGGTCATTTTACAAAGGATAATGTAGGATTTGCCCCTGGCTAATGATGGCTTATAATAAAATAATTTGGCATAGGCAAGTAAAGTATGGATGATCTTCCGTTAGAATTGTGATCCAGTAAAGAGTGAAATAAAAGTATTCATAATTAATTTTTGGATTAATTTGAAACTAAAACGAGAATACTTACAGCCTCCACCAGTTGACACAGCTTCGTCTTGATCTGGATGGCGTGCACCGACGAGTCTAAATGTCTCACGTATCTGTAATAGGACCAGGGTTTAGTGCCAATAGTTTAACCATGACATTAATTGGCATTTACCAACAGATAACTACATATTACATACATTTTTGTTTAAAATTTGTTTGCAACTAATAGCATATTATTTCTTGATACATCTGTTCTGTAGAATATCAAAGCAACAGAAGGGAAGACGAGGTTCACATATTATAGTCTATTGTGGGGTTTAACGCCGCTTTCAAGAGTATTTCACTTATATCGCGGCTGCTAGTATTATGGCAGGGAGAAAGCCTGCAACGCCATGTGGCTATGCACTGCGGTGAAACCTGCGAGCAGCGGCTGGAACTAGCGAACCATGGGTGGTACTACGCTGAAATTCAGTGTAGCATTGCACCCAAACCTTACTGCGTGTAGAACAGTTCTCTACTGCAGACAAAGTTGCCGTGCCCTGGCGGGATTTGAAACCCGAACCTCTTGATCCGAAGCCGAACGCGCTAACCACTGCGCTATCCTGCCCCCTATAGTATATTGTCCTTGTAGGCTAAGGTCATATCAATTGAACTGAAGATCTTGTATTATTTTATGCATCGACCATCATGATAATTATGATGCTAACCAGTATCATACTGTTTAAGCTTTAATGACAGAAGGATGAAGACAATTCAAAAGGTTTTATGAAGCAGATTAAATATTGTGTTCATTTGCCCACAATGTCTTTAATAATCTGGTCAAAGTACTCACCTGACGATAGTCAACATGAGAGATTCGATGCTAGCGAGGCCGAGGTATTCACACGGCTGGTCTGACTTCATCTCCAGGATGTTCTTCATGATGAATATCACATTCTCCACAAACTGCGTGTTCATGTCCGTCACAATCACCTGCAAGAAAGACGGGGTAAACACTTTGAACATCAGAAACAGATGAATCATAATCGACCTAATTGAAGTTCTGCCACCCTATTCAGCACCCTCTATTACACACCTATCACTTAGAGCAATCTCCTGAGGGAATGCTGCGCAGTTATAGCCAACACTCACTCTTCAAAATACAAATGACATCATTCTCCTAAAGTTCTCCTCAAACTGGGTTCACCAATTGGCGCCCCCTAAGGATACCTTTTATATAAACATCCAGGATATCAGGTAAATTACATTTTTTCTTTAAGGTACTGAAGTTAATGAATCAACATTGATCATCTTGGTTAACAATGATTACTTACAGAATATTTTAGAACTACATTGAAAATAAAATAAAATTTGCATATGAAAGAGAACAAATGCCTGAAGCTGAAGATTGTATAATGACTGACCTGTCCCGTAGAGTCAAAGTACTTGTCCACGCACACCTTGATCTGGTCGAAGAGGATGGGGTAGAGAGCGGGGTTCAGCTCATGGCCAACCAGTTCCTTCACGTGCTTCTGGATCTGAGCGCCAAACTTCTCGTTCTGGAAGATCAGCAGCTTCAGTAGGTTCCCGATAAATCTGGAGACAAATACACAGTGCGTCATTCATTTATTGCTTAGTTATAGTCAATCTCATTAAAAGATTGTACTTACCTAACACTACGTTAAGATTTGAAGCGCTTTTACTCCAGTTAATCAGCTACGAGGCTTGGCAATCATTGGTATACTAGCAGTAGGTACTGTGTACCCAAGTTTACTCACATCACGCATGAGAATAAATTTCCACTGAATTGAAGCAATTAATGTTCAAAACAAAATATTACTTCAGGAAAATAAGCAAGGTAAAGGACTGAGGTTGGTCAAAGGTTGAAGTTGAACTCACTGAGTGACAGGGCAGTACTGCGTATCGTTGGCAACACTCTGCATGAGACTGGACTTGCGTGCGCTGTCCACGTTGAGACTGCTCATGCTGATGGTGGAGACCCGCTGAGACTTGTTCTGCAGTCTCACGCTGCCAAGCGCACACAGGAACCCTGTCATGTTCGCCCACTCGTTCAGCTGGTCCTACAGGCAGAGGGAAAAAGTGGAGACATGTGACAGAGAATTACATACAAGTACTATTGCAGATGGTGGGACCCAGGATGGCTGAAGAGTGGGAGCCTTAACTAATATACATGTAAGTGATAAAGTGTTATGGTTAGCATACAATAATCCTATCATATTGGCCAGCTTCAGCTTATCCTGCAGCCTGAAAATATTTGAACGTATAATATTTCATAAAGAACGTTCCAACAAATTATTGTATCTGAAATTCTGCAAGAATACTTCAGCAATTACTATTCCAAAGGACGATTGATTAAACATAATTCTTGGAAAGCATATATTTGCCATTCAACTAGAATTAATTATCTCTGTTGTTCTTTAGATAATACACAGCGCTAAACATAATCTTTAAGTTGATCATAAGAACAGAAAAGAAAGTTAAACTGGCAAACCTCAAGTTCATGTTCGGTGGAGGCGTGGTTGGGTGGCCTCCTTTTGAGTTTCATCATGTCTGCAATCTCACGCTGCGTGTCATCAAACTTGACTTTTGGGTAGGACTCTAAGTAACGAGTTACCATGTCCCAGTTGCGGAATGTGTCCTCCCATGCCTGTACGGAGAAGCAATAATTAGAAGGTTAAACAAGACTTACCTGTAAGTGGAAGTGTGACCATAATTCTGTCAACCAGACAGGAGTGCCGAGAGGTCAAAACTATAAGAATGCTACAAATTGTTCGATCTCTGATTTTTCAAATAATAACAAAGCTTCTTCTCAAGAATCAATTGACATTACAAACCAATTAAGTAGCCCAGGCATAAACATATAAAAAAAATACTTTTAAGATATTTATGTAAGTGTATTCCATGAATAAAAGTGAGTTTTACCTGAGAATTTCCTGAGGTTGATTGATCAATCTTTCTCAACAGAGCCATGATTCTCTTCTGTAGAGCAGCTCGACCTGCAACCAATGGGGAATTCAGAACAGACGTACAAACATTGAGATCCTCCATGTTGAGTAGGAAAGTAGTTTTGTGAATTCAGTTACGTATGAATGCTATTCTGCCACGTCAAGTACATACTTGCTGTTGTTGTGGCATTGAATCAACTAGCGCCAAACCAGTCTGAGTTGCCAATTCACAGGACTCAAAAGTTGACGAATGCGTAACCGTAGTCGCATCCAGACACAGCCAATATTGCTTGATTTCAAGTTATTTAATTACGAGTCAAAAGGGTATATCAGAAATTCAGGGTATTAATATTCTGTAGTAGAATTTCGGATTAAAACACCTTGATATATCATTGAAAGGGCAGAAGGGATGTTAGGTTCATGTGGCGAGCACGGTGCTTGTTGCAGCTAGTTCAGCATAAACGTTATAGTTGGGCCCCAAAATTTATGTCTTAAATATTTTATCTTATATTCTATGCCTCATGTTGTTGTTGCACAAAATACCTTGATACAAATATCATTGAAAGGGCAGAAGGGTGTTAGGTACCTGTGGTGAGCACAGTGCTGGCTGCAGCTAGTTCAGCATAAACATTATAGTTGGGAAGGAGTTGCGTGACAGCCATTTCATCAGACCCACAGCGGATGTCGGCCTCCTCGCACAGCAGACGGAAACAGGACATGGCGGTCAGCACTGCGTCCATGTCGATACTCCACAGGTACATGAAGAACACAACCTGCCAATCAACAATAGGTTCACGTCAGCAAATCATCAAAGTTCAAATCAACATGGTAGTCACAAAGCACTGCACCAAAGTCAACATTAACACTCTAGCTATTGAATTTAATAGCCTCAAACACATTTCAAATGGTCAATTCACTGGAATCAGGAATGAGATTTGCCAATGGTTAAGAGAGGATGACCCAGATTATCAAGGGACCCCACATTAAGTTTTTGGCAACTTTAATCGAAAGGCATTATCATGTCATTGGGATGTAGCTCCGTTGGTAGAGTGTCCACTCATCACCCAGAAGAAAAGGGTTCGATTCCCGGTCGCTTCATACCAAAAGACCTTAAAAGATGGGAGTTGTTGCTGCCTTACTTGACACTCAGAATTATAAGGACAGAACAACGTTTAACTGGTGCTGCACTGTGACTGCCGGGTGCAAATTGCACAAACCGAATTTCTGATGTACATTGTATTACGGACAATAAAGTGTTATTATTATTTTTCCTACTGACTTCCAATGTGAAGTGAGCCTGTCTACAGATGAGGACGATGAAATTGTAATAAGTATAAGTAGCTTAATTAAATATGTTATCAGAGAGATTTGTCCACTGACCTCTAGTTTGATGTGAGCCTGTATACAGACAGGGATGTTGCTGCCCACATTGGCATTAGCACTGTGTTTCTGCAGGAAGCGGTTCCGACACACGAGGATGTCCCTCAACCACTTGAGAATCTCGGTGTAGTTGACGATCTGGTGCTGGATCAGTCGTTGAGAGATGTAGAACAGTACCTGGGAGCTGGAACACAACACAAGCTCAAACTTACTGTATTTGTATCTCATCAGTAGATAAAGCAACACACAAGGTGTTGAATTAAGTAGTGCAAAACTATTTAAAGGGGCAATTTAACAGCAATCACAACTCATTAAGAAAGTAAATAATCTTGGATGGGACAATGGCTAAAGAGGGCTAGATCAGAAAATATACAGAGACCAGTAAGTTGGACTGATAAATTTCTGTTGATAGTGTGAGACAATAGAGCTGTCAAGACAACAAAAACCTGGTTACCTTTTGAAAATTATGCTTAATTTTTACCATATAAACTGCCAAATTCATGGTTTCAGGCAGGTTATGGTTCAGGCTTAATTTATATACATTGTTGATGGCATTGAAAAAAGATACATTTGTTTCACATTCTATTACAAGTTGAGTTTTTATACAACATTGATTGTGTCCTTAAAAATCTTCCATAGTAAATCCAAGGTAGACAACTCTGGCGGCACTAACCTGATATCCCAGAAAGTATTGATGGGAGCTTCAGGGTTCCACAGTTCAATGTTCTCGGGCTGGTGGAGGCAGAGGAGCGCCTAATGGGAAAAATGGGAATGTTAAGCAACATCAGATGATTGTGTAACGCCAGATATAAAATGTGTCGCCAGTTAATAGATGGCGGAATATGGACAGACATATACCCGAAGACAGGGTCATGTCATAAGCCCATCAGGGTCCGGTTGCACACAGCCTTAAGGTAGCCTTAACTCATTTAAAGAGTCTTAGTGCAATGTTAAAAGAGGGTGCTATGGTTATATTTAGTGTTAAGTATGCTTTGTGCAACAATCCCCACATCATTTCAGGCTTAGGTTCATTTCACAATGCAACCAAGTTTAACCACAATTCCTATTGTTCACAATTAATATCATTTAAGATTCTCTTGGTGCTTTTTAAAGAACGCAATTCTTACAAATACTGGCACCAGTTTATACAATAGTAAATATGTATTTGAGTGAAAGTTTGAAAAGACCGACCTCCATGGCCTTCTGTGCGACATCGATCATCCACTGCTGATGTACGAGAGACACGAGGCTGGTGATGAGCTCAAGGGTACTACGCTGCGTCTCGTGGCCAGGCTTTCCTTGATTCTGAAACACAATGTTGCATTCTTATTTTAGGAAATACCAATAACCACATTTACCTTTCCACATTGTAATCTTTGTGAGTTGTGGAGTTGAAGAGCTGTTGAAGATCTGGACCCTTAGATAATTTAAAGGCACAATCTAAGCACAGTAGAACACAGATATAGCGAACACGGATATAGCGAACACATTAATTTATAAGTCCTGCTTGCCGTATTCACTTGAATACAACCCAAGGGTCTCCTTTCCTTTGCACCCACTTACCCCCCAGGTTCTACTTGAGTTTGGGTTTCAAGGTTGTATCTATTTAAGCACCCCCACCCACAAGTTGAATTTAAAATCCAGGTTCTAGTCATGGAGGTATGGCAATATGGGTCATATTCATGGATAGTTGGAAGAAAGTTAGTTAATACTTCAACATTGCAAACATAGCTCACATGCAACATGAGGTAGGGGTCTGCATGGATGAGTTTCACGATCCACAACAGGATATACTTGTAGCTTGTCAGCGTGTCGTCGGACGTCCCTCGTATGTTGATCATCTTGATGTTGATGACTCGGGCCTGCAACAGAGATTATTGGCTTATTTGTTGGCATTTAGAGAAAATGGCTTATTTGTTGGAGATGATGGCTTATTTGTTGGAGATGATGGCATATTTTTTTGCATTTAGGAATGATGGCTTATTTGTTGGCATTTAGAGAAAATGGCTTATTTGTTGGAGATGATGGCTTATTTGTTGGAGATGATGGCATATTTTTTTGCATTTAGGAATGATGGCTTATTTGTTGGCATTTAGAGATGATGGCTTATTTGTTGGAGATGATGGCTTACTTGTTGGAGATGATGGCTTATGTGTTGGCATTTAGAGATGATGGCTTATTTGTTGGAGATGATGGCATATTTGTTGGAGATGATGGCTTATTTGTTGGAGATGATGGCATATTTTTTTGCATTTAGGAATGATGGCTTATTTGTTGGCATTTAGAGAAAATGGCTTATTTGTTGGAGATGATGGCTTATTTGTTGGAGATGATGGCATATTTTTTTGCATTTAGGAATGATGGCTTATTTGTTGGCATTTAGAGATGATGGCTTATATGTTGGAGATGATGGCTTATTTGTTGGAGATGATGGCTTATTTGTTGGAGATGATGGCTCATTTGTTGGCATTTAGAGACGATTGCTTAATTGTTGGCGTTTCTGACTTACTCATTTGCATGAGACATTAGAAAATATTATAGTTTTAAAAAGTTATACTGGAATTTATTGGAAAACATCATTGCAGCTAATGCATCATTGAAATACATTTGAAGCTCTTTTTTCATCTGTTTACCTTAAAGTTTCAGTAATCTCTTCGAGAAAACCTCTTGATTGAAATTCTTACTGAATGAAAGAAACTCTTTAATCAAAAAAATAATGCGTACCGATGGCCCAATCTTGGAGCACCCGGAGTGGCTGCTGAATCCCTGCGTGACCTTGTTGACGATGTCCGTGAACATGTGTCTCAGCTCTCCCGCCTTGCCGTAGATCAGGCTGATGTCTGGCCACCACGCTAGTCTCGGCTGGAACAATAGAGCAGAGCCATATTGTTATAAGTTTTCACATGTTTTGACAGAATAATACTCAGATGCTTCCTACTCTCAAGGAATACTAAAAGTGACCGTCAAATCGGTAAAATCTGCCATCATGGGGTTTTTTTTTTATGTGAAATGAAAACATGCTATATTGCACCTCCTTCTATAAAAGACACATACTGATAGAATATTCAAATAGTAACACATAACGTATCATAAAACTAATAAACAATTTGATGTTATGCCGTAGCGAAGTTTTCCCCCTCGCAGCGCCGATTAGTTAGTTCTCTTGTTCATATTACCTTCATTAACATCTTTCAATTTAACTGTGCTTTAATCATGTATTAATTGCATATATGTGTAAATGGGAATATACTCTTGAATTTTGTTTAAACAAAATTATACCCTTTTTTAAGCATATATACTCTGTGTAAGATATGGTAAAAAAAGCCTCCATTAGTTCGACGCAAGGGATTTGTCCAAGGTTGCTAGGCCGAGGGGGAGCCCCTGTGCTAAACATAGGAGATGTGAAGGTTGCAGAACGTACCTGTGTGATAATGCGATGCAGAGAGTTGACGAGAACAAAGTGGTACATGGGAGGGGAGTGGCTGTTGAGACAGACTTTGAGGACATCGTTGTTGTGCGGTGTGATGCGGAAACACGACACAAAACAGTCGATGTACAGATCTAGGTCCTGTCCGTACATCGCCGTCCCCTTGAAGAACTGCTTGCTGTTGGAAGGAGGGTTGAACAACAGTTGCTGGAAGGGAAAATATATCAAATTAAAATGCTGGATCTTTCCAGAAGAAATAATTGTTATGTATTTATGTCATCTTTTGGAAGAACAGCTTGATCAATTGCAATTGCTGAAAAAAGACAACATAATATGAAAATGAACAAGATACATTCCTCGTTTTTCTAAATTCAATTGCCATCTCCATGTAACTTCTTTTAAAACAAGTTTCTTTGAAGAAAAGGATAACAATGGTATGTATTTTATTAAAGTTAAATATTTAGTTTATCATCGTTTAACATCATTAAACACTGCATGGAGAAAATAAAATTCAAGGAACATAACTCTTGAATACACACCTTGAGATCCTGAATGACAGACTGTACAAGAGAAAAGAGAACATTGAGGCTGTCGTTGATGCTGATATACGTTGAGGCCTTGCAGAGCCGCACACACGTCACTGCAGCGCCCTCTGTGAACTGCTTGTTGCCTCCATGGCATGAGATCGCTCGCTTCACTTCATCGATGAAGTGTTTCTAAAAGAGGGGTTATGAAAGTTTTTCAATACTGTAGACCATTGAGTTTAATGATCTTAAAATAACTTACTTTGCAAGGCAGGGGAATAATAACCATATTCTACGAATAAGAACAGCGAAAGTCCTCACCTTCCGCAAATGTTGCTGAGAGCAAGGTGCCCCTGTGTCTGCATTGTTTATCTCCTCCAGGATTTTCTGAAATTACAATAAATGATTCAACTAGATTAGCGCTTGCGGGACACCACAAAAGCAGAGCAGCTCCGAAACTTAGGGTCTCGCCTTTCCCTGTTTCGCCTTCTCGTCAGCATCAATAAAATGGGAATTCTTTTTAACAATAGTTTGTTCATTATTCGAGTTATTACTAATCATCACTGGGGTCACTTTTCACAAGTTTGTTCTTAAAACCTATTTCTTCTTTCAAAATTTGATCAAAGGATTAACGTGGCCTTAATCAATATCTCATGACCTTGACATTTGACATTCAAGGTCACACCATCAATGATCACTTTTCATCGCGTATAATAATCATGCAATGACTCAAAGTGTTCATAGTTAAAATACGGCATATTCACAAAAGCATGCTTAAGTTTTGACCTCACTGTGACCTTGACCTTTGACAGATTTTAGCGAAAACATTTTCAAATCTTGGTCTTTCTCCATAGTTCATATATACCAAATAAGAGCCTAATAGCACAAAAAAAGTTTGAAGTTATCATGTTTACAAGGAATGTTGTAGTGATTTCAGAACTCATGACCTTGACCTTTGACCTTGAATGTGAACAAATCAAAATCATTCACCAGGTGTATAAGAAAGAAATTAAGCTATCTATATGAGGTGTTGATACCTCCTTGGAAAGAAGTTATTTAGTGATTTCAGAACTGGTGACCATGACCCTATCTCGTGACCTTGATCTTTAAATTCAAGGTCACACAATCAGTGATCACTTTTCATTGTGTATCACAATCATGTAATGATTCAAAGTGTTAATAGTTGAAATAAGACATTTTTGCAAAAGCATGCTTAAGTTGTGACCTCACTATGACCTTGACCTTTGATGGATGTTAGCGAAAACCTTTTCAAATCTTGGCCTTTCTCCATACACCAAAGAAGAGCCTGATAGCACAAATATTTTTCAAGTTATCGTGTTTACAAGGATTCTTTTAGCGATTTCAGAACTCGTGACCTTGACCTTTGACCTTGAATGTGAACATGTCAAAAAAATTCCCCAGGGGTATAAGTAAGAAGTTATGTATATGAGTTCTCAAAACCTAATAGGAAAAAAGTTATAGCGAATACAAAACGCGGCGGCGGCGACGATGGAAACTGCGCTTAAAACTGATAGCAGCTCCGACTTAGTCAGAGCTGCTGATAATTCAATTGAAATGCTTTCATTCAAATCTTTTACAGATTACAATTATTAATTCAATCATATAGTTCCAAGCTCATCCAATATGAGAAGAGGGGGTGAACCGCCAAAACGAGAACACAAGAAATGGTGTGAAAAATATAATTTAATCATTTTCATTTCGAGACTCCTTACAGTCCTTTCCTCCGACATCATCTGAGGAAGAAACTCGGAAGAGTCCCGAAATGTAAGCTTTTAAATTCTTCTTGTTTTAACACCAGTTTTTGTGTTTTAGTTTTAGCGGTTCACCCCCTCATCTCTGGCTTACTTCAAATTGTTAAAGAAGGACTCGTGGTAATAAATCACCATGGCAGAGGTTCTCAGGACACGTACCTTATTCACATGAGATGAGTGAGAGCAGACATGCCTCCATACCCGGCCGGTACATGGGTATCTCTCACACTTCTGCACATGCGTCTCCACGCAAAACCACTCACACTTATACATTCCTTCCAGACACCCATACGTATCCATACGTTAACACTACATAAATGTCATGATATTAGACGAGCTGCCTGGTATCTTTCATCAAATCCGGGAACCAGACTGGTATCTGCAAACTCTACTGCCTCTATATGATTACCCAATGCGAGTCATATGAAAATGTGTTGATTCCTTACCGGACAGAGTATAAGGAGCATCATCTGTAGCGGCCACACGGACACCCTCCTCTTGGAACCCTCCGTCAGCGCATTGAAGTGCTCGAACATCTTGTCACAACACTCTGTAATCAAGGTTCCATGGTTTACATTCATCTTAGCTTAGTTTCAAATTAATAATGATCTTGTTATTGCTTATCTTTTTGTTGTGTTGAGCCATATCCTACCTAAATGTTAGCATTGTTATATATGGGATCAAATTATCTCGAATAGTACACATTCTTGTATTTTTTTCAGGACAAGTCCCTTGCAGTATGGCACAAATGGTCAGCAATGACTACCAACAGCTTCTAACACTTGTATCTTGTATTTAAACTCTTGTACATTTTCATTGTTTATATGCTTTAAAACAGTATATAGATTATCCATAAAATCCTTTTCATTTCTATTTACAAAGTTGAATAAAAATGCCCTGAAATTTACATTTTTGCACTTTTCTTGCAAACATATTATGCAAAATTAAAGGGGCAGTAGCACGTTTTTTGCAAAATTTATTTTTTCAAATTTCCCATTTATAATGATAGTTTATGTCATTTAAACTAACTTTAGAGGGTAAAACATATTATTACACAAACCAATTATCTGTAGTGGTAAAAACTGTGATGCGTATAAAGCAAAAATTGCATGGCTGCCATTTTATTGTGAACACAATTTATTATTTTGTATTACAAAAACGATTCCCGTGGCTTTACCGAAACATGTACACTCATTTTAAAATTTATTTTCCGAAAAGAGAAGGATGTTTTACTATTGGTGAAATTATTTTTCAAATACATTTCATCAACTTATTTGATTGAGCGAAAAAACGTGCTACTGCCCCTTTAATTAACTTACAGTAGTCTGTTATATTTGATTGCGACAAAATTCAACTGCGGCAAGAATTGCCATAGTGATTGTGACGTCATGTTTACCTTGTAACTCATCATTTGGCCTCTTCTGAAGATCTGTAAATTCATATGGGTAGTTGTCCATCCAGTTCCATATAGCCTGGAAATCAATTATCCATTAAATAATTCAATAGTGTTGAGCAGTATTTCAATTATTTCAGAAGGTCGTAGTTGGAATTGACTTCTGTCCACTCTCAAAAAGTGGCTTTAAAATTTTAGGCGATTATTTTCACAACCATAAATGTATTTTTTCATGGAAAATAACTCAAACTGACCTTCTCAAGATTCTGTCCGAGAGTGATGATGACCTGCCTGGACTTGAGAGATCTGAACTTGGATACAACTTCTTGACGGGGAGAAAAAACACATACAGTACGTTAAACTACCGTCTTTCAACGTTTCAGATTGGTACAAAATATACCTTGGTAGTATTACCACATGTTGAACCATAGTCTCTTGCCATAGTCATCAATGCTTGACAGAAAATGTTGATGCTACCATAAACTGTCAAATTGTGATGGATCATTGCATATTGATTGGTTTATAATGGTATGAAAATATTGGCAAAATATACAAGTACTCAGTAAGATGGAGATGTCATAACTTTTACATTACTAAACACATGCATAAACAATAAAGATACACAAAAGAAATGTAATTGTAATTTTTGAAGATGGTATTACTACAATTAACCCTCTATCTGCCAAATGCATCAAAGGACGTCAAAATCAGCAGAGGGTTAATGAACCAGTGGCGAATCCAAAGGGTTTGACACCCCTACCCAATTTGGCAAATTACCGCATGAAAATTTAATGAAACTCCATGAGAGAACCCCCCTTTTCAGTATGTGACCCCCCTCCCCCCAAAGACGAAAATACAACAGAGGACTCACCATTCAAGAGTTTGCTGAGTCGAGCCAGGTCCATGTTCATGTGTTGTATGAGCTCCAGGTCAGAGAGATCTGATGTGTCTTCATTGCACGTCGACAACGTCACAAGTCTGCACAGAATTACAGAGGGTCATTTGTGAGTAGGATTCTTGGTGTACTTTGGCGCAACTTAATTCTTTTCCTGGTATATAATAAGTCCATTTGTATAGTGCTTTTTCCATGCTCAACGCGCACAATTTGTATTGTTTAAATATTACCTTGAACAAATTGTACTTTCGATGCCGCAACTAAACTTTCCGTGTAACTGCATAGGTCTGTACTTCCCTTGTTCAGTTCAGGTATCCATTTAAACATTCCACCAAGCTGTCCAATGGGTATCTGAGTTACGAGTTACCTACCTAGTTTTGTGTAGCACTTACGACAGGTACGAAAGGACACTATCTATATGGCAAATGATGTAGATGTGCATAAGCGCACTAGGTAATATGGGGATTAAAGACAAGGACTATTCATTACTATATCTACTTTGAGAGGTTAAAAAGCTGCTAAATGTCAATCAAGTTCATTAACAAGAAAACAAGCTACCTGGCGGAGATGCGGCTGAAGACTGCAGTGAAGTTGTTGAGACTGAGAGCAAACAGAACCTCCGAGGCAAGTTTCTTCAGTTGCAGCACGACAGCAGGCATCTCGCTCTGCTGATTCAGGAACTGAAACAGAGGGAGCCACTGAACCTTTGCTCAAAAGAATGTTACACAGGGGGAGCTGCTTACCTGCAACTCCATCTCATGAGAAAATGTTTTTTGTGTGGTGCATAATCTTAGGAACTTTAACATATATCCGATAATAATTCAAGAGGTAATTTTTGTTTATTTTTGGCATATTAGCTTAGGAGCTCTAACATGAAGGCTCGAGCCACTGTTCATGTGCAAAAATGTATCCAATTATGACCAAGAATATACTAGGGCTGGGACGGGTAGATTTTTTCTACCTGGGTACCCTACCCCCTACTAGCCTAGCCTAGCCTAGCCTAGCCTAGCCTAGCCTAGCCTAGCCTAGCCTAGCCTAGCCCAGCCTAGCCTAGCCGGATACCTGTTTTGTTGATCTCCAACATCTGATTTGTAAGATTTGTAATTAAATTAATGAACTGGTAGGCTGCAGTATTGAGCTAGAATTAACTAAAGAGAACCATGGCTATTTCAATCAAATTTTTATTATGAATGGCAAATGGTTTTAACATTGTGTTGGAATCTTGAAATACATTGAAATCTTGTAATGAAGAAAAACAAATTAAACTGTTTTATAATTAGTCACATGATAATAACTGGTTCGGGTAATGTGATTGGTACCCGGGTCCTACACAGTATCCACTCGTCCTGGGTATCTGGGTTAGCCGTCTCAGCCCAAAAGTATACCAAGGAGATCACTCGTTATATTGTACAACATGTCCTAGTTGTAAACCTGTCTGTGGGGTAAGAACAAACACCAAGTAAGTTTACGATTTACAGTTATTGCTTAGTTTGAAAGGGATGGGGTTGTCGCCCTATATGCTTGAATTTGGAAGATTGTCTGGTGAGGTCATCGCTTTTGATCAACAGTTGTTGCTAGTTTGAGGGGAAAGGGGGAAGGAGAGGCATGGGGTGGAGGATATCACTCTCCATGCTTGAAATTGCAATGGGCTGGAGGAGTGGGTGAACCAGGGTGATGCTTATTGATTACAGTGCATACCATTAAAGCAGCCATCAAAGGCTGCAATACTAGAACTGTTCTTACCTTACAGATCTCTGGCAGTAGAAGCTTCACGTACATCGCCTCATCCAGTCGAGATGTGTCTTTGGGTTGCTGGAAATAAGGAAACATTGACATTGCTTTTGATAAACTTTAGGGGTTCAAATCATTTTTTATAGATCAATTGCCACAGTCAGTCATTAACAAAATCGTTTACACCTGAACTCTGTCTGAAAGTCAATTAGGTTTTTAATTTTTTTTAAATAATGGCAATTAAGTCATCCGATTTTTCTGGGACCACTTAAGAAAGATAAACATAAAATTTGTAATGACCTTGGACTTTTTAACCTTAACGTAGATAAAAGTGATAAACAATGTAGAAAGAAAGATTAAAATCGACCTTGTTTCTAAGGATAAAATTTGAAAAATAATGAATCTACCGGGATATTAACAGGTTCTGTAGATGTCTTGCCACAAGGTCACAAGACACCCTGTATAGTCACGTGTTCAGTACCAGTTTAACAGAGTCAAAGCCCAATCAAATAGCTAACCAATCACATCATAGTTTTTAAACGGTTGCCGTTTTGAAAGCATACAGAAGAGACCAAAGGATAGCTGTTTGGAGTTATCTGTGCCTAGCTTCTCGAACCAAAAGAGGTCTTGTGATTGGTTAATTGAATTGTGTCAGAGAACATGCAAGCCTACTGGCTGTTATTAGATGGTTTTACAAGGTAACCTCCAAACGATATGCGTTCGCATCAAGGTAGATGCACTATTTTGCAATTTTTATTCCTCGGGGAAAAAGACCATTTTAATCAGACTGGAAAGTTGTACTGACCGAGTTGAGGACCTGTTTGAGTGTGTCCAGGATGATCAGCTGGGAGTCGTAGTGACTCTTCTCTGCTTCAGTGTGGTAGATCCTCTGTAATACAATTCAAACATTCACATAAATACATACATAGATCATACACAACAATCTGGTCGGTCAGATTTCAATTTGAATTACCATAAAACATATAGAGAATTAGAGATGGGTGGTTTTACCGGTATACCGGAAAACCGTGGTTTTTCGATCAAGTGGTACGTACCGTGGTACGTTGGAGAAAACCGGGGTTTTTATCATTAGAAAAAAATACCTTTTACAGAATGATATTTGTCAGAAAATTTAATATCTTACTAATAAAAGTAACTATGCTTTAAATGGTTCTTTAAACTGTTGTTATCTGATGTAGTTTGAATGTAATACATCTCTAATGAAAGTGTCTGCAATTTGCTAACTGATTGGTTGCATGTTGATATGCTGATATTCCTTAAGAAAAACTTGAAATGATAGTTATGATTTTATCTACTTTTGAATTTTTCATCTTTGGTCTTCTATTATACTGAGTTCTGAATAAAAAGACATCTGGAACAATTCTACCTGTATATTATACACAACCTGATCCTATTCATTTCAAGCACGGTATATCGTGGTAAATACCGTGGTACTTGGGCAAAAAAATAGGTATACCGCGGTACTGAAATGTTCGTGGTACCCAACCCTATAGAGAATATCTGTCTTTTCTTGACTACTACTATGTTAATCTCTTCAAGTGAGGTAGAAAGTTTATATTTTCACGAGTGGCGTAGCCATGAGGTAGAAATGTTAATGTCACTCTACTATTCTACCTCACTCGATGAGATAACCATGGTATTTGTCAAGAAAAGACAGATATCCTCTATACATCCCCTATGGAGTCCCTACTTCTGTTCAGTAGGTGTAGTTTTTGCAAAGTCAAGATCACAATGAACATTGTTTACTATTGTGTACTATAGAAAGTATACAAGACCAACCCCCTCCATCAACGTGATACGAGGCTAAAGCATATTAGATGATGAGGGGATTGAAGCAGCCATGCAGATAGAAATACAAACACACTGATGGAGCAGGATGAGTGAGTGAGTTTGTGTTTAATGCCGGTTGGGTAGTATCGCAGCCATTAGCGGCTGGAACAGGATGAGAAATACTACATTGTAGCAGGATGATGCTATACAAGAAAAAGAATATTGAAACGATGCTCTAGGAATAAAACACAACCAAAGTTCATTAAATAGATTCTCACTTCATCACAGTGCAAGAACTGCCAAAGAGCACCTGTTTCTGTTCATATACTGGACAAGATAAGTTAGGGATACTGGAATGTTTATGATTCCTTTTTTATCAGAGTGTCAATGAATAAACAGATCCTTATTTATTATTTAAAATTTGCAAATAACCCTTACTTGTCCAGTATCGATATCAATAGCTTTTGTACATAGGAGGAGTGATTTTCAAAATTTATTTGGGTATGTTTTAATTTCTCATAAATACAGTGTCCTACATTTGATAGTTGCCTGGTAGGTTTTCAGGCTGGGTTACATAACGTTGCTACCATCCATGTAATCTTGTAAGAAATAAATTTAAATGTCACTGATTCCAAAGTATTGGGAGTTGAGAGTTTCAGCACCAAATGGACTCATCCTGTGCAAACCCTGTCAGTGAATATAACTACTGAAACAGTATAAAGTGCTGACATTTTTGTTCTAGGTTTGACAGCTTTTTGTGTGAATTTGTTTATGTAAATTATTTGCCAATTTATTGACCGAATTATTTTCAAGCTGATTTCATCAAGGTTCCATGACGCAATGTATGTTACTGTTCAACTTGGCTCACACTATATCAAAGCCAAGGTATGGCATGACTGACAAATCTGCACTTTGAGAGCGATTTATTTCCAAATTCATTTCATACAATGTCGTGATATGACGTTTCAATGGTGGATGACGTAACCGTACCGCTGTGCTGGGTTCAAATTTTATCAAAGACATGGTTCGAGGAGTGACAGTGTGGCCTTCGCTCACATCAATCAGCCCACTATACAGATTATCTCGGCTACACTATCTCACTGGGTCATTGACTGGGTTGAACTTGATTAGCCAACAGGGTTTTTCTATAAGGCCACGGCCAGCATGTAACACTGTTAAATCACACGTGCTTTCTGGCTTGTCACTTTTTTCTTTTTCTTTAGAAAGACTCAAAAAGAAGGATTTCTTTATAATATAGAAAGTGATAACACATGACAAGAACTTGATGGTGAAGTCCGCTGTGAATGAAGATTCTTGAGTGCTGTCATAAGACTTTTTCTGCTGGTACTTCAGCTTATAGTTTGATGACAACATCAGTGATATAATCACAACCCAAGGACACAAACATTGACACAAGTGAAGGGATGTAAACAGTGGATCGTCAAGGAAATAAATTGAGGATATATATTCAAGAACTAAAAAACTTTCAAAAGACGGCAGGTAACAGAAAATTTGGAAAATGTCGGAAAACAGAGAGACGTCTGAAGAAAATGACAACATCAATTTAGAAGACGAAGGAGTGACATCAGAGAAATGTGCCTACGATAACCTAAATTTTGAATATGAAAACGTCACACAAACTTTTCAAGAAAACAATGACAGTGTATCATCAAGTAACAAAGACATTGAACTGAAGACTTACACCTCAGAAAATATCTATTCCATTGTGTCCGAAACAAATTTATCTAAAAATAATGAGCCAGTGCTACTTAGTTACACAACCAAAGAATCTCAGAAGGATAACATCAAAAACGGAACTGAAAGACAATTGACTTTAAGCGTGAAGACGTTCCTCAACGGAACCAACACAAACAAACACTCTGTTATCCTAAACGCTTCTCAGAATCAACAGAAATCAGGAGAAAAGCCTGGGGAAAATTCTAAAGATCCAAATGTCAAGAAAAGTAAGTTTTTCTTTCCTAAATCATTAAGTGGTACAAAACATTTTGTTAAATTTAAGGCCCAACCAACACAATTGGTTCACAATCAGATCACAATACCTTATATATTTCGATACATGCTAATTTTCTTGAAAGGGCGGTCACTCTGGTGTTATTGTCAACTAGTGTCAAGTGATAGTGATGTGTACTCTGTAAAGTTAAAATTTTTACAAGTTTTTCAAGTTCAAGTTTGGAACAGGAAGATTTTCTGGAAAACAACTTCTTTTATGTGAAAATACACAAGGTTTCAGAGTTTATGCTCACGTCAGGTTGATATGGCACTATCTAGTGTAATAAGTTCGAGAATTCTGATTTTACGCCATTCAAATCATGGAAAATATTCAACTGTATCAATATCTAGTGTAAAAGGTTCTATAATTTTCATTTCATTCCATTCCAATCACATCACTGAGAAATCGCTTAGTGATTTGATTTGTGCGCTTTATAAAAACACATATTATTATTTATTATTATGTGAAATATCTGTATCTGTAGCCTGTATCAATTGCAAACAAGTTTCACAATGTTGTTTTATGAGAATACAGATTATGTATGCTAATATGATGTTAAATGTGATTTAAGTGTATCTGTAACATTGGTCACAGATAACATCGGTCATTGCCTCTTGCCCTCTTTTCTCCCCATAAAGGTTTCTCAAGTCATTTCTTCCCAAATAACTTGGATATCAACATATATCATGATTCTCTATTTCTAGTCTTAGGTGTTGTGTTATGGTCAGCGACCGTGACGTGTGATTCTCAAAATGGTTTATTGGGACCTTGAAAACAACAATTTTAGTCATACGCATGCATCACGTAATATTGTAATAAGGTTTCAAGAGTATTCACTAATATCACGGCAGTAGTATTATGACAGGGAGAGAGCCCGAAACGCCATGTGGCTATGCATTGCGGTGAAACCTACGAGCATCTGCTGGAACTAGCGAACCATGGGTGGTACTACACTGAAATGCAGTGTAGCATTGCACCCAAACCGTACTGCGTGTAGAACAGTTCTCTACTGCAGACAAAGTTGCCATGCCCCTGGCGAAATTCGAACCCCTTGATCCAAAGCTGAAAGCGCTAACCATTCTATCCTGCCCACGGGTTAAACTGAAGTGGTTGTCTTCCTTAGCAAGTTCTACCATACCATTTTTTTCCAAGTTTGAAGCAAGTCGCAGGTTTAAGTAAGTTTGAATGTGAGTAGTTTATATGAGATTCTCTCTAAGAATGTTACACATGTTCACTATCTGAATAACATGTTTTATTAATACATTCAGTCACTGGAGCTGCACCACATTAATCTATCAGAGGGGTCCTGAATGTAAATTAGCAGAACTACCAGTTGTTGGACTTTGTGTAAGCAAAGACTCTGTGGCAAAATGGTTAAGGTGGTGAGACAATCAGTGCTTGAAGTTGGTGCTGGACCTTCGATTCCCACAAAGGACTTGTGGCAAAACAACATAGATAGATAATGTATCTATAAATAATGTAACCCAATTCGACCAATGGGAACAATTGAATCCCTTGCAATGATATCAGTATCCTACTTTACAAAATTATAAGGGACACCAAACCAAAACAGTTGACCAATTTTCAGGGACCCCTTGGAGGAACATCATTGGATGAATTGAGTGTCTTTTGTGACAAGTTTCATATATAGCGCAAACATAGCTCACCATCTGTGAGACGGACTGTAGTGTCTTGGTGAGTCCGTTGATGACGAGGGAGAACTTGTACTTGCTCACGTTCACCAGACATTCCTTGTTCTGCTTCACGTTCTGTACCGACTGGGTCGTGTGCACTCCTGACTTGATCGGCAACTACCAGAACAAAATAGGAAAATATATAACATGTTGTAAGAATACAGTAGAACACGGATTAAACAAACACTGATATATCGAACAAACGGATATAGCGAACTAATTCTTTGGTCCCTTGGAGTTCATTATATCCGTGTTTCTAATGTTATATTAAAGACATGCAATAAAAATACCACACCTAGCTGGGGCGGATCCAGATCGGGTTTTTCCTCCCTTTGGAAAAAAATAGAGCCATGGGCTCTGTAGCTCATGATGATTTATATTGTTTAATGATGAAGACTGAAATAGATTTTTAGGTCATGGCTTGAGGCCCTTATTTGGGGCACCACAGGGTCACCATATTTACAATTTAGAATCCTCATTGGCTAAAGAGAATGCACACAATATTACAGCCTTCTAGGTCTCTTTGTTTTGGAGGAGAAGAAGAAAATATTTTTTGGGTCATGGCCTGTGAGGCCTTTATTTGGGGCCCCAGGGCCTCCAAACCTACAATTTAGAATCCCCATTTCCTAAAGAGTCTGCACACAATATTACAGCCTTCTACATTTGTTCTGGAGAAGATGAAAATAGGTTTTTAGGTCATGGCCTGAGAGGCCTTTATTTGGGGCCCAGGCCAGGGTCACGAAATCTACAATTTAGAATCCCCATTGGCCAATGAGTCTGTACACAACTTTTCAGCTCTCTAAACCTTTTGGAACTGGAGAAGAAGATGAAAATAGGTTTTTAAGGATGTGAACCCTGTGATCCCATGTGGGGTCATGGGGTCACGAAATCTACAATTTAGAATCCCCATTGGCCAAGGTGAGGTGAAGTGAGTTGGGTTTAACGACGCTTTCAAGAGTATTTCACTTATATCGCGGCTAATATTATGGCAGGGAGAAAGCCTGCAACGCCATGTGGCTATGCATTTGGGATGAAACCTGCGAGCATCGGCTGGAACTAGCAAACCATGGGTGGTACTACGCTGAAATTCAGTGTAGCATTGCACCCAAACCTTACTGCGTGTAGAACAGTTCTCTACTCAGGCCTCAAAGTAAACATTTTTTTCAAGGAGCGGACACGCTCCTAACATATTAATTTTGGGAGCAAAAGAAAATTTCAAGGAGCACATTTTAATTTTAGATTGCTTATGGAAATATATTAATGAATATAAGTAGAAAACTGTAAGTAAGCTAATATTCAATGCCATCTTGTGATGGATAAGAGTATTCTTTTGTGAAGAAACAGTCCTTTTTTTAGTTGACCCCAAATTTTATCAAGGAGCATGTGTGCTCCTTACTCAAAATTACAGGGAGCAAATTGAAAAAATAGGGAGCAAATGCTCCCAAATTGGTAGCAACATTGAGGGCTGCTACTCAGTCTACTGCAGACAAAGTTGCCATGCCCCTGGCGGGATTCGAACCCCGGACCTCTTGATCCGAAGCCAAACGCGCTAACCACTGCGCTATCTCGCCCCCCATTGGCCAAGGAGTCTGCACACAACTTTTCAGCTCTCTATAGAGATTTTGGAACTGGAGAAGAAGATGAAAATAGGTATTTAAGGATGTGACACCTGTGATCCCATTTTGGGTCATGGGGTCACCAAAAATCTACAATTCAGAATCCCCATTGGCCAAGGAGTCTGCATACAACTTTTCAGTTCTCTAGACCTTTTGGAACTGGAGAAGAAGATGAAAATAGGTTTTTAAGGATGTGACCCATGTGACCCAATTCGGGGTCATGGGTTCACGAGATCTACAATTTAGAATCCCCATTGGCCAAGGAGTTTGAATACAACTTTTCAGCCCTCTAGACCTTTTGGAACTGGAGAAAATGAAAATAGGTTTTTAAGGATGTGACCCAATTCGGGGTCACGAAATCTACAATTTAGAATCTCATTTGGCCAAGAAGTCTGAACACAACTTTTCAGCTCTCTAGACCTTTTGGAACTGGAGAAGATGATGAAAATAGGGTTTTAAGGATGTGACCCCTGTGATCCCATTTGGGATCACGGGGTCACAAAATCTACAATTTAGAATCCCCATTGGCCAAGGAGTCTGCACATAAAATTTCAGCTCTGTGGAGTCATTGGTTCTGGAGAAGAAGTCGAAAAAGCGAAAAGTTTACGGACGGACGCCACGCCATGCCATAAGCCTTTCAGGCCTGATGAGCTAAAAATTCATATAAATTTTGTTGTATCAACCAACTGCCCTGCCACCACCCTGATCCCAATTTGATTCCTGTTTGAAGGGTAGCACCCTGTCTTTTACAGCTGACTGACAATCCAAAAACTATTTCAGGAGATCCAAGCTTACTTTGAACTCGCCACCGCTGCATATATTTCAAACTGTGGGGAGATGTGTTTCAATAGTTTATGACTGAGGTAGGCAATGAACATGACAGGCAAATAAGGAAACATCAGTTTTTGAAATAGGGTTGACTGATATAAATAAGACAGGCAATGGAAATATGAGACATAAATTGTTGAAATTGGGTACACAGACTGATTGATGATTGATTAGTGTTTAGCACAATTTTGCCATTATTTCCAGCCATTAGTTTCCTGAATTTTCTTTAAAATTATCAAGTCTGGTGTACAGATAAAATTGCAAAAGCAAATATAACACGTCGAGTAGAAGTCAAATAGGGAGAAGTCATAATTTATGCATATATGATAACATCTTTACCATCAAAACTTTCACATCTCTGCAAATAAAAAACTTATTATTTGATCTTGTGTAAGCCAACGTCATTATTGTGAGCTTTCAGGACATCTACTTCCTCGACTCCTGTCATAATTTGATATGCAAATGTATGTATGTATGTAGGCCATATTTTATAGTGTGATTTCTGGACACAATATTCTTTATCGTGAAAATTTTACAAGCAAACATTTTGTGATATTTCTATATATTTACCAGTACTGTTTATCCTTCTCTACCCACAGCATTTACTTAAATAATGTTTTTCCAAGGTAACCGTGTCACATGTGGGCCATATCCCCTAGCTGTAACACCACGGTGACTGTTCCCATCCTTATTTCTTTCCAATTAACAACCATCTTACATCTCTTGACTGTCTTCTGTTTTATACCTTGGCTTTCTAATACAATATGCTAAATATTTCACTTTTGTAAACTTTGTTTGTACAATAATGCAATAATTGAACAATCTGTTCAGTTAAAGTATTAAATGCAAACCCTTAAGCGAAGATACAGCCATGGTTCAACCAGGGCTGAAAAAAACTACATTTTCTTGCAGTTGTTGTTATACACTTGTCCATATTTAACCAACATTATTTTTAGTGTACAACATTAATTTTATTTATAATTTGACATATTTGTAAACCAGTATCAATCATTGGTATAGCTGCTAACGGAGAAGTAAACAATAGTTGTTAAATTGCTGGACATGAGACAGTAATATATATATGCAAACAGACTTTTGAAATCCTGGTTAACACGCCCATTTATGAATAGTTTCCTTACATCATTTCAGGAGTCAGAATTCAGTCGTCTTATTCACAGTAATATTCGGTAGTCGTTTCACCGTTCTAATTGGTCAAACTAGTGCATTTTTTAAAGTAATAATCAAAATGATATCGTCTTTAAATTCAACTAGTCCTCCAGACATTTGACTAGTCAAGCATGTTTTCTACCTAAACCATGGTCTAACCCTGGACCATGGCTTTGTTTGTGCAACATTATGAATATATATATATATATTATATAATTACATTAAAAGTTTTTCCATTAAACAGTACATGCAACATAAAGGAACAGATTTTTTCTCCTCTTTGTGAATTTCATCTATTTACAGAAATAGCAAGGTCAGAATATTGTTTTTAAACACAATTTGAGAGGGGGGGCTGGGGGATAGGGGCTGGAGGGAGAGACATCCTTTATACATTACGCTAGTTTTAATGCTTGTCAATGCAACTTTCTCAGCAATACGTTTCAAGTGCACTGTTTAACCAAAATTTTACCAGGCTTACTGTCATTATGTTTACTACTTTTTTAAATATCAATCAGATGGCTATATGAAGCAGTCAGTGTATGAAATAAGGGCCATCCAACAGCCCGTTTTAAACCTAATAAATGTACATCCCAAACACATTTTGGCTTAGTTATTTTTTAGGATCGATTCATTCACTGCTATATGCAATATTTATTTCTTAACTGCACTGAAAAAAAAATGGCAGCAAACTCATATATTTATATTCAAAATGTTATAAATTTTGTCTTGAATGTACCCAAGTATTGTCTTGAATGTACCCAAGTAACATACTGAAGTTTCGCATATATCAAGAAAATATTTTTTAAAGGCACAAGTGCACACTTTTCGCATTCAAATAAGCTATTTACGGTCATATGAGTGCATATAAACTCACTTTAGCTTCCTTTTGGTGCAATAAAACACTTATTATTCCTTACAATTGACCGGCAGTCGATAATTAAAAAGTTGAGACGGTCGAAGTCACTCAGGGATATCACAAATAGTAAGAGCCGCTTGTGTGCAAAATGGGAAATACAGAGTGTAGAAAATGGCTGATCTAGGATTTCATTAAGCTCTTGCATATACTTTATTCTCTTAACTGACATCAAAGCTTGGATAGTCTTCATTAAGGAGTATCTGTAACTTCACCGGTTTGTAACACACAGTGTAAGCATTTTTGTTACATTAACGATAGCGACTGCCGTTTTTGGTCTCCAGGTTGTGTGCAAATTTTTAATATTGCTGATATTGTAGTTCATGCGGATTAAATGCAACATTGCATTAACTACTTCCGGTCTTTTAAAGTAACTTTAAAACCTGAATACGTACATATTTTCCAGGTAACTAATATAATACATAACCTGAGGTTAGATCATTTGAAATATCGAGAGATGTGCATTATTCTTGGGTTATTTATATTTTTAAACAATTCGCGTACAATAGTGCCTTTAAATATCCCATTTGTATTATTTGGCATTGCCTCTCGAAAGCGTTCCTTGATATGATGTAGACAATAGAGCATTCATAAATAAGTCATGAGGATACTACCCGGTATTTGGATTTTAAAAATATTCATGGCAGATTTCAGTGAGCTTTATGGAAGATACCATATACTTCAATCATAATATTAACCTCTATTGATCATGAAAAGCCTATCAATAACCTATGTTGGAGATAAAAGTATACAGTACGAAAAAGGGCAAGTTCAATTTAAACATCTTGAAACAATTAGTCTGAACTAACTTTTAATGCCATAACTGATATATTTAACTATGTTGTTATGTAAATTATAACACAGACAAAAAAGTGTAAGAAGAATATTTCAAATCAAATCATGAATGTCTCAGCTATGACCATAGATATTTCCTGGATCCACAAGAATATATGGAAGATAAATTGGTTGATTATGTCATAGTTGGACTGAAATGAGTCTGTCATGATAAAAACCTATTTCCTGACATTGACAGCATATTAGAGGTGACATGTGTTCAGTTATCAACCTAACATAGAATACTGGTTGATAGAACGCCATATCGCACGGGGGAATATGAGACGATATTAGATGTCTCTTGAGCCGCTGATGGCTGTTTAACTTATGCAGGGATGTTTATTTTCTGCCGTGTACTGCTTACAGTTAGCTGTTCGCAATAACAGTACTCAATTCACAATGACATATAACAGTAAAAATTGTCATATATTTGGCGACCAACATCACGACAAGAGCATTACAGTTGGGTGGGAGGCATGGAGCGATGTCAAGCCAAACCGCGATTTCATAAATATGATTCTCGCAGATGTCATCTGGTTGGAGATTCATTCATAAATTTTCGCGGAGGAAGCATACATGTTGGGTTGGGGAGGATAACACGGGTTATACCCCGCCTAGTGCAACTGTCGCATCATTACCTGGGCATCAAACCGAGCTATAAGGGACTGCACCCATTCGCCCGGCTTTTGCGTGGCCATAGTTCAAGATGCACGGGTACAAAACAGCCTTTCCTTCACAGTGGTAACATTGCGGCCATCATGCCTCCGTATTTTTAATGAATTTACGCGCATGCGCAGTCGTGACCACCACTCCATTTTTGGTAACGCACCTTCTAACATATTTATGACATCATTGACCGAAAGCGAGTCTGACCCAGTTTTTATGCCACTGCGGTCATCATTGGATGTTTACGAGACGCCCCCTCACTGAAATCAAGATAACGGGATCTGCCGAACTTTGCCGAATGCATGTGTCAATTAACATTTGGGTTGTTTCACATCTCTGTGGGAAATAAAGATTTTTATTACACTTCCGCGTCATACGTAGTGCGGGGATATGGGTGATCAAAACTTAACCCATGCTATGTGTGACACATTGTGTTTGTTTATTAGTTTCATAAAGCGTATTGTTATGATTTAAGGATTTTTTTATGTTTTGATATTCATTTATGGACTTACACGTTTTAATTAGTTTAAAGGGAAGTTTTCAAAATAATAAAAATGCGATTTATTTGGCTGTTTTCGTTAACGTTTCAAAATCATTCAAGATTATTTGTATTCAGATTGTTGTTAATAGTTCTACAATGTATTCATCATCAGATAACGCCATCACAATAGGAATATTGGATTAGATGTTTGGATATTCAGTGAACGGTTCACTCACAGTGATCGATAAGCGATCGAGGGTTCGAATCTGGCGGCTTACCAAACAAATACTCAAATGAAAATAAAATTATTTTCTCTTACCGAATTTTATTTGTTTTAACAAATAACATTACTGTTCAACTAATCAATCTTTATTCATTACTCAAAGGCCATTGGCCCAAAGCACATTATGAAAGAGTACAAAACTATAAAATAAATATACATGCATGTAATACTTATCTTTTACGAATGTCCTGGTTTTCATTGCGTGCTTGGTATACATGTATGAATATAGCAATATTCTGAATTTCATTACAATCATTACAATTTGAAACCAATGAGAATAGTAGGAGAGCTGGACATAATAAGCTTATTTAAAATATATTTGCTACGTTATTTAACATATAATGGACACAAGAGTAAAATCTGATATTCGTGTTCTAAGACATTGGTCCTGAATGATTTACTTAATCTATCTTCTCTTTTTATTTCAAAATATCTGCCTTTTTCAATCCACAAATCAGGCGATGAGCATAGGAAACGTGATAAAGTTACTGTGGGCTTTTACAGTAACAAATAATATATGATACTCAGTAGAAAGGTATGGTTTAAATGGTGAATAATAATCACAAAATTTAACAAAACATTTATTAAAGGTACATCCATTGTGTTGTTGGGGGTCAAATATGACAAACGTTGTAAATGGTCTTATTTTATCGAGAAGTACCAACTGTTACCGAAAACAACCATTTTAATGATACTGGACTTAGTATATTGACGATAAGAAGGTAAAAGTAGTGATTTCTGATCGAAAACCGGACAATGCACCGCGTGTGGCGCGCGCCACAGAGTCAAACGTATTTTTTTAATCTTATTTACACCAGACAAAATAACAAAATTGGGTTAATAATGTTCAATAGGTCATATAACTACTGTGCATGTAAATAGGACGTTCACTTTCGGTTTCTACACATGCATAATGATGTTACTCGATTTTAATTGGAAAATAGTAAATATGATATGTTTGGCGATTGGGGATGAATATGCAAGATAAGTGAATTTATTTGTATTGTAAACATCACATATGGTGTGTTGGAACGTATTAAAGGCAAATACAATTTTATGAAACACAATGGATGCACCTTTAAGGCAGTTTTGTTGGTACCTATATATAGTCTGCGTATAATTGAACATATACATGTTGTAAGAAAGTCAACGTTCTGCTCGTGCGACATGTGTTAGAACCTGTTGTGAATACTGTGACAAAACATAAATCCGTTACCCTATCTTTATCATATTTTTGTTCATTCTTTTATTGGCATATAACAATGTAATAGACAATAAATAGATACAACAATGTATTTGACTAAGTAATAGGAAATTAATCTCTGGTATTTTAATCATTTACCCAACTGTAAATATCACATTTATTCACTTCATGATGGACAGGTATTCAAAGGAATATATCATTTACATATGATATATACAGGTTTCTTATTCCACATATTGGAAACGTCATTCACTGGATGAAATGATAAGTACTGTACTTCATTTTTGTAGATATGTTTATACTCATTTCACATTTTTTTAGTTGATTTAACCATCTCAATATATATAATACATTTTTATTCTGTTTTAATACATATTTTTTATATAATAGGACTTTTTTTCCCAAGGACTTTTTTACCAGTACTTTTTTCCAAGGACTTTTTCACCTATGTAATCATTCCATTACAAGTCTACATCCGAGCTGAATGCAGCATGAAATAAATGGGTTTTGTCCCTGAAATGTTATTTGTTTTTGCTGACATCTCACTGAAACTGGCAGACTGTTCCAAAGAGAAGGGCCGGATACTGCAAACGCTAGCTCTATTATCTACATACACTCATTGCATTCGGTGTATATTAATTTTAACCCAAAAACTTCCCTCCGCAAGATACAACTCGCGCCAGTCTCCATCCCTCGCCAATTTAAGCCTTGCCACATTTCCGTTCGTGTAGTTGATAAAAGTTAAACACCCCTGTTATTGTCCGTGATCCATCTTACGGAGAATATATATCAATCAGCACCCTCAATGTATAGCTATCATAACACTATTATCCCTTGTACATGTTTGTGTTGTAACGTGTAACATTTATTTTTATATATGCATAGTTTAGACATTTATGTGTCTCATAGGCCGTATGGCCGGGTGGTACTTTTAATGGGTATATATACTGTACCACGTGACAATGAAATAAAATAATTTTCTTCTTCTTCTTCTTCTATAATTGCTGAAGTACGGGTGATATACATCACATGATCGGCAGGTAATATGTCATCACAGCCAATCGATATATTATGTTGAATTTTCAAATTCTTCTACTTATATATCAGTTACATTTATTGGTACAAATGAGAGATATACTATGTTTCCTCGTGTATCGAATGATACCCTACAATTGTCCCCGTGGGACCCTTACGAGGCGCAACCGAGTAATGCTCCTGAAAGGGGAAAAGTGAGGGGTATGATTCGATACACGAGGAAAGCAAGTTATGGGTATAATGATATCTATCTTATACCCCACTTACGATCGAGTGTTTACGAATACTATTTCACAATATTTCTAAAAAAATAAGCTGTAAACAAGCTTGTGTATGAAACGCACATCCCAAATACGGCCTCATCTGTTACAACTCCCGGGTCTGCTCGGCCCGTGATGCGTTATATGGTTCGGGGCTCGAAATATAATTGATATGGCCCAATGACGGCATTGTCAGTGCAGACGCACGTGCATCTCGCTGAAATGTACGCTTAACGCCATAAACTGCATGGCTAATGCCAATATGGCCAAAGTTTAGGGGGAAAAACAGAAGCAAGTTTCAGTATGTTGAGACATTTTTGCACCCAAGATTAAATAACAACATTCATATATAAAAAAAGAAATACAGAAATTTGTGATATTATATCACGCATTAAGAACCTTATTCATTTGGTCATGAAAAGTTTGCAACTGGCCTCGTGGTCTAATGGTTAGTTCGTTTGGCCAGAAAGCACCAGGACACAGGTTCGATCCCAGGTTTCAAATGAACATTTGTAAATGTCTTATATGTTCATATAAAGTCTGACATTGTATAAAGTATCATCACTTAGATTTGGAAAATTAGAAAATAGACTCCATTGATTTCTCAGTTGTTAAAAATATTAGAAAAGTGTAGGTATAACAGAAAAAGTGTAGGTATATCAGAAAAAGTGTACGTGCATCGGCTAATACACCTACACTTGTACCAAAAGAGACCATAGCAACGAGACCGGAAGTCGGGTGTAATATTGTGTTTATCTACACAGTTCATACCGTCATTGGTCGCCCTGACGGTGTAAGAAATCATTTAATATGTATACCTTCCATTATGTAGGACTACATATCTTCTGTTCAATAGCCTACTAATTGTACGAAACCATTCATCTGCATTTATTGGATTTTGCAATATTGTATAATGGTGCTGTTCATCGGTATAGTACGGTTAAGGTGGACATACTCCGAATGCGTTTCCATAGATAAGAAATTTGTTTTCCTTCTCCTTAACACGCCAATCGTCATTACACTGCCGTTTTTACTTTTTTTTAGTTTCAAAGACGAAACTAAATCAGCAAATACACCATCAACCTTTTTAATGGACCGAATCCTTTAATAGGTGACCTTCTATAAGGGCAGAACTAAACGTTTCAGATATTGACGAATGATACGAAATTTCTTCATTCTCAGATTTTTTATTGAAAACATATTTTATTCATTTAAGAAATGAATTGGGATATTTCTTCATTCTCAGATACAAATAAGGGAGACATGTCTCCTTCTTTGAGATCACTTGCTTGATATCAGCGTTAGTATCTACACCGAAAAGTCGCATCTTATTGAAAATTAGTTTATATTAATATAAAGCCAAACCAATTTATATTGCGTTCCTCATTTTACCATAACCTCGAATAGGTGCAGGCGGCGGAGGCGAATTACACTGTCGGCCAAAAGAAACGCCTACTTGATTTTCCTTAAATAAAAGATGAAATAATTTCTGAAATATAATCAATGGTGGTCTCAAAGTTATGCTGAGAACAAATTGATATGAAAGTCCTTTGAAATCGTGGAAAAAAATGTGATTCGAGTCAATAACATTCATGAAACCCACGCTCAATGAAGACCGCTATTTCCGGTTGATTCACATGCGCACAGTATCCACGTACATCAGTAGCGTCATCAACACTTTACTGCGAATGCGTGACTGTATTGTTGCTCGTGGTAGTATGAAAATCTGTTTCAAAAGTTTTCTGATCAAGCACTGATCGAAAACTGAACAATTCATTTGTCTCATTACAACAATCGTCATTCATTTGTGACATGACAACTTCTGAAATTTGAATATAGTATGCAGAAATGGTGCAACTTCATAATGCTATAATATTGCTAACTGCTCATTATAGTTTTTACGAAATCTGATATGATATCTGGTAGGCGTTTCTTTTGGCCGACAGTGTATATGTCAAAGTTTTGAATCGCAGTGGTATCGGTACTTTACGAAATGATTAATGTGCCCCAGGTTTTAGATATCCGAGTCGAAGAATATCATAATATGAAGCAAACTATGTTTAGTTGGAAGAAAGGTTGGTGTAGTCAGGAGATGACAAAGAAATAGAAACAAAGTACCATGGTAGACAGAGACCATGCAGAGTATGAAGTGTTGAAGACAGAGGCAGCCTGTCAAGGGTTAACTCGTTATCACCGTACCAGGACACAGGCGAGTTTGCTATCACTACAATTTAGACAAGCTGCTCTCTCTATCGAGCTCGAGGTCAAAGTAACTGGTTATGCCACCATACTCGTGATTGTTATTGACACTTTGAAGAAATTCTGCATGTTATCATGGAATACAATATACATCAGGTTTGATGTCATTAGACATATCGTATGTATGTGTATGCTAGATACATGTGTGATATACAGCCATGTCGACCGTCACAGGTGAGATGTTAACATTTTTGGTTTACACGAGAGGACTAATACTATACACGCAGGGTGTGAAGTTATGTTCATATCCATGTAGACCTCTGTTTGCTATAATATTATCTCTCATGTGATAAACAACCGTGTCGATCATCATAGGTCAGTAATTTAACTTCGTAGTTTATAATTTACTCAAGGTGTGATATTATATTGGTTAGGGTGATCCAACGGGAAATAATTCTCTATTCACCAACTAATTGATCTGACAAATAGTTTCGCTTTATTTAGCTTAATTAGGCCTACTAAATCGTGTAAACCTACCAAATGAATCAGTAATCTTACTAAAGGGACCATATATGCAGTAACCTTTCTACATAATTGAGAAACTTACTGATTAATGTAATAAGAAGTATATTCTTCTCACAATAATCAATTGTTTTTTAAACATTGGAATTACTGTTTAAAATAATTTAATTATTTTATTTATGACTGTGTCTATATTTTATTTGCTTACTTTAAATTTAAGAATAAGAATGAATTTGTATCAAATCAAGACCAAAGGTATAAATTAAAAGGACTCTACTTTTGGATGTTATCACGGACTTAAATTACATAATTTAAGTCCGTGGTCTTATGAAAAAATTAAAATTTGCAAAAATAGATCTCTGTGAAGTCGGAAGTTCAAAGGGAGGTAACTCTGATTCCTTCATAACCACGTCCGGTCTGTAAATCTGTTTCTCATGACACTGAGTTTAGCCTAGCTAAAAAGCTAATTTTAGTTTCCCCAATTACTATGACATAAGAGGAGGCGTCACAAATGAGTGGTATAATTCCTCCCTTTGACGACACGGTTTTGTTAGAAAATATGCCTGTTACAGAATCGGACACGGCACCAATAGTTGAAAATGAGGAAGAAGGAGAGGGCAGGCTGCCTGCCGCAGAAACCGTTCAACCAGACCGAGATGGCACCGGCATCAGTAAAGTATCATCATACATCACTGTTGCCACTCTTCTAGTCATCAACCTTCTCAACTATATGGACAGATTCACCGTGGCTGGTAATATACTTGATATCAAAAGACATTAATATTAAAACATGCATTCTGCAGTTCCCATGCAATGGGTTTTCTGTGGGCGTGGCACCAACGAAATTTGTATCCAGTATAAACAATGATTTATGAATTTAGTGGTGTTTCTTTTACATTAAACAGTGAGACTGTTAGTTCTTTCTAAATTGACAACATTTTGCACTTTAGCCATCAAATCTTATTTCAATGATGTCCTTGTCGTGACTGATTTAATAAATTATATATATGTTCTTTGTTGTAATTTGTTAAATGGACGTAACAATATTCCTGGCCTTTTATTCTATAAAAATGAGTCAACTTAAGAGGAAAAATATATGTTTGAAAATCAGTTGCAGACATCAAACAAATTGTATGGAGATCACATGACTGTCAACATTGATATTGTTGATCAATGATGGTCACATGTGGCAAGTGGCACAGGCAGTTTAATTTGTTAGGTAAAAGCATATGTAGCATTAATACATGCCATTTGTTTTATGAAATGTAAATAAAACATTTTGAATACGGATATGCAGACAGTGCATATTTTTCCATAAGTGTTAAGAACAATCTTTTGTATCAGAAAAACATTGATGGTCGCAAGAATAACTTTAACGCCATCTAGCACTGTGTTTTTAAAGCTGTATTTTTATTTATTCCTCAGGTGTGCTGAAAGATGTTCAGAAATACTACCATATTGAGAATTCAGCAGCCGGACTCATTCAGACATCATTCATCTGCACATACATGGTTTTCTCACCGATATTTGGTTACCTTGGTGACCGCTACACAAGAAAATACATCATGGCTTTTGGAATCTTCTTCTGGTCTCTCTTCACACTCTCTTCATCTTTTGTACCTGCAGATGTAAGAATATTATTAGTGTGTTGTATTGTGGTTGCATTTCATCTGCATAGATCACTTTTTGGATTTGGGGATATTTACCCACTGACATTCTAGATATCCAAAGGAAAATACTGACAAAATTCTCATTGCTAATTTATGCAATTATTATCAACTGTTTGAAATCATCCATTAAGAAATTACTGTTGTGTGTCTAATAGGGGTGTAACAATACATCGAACTATCGATGCATCGCAATAGTTGGCTTCACAATAGTACTATATCGATAGTATATACAAAAACACTATCGCTATCGCAATAGTAAGGTTAACTATCGATACTATCGAAACTATTAAATTTCCCTTAATTATGAATGATTTACACAAGCCTCACTGCATTTAATTCAAGATTTTTCATTTTAGAATGTCAAAAGGGAAGAACTAGAGATAGGAAATAGCAAAATGACAAAAATCTTTTCATTTATGATTTCTTTACTGATTTTGGTTTTTATAGTCCTTATATCAATTAAACATTTCTACAAAAACCTACAAGAAATCTAGCTGATTAGTGCGTATTTGTATAAAAAAAAAACTATTGCAATAGTTATTGCAATAGTGAATTACAATAGTCTATCGCTATCGCAATAGTAAGTGGCAATAGACTATCGCTATTGCAATAGTCTCTTTGGGTCAAATATTAAGACAATTACATATTAATAGGGACTGAGGAATAGCAGAATTACTTATGAATTTTCCTTTAGTCTTTTAAAATATTCAGATGTTTTCAACAAGTCTTGAGAGAATTAGCCATGTTAAAAGTGTGATACAATCAAATACAAGGACTTTAGGACATGTCATGTGACAAATGGTACTTATTTTTGCAACTAGCCCAGTGTGAAATTCACCTGTGGCTGATGTACTGGCAGTTGTAACTAATAATAATAATAATCAACGAGTTGCGAGGAATTACGGATTATCTGTCCCGAGTTAAATATTGTGATAAACTCCGAGCTTTAGCGAGGAGTTTGACATAATAATTCACAAGGGACAGATAATTCGTAATTCCGAGCACCGAGTTGGTTACTCTTTTTCTTACCCAAGATCATTTTAATGCGTAAAAATCGAAAAGCAAGACCCCCAATTCACGATCTCTGATTAGACTGTAAAATACAAATTGTAGTCATACGCCATTCATAAACTCTTTCACACCTTCAAGATGCGCATATCTAAATAGTTTGCATCTTGCTCTATTTTTTCAGAACTAGTCTAAAGTAACTGTTGAATTTTATTGCCAAAACGGCTTACTGACATAGTAAACAACTTGTTTATATTGTAAACTATGTCGCAGAATGAGAGAAAATTAAGACGTGAACTAACAATCGCACTGTTGGAATGCAAGATAGGAGTGTTATTAGTATCTTGCATTCTTTAACCATGACGTCATTTGGTGACGTAATAACTTATTACGTCACCAAATGACGTCATGGTTAAAGACGTCACAAAGCAATGACGTCACGGCAGTGCAGCCGGTGACTCTTGCATGCTGCTTCGCCTTAATAATAAATAATAATAATGATAATTTTAACGCCTAATATCCAACGCAATGCTGTTCATTGGCGGTACATTATTACCCTGAAGGAATTGTACTTTCGGTGCAGCTACTAAGCGCTCCGCGCGACCCTATAGGTCCGTACTTCCCTTGTTCAGGTACCCATTTAGACAGCTGGGTGGACTGAGTGCAATTAGGATGAAGTGCCTTGCCCAAGGACACAACACAGTATGAGGCCCAGGTCACAAATGTTTGGTGTCTCCACCGGGATTCGAACCCGGGCCTTTGGGGTGAGAGGCCAGCACGCTAACCACTACACCACTGTGCCTTGCAAGTTTAGCACTGTAATTACGGTCTCAGAAACTTAGATTGAACATGATTTTATATCTAATATGTTTTACTGACGTGTGACTTCAATTAGGTATGCTCGAAATTGTTCAATTATGTGATTTAGCTTAAACAGGATAGCTAAGCAATTCATGAATGAGCGCAAAGTAGTTCTGTCAACCAATCAAAACACAAGTTATATTTAGAAAAACTGTAATTCCCATGACCATTATTAAAACTTTAATACCCGGTATATCTGTGCCCGCTTGGGTAAGAATATCAGTATCATAACATGACAAACTGAACATCATTTTAAAAAACAATTCTTTAATCAATTTATTTCCAGCATTTCTGGGGGTTTGTGTTTCTGCGAGCGCTGGTTGGTATTGGCGAAGCTAGCTACTCTACTATTGCACCAACAATCATCGCAGATCTGTTTACTAAGGAAATGAGGACGAAGATGTTGATGGTCTTCTACTTTGCTATTCCTGTTGGGAGGTAAAACTGACACCTGATTTTGATAATTGTTTTCTACACATAGTGTTTTAAATTATAACGGAGGCACAGATTCAGTATTGTCAACCAGGAAACAAATCCCCCCTCAATGAAGGTTATAGCGTTTAGATGACCCAGATTTAACTTATCACCAACAGATCGAACTCGTAATGGTTAATCACATAACCACCATGTGTTGTAGTCATTGGTTTATTCCCAGAATGCAATTTTGTACAGGAAGTTGATGCCACACTCTTGGGAGTATTCATTATGTCATTATGTCAAACCAATAATGCTACAAAGGTATTTGTTTTGTGGAACTCAATAGAAATAAAAAGACTGTACTGTCAACTTCCTGCTTTTTATGAACAATTGAACAATCATGTTATAAATTAAATCCATTTAATATTACTCCTCGATCTCCGTTCTACTGTATACCATTTGGAATTATAATAATAATAATAATAGTGGCATTTATATTGCGCAATATCCACGCCATAAAGGTATGATCAGAGCGCATGGCCTCCCACGATGGAATAGAGGCTGTTGAGTTCTTGTTTGTCTTAAGTGTACTGCTTGAATAGGTGAGTTTTCAAGTTTGACTTAAAAGTCTCGAGAGATGGGCAGAGCTTGAGGGATTCGGGCAGTGAGTTCCATAGGGAAGCAGATGAAGCTGCAATAGATCTGGACCCAAAAGTTTTCAGTTTGGTGGCGGGTACATGGAGAAGATGTTGTTGACTATGCGCATTTTCTTCTTGATAAAGTCATAATGTCATGATTTACTAGTATTTGTATTTATTGCAGTGGTTTGGGGTATATTGTCGGAAGCTATGTAGCAAAAGCACTTGGTGGATGGGAGTGGGCACTTAGGGTGAGTTTTCTCTCTTGTTTGACAACTTTTGATTTATGATTGCTATTGTTAGCTTTTTAAAAACCCACGCCTAGATTGAACTGTATTTAGATAACTTAGGAGGCTTCTTCTTAAGCACCAGGAGTGAAACGGTTCACAACTACAGTAGTTAAACCGCTGTATTTTGCTTTCGGTTCGGTACACGGTACATCAACATGATTTTTTGGTATATACCAAGTTTAAAAACTTTTTAAACAATTATTATGTATTATCAACTCAGATGTAATTATATTGTCATTTGTACAACTTCAAAACCAAATGAGTTTTACAAGCCACACCTTACAAACATGTGATTTGTTATGGTTTTAGTTAATATATTGAAAGACATACCGTATTCTCGCGGGTATAAGTCCATATTTGAGCCTAAGACCACCCCCACTTTTAAGAGGATTGTCCTGGTTGGGCTTATTCCCTAGTTATAGCCCATCCCCCATTTTGCCAGATGTTCCATGGTCCAACGATGTCTCTATTCATGCACAGATTTCATTTCTCGGACATACAATAAAGTTTGATTTGTCATGTTATCGTCTTGTGTTACGTGTTCATATTCTTAGTTTAATTATCGTATATATTTTAATAATTGGATCCATTACATATATCTATAATATTATTTTATAACTTGGGTTATATCTTTCATTAATTATATTTGTGTAGGCCTACGTAAATCAAAACACAACATGAACTCTCGTGCAGTTACGATACCGTAATTATTAAAAAGAATATCAAACACCATAAACGAATAGGCTAAATGAATTTTCATTTTATGATATGGTAGTAAAATATAGATATGCAGTCAAGTTATTATAGCATTCAAGTAGAAAATGTCATCTGTAAACATATCTGACAAAAATTTATCTCACATGTTTAGTCATGACCGCCATATTTGGAGCGAACAACGTCACAAACTTTTTGTCTTTCAAACAATCACTTGAGGGAAACGATTTGAAGATAGTTGTGAAATAAAATATTTGTTATATTTTCTGTGTTTGTCCTCTTTTCGTATCATTTTGAAGTGTCTAAATACTTCGATTCGAACCAGGAAGTAAGCACCGTATGTCTACGAGTCGCCAAATATATCAGCCAATGAGATTTTGAATCGATGACACACCCTTTTATCCACCAATGAGAGTTCGCATAAGTAATTAGCCATTCATTCCGACGCAATAATCTGCCATCTGTTTCGTTATATTCTGCACTCGTGCTTGAATAATCGACCTTCACAGTGAAAACATTTTGTTGATTTTTTGTCAACAACACAGCTTATTGTTATCGTTTTAATTCATGGTACACAATTTTTTTAATTCAACGGCAATAACAAATTTCACAGAAAAAGTAACTCGAGTATCAATATGAAAAACAAAAATGATGTTTAAGTGCATAATATAATTATCATATATATAAAAAATAACATGAATGAATATTAATAATATTATGTTTATGTATAAAAGACTTGAAACATCAAAGAACAATATTCTTTATGCCGGTAACATGCCTTGCCTATTTGTGTTAGTTCCGAGCCGCCATCTTGGATTCGGTCTCATGAGTTGGGGTCTCTCTCGTATACTAGCCCACCCCCATGTTTTCAAGATGTTTGTTTGCCGGGCCCCCTGGTCTTATACCCGCGAGAATACGGTACTTGGTTTTGTACCGAACCTAAGCTCATGTATACCGTTTCACCCCTATTAACCAATTGTATTAAACTGTGGTTCACAGGTGACGCCAGGTCTGGGTGTGTTGTGCGTTGTCCTCATCCTAATATTCTGCAAGGAACCGCCTCGTGGTCACGCTGACGGAGGGACTCACCTCGTCAGCACCAGTTATATGCAAGACATCAAATCCCTTGTCAAGAAGTATGTACGAGTACTACCACTAAGATGATAAGCTTTTTGTCAAATTATAGAAATGAATAATGATGTTGACATATCCATGATGTTAATCATAATGCAGCTTGTTGTCAGCAACATTGTTGTCCCACTAACAAATTTGACTCTGGCAATCAATCAAATTATTGTGCATTTTCACACTCAATGAAAACTTTTATGACTTCAAAATTAACCAACTTTCTTATTTGAAATCAAGATTATTATTATTATTAAGGAAATACATAGTTTGAGACTGATGTTATTGCTGTTTGTTTGGTGGAATGGGGTCCTGGTAAAAGTACAACATGTTGTGAAGTTAATTGTATATCAGTGTCATTATTGTACATTCCATTCTTAGTACTTACCTAGGTCTCAATGAAACTTCAGCCATAAAAATGGTAAAAGTTTACAATTCAAGGGAGCATTCTACTGCTTGTTTAAACAATGAAATTAGAATTTTTAGTTGACATATTGTCATTTGTGACTTACCTATTAGCTAGACTCGTCTCTGAAAAGATTTTTACCAAAAGATTAATGTTTGAATGGAATGAAATAATAAGGAACCTCTGAGAGTTATTCCATAATTTGAACTCTATTGTTATATCTTGTTTTACCTAAGGCTCTGTTATAATTAATTGGTCTTGATGGAAGACTACTGTTAAACATATGAGTCCTATTTCATCAGAGAAACGTACTACGTGGTGCAAACAGGTAAGTCATTTTGAACCTATAAACCTACAATGAAGCGCAGTCTTGGTACTTTGTGCACAGACCACTTAGCTGCAAATGTGTACTTTGTAAGGTTGTGATCCTATTTGCTTGTCTGTCTGTCCAAATTTCCGTTCATATGTCTAACTATCAATGTCGTGGGTTTCAGCACAAGTTTCATGTTCTCCACCGTGGGATTCACTGCAGTGGCATTTGTGACCGGCGCTCTGGCGTTCTGGGCGCCCACCTACATGCAGGACTCCATCGAGGCTCAGGGGAAGATTGTCGGAGGGGATTCGTGAGTTACACAGTTACACATAAGTTTGATTTTAAAGAGTAAACAATCTTGAAGGACCCTGTTTGAAGAATCCAGGAAACCATTAATTAAAGTAATTGGCTCCACTCCCTATTAACCCTTAACTTGCGAGTCCCGGAATTATCCGGGCGGGCTATAAGCAATTCTGAGGTGCCTCAATACGGATCCCGGAACCCGTACTAAGAATAATTCACGGCTGTCTCGCTAGTTTGCTAGATTTCATGTGTATGTAATTTTGTTGTAGAGTTGCCTTCTTGTTTGGTATTATAACGGTGGCAGCCGGATTCCTGGGAGTCGGCCTCGGAGCGGAGACTGCTCGGAGATACAAGAGGGTCAACCCGCGCGCTGACCCGATCATCTGTGCTATAGGGCTGCTCACATGTGTTCCTTTCCTCTTCATAGCGCTAGTCCTAGCCAGATACAACACTGCAGCTACATGGGTGCGTTGATTAAATCTCTGTATCATCTGTATCAGTGTCATCTGTATCATTCGTACTACCTGTATCATCCGTATCCTCTATCATCTGTATCATCTTTTTATCAGTATCATCAGTATCATTAGTATAATCTGTATCATCTGTATCAGCTGAATCAGCTGAATCAGTATCATCTGTATCATCCAAATCATCTGTATCAGTATCCGCTGAATCAGTATCATCTGTATCATCCGAATCATCTGTATCAGTATCATCTCTATCATCTGTATCTGTATCAGTATCAGCTGAATCAGTATCATCTGTATCATCCGAATCATCTGTATCAGTATCATCTCAATCATCTGTATCTGTATCAGTATCAGCTGAATCAGTATCATCTGTATCATCGATCTGTATCAATGTCAACAGAATCAGTATCATCTGTATCATCCGAATCATCTGTATCAGTATCATCTCTATCCTCTGCATCATTCATATGCTCTGTATCATCTTTATGATCTGTATCCTATTTATTGTCAGTATCATCAGTATCATTTGTATCCTAGGTATCATCAGTATCATCTAAGCATAAAAAATGTATAAAGTTTTTGAAGGGCATTATATTTCTTATGAATAATAGACAACAAATGGACTTTTTCCCACAGTTTGACTTGTAACTACTTCAGGTTGCTCAACAAAAGCCCATTCACTCTGAACAACTTGTAGGTACAACTTATAGTATAATCCTGTGGTATCAACACAAATTGTATGTCCATCAAATGAACAGTTTAAACAATTTGATACAGCTACAAAACTTTCCGTGAGAACAGGCCTTACTTGAAGCCTTGTTTGATAGTTTTTAATTGTTGTTAATTCAATATAATTTTATCATTTTATTTATCATCTCTATCATCTGCATCATTTATATCATCTGTATCATCTTTATGATCTGTATCCTATTTATTGTCAGTATCATCAGTATCATTTGTATCCTAGGTATCATCTGTATCATCTTATCAGAAAAAATGTATTAAGTTTTTGAAGGGCATTATATTTCTTATGAATAATATAGACAACAAATGGACCTTTTCCCACAGTTTGACTTGTAACTACTTCAGGTTGCTCAACAAAAGCCCATTCACTCTGAACAACTTGTAGGTACAACTTATAGTATAATCCTGTGGTATCCACACAAATTTTATGTCCATCAAATGAACAGTTGATACAATTTAGATGTTACAGCTACAAAACCTACCATGAGAACAGGCCTTAGTTGAAGCTTTGTTTGATATTTTTTAATTGTTGTTAATACAATATCATTTTATCATTTCAGGTGTTGATATTCTTAGGTGAAACAGTTCTGTGTATGAACTGGGCTGTGGTTACAGATATTCTCTTGGTAAGAATATTTCTATGCATTAGTTAGAATTAACTCTTTAGTTAGTGAATTCATATAATCCATCTTAGTGACCAATTTAAAAGAGTAACGATCGTGGAATGGCCAATGACTAAAAATTTAATTAAAAAAATATTTTGAAGTCTAACATTTTTTCTGTGAAATGAATTCTTTGTAAAATTTCAATATTTCCAAAAAATGAAAATGAAATGAAGAAGAGCCTCGGAGATGTGTTTATTTTCAGAAACTGAGCTCTGTTATCTTCTTGTAGACTTGCCTAGGCTTTTACAAAATTACAGGGTCTGGAGGAGAGACTAATATTTCGGGACCAAACTCAAAATGGTTATTTCTATGTACAAGGTTTTTGTCTTTAGCCTTTACATTTTCCACCACAGTGGGAAAAGATGAAGATTTGAAACACATTTTGCAATTTAAACGGTAAAAACATGATTATTAGTAAAACTATTGGTAATTGAGCAAATTTTTTATCTTTTTCTCCAAGGCAAGTTTATAAGTGAACATGAAAATAACCTCTATCAATTTATTTATCATTTTACAGTATGTAGTTATACCAACCAGGAGGTCAACAGCGGAAGCGTTCCAGATTCTCATCTCTCATACTTTTGGTGACGCTGGCAGTCCCTACTTGGTCGGCGTGGTAAGATGTTTACAGGATTTATCTAATGAAACATATATATGTTTATTACCTACGAGGGCAATCATATCAGGATATATATTTTTCATACGATGCCCTAGGAGAAAATATCACTTTGTCATTATGACGTCACGTCATAAACAATGCTATGGCGTCACTTTTCGTCTATGATGTTGCGTTCTAAATGCGGCGACGGCCGGTCGCCTTCCTATAGTTGAAAGTGGGTTTAAGTGTGTTTTCATTAATTTCATGACTTCGGTAATAAACAGAATTTTATATTTTTGTCTATATAATACTATGTTTGCGACACTCGTGCCTGAATTTCGACTTTCCCTCGGAAATACTGATATTCAGGCACTCATGTAGTAAACATAGTATGACATAGACACACATATAATATCCACTATGTATAAAGAGTATGTATATAATTTGATACCAGAATTAGGGGTGAAAGAGGAGGGCTGACTTCTACTCAGCGTCTATGTTTTATAATTTCAAACACAAGATAAGGCTGCACTGTAATATAATTACTTTGTGAAGTGACTAATATTGCGTTTTCATAAACCTTGACTAATTTAGATTTTCAGATACTCTATTGGTATTAATTGGGGTTGTGTTTTGAATTTAAACATATCAACAGATGTGTCTGTGTTTCACTTGTATTAAAACCCTAAACTGACATGTGATCTAAAACTTCAAATGCTTGATAGCTGTACCGAAACGTTCTTTTTATTTATTTCAGTGTCCTTTATTTCCTGTCATGTCAGGCAGCATTTTGTAACAGGGGTGAAGGAATGAATTCTTTTTTAAATTCACTTGATCCGTATGGCAATAATAATACTTTGCATATCCAACTTTCCACACTTTGGTCGGATTCCTGCCTCTTGTAGGCTCAATCCTCTGAGTGCCGCTCCAACCTATTGGTCATAGCCTTACGATCAATCTTAACCAATGCTAAAGGATGGGCTAATGATGGATCCTGGGGCTAAGCATCCTCGGTAACCCATGGTTTTATATATGCTCTGTTACTCTCCACTATATCACCCATGGGAAACCTTATCAGGGGAATCTGTTCTCAAATTACCCGCCCTTGGCCAGAGTGACGAAGTCAGTAACCAAAGAAAATGCTCAATGGGATAAGACGGAAATGGCCAAGGGAGATAACCGGTGACGGATGGCTAACACGATGACCTCACTTGCTTTGAAACGAAGTGATATGAATTGTCATTGGCTCACAGGTCCAAGCTGTGTAGCGGTTTGATTTGCTCACGCCGGCCAAGGGCGGGTAATTTGAGTACAGCAGATTTCTCTGATAAGGTTTTCCATGGGTGATATAGTGGAGAGTAACGGAGCATATATAGAACCATGGGTAACCGAGGATGGGGGCTAAGATAGGTTGGTGGAACATCCTCCATAACCCCTCCTCCGTGTTTCAGATATCCGACTCTCTGGCCTCCCAGTTACCGGGCAGTCCTAAGAGCCCAGCAGTCCAGTTTGTATCTCTCCAGTACGCCTTGTATTCCACGACCTTCGTCTGCGTCATCGGAGGTGGATTCTTCCTTGCATGTGCACTATTTGTCGAGCGCGACAGGAACAAAGCAGAAAGACAGATTAAAGGTGGGTGTTATGTTTTTTCATAAAGTCAGGGCCCATATTTGTAAGCCCTCATGGCCCTCAGTGGTACCTAGCAATTTTGCCTTGCATTATTTTTTGGTTATGATTATCTGAGAGTGCTGATAAAGTCTTGGCAAATATTGTTAGTTTCTGACTTCTACTCTGCACTGATGACAGTGATCTGACCTTTGATAAGTCACAATTAATGTACGTCAGGTTGCTACTGTTTTAATTTGATTCCGAATCATAATATTGGTAAAGATGCTTTGAGTTTGCTATTGAATAGTCGTAGAGTTGGGCCTAGTGTTTAGAGCATAGGGCTTGTGTTGTTATTCTTTTATGTTATAATTATCAGTATAATATTCATCTAGACATCACAAGGTCAAACTGTAAATTTTATCATTCAATTGATTTTTTGAGTAATGAAGCCAAAACAAAATTTTAACAATTTAAAAAAATTCTTTGGGGCCTGCTATTCGCTGAAACAAAACTGTCAAGGGAGTTAATTTGCCAATTGTGTATGAAGAGTTATATAATATCTTTACAAAGTGTTGAGAGCAATTTAACAGGAGTTTGGTGTTTGTTGTGAATCCCTGAAATGATTTATTAACAGAACAATAACCAAATAAATTAAACATTACCTATGTTTTTTACTGCATGTGTGAAAAACTAAGCGTTCTATACAAATGTTTTTTGTGTTGTGCAATGATAAGAAAATGCAATTTCTTGTAAACAGATACTGAAATATTATATTTACATGTGCTATATAATTACAATCACCATATAACTCCAAAACAATTTTACTCAGTGGATATTTGTTTTAATTTTAAAATTAGAAAAAAAGTCCAACTAAAAGTTGCCATATACAAATTTTATTCTTGTAGTGAAATGTTAAATAATATGTATATAATAAGACTTTAAACGGGACATTCAAGAATGTGAATCACAATTGCAGCACAGTGCTGTATTGCTGTGGGAAGTATGTGTCAGAAATCACATGTTGACAATTCTAATACTTTATGTCACATATGATAGTGACGGATACATGATTTATTTTGGCCCTATAAATGTCAATATGATAATCATAAGTGAGGTTCGAACCCCCAGAACCCCTTCTTGGATCTGCCAGTGATAATTAACCTATTATCGATGAAATATAAGTTTAAATGATAAAATATGATTCAAATTCAGGCCTTGGTATTGGTATTGATGATATAATTATCCTGTTGTATTATTCTTTTTGGGAGAGACATTTATATAGGGAAACCCTGTTTGTTGATCCCCCTGTACCTGAGTACCTGAATAAATATTGTTTAAACCAATTCAGGCCTTTCATTGGACAATGAAGGAGGTTGGTACTAGACAATAGTAGCATTATGACTTGATCATCATATGTTGTGAGCTGATCGGTTGTTGTAAAATGTCTTTGATTTTAGTTGTATAGTTTGATTGTTGCATGTTCAGAAATGTAAACTTATTTGATTTTTGTAACAGTGACTATTTTTTTTTATTTTCAACTTTCATATTTTAATATTCATCACAACTTCCAAACGCAAGGCATAACTCTTGCCAGTCTGCATTACTGGCTGATTTAACCCTTGCGGTATTTCCCTAGCTTTCTTGTGTCGAGGCAGTGAATCGCTGCACTGGAAATGCATAGCGGGCCACAGATTTCTTAAGGAAATACTGCAAGGCCTAAATCAGCCAGTAATGGAGACTGGCAAGAGTTATGCCTTGCATTGGGAAGTTGTATTCATCAATCAAAACGGTTATTCACACACAATATTCATACACGATATTCACACACAATATTCACACACAATATTCACACACGATAAACATGAAGTCACTTTGCATTTAGCTATTCATCACATTTATGCACATATTATTTTATTTTAAATATGATAATCCATTATCTTTAAATCTTCTGAATATCATGCTCACCATAAATGGCTGCAAAATTCACTTATTTATAATAATGATTGAAAAGTGTTCCAAACCTGTGCAAGCATTCATGCAGGAATTCTTGAAGACAACAAATAAAATATTATCTAGTAATGCTTTTTATCCCACCGGTATGTAATACCGGATATAGTCATCGCCCCGTCCGTCTGTCCGTCCGTCCGTCCGTCCGTCCGTCCGTCCGTCTGTCCGTCCGTCTGTCTGTCCGTCCGTAATCATTTCGTTTCCGGAGCAGAACTCGAAAACCATTCATGATATCTTTCTGAAACTTTGCATGTGTATTACCCACCAACTGAAGTGGTGCCTTTTGATATTTTCAGATTTCTGAAAATTTTATTTTTTTTCGTTTCCATAGAAACATGTTGAAGTTGGACTTTGTTCAGAGACAGGTTCGTTTCCGGAGCACAGCTCCAAAACCGTTCATCATATCTTCCTGAAACTTTGCATGTGTATTACAGACTAACTGAAGTGGTGCCTTTTGATATTTTCAGATTTCTGAAAATTTTATTTTTTTTCGTTTCCATAGAAACATGTTGAAGTTGGACTTTGTTCAGAGACAGGTTCGTTTCCGGAGCACAGCTCCAAAACCGTTCATCATATCTTCCTGAAACTTTGCATGTGTATTACCCACTAACTGAAGTGGTGCCTTTTGATATTTTCAGATTTCTGAAAATTTAATTTTTTTTCGTTTCCATAGAAACTTGTTGAAGTTGGACTTTGTTCAGAGACAGGTTCGTTTCCGGAGCACAGCTCCAAAACCGTTCATCATATCTTCCTGAAACTTTGCATGTGTATTACCCATTGACTGAAGTGGTGCCTTTTGATATTATCAGATTTTTTCTGAAAAATTTTTTTTTTTCTGTTTCCATAGAAACATGAGAGGGATGTTGGTTGTTGTTGATTTTGACTGCTTCTGGAGCAGAAGTCTAAAACCCTTAACATTCCTGAAACTCTGTAATACCCACTAACTGAAGTATGGTAGTAGATACACAAGTATCTGTAAAAGATGTGTTTTACAAATTTTGTGGAACCGGTGGGATATGTCATCTTCTGATGACTCTTGTTTACAACTATGAGTAATGGCTGATGACCTTGATATGCAATGTTTTGGTACTTATTTTCTTTCGTTCAAATTGTATAGAAATTAAATGGGTATTTCTACATGAAATGACATCAAGGTTGCTCATTATTTAGGTTAGAAAAATGATAAGATGTAGCTGTTCACATACTTGATATACAGTAATCTAAATATATGTAATATATAGTTTATCTTTGTGTGAGACAATCCATAATTATTGTGTGTCTCATCTCCTACTGCTTCAAAATAATTCTGTTCTTTCTTCCTAAATTAACTGCTTTCTAAAGCACATAAAGTACTTTAAAAAAAATAATGTTTCAAAAAATATTTTATGAATTTAATGAAAGCCTGTATAATTTTTTTTTTAAATGTTGTTTCCAAACTGATGACAGAGATGGACACACAAAAATGTGAATGGTCTTAAAACAAGGAATCTATGTACATACAATGTTTCTTGACATGAGACAACTTCCCCGCAAATGGCATAACTCTTCATCACTGCGTAATTTAAACCTTGCTGCATTTACATAACTTTCCTGTGCTAACAAAGTAGAGCGGGCTATGTAGTTCATATGCAGACCGCCATTACAGTAGCACAGAAAAATTAAAAAAATGTGACAAGGCTTGAATTAGCCATTGATTGAAACTGGCATGAATTGCCATCGAACATTTTAAAGAATATGTAAAGATATGTAAAGATATGTAAGTATAAGCTTTTCAACACGTGACAGGTTCTGTGGAATCGAGTGACTCTGAGGGCGAGATAGACGAAGTTGAGATTGAGAGGTCACTGGAGCCCTTCCCATAACATGTATTACTTTCATCCTCTCTTGTATCCGTTCTGAATCGGTGCCACTCATAACGCTTCACTGTCTATAACCTCTCTACTAAACATCTGCTTTCAAGTTACTACCTTTACTGGTTACATTTACATGTACAGAGTCACGCAAGAAGTATTCAGAAGGTGATACCATTTCCATAGACTTACATGTTAATTTAGTCTGGGGTAAATAATTTTCATAGATAGGATTTTTGTCCGATCATATTCACATTTATCATGTTTGTGAGAAATCATCTTGGCTACAACCTCATAATTTATGTTTAATTTTCCGTTTTATATATAGGAAATGACAGTAATTTCATCAACATATGTATAGTTGTGAAAACATTTAACATGGCAATCTATGGGACCTTTTTTTATTTAATGTACACATGTAGGTAAATCGGATGACATTTGTTAAATTGTCGTCAGAAAATTAATCCAAATTATGTTCTTCAAGCTGAGATGCTTTCTAATCAAACTGGAAAATTTGACATTGATCCAACCAGAATTTATTTCATGAAAATTATTTATCCAAGACTAAATTAACATGCAAGTCTATGGAAATAACGTCACTGTCCGAATACTTTTTGCATCACTCTGTAACATGTATTTCATTTGAAAATTCATTTGTGACATTTAGATGTCATATGGACATGAAATTGTACATTCTGAAAAATATATGCTCGACAAGAAGGAGTTTTTTTAATGCAGATTGTCACACGTTCTGTAGATAGTATTTATTAACCTCCCACTAACACATTAATAATATTCTATAACAATGATAATAAATATATATGGGTATTATTCATTTATTACTCATCTTATTCGCACTTATTTTTTGTTTACTTATCACAATGTACTGTGTCCATGCAAAAAAACTTTACACACTTTTTGAAGTTAAGGTGTTTTTCAGCAGTATGAAAAAGGCCTACATTTAATATATTTTCAAACATTTATATCAGTTATTGTTATATATGTTTGTATCTGTACATGAGTGTACTTACATAGCTTCTCCATGTACGCAGATGGTCAAGATGAACATCTTCTTATGCCATCAGATGCAGCAGGTATTCAGAGTTGCCTTGTCACTGTTACCGGTATACTAACTAGAGTGGTCTCCCTTTGATGAATTGCTGTCAGACTAACTAGAGCAATTTCCCGTCGAGGAATAATTGTGACACTAACTAGAATGATCTCCCTTTGATGAATACTAGTAACACTAACCACATTGGTCTCCCTTTGATGAAGAGCAGTAACTACTTGTTAGAGTGGTTTCCCTTTGAGGAATAATTGTGACACGAACTAGAGTGATCTCCCTTTGAGGAAATTAGGGTCTCCCTTTCATGCAGCCATGATAATGTTTAATTTACCGTTTCAGCTCAGCTTAACACTTTAAACAGGTGCAACTTTACAATTGCACATTGATTTGACCTGAGGCACCCATTTGTCAAACTTACTGTGTATGAATGTATTTCTGAGTGATTTTAGGTTTTAAAATGTACTAAAGTGCATTAATTTTTGTGGAAATAAAATTCAAAAAGGGGATTGTGGTGCTTATACTATTCATACTCATTGAATGATATTCTTAACATTTTATCTGTCATGAATATGAATATGAAAAGAAGTTATAACGCATGTTCAATTTGGTTTTGTCAGTATATTTTTTTTTCTTATTTAATTACTTATATCTGCTCGTAATCAACATAATAATCCCCCACCCCCCAGACGCTTAGTCATAACCTTCGAAGGGGAATCAATGTAATTGGGGGTATTCTAATACATGTTAATAATCAGTGAGGGAAAACGGGCAGAAGCTCATGTGTATTGAGGGGGCTGAAAAAGAGGGGCTATTATAATGTTGATTATGTTTCTGTTCTTCATTTCTCTCTCTCTGCCTGTGGTGCTCAGGTCTTCCATCCTAACCTCTGTTGCATCAGTAGCACTCGAAATGTAAATTCGTGGTTGGTTGCATCAAGAGTTAGTTATGTAATTGGTGAGATTGTTTCAAACTGAGCATTTTGTAAAGATCAAAATGAGTTGCTTCATCTGTGCGAAGTGAACAAGACGGACTTAATTTGGTCGTATATATATAAAACAATGTTTGATTGGAAAGAAAAAAAAGTTTCCAGTTTTGCAAATTTTCACCACCAGGGGACTTTTACAAAATCATTAAATATGAACCATATGTAACAGAGGTTAGGATGGGAGAATTGAGACGAGTCACATCTGCGGGCAGGCAATGGTAATGCATGTAGTCTTGAGTCCCCTCTAGTTTCCAGTAGTTATCTTTAGTTAGTTGTGGCACAGTATTTGAGTTTGCATGCAGTTTTTGTTGCCTGGATTTTCTTACCATTTTGTTGGCTGGTTGATAACAATACTGACAAACATTTTAACAGTTTTGTATTGAAAACAAATTTCATATAAAATCATTGCATCAGTTTTCAATTTATTTATTTTAGTGTGAAGACTAATTTGTAATCATGTACCGTTATTTTATAGACATGTTGTAATTTACTTGAATTGTCCAACAAAATGTTGTGAATTGCAAAATAAATCGATTTAGATTTCAGATCTCTATAAGCTGTAATAATTTAAAGGTTTTATTTAAAATAATTTGTATATATCATCTTTGAAAGATTGAAATTCAATTATTTTAAAATATTTTAATTCTGTTTTCAGTTAAAGATGCCCACAGTCCAAGCACAGTGGATGCCAGTTTAATTAATGTAGATTCTTCAATGGACTTCCCCACACCCACACCGTTGAGACCTGTTGTCTAGCGTCTTCTGTCCTGGACTCTTCAAAATATCTTCACAAGTCGCAAGCCGAAGTGTCACTTAACATAGATCACAGAACAATCAATGTGTAGCGGAGACTGGCGTGTATTCAAGCAAATAGGTTACAGCTGAATAAGTTTCTCGATGCTGTGATGGTGTACATCTGTCTTAAACAAGGGAGATGACTTTACTGAAGTGTTACAAACATTTAAAGTTTTCATTATAGGAAGTTAATTATTGATACAGGAAAAGAACACCAATCTGGTAGGTCTATCTGTATATGCATAGATTCTGTATATACTCACCGGTATATACCTAGATGTATATCTGTATATACATACCGGGTTGAATTATCTGTATATGCCTACCAGGTAGGGCTATCTACATATCCCAAGATATCAATCTGTATATGTCTACCGAGTAGGTCTATATAATGTAAATGCCTACCGGATAGGTCTATCTGTATAAACCTAGATGTCATTCTGTATATATACACGTTGATTTAGAGAAGAGAACAATGGCCAGACTCAAGTTGTGAGAACTCTTTAGTACTTGGACGTGGACACGTTTTATTTTGTATGTGACAACAGGAAACCTTATTTTGTTATTTTATTGTTTTGCTCTCATTTTGGTTGTTTCTTGGTTTAACTTGTTAGTGACTGTTATTCTTGTGTTTTGTATTAAAAAAAACTTTTGAAATCATTTGTGCTTCAGATATTTGAAAGACAGTTCATTAACTGAAGCAAATTTAAAGCACAAACATAAAATGTTTTTATAATCTCACGGAGGAAACTAAATAAAAAAAAGTTTTAAAAACAGTTCTGCCTCTGTATGAAATTGAAATTTCACAAGAATTATGTGTTCTTATACAGTTGATAACTGGATTGCAAATGTCTTGTAAACTCCACATATATGTTGAAAGATTATACAATGTGTTTGCATGCATTTCTATCATTCACAAGCCTTGTTACCGGTATAATGATAAAAATAGGATGTTTTTAGCACCAGTTTCCCATCATCAGTTTTCCGTGGTATCAGTATGGAACAGATGGTTTAAAGATGCAAATTTTCTTCAAATTTAATCTGTAAGAGTAGGTTTAATATCCCTTATCTCCTTTGTGGAGGATAAAAAGTAAATTGAAAGCAATTTCAGTTGTAATTCAGCATTTCAATACTATATTTATTATGCAATCCCGTATTTGTGTAACTCTACGAGAGTGACAGTGTCTCAATCCTAATGAATACTCAGACTCTCATTGGTTGATCTGATAGACATTCCAAATCATCCTCGTTTCTCGTTCATCTACTGGTATATCTTCATTGGTGGTTATATCAATGTCATAATCAACATCTATTTAGTGTATTGTGTACATATTGGGAGTGTATGAACTGCATATTGAAACCGTGTGCAGTTAAGTAATTTTCTTAGGCTGGACTCTCTTAAAGGTACATCCATTGTGTTGTTGGGGGTCAATATGCCAAACGTTATAAATGGTCTTATTTTATCGAGAAGTACCATCTGTTACCGAAAACTACCATTTTGATGATACTCGACTAAGTAAATTGACGATATGAAGGTAAAAGTGTTGATTTCTGATCGAAAACCGGACAATGCACCGCGTGTGGCGCGCGCCAATGAATCAAACGTAATTTTGTAATCTTAATTAAACCAGATACAATAAAACATTTGTGTTGATAATTTTTAATAGGTCATATAACTACTGTGCGTGTAAATAGGACATGCACTTTTGGTTTCTGCACATGCATAATGATGTTACTCGATTTTAATTGGAAACTAGTAATTATGATATATTTAGTTATTCGGGATGAATATGCAAGGTTAATGAATTTGTTTGTATTGTAAACAGCACATATGGTGTGTTCGAACGTATTAAAGCCAAATCAAATTTTATGAAACACAATGGATGCACCTTTAAGAAAGAAGCTCAATAATATTGATCATACTTATACAGGTCATATTGTACAAGAAATTTGAATTGTATACCATTTTCAGTACTCGTCATTGTGAAATAGTTTCTTAAATACTTGAATTTATCAAATTATGGAATGGACGTGTAAGATTTCTCAAACAAATGTCTTTGTTGTTTATTGTTCTCAATTCAAAATAGTTGTACTTCATGTGGTGCAGATAATGTTGGTGTTAGAGATTTGATTTTAAAAATCATGTGCTGGGAAAATATTAAATGGCTTTCTTTGATTATTAAATTTGTGTTATTGTGCAGAAAAATTGAGTTAAATTATGTTAAAGTATATAATTGATTTTCATTTTATTGGAGATTGTATACTCATAAATGCTTTTTTCTAATTAGTCAGTTTAAAATCAATTTCAAATATGTAAAATTGTACATAAAAAGACATGTACAAACTAAAGCGACTTAACTTGAATCCCCTGGAAGGATATAATTGCAATATTTTCAGAATAATTTATTTTGCAACAGTGTAAATATTTTGTAAGATATTTGTAAAATATTAAAAAACTGATTTGATTCTAATGAGTATATCATTACCTATGTAACATGACATCTAGTATGTGTGTGTGAAAGCTGTGTATTAATGCATAGACTGTGTATTAGACCATGAATATACCTGTCAAGTTCATATATCTACCTTTACAGTTGCATACTTTTCGATAGAGAGAGCTAAATAACAATAAAACCCTGTGCTTTTTTGTCTGCAGTAAAGATGTGTTCTTACATGCAGTAAGGTTTGGGTACTATTTTAGCTTATTATCAGGCCAGTACAACCTGTAGTTTGCTATGAAAACCAAGATTTTTTATTCATTATTGAATACATACATGTTTCTGAGACTTCATAGTTTTCAACTCCAACCAATGCTGCTACTAGCGGCAGTGATGTAAGTAGAAGCTCTTGAAAATGGGGTTCAAAAATGGGGTTCAACCCTAATCACCTAACTTCTCATATGATAGGGTCATCTATTCTATACAAGGCAATTTTCCTCTCTCTACTTCAAAGATGCATTAAATTTCCTCCTGGTACGTTCCTTATTCTCAGATCATGGTTATAATTATTTTAAGCCCAGAGTTTGGGCTTGGAGGGTCCGGGAAGCCAAGAGTTAGGGCTTGGAGGGTCCGGGAAGCCAAGAGTTAGGGCTTGGAGGGTCCGGGAATCCAAGAGTTAGGGCTTGGAGGGTCCGGGAAGCCAAGAGTTAGGGCTGGGAGGGTCCGGGAAGCCAAAAGTTAGGGCTGGGAGGGTCCGGGAAGCCAAGAGTTAGGGCTGGGAGGGTCGGGGAAGCCAAGAGTTAGGGCTGGGAGGGTCCGGGAAGCCAAGAGTTAGGGCTGGGAGGGTCGGGGAAGCCAAGAGTTAGGGCTGGGAGGGTCGGGGAAGCCAAGAGTTAGGGCTGGGAGGGTCCGGGAAGCCAAGAGTTAGGGCTGGGAGGGTCGGGGAAGCCAAGAGTTAGGGCTGGGAGGGTCGGGTAAGACAAGAGTTAGGGCTTGGAGGGTCCGGGAATCCAAGAGTTAGGGCTTGGAGGGTCCGGGAATCCAAGAGTTAGGGCTTGGAGGGTCCGGGAAGCCAAGAGTTAGGGCTTGGAGGGTCCGGGGAGCCAAGAGTTAGGGCTTGGAGGGTCCGGGAATCCAAGAGTTAGGGCTTGGAGGGTCCGGGAAGCCAAGAGTTAGGGCTGGGAGGGTCCGGGAAGCCAAAAGTTAGGGCTAGGAGGGTCCGGGAAGCCAAGAGTTAGGGCTGGGAGGGTCGGGGAAGCCAAGAGTTAGGGCTGGGAGGGTCCGGGAAGCCAAGAGTTAGGGCTGGGAGGGTCGGGGAAGCCAAGAGTTAGGGCTGGGAGGGTCGGGGAAGCCCAGAGTTAGGGCTTGGAGGGTCCAGGAAGCCAAGAGTTAGGGCTTGGAGGGTCCGGGAAGCCAAGAGTTAGGGCTTGGAGGGTCCGGGAAGCCAAGAGTTAGGGCTTGGAGGGTCCGGGAAGCCAAGAGTTAGGGCTTGGAGGGTCCGGGAATCCAAGAGTTAGGGCTTGGAGGGTCCGGGAAGCCAAGAGTTAGGGCTGGGAGGGTCCGGGAAGCCAAAAGTTAGGGCTAGGAGGGTCCGGGAAGCCAAGAGTTAGGGCTGGGAGGGTCGGGGAAGCCAAGAGTTAGGGCTAGGAGGGTCCGGGAAGCCAAGAGTTCGGGCTGGGAGGGTCGGGGAAGCCAAAAGTTAGGGCTAGGAGGGTCCGGGAAGCCAAGAGTTAGGGCTGGGAGGGTCGGGGAAGCCAAAAGTTAGGGCTGGGAGGGATAGGGAAGCCAAGAGTTAGGGCTGGGAGGGTCGGGGAAACCAAGAGTTAGGGCTGGGAGGGACAGGGAAGCCAAGAGTTAGGGCTGGGAGGGTCGGGGAAACCAAGAGTTAGGGCTGGGAGGGTTGGGGATGCCAAGAGTTAGGGCTGGGAGGGTCGGGGAAGCCAAGAGTTAGGGCTGGGAGGGTCGGGGAAGCCAAGAGTTAGGGCTGGGAGGGTTGGGGATGCCAAGAGTTAGGGCTGGGAGGGTCGGGGATGCCAAGAGTTAGGGCTGGGAGGGTCGGGGAAGCCAAGAGTTAGGGCCGGGAGGGTCGGGGAAGCCAAGTGTTAGGGCTGGGAGGGTTGGGGAAACCAAGAGTTAGGCAGTGTAATATGTATTATTCACAATTCAAAAGATGTTTTGTCTTAAAAGTGGAATAATTTAGACATACCTGACACTCACTGGTTTTTGGTTTAAGACATTAAAGATAGCCCCAAAAAACCCATATTTTGGCCTCCAAGAAAATAATAGAGCTGGTCCTTAGAAAAGAAATTTGATGCTAAGGATAAACATAAGGGTATCTGAATGAGGGTGAGGTTGTATGGGATGGGGTTCCCAGTTAGAAGAGGTTGACCTGTCCCCTTACTGAGAATTGAGTTATATGTGCTTGCATGATGATGTTATGCAATCTTTATGCATGTGCATGTATGTGCATTGTTTGAAAGAAGAGACTTTGTTCCTTGTACATTGACCTTATTTACTTACATTGTTCTTCGAGTGAGAGTGCTTTTTTCTATCAGTGTATGTGTTTCTTGGATACTATTGAGTTGTAAATATCCATTGTAAATGTATGTTCAACTATTTTTTCTTTCTTTAATAATTGACTCAACCAACTGAATTCCTTTATTATTATTATTAAAAAAATTCTTATGAGGGAAATATTCCAAATATAACTGTAAAACATTGGTTAGATTCCTGGTTATGTTTTCTTGCTATCCTGTTCTGTATATATTTTGTTATGGAATTCTATTTTTGTGAGAAATAAAACTGCTTTCGGACAAACTTATAGTTTCCTTGCTTGAAGAAGAGATGGTTACAACAAGCCTTATTTGTATTTGGTTATCATTGATAGTATCCAATGTTACAATGTATTTCATGATCAGTACAGTACCACCCATGGTTTGTTTGTTCAGCCTTGTGGTAGCTTAATCTAGTACAATTGGCTGATTTAAGCCATGCAGTATTTCCCTCGCTTTTCCGTGCTCAGATAGTGGATCGCTGCACTAGAAAAGCATAGTGGGCTCTGATTTCTTGGCACGGAAACCTTAAGGAAATACGGCAAGGCTTAAATCAGCCAGTAATTGAGACTGGCAAGAGTACATTGTACATATCAAAGGCTCCGACAACCTAACAGCTAGATTACGTCACATCAATCCTTCATTGGATACTTGGACACATCCATCCTAACCGCCTCAACTTCCTGTAATCCGCCATGCTTGTGATGACCTGTACCAGCTGTGCGACCAAAGTATCCTCAGTTGCAACATTCAACATTACCAACTTGAGCATGATGCCACCATTAAAGTCTTTAAACTTTGCCCGGAGAGATATCTTCAACTGCCACTTCCCCCGGGAGCAACTCGACAACGAGGTAATACCTGAGCCAAAAGTCGGAACCAAACCCAATAAACTAGTGGACCCATCGGCAGACGCAGTCAGACAACAGCAGCCAGCACAACTGGGTACACCGATCTTTAGGGTTGTTTCAGGCCCATACCCCAATGACAACACCGCCTCAACCTAGAAACCAACTTTATTCGATGAGGACATCCCCCTTGACCTAGATTAACAACAAACACTGGATATCCTCTACAGCTCTAATTCTACTGCCGTGGAATCATGGAATCCAGGAATCCAGGATACAAAGGCTCAATACTAAGAAAGACTCGGGGAATGATATGGTTAATCTGAACTCCCATTCTTTTACATCCTATCATTTATTTCTATAAGGCTATGTATCTAGTGACCAATCTCATTTAAATCAGATCAAACATAACACACCACCTCGTTGCATTTCTGATCTGAGTACTGCACCATACAGATTATGTCAGGTGACCTGTAACTCCAATTAATCAGTGACAAGGCTAGAAAGCCATCATCTAGCGACTTGAGTTAACATGCGAAAGACCACATTAAATGTCATTTTTAGGAAGGCCTCTGATTGGCTGAATTTAATGAAGGTTAAAGTAAAAGTCACCTGACATGGCACCTCTGCACATGATAACTGTTCCACATACCAAGTTTCATTGAGCAAGGCCTTACAGTTTCTGGTCAGAAAACACATAATTTATGTAAGTTATGTTTCCCTGGCCACCGCTAAAAATAAAATTCTAAAGAAGTTGAAAACCCAAAAAGGAACATAAGAACAAGAAGATTTTCTGGATAACAATTTCTTTAATGTCCAGAAAATCTTCCTGTTCTTATGTATGCCACTGCTAAATGCCCTTCAAAGACCTGACTCAAAAGGAATATCTACAGATGGTGACTTTTCCACATACCAATTCTTGCAATTCACCAAATAAAGGCATCTATGAGTCTCTTGGGTGTCAGCTACATAGTAACTTTTTTCACCAATTTTGTCACATCATTTCTGCTAACAGTCTCGGTCAATGTATCTTGTGAAAGCGTCCCTGGCTCAGAAACCTAACCGCTGCACTGTTTTTTCTGATAGTCCACACCTGATGCCCAAGTGGCGCCTCCTCTCCGAAAAGAGAGCCCACCGAAAGTATGTGCCTGCAGTCCTCCCGCTGCTAGCAACTGTCTCAGCTTCTGTAGAAAGTCTGAATATGTCAGCGGATTGCCTGTAGAGCACATAAATAAGGGCCTAAAGTGTATTATCACTTGTCATCTGTAAATAATTACACAAGGCTGGTGCCAGACACAAACTGTGTCCCGGTACGAAAGCAGGAAGAATTTCACAGGGCATTCACTGCACAGTTTTTGTTCTATTCCAGGTAATCATAAAAACCACCTGATAGTCTACTCACATCTACCCTACGCACACATGAGCTTGGTCCTGTTGAAGTGAGTAGTAAGTTATTTGGTACACAGTCCAAAGAATGCAACAAGACAAGCAGTCCAAAAAGACTGATCCAAAAGCTGACCAACTTGGAACAGTGTACGAAATTGCTTTAGAATTGCTAGTTCAGATAATCTAAACGTCGGTTTATGTGCGATGACTGCGCACCCAACGACGTCGACGTAGGAGGACGTCTAGCATGCTGGACTATAGAATTATTGCATGAGTTATTGCACTTACACAATTCTGTCCAACCCAAACACTAAGAATGTATGCAACGCCCATATTTGAAGGGGATTAGGACCATATGAACAACATTTCAGCTCTGCAGAATTAGCAGTTCTGGAGAAAAGTAAAAAATAGAGCCACTGGCTCTGTAGCCCAACTTCTAGGTGAGAGGTACAACAAATAGGAAGCACTTTAAATGGAGAAAATGAAATAGGTGTTAAGGTTCTTACCCCTCTAAACTATCTTTGAGGTCAGAGATAAAATCCCCTTCAAATAAAGTCACACTTGAAGATTTAATTAATTTGTTATTTCCTTTAAATTACCTCCCTTTAAAGAGCACATAAAATATCTACATGAAATAGCTTAAAGGCGCTGTAGCACGTTTTTTCGCTGAAATAAGTCGATGAAATGTATTTGAAAAAAAATGTAAACAATAGTAAAACACCCTTCTCTCTTCGGAAAATCAAGTTGCAAATGAGTGTACATGGTTCACTAAAGCCATGGGAATTGTTTTTGTCATTCGAATATAATAAAATGTGTTCACAATAAAATGGCCGCCATGCAAGTTTGGCTTTATAAGCAACATCGTTATTACCACTACGGATCATTGCTTTGTGTAATAAGATGTTTTACTCTCTAAAGTAAATATAAATGACATAAACAATCATTATAAATGAGAAATTTTAAAACATAAAATTTGCAAAAAACGTGCTACAGCGCCTTTAACACACACAAAAGTCGTTATTAATCGTTTTAAAATATACCAAATCTTTCGCATGCATTACGTTTTGTATTGGAAGAAATTTCTATATTTATATTTACATTTAATCAGTCAGAGGCATGTTACAATCTGTCTGGTTTTCAAACGGGCCTATACAACATGTCCGGAAATATAATCGGAAATTAGCGCTAGCAAGGTCTTCGGATGTATAGGCTTAATATGTTCAGTATCAACAGATAAAGTGTCATAGACTTATAAAGTGAAACCAGCCCAGTTAAAAGTTTTATATTTTAAAAATGTTTTGGTTAACATAGACTTTGTATGTAAAAATGTGATAACCCTGGAAATAAGGACTTTTCTTATGAAAAACATAACAAAGACAACGACAAAGACAACGATGTTTTTCCTTTTCTTCTACTCATTCCTTTCAAAATTAAATTTTTTTTAAAAAAAACATAAAATCAAAATTAAAGTAAAGTAAAGATTTTATAAACAATTTTGGTAATCTTCATACAGATTAAGTTTTAAGAACAATTTTAAAAGGATGTTAGTTATTTTTGCTACAATATTATTGTGACTATGCTGTAATACCACTGTGGTTATGCTGCAATCTCATTGTGATATTAGATACATATTTCCAGTTCCTTATTCAAATTGGGAAGTCGGTAAACTTTTCCTTATTTCCCAATTCCCTAGTCTGACTGAAATTTTGTAACCGGGAATAATTTCAATTGTCAGCCAGCTGCAAAGAAAGAAAGATCGTGTACACGTCATTGACAACTATGTGATTTTAGGCAGTCCAACACTATCCCATTATGATAGAGGGGTTATAATGATCCACTGTAGGTTACAAGAATCAAAGACGTATATCCTTGCGAGAATTGAGAGAGACTAGAAAATTTTGAAAATATATTTTGAAATATATTTCAGTCTTGTAAAGACTGTAATGTTCCCTAAATGCATATTCCGAAAATATGACTTCATAAAAAGGCCTACACATATCTTGTAACGAGAAGTAATGTTGTTTATACTTCACAATTGGCAACAGAACTACAGCTGTAAAACCCCTGCAACGGAGTTTACAGTGTGATTGCCTATTGGACGTATGGTATAATAGATATAATGTTTTACTACTGTCATGACATACTATCGACATCGATCTAAAACCATTAATATTTCGGTCGTCTCAATATCCCAAAATTATTACAACAGAGAACACATTCACATTAATCACACACGCCTTAACCATTCCCGTAACATTAAATCCATATAATTATATATCCATGTATATACATCAAAGCCACATTAGCATGTAGGTTGTACTTCAAGCACGTTCATCAAAGGATAAATCGATAGCTATGTAAAGTGTGTACGGCCAGATGGCCTTATCAAAGCTTACATATCATTATGTACATATGGTCCAGTGTTAATATTGAACACTGCCAATAAAACAACGCATTCTGGTATGAATTATTTATTATAACTACATGTACAGTGATATGGAATGATTCCGTACTACCCATCCATCTGGAATGTATTCATCTTGGGCGCAGCGCTCGACAGTTAGAAAATCGACTGTTGTATATTGCCAACAGGTGACAGACGATCATGATGTGCACATGAACCTAATTTTATCTGCAATACAGACAGTCTAAGGAACAGGGCATTACCAACATCAATATACAGGCACTAACTGTAATGTCCTTATTGTGGCACGTATGACATAATGTAAGGCACGTCCGATAGCCCGAACCTGGTAACTTTATATTTTTCAAATGTTACTTTTTTATGTTAATAAAGTAACAGTTCTGACTGGCTACTTTTCAAGCGTGTTTCATACACTGGTTTAATTTGTCTACATCGTTTATTGTTTGTAGCAGTGTATCTATTAAGAAATTGTGATTATTTTCAATTTTGAACAGCTATAAAGAAAAACAGGAATTGCAATATAAAGAAGTTGACAAACCATAAAACCTCTCTACAAATTTCCTTATAACAAACAAACTCAATTTCTCGCTTCAGTGTTTTTCAACAACTACTTCCGTGTCCAAATGACCACGTGATTGTTTTCAATATTATTGATAAACTATTTGAAACGAATTAACATTGTTAACAAATGATTAAATCAATGTTATATGAACCTCAGTAAATCAGTTTTCACAAAACGCATCAAAAACTTAGCTCGACTTTTAAGTCATAATTATCTTTTTGTACAATTTGTAATTTTAAATTTGCTGATCCCGATCTATAGATAAATGGGAAGTTCATTGTTTTGTGTGTTAGGCAAACTAAATATTACATAAAATACACTCATTATAAACGTTACGTTAAAACGTTGATAACATAAAACAAAACAAAAATCATCAATCGTTGGGATATAATATACCGTTGACTTTAATCGCTATTTAGTAAGCTAATTCGATTTAGTAAACTTACTAATTTGTTTTGAATTAGTAAGTTTACTAAATGAATTAATAAGCTTACTAAATGAATTAATAAACATACAAAATGAATTCACGGTAAGCTTACTAAATGAATCAGTTAGGTTACTAAATGAATTTGTAAGCTTATTAAATGATTTAGTAAGCTCACTAATTCGTCTTGATTTAATAAGCTTACTAAATCGATCACATTAGTAAGCATACTTCATTTAGTAAGCTTACTTATTCGTTTAGTAAGTTTACTTATTCATATGTAAGCTTAGTAAATAGCGATTAATGTCCCGTTTGGCACCCCTTAGTTGACAGTACTATGATGATTGAAAGAGAGAATAGTATTCTACCAATTTCTTTCAGTATAATCAGCGATACCGCATTGAACGTGCTGACCACATCACACCTGTAGCTAGATTTTACCTGGATTTCCACCTGGTGAATTCTTCAGGTGAGGTACTCGAGAGCCTTCATATCAACATGACCTAGAAATTAACTTGGACACTGCGACAACTCGTGCTTCAACTCAACCTGTACTCCTTCTTATACACCGCAAACTGACTTTGTCATTCATACAAGCCCTGAACATGTATACCTGCCATCTTACAAAGGGGGAGGTGTATCTCTCGGCGACAATAAAGTTGTTATTCCTGGTGTGCGCCTGGCTTGAGAAACACCGACTGTATCTGTATTATTCAGCTACACGTGGCCTACCTGTCTTCTACTGGCGCACCATTGTTCTTGGGTTGATGAATAAGTTTAAAGAGCCATAAGACAGGAGAGAGAAGTACTGTGCAGTGTCTCAGCACGGGGAACGCATGCACGAGGTGCTTGATAGTGACGACGTGTCTCCGGTCCGGGGTGGCTCGATGTTCACCCAGGTAAGTCTACCTGTTATTCAACTGGATAGAGGGACGGTATGTTGGTTATAGGTGCTACTGTGTAACACTCTGCCGCATTGTCCTCGTCTGTAAATGATAATCACTGTTATCCCATGGTGAGATTCGACAGGTTGGAGAAACCAGTTACCTACCGCCTAAATATAGGATGTTATATTCTGATAGGTCTATAAATCGCTTTGAGCCAAATGTGATATATCTGGATTTGTTTCTCATTATTTCAAAAAGTCACCACGAATGTCAACTGGCCTTAATGTAAATCCAACTTACAATGTATCTGAATACCAAGGTTTTATAAAGCGAATACCCATGTATATTTATCTTTTTTTCTACAGTTAAATAGGGATTTTATGAAAGATCAACTTCAAGGCGACGTTCAAGTATTATTCTTATAGTGTTATCAAGCATATGGAACACGCTAATACAGCAATTTATATACACAAAATACATATTGGTATGACAATGAGATAACGACACGAGCGATTGATAAATGGGTAGCTGGATAACATGGAAGAGAGAAGTAAGATTACCACGACTACCGTATTCCCTCTTATGCAACCCGGGCACCGAATACAACCCTGGGGTAAGGGGTTGCTGAACGGAATAGAACCCCGGGTTATATCCGATGAAATACGGTAGGCCTTAAATTCATATTCATATTCAAGGTATTATATAGTGAATGATAAGTTATTCTATACCGAAACGTCAGTATAGTGCAAGGGAAATAAAATAAATATATATCTGTCTTCTCTATTGCATATAATAGGTATCCTTCCCATGCAAATGAAGTTTAATCCCTCTGATGAAACATCTTTCTGATTTCATTCTGAATATCTTAACCACATACCTTATGAATAAGTACATCGATACTCTTCCATCACGTGATGTCAAATTCTGGTACGTTCTGCATAATTAGCTTAACCACTAAATTTTGAAAATATGATCAATAGTTTACGGAGCTGTTTCTTGTGACACCATCTAGCATGCAACAATTAGTAAAATATACGCTTACTTTCAGTCCTCTTGACTAACGAACTAGACGAGCGTCAATCATGTACATGTAATTTATTAAAACTTTACTCTGAACTTTGTGTAGTCAATGAACAAGGTACATGTAATTGAGGATACCTTCAGAAAATAACACAGACTTACACGAACTTTTAAACACTTAATCATTCTTACCACAAATATGCAAAAGCATACTGCACACAAAGCATTGTGAAGTATGCAAGCTTTATCATTTAGTATGTTGTCAATACCAATTTAGCAAAATAATAAATAAACTCTTTGTAGAGGCAAAAAATATTGTTTTTAGACATCTTCACCAAATCATAAAAAATATATTTATCATTGAGATAGTCGAGTAATTTGATACCGTATGTGATAATAACTGATAATGACATTAATTATGTGCTATTATCCACACACTGGTGTATGCTAAAAGCGCAGTGGATGGCGGAGAGGGTCACGTATACACCACAAGGAAAATATGTTTTCAGTTGAGATTTGTCAGAAAAGTATTTTATATGGAGTGGCAATTGATCCACAGTATTGGGCTACATGAGAGAACGATCGTCTACCAAATGCAGAACAATGAATACAGTAAGTAGGAGTTGGTTTGAGTTCTGGTTGGTGAATATACAGTTAGCAACTACTAAGTCAGTGTGGTAACAAATACAGGCTATGGTTGTTGGGGCATTGGATAGTGAGCTTTAAAATTGATAGCTGAACCTCAAACAATAGATACGTGAACTTTAGAATTGATACATGGACTTTAAATTGAATACGTGAAGTTTAACTAGATACGTGAATTTGTGATGCGTCATTCCTTGTCCACGGATGAACCAGTGGACTGGTCGCAGGTCTGACAAAGTTTGTCATCCGTGGAGAGATCAGATCGGAGAGATCAGATCGGAGAGATCAGATCAGAGAGATCAGATCAGAGCTATTCTCCCAGAACCTTCACCAGTGGAGAACAAGCAACTTGTGAAGAGGTGAATTCCAAGTGTTTTGCTTTGTCAACTGGTAATACATTGGTCTTACCATGCTTTAATTTAAAACTCTACTTGCCATCCATGTCTTTATCTTGGCCATCAAGTTATCAACATGAGCTGTTACGTCGTCTGGTTGTGATATTGTCCAAGCGGCGTTAAATAACTCACTCACGTTAATATCCGGAGTGACGGTGTCAAGTTTATTACATCAGCAGAGGGGACGTGATCGGTATTGAAGGTCTTGGTGGTGCTGATGCTGATGCTGATGCTGATGCTGATGCTGATGCTGATGCATATACAGTTGAAAGCGATACATTTGGTACATTCATATAACAGCTAAACATCATCAGGCATCTTCCTTGTTAGGATTAATATATTCCATGTGAATAAGCTCACATATCCATTCCACCGCCAGTTCCAGTGTTGATACGTACAGACATATGAACTGTATCATTTTGGTTAAAGCAAGGATGATTGTGTTTGTTTTATAGTGGACTAGTTTCACAAAATATCAATATTTTTGTTCTGTTTTGTGTGAATTTGACTAAGTCAACTGTTGTTCACTATACTATTAAGTGCAGCTGTCGCCTATGGAATGTTATAGTTCTAAAGTTCTAACTTGCAAATCAATGTACATGCATATACAGTATACAATATACAATGTAGAAACGTATGTTGCAAATAATTCTCGTTCTGTTATGTAAAATGAAAGGGCTATGTGATCACTTACCACAAGGGACGACTAATACAACAGCCGAAGCAGCTTTCGACGTTTTCACCGCTGGCACCGTGCACACAACACGAAAATGCATCAACTTAGGTGAAAAGGCAGTAACATTTAAACTCTGAAATGAATATTTTGTAAAATTTCAAAATTAATATATATATATTTTCCCTGAAGATGAAATGATACCGGTAGGAGAAAGAAACTCGGCGTTATGTTTTTAATTTGTTGATAATTTCATTCCGAAAAGTGTGTGAATGTGTTTTAATATTTGAATAACAGAGTAAACAGTGTTATCAGCGTCGTGTATTACCAATAATGCCGACTATGAGTATGTTATGTCATTGTCAAGAGTATGACAACAGCTGAATATACTTATCTATCTTGATAGTGGTAATATAAACATTGTGTTTATCAGACTGCCACGCACTGCCCGGTAAATTCGGTCGTTATTCATGTTCGAGTGGCCTAACGATACAGCACTAAGAGATAACTTTGTCAGTCGCAAGATATGGCGAACAATGCAGTGAATCGGTATTTCAACTTTACGGTAAGAATGTTCCTATATGTGAATATCTGTTTTGAAGACCCTCTTATCTAACCTACATATTGACACTTACAAGTGGTCTAGACAGAATAATACTTCAACATGTACGCGTTTATATGATACCTTAAAGGGGCAGTAGCTCAAATAAGTCGATGAAATATAATTATTTGAAAAATAATTTTATCAATCGTAAAAGACCCTTCTCTTTTCGGAAAATCAAGTTAAAAATGAGTGTATATGGCTCAGTAAAGCCATGGGGATAGTTTTTGTCATTCGAAATAATAAAATGTGTTCACATTAAAATGGCCGCTTGTTTTGCTCTATAAGCTACACCGTTATCACTATTACGGATAATTGGTTTGTGTAATAGGATGTGTTACCCTCTAAAGTAAATTTAAATGGCACAAACTACCATTAAAAATAGTAAATTTGAAAAAAATAAATTTTGCCAAAAACGTGCTACTGCCCCTTTAATATTTGCCGTTGTGTCTGCTATGTAAGCAGTCTTATGAAACTAACCAAGTTTGAAATTATTTTGGTATACTCTATTAACATAAATCATACCTAAAATATTTATATATTCACTGAATAATCATGCATTTAAACTGCACGTTGGGGATTAAATGTATTATAATATGTACTGAAAACGTACGAGTAAGGTAATTTTGAAGCGCTTCGATAAAAGTTATGGCAAGCAATACAATGATCTATTCAGTGGTCAGCCTGTCATCAAGATCCTTGACTTCTTAAGATTAGTAAAGTTTGGCAAGTCTAGATTGCCTCAGGTGATAAAGATTTATAAGGTCTCCTTTCGATATTCTCTAAAATCATGACTGCAATTTTAAAAGGTACATGTATTCTTTTCATTATATAATCTTTTCCCCACATGTTAGTCTACTGTGACGTCATGTTATGTTATGTTATGCTTTATCATAGGGGGCCAATATATGTTCGGAGTACGTGAAATATTCTTCTCTTTATTCTTCGCTGTGAACATACTTTCAGGCAACACATATGTATAAAGTCTTTTGAATCATTAGAGTCTGTTTTCCCAGAAAACCAAGCCTACCTTGGCCAGATTGAGAAGAAACATTTAGATTGATTTTATATAGTCATTTAATTTATAGCATACCTAGTAATGCCCCTGTGGTTCCTTTTCAGGATAATATTTATATGTTTCCACACACATATACTTAAGTTCAATGTGCTTTTAGCCTGGTTTAAACCAAATCGTCATTAAACGGCATCTATAATAGCAGATGGTACGTTTTGCAAAACTTATTTATGACTGCAGTTCAGAAAATAGACCAAAAACTTCATTTTATTTATATAAAACCAAAAAAGTTTAAAATCGGAATTTGGAACACAGCTTTCACCAGGTACCCAATTAAGTTCCGTGATCATTGAGACGCAACAAGTCTCACTTTGGGTCAGGGAATTTACTCTCCAAACTATGGATCACCCATCGATGAAGAGGAGCACCAATCTTGTTATCAGCTGCGATTAGTGTTGCTGAACATCCTATATTAGCGGTCATAAGAATATCAGATTCACATACCATCCGTTTAACGTTTACTGTAAAACGCAACACGGAACTTAAATACTGGTTAACCTTTTTTTCTATTCAGAAAACATTTTCTTTAGCACGTTTATGCTCAAAATATCAGATCTTTGAACTCCGATGAACACATCGACGGCAAGCTGTAGAGCAACATTGCTGCTGACATGGTTTTAATTGGGTTCCAGTACGTTTTCAATAAATACAGTTTGAGCGGTTTCGTCTTCATTCTCACAATTCATTTAATTATTTCCCCCCTAGATTTCAGTATGTGACTAGTTTACAATGACTATAGCAACGCTGTAACACATCGACTGTATTTTCTATTATACAGTGGTCCTCGACAAGGAGGTAGTTTGGCTTGGGCCTTGTTTTAATTTTGAACAGATAAAGTTCAACGGGAAATGCTTTGGCGGTTTCGACCTAACAATTCGATTTAATGTGATAACATTGCTTTTGAATTTCCCTAAGTGATGTTTGCTAGTCAAGTTTCATACAAAAACATAGCTGTCGAAACAATTTGTCATTCTATTGCAAGCCCATTGTGCGACTGGTGAAAGCTCAAAGCTCGAAGTTAAACTGACAGCGATATAGTTTGAACTTCGACTAGGATATACTGCTGATCCAGGAGATAATATTTCCAGCCCTGTAGATAAGTGAGTATGAAATATCATACAACCACCAACATAAATCTAGGTCATCGTTACATAATATACGTACATTGCCAACCGTCGTTCTTATGCAACAGTTTACTATTTCTTGGACACTTCGGTAAGTACGATGCTGATGGTTTGACCTATCGTCGGGAAAAGGACAAGTAGTGAGATCAAACAAGTTTAACTCCTTATTCAGTACTTTATGCTTACATGTTATTTAAAGATTGTTGCTTACTTACATGGTTGTACATGGAATGTCTGTCCGTACTCGAATGAGTCCCTATTTGTACATTATTCAGTCTCTTATGTAATGCCGCATGTTATAGGAATTAAAGGTTCCAGACTACTCGAAATATGCTTGAAAACGGCATAATATAACAAGTAGTGTAATAATTATCATCGTGCGATTTTGATTTATTTTCACAATTGTGTAACTTGTCATATTTCTATATCGTTTTTATTTTACAAATAGCGTAATGTGACCATTTGATGTCGAATTTCACAATGAGGTAATATTGTTGTCTTTTTACCAATATACACATATTTTGTCACATTCCATAATGTTTAACTCTCACAAATTGTTTATTTTTACAAGTATGACATTATGCCACCATTCGATAATGCTTTATTTTTTACAAATATTAAAATGTTACAAAATATTATCGTTTGTTTAATTATTACAATTGGCATGTCATCGTTCGATATTTTACTATTCTTACACATATTGTCATGAAATATTTTTCGATTTTATTTTATCATTTCAGTTATGTTAATATATTATTTTCTTATATTTTCAGGGTTGACGTGGATTTTCAACGAAAGGACGATGCACACGAGGGTGTTTAACTGTCCAGAGATGTGCATTCGAGCTGTAGGGCCGATATGATTTGACTATTGGTTAAATGACGTAGTATATATATTCTGAACCAACATGGTCCGGTCGGTAAAACACTGCTTGGAACAGATTTATCTGCCGTTGACCAATCATCGTAGAAAATGTGGAAGAATCTTATTTTTCAACTGTTTAATCGCTCTCGTCACTGGTGCAATGTTCTTGCAGTATCACTACTTTCAGTCAACCAAACACCGATCGAACGTTGTCGAAAGAGAAATAAAAAAGTATATCCAGACCAATGAACAAAACACAAGCTCGGCAGCAGCTCCACCCAAGGATCCAAGAGCGCTGTTTAGCATTCCTCCAGTCCCAGCACACTCCGACAACGACTTTGTTCAACCTCTTCAACCGGAGATTATGAGGAAGTATTTAGCGTACACTCCTCGTCGGGAATACACAGACTCGGTCGTCATCCTTACTCCCATTCATAACGTTGCTAAGCATCTTCCAAAATTTGGAAAACTATTGAAGTCACTTACGTATCCACACAAACTGATCTCCGTGGCGTTTGGGGAAGACTCTAGTCATGATACGACACTGTCGCTTGCTAAAGATGTAGCAGACGACCTTCGAAAAACTTTCAGGAAAGTTGACGTCTTTCATTTCAATATCACCGGAAGTGTGCACGGACCTTGGAGCGAAATTCACCGGAGGCAGAATCAGCTAAAAAGACGCGCCCATCTTGCTGTTGCAAGAAACATGTTGACGAAGGCTGCTCTCAACGACTCCGTCTGGGCCTTGTGGATTGACAGCGATATAACAGAACTCCCCCCAGATATCGTCCAACAACTGTTGTCCTCGGAGAAGAACATAGTGGTCCCTGCTTGCTTGTACAATTCACAGGGCGACATTAAGCGTGTGTTTGACAAGAACACTTGGCGAGAGACCCCGGAGTCCCTGGCCAGACAGTCGAGGTATAGGGAGGACGAGCTGATGCTCGAAGGATACGGGGAGTCCCTTAGACTCTTCCTCACAGATCTGAGGGCTGAGGGCAGGGTTGTACCTATAGATGGTGTGGGTGGCTGCACGCTGCTTATAAAGGGAGACTATCACCGCAAAGGGTTGAAGTTCCCGGAAACAGTGTTTGATCATCATATTGAGACAGAAGGATTGGGCAAAATGGCGAAGAAAATGGGCTATGGGGTTTATGGTATGCCATTTGTTGAGGTCATGCATTGATTTTGTTAATTATTCGTTTATCATTTTGATGTTTATTTGATGCGGGTTTAAATAAGATATGTGCATATTTCATTTTCGATTCATAAAACCAATGTGAAGTATTATATATGTGTTGCATTTTGTAATGTACGTGTATGCCAATGAGCATAACTTATTAACTATATTTGTCGATAGCTTTTACATTTGTGGTGGAACATCCACAATGAATGGTATTACATTTCACTAATCATTTTCCTTTTTATTTTTTTAAACATATTAGTATATCAAACTGAAATAATTATGATAAATTGTGTACCGAATAATGATGATAACTATATGTATTAGATATTTCTAACTTAGGAACTAATAATATATAATTGCTGGTTTTCTCACCCACAAGGCAAGCCCTTGTTTGCTCAAAGATCAACATCAAAACCTTATTTCGTTTTCTCATGATAAAGCGAAGACACCATACAGTACCATGGAATGACGCAACTCGATCATTAGCATTACGAAAGATGTTGTGAACAGATCTTAATCAAACTTGCAAGTAAGGTAATGACAAAGGCGATTTAAAAATGAAAACTTCAAAGATAATACTCTCACTTCTAACAGTGTTACATGTCACAGTAAATAGGGCCATGGGAACATGAATTAGTTTTCTAAAGAGCCATAGAGTATAGTGTTGTAGTCACATATGCCAAAATGTTATAGATGGCCTAAGTCTTATGTTATGGAGAAGTACTCGAAGTCGCTCAAAATTACGTTTTTTTCCGCTGAATCAGTCGATGAAATGTATTTTAAAAACAATGTCACCAATAGTAAAACTCCCTTCTCTCTTCAAGTTAAAAAAATCAGTGTACATGGTTCTGTAAAGCCACGGGGATCGTTTTTGTCATCCGAAATAATAATGGTCGCCATGCAATTTTTGCTTTATACGCAACACCACCGTTATTGCCACTACGTCAAGTTGGTTTTTGTAATACCCTCAAAAGTAGATTGCAATGACATAAACTATCATTATAAATGGGAAATTTTAAAAAATACAATTTGCAAAAATCGTACTGCTGTCCCTTTAATGATAGTCGATTCAGTACAGTGATGATAAAGGACTTCGGTATTATATCAAATATATTATGAAAGATACTCACTGGCTTTTTAGCAACTTTTTGTGTGCAATATGTTAGCTCAACTTTACCTCTAAAGTCATTCTCTCCCCGCAAAGGTTATCAATTCATGTCTCCCCACGTAAATTCTAGTGAAGCAATTTCTTGTTTCGAACCGAGTATTCAAACTCTTCCCGTAAACGCCGCAATGTCGTGAGGTTCTGCATCAATTGTGTGGATTATCATTTCTTTATCATATTGATGTTTATTTGATGCGGGATTAAATAAGGTATATTTAATATTTTGATTTCTATTTATCCAACCAATATGTATTTCAAGGAGTATAAATATATATTATGTTCCTAGTATTACATTTTCCTTTATTTTCTATATAGTTCTATAATATTTCAAATTGAACTATTTATGATAAAGTGTATACCTAATAATGACAATAACTTTATTAGTATTATAATAGTTCTGTTCACCGTGTATATATCAGAGATCAGCATATGCCAGTTGCCGGAAGGGTTTCTTCACTCATGCAACCAAACTAGCGTCACGTTTGTTAGGCTGTTTCTCTGGCACATTTTTAAAATAGAGCCATAGGCTCTGTAGCTCAATAGGATTTCATTGATTTATTATCTAAGGTTGAATATCTAAGTTATCTCAAGTAATACATTGTTTATAAGCAAAAAATAGGTATTTAGATCATGAACCCTGTGACCCACATTTGGAGTCACAGGGTCACCAATTCTAGAATTAAGAATCACCTTTGAGAGTCTCTACACAACATTTCACCTTTGTCCAGTTTTACATACTTGAGATAAAGATGAAAATAGATTTTTGGGTCATGACCTGTGACCTAGATTGGGGTCACAGGGTCACAAAATCTACAATTTTGAATCCCCATTGGCCAAGGAGTCTGCACATAACGTTTTAACTCTCTAGACCTTTTTGAGCTGGAGAAGAAGATGAAAATAGGTTTGTAAGGATGTGACCCCTGTGACCACATTTGGGGTCACGGGGTCACGAAATCTACAATTTAGAATCCCCATTGGCCAAGGAGTCTGAACACAACTTTTCAGCTCTCTAGACCTTTTGGAACTGGAGAGGAAGATGAAAATAGGTTTTTAAGCATGTGACCCCGGTGACCCCATTTGTGGTCACGGGGTCACGGGGTCACTTAATCTACAATTTTAGAATACCCATTTGCTAAGGAGTTTGCAGATAAAGTTTCAGCTCTGTGGAGTCATTGGTTCTGGAGAAGAAGTCGAAAAAGCACATTACCACATTATTAACAACCCCATCTGCATTCATCGCCCAGTGAATCGAACCATACTAGTGTATAAGAAACTGATACCGAATATGTGTAAGAGGACACTTTTATGATCATCTTACATTTACATTCATGTATTACAATAGATTTGAAATGCTTTTCACTTTTTTCAGTTTTCAGTATAAGGACATATTTTGTTTTTTGTTATGCGTATGTCTTCAATAAAGACAAAACTGTGCAATATGCTCTGCAGACCGATTGATTATGTTGATTAAAATATATCTCCATTATCACTCTTTCGCGTTTTTTATGTTCTGAATTCATCCCTATATTATTTCTACGAGGCCCTGAGGTGAAGTGGGGTGAGGTGAGGTGAGTTGTGGTTTAACTCGACTTTATCACGACTGCTTGTATTATTGCAGGGGGAAACCATGGCTATGCATTGCGATGACCTAGCCAAGCATAGGGGTACTGCACTGAAATTCAATGTAGCATTGCACTAAAACCTTCCTGCTGTAGAACATTTATTATACCCCTGACCAACGGTTGGGGGTATATAGTAATACCAACGATTCCGTCCGTCCGTCCTTCCGTCCGAAGACAATATTTGTCCGATCGATTACAGAAAAACTATTCATCTCATTTTTAAATTTGGTACATGTCGTCTTCACCCATAGGAGAGGTGCAGTGCGAAGTTTAAAGCGAATTGGTGAATTTTTGAATTTTTGGCGATTTTTTGTATTTTTTAACTTAGTCAAATTCTGAAATTTTTTTGTCCGATCGATTACAGAAAAACTATTCATCTCATCCTTTTCAAATTTGGTACATGTCTTCTTCACCACTAGGAGAGGTGCATTGCAAAATGTAACACGATTTGGTGAATTTTTGAATTTTTGGCGATTATTTATATTTTTGTAATTCATCATAGCTAGAATGAATGAAGCTACTTCTGTGTTGTGATTTGTTGACTTCATCATTTTCTTTTTCATGTAACTTTCATCAAAAGCTACTTCTGTGTTCTTGTTGATTTTACTATTTTATATTTCCACTGGTTATATTTTGGGAAAAGTTAAATTTTCTTTCCTTTCAGCCATAAAGTGCTTTATATCTCTCACTGTGCCTTCAGGGGTGTGCTTCCATGTACCTGTTGTTTAAAGTCACTCGAATGAATCATTATGATGGATTAATTTCCAAAATAAAGTTGAAATCAGTGGTAATAGCAGTAGTGTATTATGTTACCAATACCTTTTCAAGTTACTTTTATTCCTATTTTGACTTAAACCTCCTTTTTTACATGAAGATTGAGACTTGTCCTACCATTTTCACAAACAGTTTAATCTTAGCAATTACATTTCATAGCTTATCAATCCTTAGGTGTGCAAACACCTCTCTCTTTAAGTAAAATAAAAATGTCAAACTTAAACAGTCGGGGGTATTAGTGAGCCACGCTCACTTTTTTGCTTGTTTACAACAGTAGTGGGAAGAACACAAAACATGATGCTTGTCACATCTATTGGCAATAAGAAAACCCAACATGGGTTCTCAGGGTTATCAGGCCAGTGTCTTCATGTCCAGCTTGCCAGAGTTAAAATCACCATGAACGGCCAGAAATCAAAACAAATTAACTTTCTCGGTGTATACCAAACGTCAAGCAGTACAGCATAATATCAACATTAACCAGAAGAGCAAATTAATGTTCAACTATCTTCCATGAAGAACACCTGAAAGAAGGACAATAGTCTCAACTCAATAACCCTCTTTATAGCCTTCTTCACCTGAATCTGCTTCCACTTAATTGCTTTTCCTCAACCATGGCACCAGATCAGCAGACCCCTGAAACCCTGAAACAAGCCAGCATGAATACCACTTCCATCAATCTATGGCCCCCTATCAGTTTCAAGGTATATCACTTATATCATGGCTGTTAGTGTTATTGCAGAAAGAATGCCCACAATGCCATGTGGCTATGCATTGCAGTCAAACCTGCGATCATCAGCTTGAACTAGTAAACCAGGGGTGGTACTGCACTGAAATTCAATATAGAATTGCACTCAAACGTTACAGCATGTAGAATTGTTCTCCACAGCAGATAAAGTTGCCGAGCCCCTGGCGGGATTCCAACCGCGGACACCCTACCCACTGTGCTATCCCACTCCTCACCCCACCCCCATCAGTAACCTCCTGGCTGATGGACAAAACCAACCTACGTTTTAGGCACCTACTCTCCGTCTGAAATCCTTTTCTTTCAGGAGATATACTATTCGTCACATATAATGTGTGCAATGCATGAAGTTCATAATATCATGATGAGATGAGATGAGATCTATAAGTCAAATTCTTTATTTGAGGCAAGTGCTTGATGATGACAACACAAAGTATTGCACAAGCCTTCAATAGATCACAACATTAGGGCTCACAAAATAAATTATCAAAGATTGGTTTTGACTAGCATATTATGAAATACAATTCACATTTACAATATTTATAAACATGTAATACGAGTCCTATGAGTCAGGGTTTCTCTCAACATTATGGTTTTCGTTTGTTTTTCAAGAACATTAGGAATAAACATCAATATTTACACCAGTGTGTCAGATAATTGCTTTAATAGCAGGATCTCTCAGAACCATACACTAGATTCTTATAATATCTTACACGATTAGATTCTCTTAAGGAAGATGAAGGGCTGATTAGATTCTAGTGACCTTGACATTGTTATTTTGTTTTGAAGTATTTATTTAAGGGGATATCTCACTTTAGTGACAATTGCTTGTTTTCATTGATTAAAATGGGGATGGGGGTGGGATAGTGCAATGGTTAGAGTGTGTGGGTTCGAATCCCGCCAGAGGCACGGCAACTTTGTCTGCAGTAGATAACTGACACTGAATTTCAGCACAGTACCACTCATGGTTTGCTAGTTCCAGCCGATGCTTACAGGTTTCACCTCAATGCATACCGACATTGCGTTGTGGGCGTTCTCCCTGGCATAATACTAGCAGCCAGGATATAAATAAAATACTCTTGAAAGCGGCGTTATACCTCAACTTACCTCACCTACAAGGAGATATTGCTTGATCTCCCACAAGCGATTTATCTCCTGAGGAACACAGTTTTAGATGATAAACAAACATCCCTGTAATCCGACACTTATTTATTTGGGCTACTATATCTATATCTATATGTATGTCTATTTCATATGAAATGAGGTGAGGTGATTTAGGGTTCAACGTTGCTATCAAGAGTATTTTACCTTTACCATGTCGACCAGCGATTTTGACGAGATGAAATCCTTCATTGATAAATCTCTCCGTGACCAAACTGCAGAGTTGGGTAAGAAGATGGACTGTATTAATACAGAACTTACTACCATTCAACATAAAACGAACGAAATTTTGAAGTCAGTTGAGCATAATGCCTCCCAAATTGAAGGAAATAGGTCTGAAATTGAAAACTTGAAACGCGAAATAAAACAACTTCGTCAAGAGACCGAAAATAAACTCCTCACCCAGGAATTGTATCATCGCAAGAATAACTTGCTTTGTTACGGAATTCAAGATTCCTTAGACCCGGAGCCCGCATGTCGCGAAATATTCAGACTGCTAGAGGTGCCAAACAGCGAAGACATGAGGTTCGTCAATATCCACCGACTCCCACGTCAGAGTACGAATCCGCGAACAGCAAGCTCACCCAAACCGATAGTCATTAAATTTGTAGAAATGAAAGATCGGCAGCGGATCATAGATGCAAGCTTCAGACGGGGCGCAGTCCTGAGAGAGAGGAAAGTTTCTTTCAGAACCGACTTACCAGTTCCTCTCAAGAAATTTCGCGGGAAACTAGCAGCAAAAGCCTACACTATGCGACAAACTCTGAAATGCCAAACAAGAATTCAGGAGCGAGGACTGGTTATCCAACTTCAGTACAGGAGAAGTGCCAGTCACGCTTGGAAAACCACAACGCTTGAGGAGGATATCGAGAACATAGTTTTCTGAATAATAACTCTCCAGGTATCTCACGTGTGCATGTTATTGTTTTGTTTCTATTATTAGAACTATGATCACGTGGCCTTTTGTTTGACTCTCATTTTCGACACAGCAAAATTAATAATTCTCGCGAGACTCTAGCTATTTTATGTTCTATAATTTTCTCTCATGCATCTACCAACTAAGTTATAACAATCTAAAAACTGAATGTGATTCGCTGAGGATAATACAGTGATATTGCCCAGTACACATGCACTATGCTGTGCCTGTGGCAGTGAGAGGGTTAATGCAGCGTGATGCTGTGACAAGCTGTGTTGGACGTGTAGCTACAATATCTGTGTTGTGCCAGCTACTTACAAGTGTGAAACTCATATTCATATCTTACGATGGACTTTCTTAACAGACTTATGCTTTTGGAAATCGAACTGAAGGTAAATATATGAACAGAACTTTGAACTCTGTATTGATCATATTCATATATTGTGAACGATTTCACGGACATGTTTACCGTGTAAGTTACCTCCCTTTGTTTACTCCATGCAGGAGAACACTGCTCACTATGTATTGTTTGTTGATTTTTTTTCTTCTTATGATCGGCCCTTTGTAACCAAAATCTCTAATCAGGATGGATGGCGGGTATTAGACTGCCACCTTATTTATGTTAACTTTGTGGTACAAATACTTATTTTCTTGTTATTATGAAAAACTTTTCTTTTCAGTAGGTGTATCTCATACAAAAATGACAAATGTAGTGCCTTTCATGACCAATGCTTATTTACTAACCCAAAATGACTAATAAAATTAAAGTAATCTCAGCGAATTGCCGAGGTCTAGCCAATAAAACAAAGCGAAAAGAAATAATGAACTTATGGCGCAAGAAAAAGTATTCTATTATATGTCTTCAAGACATTCATATTAAAAAGGAGGAAGAGAACATAATGAGAAATGAATGGGGGTTCAAGAGTATCATTGCTCCTTATACTTCAAACTCAAGAGGTGTTGCTATATTATTTAATGATAATATTGAATTAGATATACATAAATCTGAAATAGATCCAAATGGAAATTATATAATTTCTGATATTACCATTGAAGGTATCAGGCTTACCCTTGCAACTCTATATGGGCCAAACCAAGATGACCCAGGTTTTTATATATCACTATTTAAAACCATATGTGACTTTCATAATGAATCCGTGATTGTTTGTGGTGATTGGAACCTTGTCATCAATCCTAATATTGATTTAGAAAACTACAAAAATATCAACAACCCAAAAGCTAGAAAGATTGTACTAGATAACATAGACTCAAATAACCTGATAGATATTTGGAGAAACAGAAATTTAGATATTAAAAAATTCACATGGTGGAAAAAAAAACCTAGACAACAAGCTAGATTGGACTTTTTTCTAGTTTCTGAAGACATTTCAAATCTCAGTATAGAAACTTCCATATTACCAGGATACAAATCAGATCATTCAGCTATCTCGCTATCTTTTTCAAATGTTCACAGTAAGGAAAGGGGCAAGGGGTTCTGGAAGTTTAACACTTCTCTTCTTTACAATGAAGATTATAATAAACTTGTGAAAGAAATATTAGAGGAAACCAAAGAAGAATATGCTTTGGATAACACTGATACAAGAAACAGTGATGATCTCCAACTCAAATTTAAGTATTTCGGTTGAGCTTTTTTTGGAAACCTTTCTGATGAAAGTAAGGGGAAAATCAATTTCATTCTCATCATATTTAAAAAAAAATAAAACTGAAAAAACTATTCATCTAGAAAAAGAGATACAAATATTAGAAAATGAAATTAGAGAAAATTTTCAAAGTGTTAATGAAGAGATGTTTGCCAAATTGTCTAAAAATTTGTCAGAACTTGAAAAAATAAGAGAAGAAGAAGAAAAAGGTAGACAAATAAGAAGTCGAATACAGTGGTATGAAGAAGGCGAAAAACCTACATCTTTTTTCTGTAATTTAGAAAACAGAAATTACACTAGTAAACTTATTAATTCTTTAATTAATGAAAGGCAGGAACTTCTGACTGATGGAAAAGCTATTCTTGAAGAACAAGAACACTTTTATCATAAACTATATGCTGTTGATAACATTGAATGTGATACACAAGACATTTTAGACACCATAAACACTCCTTCACTTGATAGTTCCATTGCAGATAAGCTTGATGAACCGATAAATATGAAAGAACTATCTGAAACTGTAAAATCAATGAAAAATAATAAAAGCCCAGGTTTGGACGGCTTTCCAGTTGAATTCTTTAAATGGTTTTGGAAAGATCTTAAATTTTGGATATACAGATATATACAAGAAGTTTTTGAAAAAGACCAGTTATCCTTTACAATTAATAGAGGTGTAATAACTTGTATTCCAAAACAAAACAAAGACAGAAGATATCTGAAAAATTGGCGCCCAATTTCACTTTTGAATACTTTGTACAAAATAATAAGCTCCTGTATTGCTAACAGACTGAAAATGACACTAGATACTCTGATACATCCTGATCAAACAGGGTTTATACCTGGTAGGTGCATTAGCGATAATGTCAGATTGATGTATGATATCATGTATGAACTAAAAAAGAATAACCAATCAGGCCTTTTGATTCTTATTGATTTTGAGAAAGCCTTTGATACAGTATCAAAAGATTTTATGATAAAAGTTCTAAAAAAATTTGGTTTTGGATCCAACATTATAAAATGGATAAATATATTGATGCAAAATGCAACTTCATGTGTTATTCAAAATGGTCATCTTTCCTCTTTCTTTCCAAATGAACGCGGCTGTAGACAAGGCGACCCAGTCTCTCCATATTTATTTATTTTTGTGGCAGAAATCTTAGGAACTATGATAAGGACTAACAAAGATATTAAAGGTATCACACTCAATGATGTAGAATATAGATGTGGACAATATGCTGATGATTCTCAACTTTATCTTGATGGATCTGAAAATAGCCTTAAAGCAGCTCTAGAAACTTTACATAAGTTCTATAAAATGTCTGGCCTTAAAATAAACATTGAAAAAACAAAAGCTATCTGGATTGGATCAATGATTGGAAGCAAAGTAAAACTATGCCCAGAAAGTAGTTTAGATTGGCATGAAGGTGAATTTAACATCCTTGGAATATATCTCAACCCTAAATTGGAAAATTTATGGGTAATCAATACCAGAAAAAGACTAGAAACTATTAACAGACTTCTTGCAGGATGGAAAAAGAGAAAACTAACCTTACAAGGGAAAATTATAGTTTTAAAAACACTTGTGATATCAACTCTAGTCCATATTTTTTCTGTATTGCCTACACCCCCAACAGATTTCATAAACCAATTGAATAATATCCTATTTAATTTTATGTGGGATGGCAAGAGAGACAAAATTAAAAGGGCAACCATTTGTAGAAAATATGAAGAAGGTGGACTTAGAATGACAGATATCAAAGCTTTCATTAATGCACTTAAATTATCATGCCTAAGAAGATATGTAAATAAAAATACAACTAATAATCCAAGTCTATTTCCTTTTAAAAAGATATTTCTTCTCGGGGCACAAATAAATAATCACGTAACAGTTGATAACCCTTTTTGGAATGATGTTTTGGCCCTTTGGAGTAAATATTACAAGAAACAACATGTAATAAATACATCTTCTGTTGAAGAAATATTAGCTGAACCACTATGGTTAAATCATCATTTTCGAAATGGTAACCTTTTAATTGAGAATTGGTTCAATAGAGGCATTCATACAATAAGAGATGTTTGGGGTGATAATTCATTTTTGTCTTTTAATGAACTGAAAAATCTTTATCACATAAGGGGTACAGTCCTTGAATATAACAAGATAATCTTGAACATCCCTAAGATATGGAAAAACACCCTTTTAGCTTATGATACTTGCACACAAAACCTTGTATTGAACCAAACTCTCCAAGATTTACTCTCTCAAAGGAAAGGATGTAGAAATTTCTATGATAACCTTATATCTGATAACACTCCACTTAAAGTTTGTCAGAAATGGGAAAGACAACTAAATTTTGACATTTCATGGACAGTTGTCTTTAAGAAATATAGAAATTGTACTAAGGATGTTAAACTTTTAGACTTTCAATACAGATTCATTAATAGAGCAATTTATACCAGAAAAGAGCTGTTGCAAATGAAAATTATAGACACAAATATATGCTCCTTTTGTAGAAATGAACCAGAAAACCTTGAGCATGTTTTTATTAAATGTAAACATGTACATGAATTTTGGAGAAATGTTGAACACTTTCTGAATCCTCATATTCCAAACATAATTATCTCTAACCTTGATATTTTTTTTTGTAACAGCCCTTTCAACCTTCTGGCATCACACATCATTCTATTAGCCAAAAAATACATTCACATCACCAGTATAAAACAAAATGAATTATTGATTGACAGTTTTATAAAAATTGTTAAGGATGTTATTAAAGTTGAAAACATTATGGCAAGAAAAAATAACAATTTGCCATCATTTCATGCCAAATGGAAATATCTGACCAGTATGTTGTAATTATATCTGCTGTACTTGTTCAGCTGGCCTGTGTATCTTATGGGCGCTTCATGTAAATGTTATATTATATTGATACTGTACAATGTTTTACTGTTTTCAAATGTATATGCCTATGCCTACTGAATTGAATTGAATAAAAATATTAAAAAAAAAAAAAAAAAAAGAGTATTTTACCTTTATCAGGGCGGCCAGTATTGCAGGAGGAATGTCTGCAACACCATTGTGACCATGCAATGCAATGAAACCAGAGGGTAATGTCTGACATTAACAAACCATGGGTACTACTGCACAGAAATCAGTCAAGCATTACACTCATACCACGTATACCAGGGTAATAATGTGTTATGGATTTAGCGCGATATAAGTATCCTCATTATCATTATCATTATCACATGGCAGACAAGGATGCCACGCCTCTAGCAGGATTTAAACTCTTGACCTCTTGATCAAACCCCTAACCACTCGCTGCCTACATATGACTCAAAATAGAGCCATGGGCTTTGTAGTTCATCAGGATTTCATTGATTTATCATCTCTGGTTGAATATCTATTTTATCTCAAGTAGTAAATTGTTAACAAGCAAAAAAATAGGTTTTTAGATTGTGACCCCTGTGACCCACATTTGGTCAGGGTCACAAAATCTACAATTTAGAATCCTCATTGGCCAAGGAGTCTGCACACAACATTTCAGCTTTCTAGAGCTGTTCATACTTGAGAAGAAGATGAAAATAGGTTTTTAGGTCATGACCCCTGTGACCCACAATGTTATTCATGTTACTTGCATATCAATATGAAATAGCAGTAGCTTTACTGACAAAGCAAAGTTGAATAATAAATAATAATGTTAAGCAACCTTGTAGTAGTAATTAAAGAGAGGGTTCTATTGGAGTATCCAGCGTTTTGTTTCTTGTTCATTACTTGAGAAAAGTGCTGAATTATTTACTAATTTTAGAATGTTTTCAATACAAAACATACATATTGATAGAACAAATATCAAATTGCCAAATCTATAGACATCAAAATATTATCCTCAGTAATATGTTTGAACTGTATTCAGTTTTAATCATGCATTGATTTATGTCTATATATATATATAAATATATTGTACAGGAATGTCCTTTAAAAATTCATTTCCACAAAATTGCCAGACAGAACTCTCCCTTTAATCAATGGGCCTCCAGCACTGTTTCATCAGATTCAGAAGTACAGACTGGGCGTGTTCGATCAGTGTGCATCTTCATGTGCTTTTCATACACATCAAAAGCAGAAAATATTTTACCACAATCAGTACAAATATGATAATCGGTTGAACGTTCTCGAGCGTGGATTTTCATGTGCCTTTGGAGATTTCGGGGTTCTACAAAAGATTTCCCACACTTGGTACACTCATATGGTTTTTCTCCTGTGTGTGTTTTCATATGTCGTTTCAAAATGTCATTCCAAGAAAATGCTTTCCCACACACGGTACACTCGTATGGTTTTTCTCCAGTATGACTTCTCATGTGTCTCTGAAGGGCGCTTGATACTGCAAATGTCTTCTCGCACTCACTACACTCATAGGCTTTGTCTCCAGTGTGGATCTTCACATGGTTCTGAAGGATAGTCAGTGTTGAGAAGAATTTACCACATTCAGTACAATTAAACGGTTTCTCTCCCGTATGGGTTCTCATGTGATTCTCCAGGCTCCTCGACACTATGAACGTTTTACTGCACTCGCTACACTCGAACGGTCTCACGCCGCTGTGGATCTTGAGATGGTTCTGCAGGCTGCTCTGTAGAGTAAATGTCTTACCACAATCACTGCATCCATAGGGCCGGTCCCCTGTGTGCATCTTCATATGGTTCTCCAGGCTTCTCATCTCACTGCATTTCTTACCACAAACTTCACACTCGAACATCTTCTCTCTCGTATGAATCTTCATGTGGCTTTGCAGAACACTTAAGAATGTGAATCCTTTCTCACACACTGTACATTTGAATGGTCTCTCTCCAGTGTGAATCATCATATGTCTTTGTAAGCTGTTTAATACTCCAAATGTTTTACCACACTCCTTACATTCATATGGTTTCTCTCCCGGGCGAATTTCAACTTTTGGTTTCTTCTTTTTAGTGTGAACCTTCATATGCCTCTGCATGTTAGTCGACTGTGTAAATGATTTTCCACAATGGGTACATTGATATGGTTTCTCTCCAGTATGAGTTCTCATGTGGCTCTGTAAGTGACCAGTTTGTGTAAATGTTCTACCACACTCACTACATTTGTACGGTTTCTCTCCAGTGTGAGTTTTCATATGATGTTGCAGACTACCTGCTTCAGAAAATGATTTTTCACAAACTGAACATGTAAATGGTTTTTCTCCTGTGTGTGTTCTCATGTGTCTCATCAAGTCACTTGATTGTGCAAATGCTTTTCCACACTCACTACACTCATACTTTTTATCATTTCCGCATACTTTTGTTTGCCCCTCAGCGGAATTTAACGTGCTGTGAGTAGCTTCACACTCACTACATATTGTTCTGCCACTGATAACATTCTCTGAACACTGGTCCATCAATGTCTTGTTACAGACATAACATGTATTTGAAGATCCCTGTAAATGTATATTCATGTGACTGTGGAGAAGTTCAGAACATGTAAACACTTCTCCGCACTCAGAGCAGATGTACAGCTTCTGTTCTTGCTCTTCCATCTCATCCTCTATTTTGCCATGATCACTGTCAGAAGACTCATCTTTATTAGTTCCTGTCTTTGCCTCACTTTCTTTGCATCCCAAGTCAGAACTCATGATGAAGATATAAATGTCTCAACGGTTGGGTTTGTAGTCTCATTCATGTCTTGTAATATATATTAAGATCAAATTATGATCTTCTTGGATCTGAAATATATATACAGAATGTGATTGTGATTGTCAAAATATTGATCCGAAACTAAAATATTTTATAACATTATTTAAATACCAACATGTTTTGTTTTACATCTAATACCAAGGACTAATATTATATCATGTAAGTCATTGATAATACTTATCCTCTTAATGAGATAAAATTAATTACTTATTTTTTAAAGAACACACTGAAAACTGCATGTTTCAATAGACAATTGTCTGATAAAAGAATGGACATTTGAAAAAAAATGTTTGTAGGCCTATATTGATAAATGCTTGTGTTCTGATTAAATTACTATATCAACCATCATAACATTAATTTAAAAGCAATCATCTAGAAGTCAGTAATACAAAAAGAAAATTTAAAAATGTTATAAAATGTCTATGTTATCCATAATATTTTTTTGAAAATCTGACAGTAGTGAACAGTACTGTAGTGAAGTACTTGACACTTGTCACTCAGTGTTTATAGTTGTCTTGTCTTGATTTCTATTATCATAATCAGATGATAGCATATTATATATCACCATTCAAGCTCCGAAAAGCAAAGTAAGCTATAAAATTCAATCTTGATGTCAAGATGTTTCTGGTTTGGACACGTGTTATTGTAAATATGTTTAGAAAATGACGACAACAATTATTTACCGGATAATAAATCGGCGATTGACGCCATCTTTGTATTGACATTGGGCAGAGCTTAGTCTGATCATCACGAAACGGCATTTTCCGAATGCTAAACTAGTTCTCAAATGGAGTTACGCGAAACATTTTGCGATGGAAGTAAAATGAAATGGATCTTGGATCAAATTTGTTTTGTAGTAGAGTAAATGAGTAGATCCCTCAGGCCTCAACATTTTGGAAGTTGTTTAAACAGAATCTATGCCTTTGTTATCTATAAGTTTAAAACTTTTTAGCGGCAAATTTAGACATTGTCAGTGACCGACAGAGAAAATATCGTCTTATGTATCCGGCATATACAGTTATATTTGTTGTGTACACCACCATATATAAGCCATATAGTAGGCCTATTATGTATTATTATATAATTAGTAATGAAATATATGATTATATAATGAAAATATAAGCTGTATTTGCACAAAAGCAGTAGAAAGTCATATTTTCACTGGATTCAACAGATTATTTTTGTAAAACATTGTCCTGTTTGATATAGACTTACGTTAGTGTAATTATTTTCTCACGGCATTTATCGTCACCTATAGCGCAACTTACCCAATATACCCAGACAAGACTGCTCTAACCTTTCGATAACCGCCCGGCGATTATTAATTTCAAACACCGATTTGACCCGGCGATTATTCTAGGCAGGCGATTATTTTTACGAAGCCATAATATATAACAAATATTGCAGTATGTTTTAAATTATGAATATTGTAAACGAAGTGCATTTAATGAAGTTAAAATTCGCATGAATTTAATATGCTTATGCCGGAATTATTTTTGAGTTCGGGTGTGTAGCATAATAGTTTTTGTTTTATTTTCAGAAAACATTGTGTCAAGTTAAGATTCTAAATAATGGCCAGAAAAACAGCCCATTTTACAGAACATAAAGGCAGACGGATAGACTAAAAGATTCTATTTCAGAATAAAACAATTGTCCAAAAGTACATACATTCCAAACGAAACGTCACAAAATGTTCAACATAGTCCAAAACAAACATATGTTTCTTAAAGAACTATCAAACATTTCACTCTTCATGATGTGATACTTTCATTTTTACACTTGTTCAAACACTGAAATCGCTGTTTCAAGAGATTCGGCTTCGGATTAAGAGGTTCAGTGTTCGAATCCCGCCAGGGGCATGGCAAATTTGTCATCAGTAGAGAACTGTTCTACACGCAGTAAGGTTTTGGTGCAATGCTACTCTGAATTTCAGCGTAGTACCACCCATGGTTCGCCAGTTCCAGCCGATGCTCGCAGGTTTCACCGCAATGTATAGCCACATGCCGTTGCGGGCTTTCTCCCTGCAATAATACTGGTAGCCGCGATATAAGTGTAATACTTTTGAAAGCGGCGTTAAACCCCAACTCACCTCACCTCACACTTTATTCAACTTATACAAAGCATAAGATACGATATTAAAACACAAACCTTAATATAAAGATTATGAAGAGACATCGACACTAGATTACTTTCCTTATTTCCCACGATTCATTACACTTTCTACACGACCAGGATACGGTAGTACTATTAACAACAGCTTGATGTATTTAAGAGCAAAGGTTAAATCCAAAGCCATCACGACAGAGACAGTAATTTATGTACCATCTCGCTAAATGCATTTCTTCAAACTCCAAACATCGCTTTACCGGGCTAACTGAGGACATTTGCGGTTCGTCACCTGTCAAGTCGTACAACGAGGAAACGCGTGACGTCATACTATCTGTATCCTCTTATGACGTCATAATCGGTATATAAGTAATTGGCCCAGGATCATGTACTTGGAACCTTTCAAGTATAAAACCATCCTCAATAGGCTTACTTTAGATATCACCCTTTTAAAATTTACTAACGCAGAGGACTACCAAATGTAAGTAATATTTTCTATCTGTTGTACACCAAGCATGATGATAAACATTCACACTATACATGTTCCACATTTAAATAAAGTAATTTATTTGTCTTTAATAATATAATCGCTTATTTAGAATGACTAACCTCCCAGATTTCAGTCAAACCGATTTAACCTTATGTCAACACGAAATATACCAATTGGAAAAAACAAGGATATCTACGAATGATCAACTTCTTTATTTAATAAATGTTAGTTAAAGAAGTTTTTCATCTATAGACATCACTGCCTTCTCTGTAGTGACAGCTTCTATAGAATGTCTCATGCAACAGTCCATGGCAACTGAAAGAAATGCATTACGTTTTAAAGGGGCAGTAGCACGTTTTTCGCTCAAATAAGTCGATGAAATGTATTTGAAAAGTAGTGTCACCAATAGTAAAACACTCTTCTCTCTTCGGAAAATCAAGTTGAAAAATAAGTGTACATGGTTCTATAAAGCCATGGGAATCATTTTTGTCATTCGAAATATTAAAATGTGTTCACAATAAAATGGCCGCCATGCAATTTTTGCTTTATACGCAACACCGTTATTACCACTACGGATAATTAGTTTGTGTAATAAGATGTTTAACCCACTAAAGTTAATATAAATGACATAAACTATCATTATAAATGGGAAATTTGAAAATATCAAATTTGCCAAAAAACGTGCTACTGCCCCTTTAAGAGAAGGGATGCAAAACTATGAGTTCTTTGAGAGGCACTGAGTGCTGCATTCACTGCAATAAAGAAGTTGCCGATCCATGCATCTTGCTTTTTCTTCGAAACTAATGAGATTATGATTTATTAATTCCTTCAAAATATCAAGTAAATCGTCATGGTTTGTCAACACATTGTATTAACATGTAATTGTTTCTTATCACATGAATTGTGAAATCAACAAAGGGGACAGTGCTCATTTAACCTTTCATTGTTATTTAGCACCGTTTGAATTGAAAAGGAAAATATATCATATCTAAATTAATTTCGATACTACCCTTCAATACTGCATTTTTCATTTTCAATGTTAATACTTTTTAATACTTTGAAACAGTAAAAAATCTGAACCAATTCTATAGTCCTTTTCGTTTGAATGAAGCCTCTTAAAGGTAGAGCAGATATACATGTACGGGATGGTCATAAAGAGAAAATTTGATATTGAATTAAAAATGTTGTTATATCATACACATCTGAATGCATTGTTAATGCATGTTTGTCGTGTTTAATTCAGTATAAATAAGAAACTGTCTATTATTTTTTATTTGAAAAGAACATGCAAATTGTTCAGTGAAGGCATTGATGATTGTACCTTTATAATCAGCATGATACTACTTTCCTCATGACAGATGATGCATACAATGTTGGTGACGTGTACACTGATGATGTCTCTTGTTTCCTTGTCTAACTGTCACAACACAAAGCTTACACCAGGTAAGACATTTCGTTATACAACACGGTATATACTCATAACCGTGGTATTTTACTTCCGCACCTTACTTTCCTTGTTCTAGTCGAGATCGGGTCCTCGGATCATATCGTTTTATATCGTTATTTCCTTCTGCAACCCCATACCTTTTGAAATTTGAGTTCTTTTGGAGGTTGGATTTCACGGGGTATGATTGTCTTGTCACCCCCTTTCCCCAGGTTGTTGTATTCAAGATGCGGCACCTCCATTAATATTACCGGGAACCCGTTTTGCTCAGGAACCATTAGTGCTGTTCAACCCCTACGTGAATAAAATAAACAAATCATTTAATAGGAACAAAGAAACTCGCTTGGCTATCGAATTATTGTTGATTTAGATTGGCCAATAAATTTACATTTAAGACAATTGCAATTAACAAAATGTGTTTTTGTCCCTAATCTAATTTAATAATAAAAGTCACATCATGTGAACAACAAGAAGAAACCCAGGGTGTTCAAATCATTACGTCGATAAAACTTCTCTGTAGTTAAATGTTTACTGTTAGCAATTATAGTCTGTGTTTGTTTATAAAGATTTTTCATTACTGATATGAAAGAAAGCAGTGGAAATCTCTTCAAAGCCACAGGGACTGGTATTTCTGAAAACAAACTGTTCCTAGGTTCAATACTACGATGCGATATACCTATACTTATAAATAAAGAGAGACACCATTTTGGCAAAAAATCGTGTTTGAAGTGTCATAACTTTAGAAATAATGGACCGATTGTGTTGATGTTTGTTTTAATCGAACAAGTAATCACTGTGCTTTAATTCTACAATGTGTTTTAGGTGTACAAAGTGTGTTAACGTTTTGAAATTTGGACTTGATTGGACAGGGGGTAAAATTGGCATTGCATCCCTTTCTTTATGTATAAGTAAAGGTATATCGCATCGTAGTAGTGGACTTAGGAACTGTTTGTTTTCAGCAATACAAGCCCCTGTGTTCAAAGCAAAATTTAGTAACTCAAACATTTTCAAATTAGCAAATTTTATAACAAATTTATAACTAAAACATTGTAAAAAAAAACACATTAGGATAGCAGAGATATTCAGTCTTATTAAAATCAGACCGTAATAAGTTGACTAGGCCAACTCATTTTAATGAAATTGCCGATATATTCTATATCAACACAGCACACTCATCACATGGGAGATAACTCTTCACTGGTATATTCCTTTCTCTTTTTTTGTCGCAAACACTTATAACACAGTCATATTCCTTCATAATTTATAACAATCACTTTAAGTATATATGTGAAAATAACAAGTTGTTTGTCTTTTGAATTCAGTTAAATTGTTACAGTTTATGTGAAGAAGCCTTTTTTTAACATTAAAAAAGCTAACATCTTTTTTATTTTAAAACTTTATCTTTAATCTTAATCTTTTATGTTCGTTGCACAATATATATATTTTTTTATCGCTATTCTCTACAAAGACTCGCTGACAATTTCAAATCATGTGACAAAACTTAATTATGACAGTGTCCATTATAAGAAAATGTTATAAATTCGTTATTCAGGTTTCGGAGGATACAGAAGACAGAGAGATGGAGTGTTAACAGCGTGGTATACTCGTGATACAGGGACAGTGACCCCAGCACAGACTGCACGTGCCGCGGGTACAACGTGGACTACACGTGACACACGAACAGGGTATCGCGCATCACCGGAAGCACGGTCAACAAGGCAACCAAATATACAAGATATTTCACGACTGGAAATGTTATTGTACAGTTACCTTTCTAGGTCAGAACTTTATTCTCACCCAATGTCCTGGTATACAAGAGAACGCATCAGGAGGCTCTATGATTTAGTAAGACGTTATAGATTACACCGGTTACACACAAGACCCCTGGGAACACGTCAAGATTTAACTTACTCCCTTGACGGCGACTATAACCTTAGTCATAACCGACATCATCCCAAAGTTAATCCTACCCAAAACCCCATCTCTAGTTATACAGATCCTCTCTGTAACACCTCAACAACTTCCACAACGACGACAACTCCACCACCATCAAGAGGAGTCTCGCATAAATCTAACGTAAGAGATCCGCTGATTGACAGCTCAAGGCAAACTTTCCAAACAGTCGGCCTCGGCTTTCAAAGCAATGGGGATCAAGAAATTAGTATGAATAGACAACAAGCAGTGACGGATGTCAGCAAACACCAGGCTGGACCCAGGCAGTCACAACTTGAAAACAAATCGATGGAACCAATACTGCTGAACACTATGAGTACATCTTCTCCACCACCTCACACAAGAGCTACACCGACTTTGAGCGTTGGAAAAGGTTCCAACCATGTTGTGTTCAGTGAACATGGTGGAACAATGGACCCGTTGTGGAAGGAGAAGTCTGATACTCTCCCTAGAGCTGAATCAACAACATCACCCTCGTCTGTAAATCCTAAAAGAAATGGACGTTTGTCAACAGTTCAATCAAATCTCTTATCAGTTTCTGTCCTTAACCACGGCTCTGGTAGCTCATCCTTTATTATAGACTCGGGATCGAACCCAATAACATCACCACTTCCTGTCTTAAACCACGGGTCTAACCCACCAGCCACACATTTGCCCATCTTACAACATGACCCTAACCCACCAACCACACATTTACCCGTCTTACAACATGACCCTAACCCACCAACCACACATTTTCCCGTCTTACAACATGACCCTAATCCACCAACCACACATTTTCCCTTCTTACAACATGACCCTAACCCACCAACCACACACTTTCCCTTCTTACAACATGACCGTAACCCACCAACCACACATTTTCCCGTCTTACAACATGCCCCTAACCCACCAACCACACACTTTCCCGTCTTACAACACGACCCTCACCCAACAACCACACATTTTCCCTTCTTACAACATGACCCTAACCCACCAACCACACATTTTCCCACTTTACAACATGACTCTAACCCACCAACCACACATTTTTCCACTTTACAAAATGACTCTAACCCACCAACCACACAGTTGCCCGTCTTGCAACATGACTCTAACACACCAACCACACAGTTGCCCGTCTTACAACATGACCCTAACCCACCAACCACACGTTTACCCGTCTTACAACATGACCCTAACGCACCAACCACACATTTACCCGTCTTACAACATGACCCTAACCCACCAACCACACAGTTGCCCGTCTTACAACATGACCTTAATCCACCAACCACACATTTACCCGTCTTACAACATGACTCTAACCCACCAACCACACAGTTGCCCGTCTTACAACATGACCTTAACCCACCAACCACACCACTCCCTGTATTAAACCATGTTTTTAATCCAACCAACCCTACCTCTTCAAAGCTGCAACCAATAAATGCCCAAGTGACTTTAGATCACAAGCAGCCAGGAGCCATTGACATTTCCTCACCCACAGCTAATCCTCCTGTGTTCGGTACAACCGTAGTCAGAAGGAGAGTGGTAGTTCAGCTGGACGGGTCCACTAACAGTGACAGGGGTTCCAACATAGAGGCAGGAGGAAGTCATCAGCATCGTCTTGAAGAGATACGTCACAACCAACCCAGCTCTACAAAGAGTCCAGTCATTCAACAAAACCCTAGTCTGCCCACATCTACTACTGGTCCTTCTGTTATTGAGAATGTTCAAAACAGAAGAACGATCATTCGTTTGGACAACGGAAAGCTCGTGTCAAAAGTTGCGTCAACGAGAAGTGAACTTGATCAAACACAAGTGTCAGGTTTGCCTTCATCTACAGTGGTTCCTCCTGTTACAGAGAAGGTTCAACGACGACTCATAGTTCAGTTTGATGCCAGGGTTGATAACGGAACTCTTGAGTCAAAGTTGGCGTCAATAAGAAGTGGTCAGCAAGTGAACCATACATCACATACTTCGGACCATACATCACACAACCCGGGCCATACAGCATCCCGTTTTCCAATTGGACAATTTGAAGGAGGTTCAACATCCACAGATGATGCCCCAACCACTGCGACTGGGCCACGTTCGGTGATACCCTTTGGTTCTAACTTTGAAAACGAGAGTTTAGGCTCGACCCTGGACGAACCAGCACCCAAACTTGACCTGACCCAGTGGCCCTTTATGGCGGAGAGAATGAACCAGCTGCGGGAACGATTGGGGTTGAATGGTTGAAGTTGACATCATTTAAAGGCGCTGTAGCACGTTTTTTTTCAAATTTTATTTTTTCAAATTTCTCATTTATAATGATAGTTTATGTCATTTATATTTACTTTAGAGGGTAAAACATCTTATTACACAAACCAATTGTCCGTAGTGGTAATAACGGTGTTGTGTATAAAGCCAAAATTGCATGGCGGCCATTTTATTGTGAACACATTTTATTATTTCGATTGACGAAAACGATTCCCATGGCTTTACGGAACTATGTACACCCATTTGTAACTTGATTTTCCGAAGAGAGAAGGGTGTTTTACTATTGTTGACATTATTTTTCAAATACATTTCATCGACTTATTTCAGCGAAAAAACGTGCTACAGCGCCTTTAATGCAATTTTCAGGGTAAGATCTACCCGGTGTATACAGAACAGAATGTTTGCATCCATGCCGGACATACGTAAATCCACGTGTACATTTCATCATTAGACATTTATGAACATAGCAATTGCCTTGTAACACGCGTTCTAAACGTTTATGTATATATTTGAACTAATGACAACAGTCAGTTCTTAATTTATATTTGAAGGTATATATTTTGTAGAATTTTACACTTTGCTTTGGTGTGTGCTTTCGATCAAATATATACCCTTTCCCTTGATATTTTCGGATTCTGAATTAAACTCAAAGATTCATTGTCAACGTCTAGTGTGAACTGCACCAACTAATGTTTTTGGTTCAACTGTTATGTTGCAATTGTATTGTCTTTTTAGACATGTTTCAGTGTTGTATTATAATACATGTATGATAAGATGTCCATGTTTTAAATTATTGCCAATGTGACCGTCAATACTGATATAAACGCCTTCTTCTTCCCTTTCTTCTTTATCTTTTCTTGATCAAACCACCCCCTGCGTTCTGTTTCAGCGTTTACTTATGATAGAAGATTGGAAGCAAAGCAATACACAACATATGAATAAAGTTTATTTGAAATAGACAGAAATCAAATATTACAATAATTCAAAACTTTGTACATCAAACTTTTTTTTTTTTTAAATCAGTTAAAATAATTTAATTTAATGAGAGTAGATGCAGAACAATGCTGAAAATAGCACTTTAAATGTGTGTGACGTCATTCTTCTGTCGTGTAGCCTGATTGCAACCTGGAATATAAAGTGTAACAATATATAAGAAATGGTAAAAATTGTTTCAGAAATGTACAAAACAAATAACCACAATTTTCTTAGATTTTTTCTTATATAAATGGATTACATTTATCTTTCTATAAGCGATACATTAATGTCAAAAGTGATGCCTGTCCATGTTGTTTATTGTGATTGTACGGCCTCTTCTTATCTGGTTTAACCAAACATTGCAATGATTCTAACAGTAACCTGAGACAACTTGATTCCTCACATACTTGAAAAACAGTATTTAAGGATATAAATTATACAAGTTTTGAAATGATGACTTATGATGATATATTTATTCAATAGCATACTTTCACAATATCAACAATAAAACTTCAAATAGTCCTCACTCGTTTTGTCAACTATATATAGAGTAAGGGATGTCCTGACTGGAACACTATCCAGTGTATGATAAAAGTAGATATTTTAAAACTGAAGGGACATATAGAGTGGAAATGTTATTGTAAACAAAATGTTTTTATGTTCTCCCTTGTTTTTTCGTCAAGCGAGCGAGTCAGTCTGGGCTCCGTACCATAACAGCGAGCGCTTATAATCGCTCATTGATTGCTCAATGTAGCGCTCAAGTAGCGCTCATTCTCTCTTGAACGACACGGTGCAAAACCTCAAAGTTCGCTCGCTTTGCTACGTAGCGCTACATTGAGCAATCGCGGTCAAGAGAGTTTTAAAAGTAATCGCTAATTGAGAGATTACTTTGAAACCTCTCTTGAACACGGCCCAGGTTCACCAGGCCCTGTTCAATAAGCGTTTACAAGTAATCGCTCAATGTGCGATTACTATTAAACCTCTCTTGAACGCGATTGCTCAATGTAGCGCTATGTAGCAAAGGGAACAAGCCTCGAGGCATCGCTCCGTGTCGTTCAGGAGGAAATGAGCGCTCAATTCGCTCAAGTGAGCGATTATAATCGCTCACTGTTATGGATCTGACGGCTGACGAAGGGACAAGGAGAGTCGTATAGAAATGACAGGATGAGTTCAGGGCACTGTAATAAAACACCAGACTGCCTGATGTAGACTAATGTCTAGATGAGGTCTCTGAAGGTTATCGTTTATATATGTAGCAGATACGCATTACATGTCCTTTGTCTATCTGTCGTTCAGTCAACCATATCTCTGCAAGTTTAAAAGGAGATAATAATTTAGAGACGTTCAACATGCAAGTACCAAGTTTCATCTTACAAACAATATATCAAACAGATTTTGTGATAACATTTAAAACCTGTTTTGCAATGAGCACTGTGTGGTCATGGAGGTTTTCAAGTAATCAGTATTGGCTCATTAATGAGAGCTGTATACTGTGTAGTTGGTGTGGAAACATTAGGGCATTATTTTGTCAATGTCCGGTCACATCTACAGTCAGCATGACACACGCAATCGCCTGTGTGATAAATGACAATGAAAGTGTCAAACAAAAATCTGTTTTCGATTCTTATAAAAAATTCGGCAGTTTTTTTCTAGTAATCTCATTTCATGTATTAAGCGTCTAAGACGCACCTACCACTATATTGCCTCGTGGAATCATCTCATCCTCTGTTGACCTCTACATCCCTTTCCCGGCTTCGCCTACCGCGGACAACAGTCTGGCCATAGCACTCTCCTTCATCAGGTCTCCGCGCACCTGTTTTTCTGGGTGGTTCTGTTGTCTCATCCAGATGGGACTCAGTACCTCGGCAAGTCTCCGGGTGAGTTCCAGGTTGAGGACAGAGCGCCTTGTACCTGCAGGGGATACTTGATGTACACTGATACTGGAAACATTGTATTGCGTACATTACCATATGTACTTGACACTGGAAGCTGGGAAACATCTCAACAAGCTCCCTAGAAACCTCAGATGGGATTGTCATGTACTGTCATAAACTCATGGGATCCACAGTGCATTTTGAACAATTTTAATACTGGGAGTAACCTCGGTTGATGATATGATTTCTTGGAAATACACAATGAACAAATCATCGTGTTCTTGTAATTCGGAAATATTTCATAGGACATACTTGGGTTATAAGAATCAGCTCCGCCTTAAGAAAGTTGCGCATTTAAAAACCAGGACATGAATGTCGAGGCCTTGTGGTCGTCTGGTAAGCTGTTGGTACAGACAGTGCTGGCGATAGTTGCTTAACTCTGAGGGTGTTAGTTCGAATCCAACAAAGGCCCGGCCCGAAAATGTATAATAATTTGTACTATTGAAGGTAGTGTTATCCCAAATGGAACAATGTTATATGGATATCATATATTGACCATACTGAGTTTATGAAAACAGACCTTTATGAACAGTTAAATACGGTACTGACGTCAAGAAACCCGTAAACCTAATATTGATGACACAAGGGCTGTTAAATGCACTCCCCGTAATAATAATTAATTAAATATGGCATTTGAACATGGTTCCATAAGCTTGTATCAAGGATGTCGACTATTCCTGCAAAGTGACCGTCAGAGTGTGAACATGGAGCTTTACTCTATAGATTTCTATTGGGAGTGTTTATATTTACAATATACCGGAAGTGCCTTGAAAAGGAATCGGGCACAGTGGATACAATGGATAAATGGGATGCACGGGATGCCCTTGGTGCAAATGAACATTCAAAGTGCATGTTGTGTTATGCGAGGTATAGGAATTAAAGCACATACTATGTTGGAGATCTTATAGACACAGAAGTTCTGCAAGAAACAAAAATGAATTTGAACTCTTGGGATTCGTTACCGTTGAACCATGTTGCTACGACTGACTACCGGGATCATTGGTAATGTAGGCTCATCTTAAAAAATTACAATTTGATTTTCTTCGAGACGTGTTGTGGTCTAGTTACTGTTGGGATACTTACGACCAGTCTGTGGTGTATCAACGCTTGGAACAGCCACTGTAAGAAATAACAATAACGTAAACATTATGAAATATGATAACAGAACGTTATATTAGCTTGAATTTTTAAATATGTGTTCAAATGTTGTCTAAATCAATTAATGTTTCAATACAATAACCAGCCAATGGCCTGATTCGATCAATATTGGCAGTGTTCGACTGAGACGATGGTAAGTTATCAACACTTATGGGGTCTCTGGCAAGAGGTATATTTTTCTATGGCCTCAGTACCTCTCTTAGCACTTCACTTTTTGCACCATATAATACTTATCTCATATCACTTCCACTGTCTTTCTATTTTGTTGTTGTTAACTTTAATATTGTCACATGGATAACACCTGCAATGTTGCCTTGTCGACAATATCCAATGTACCGTTTTTTCTGCAAAACAATGGTTTGAAAAAAAACCCAAAACAAAACAAAACTTAATGGGACAGAAGCACGTTTTTTCGCTCAAATAAATTGATGAAATGTATTTGAAAAATAATTTTACCAATGTAAAACATCCTTCTCTCTTCGGAAAATAAAGTTTAAAATGAGTGTACATGTTTCGGTAAACCCATGGGAATCGTTTTTGAAATACCAAATAATAAATTGTGTTCACAACAAAATGGCCGCCATGCAATTTTTGCTTTATACGCAACAGACCACTGCAGATAATTGGTTTGTGTAATCAGATGTGTTACCCTCTATAGTTAATTTAAATCACATAATCTAACATTATAAATGGAAAATTTGAAAAAAAATGTTTTACTGCCCCATTAATAGTGAACTCAATTCAGATAAACGAAATCGAAGTCGGGAAAACAGGGCTCCGTTCCATAACAGCGAGCGCTTATAATCGCTCATTGATCGCTCGATGTAGCGCTCAATGTAGCGCTCAATGTAGCGCGTTCTCTCCTGAACGACACGGTGCGATTCCTCGAGGTTTGCTCCCCTTGCTACGTAGCGCTACATTAAGCAATCGCGTTCAAGAGAGGTTTATAATTGAGCGATTACTTTGAAACCTCTCTTGAACATGGCCTTAATACCTGGAAGAAACCTGAAGAAGACTGACCATGTTCAGGGAAGAGCGAGGCCAGGTAGAGAGGGTAGTTGTTCACCCTGTCGCTGTAGTCTCGGAGGGAGGACTGGAGGAGGTACTGGAGGTCATCGTGGGTCAGGGGGGTTCCGTTAGTCTGGTGGTGGCGGGGCTGTCTGTATCTAGGCTTGGCTCCTGTAATGGGAGCTGCCCATACTGCCAACAGCGCCGCCGTGATCAGTACACACTTCATAGCTCTTCTGCAAGAGTTGAAATAATAAAATTGACCACTTTGTGTGGTAAAAACTTTTAGGTCATGTCAAGGTGGTAAACAAGACCACCACAATCAGTACACATTTCATAGCTCTTCTGCAAGAATCGAACAATTACCAATTTACCATTTTGTACGGTAAAGATTTAGGACTTCTCCAGGGAGTAAGCAAAACAACCGTGATCAGTACAATCTTAATAGCTCTTCTGTAGGAGTAAAACGTTAATGCCATCAACGTTATCTATCCATAGATATATGTTGTCCTTTAAGAGCAAAACGTAATATTATTACTAATTTTGTACGGCAAAAACTTTACACATGCCCGGAGAGTAAAAGGGGCTGTCCAATAAATGTAGGTAGGTCAAGGCTACTGCGTGCGCTAGGTATATTGAACCCTAAGAACATTTTTTACTTCGATGTTTTTTTACTAATTAAAAGTATTGTCAATTTAATCAGAATCAGATCTGGTAAACCTCCCTCCATTGACTACTCATCCTCTCCATTCAGAGGTTACTAGGGAAGACATGACTTGAGTAACCTCTGTGATGAGAGAATGCTGCCTACTATGAATAGGGCCCATATTCTCGAAATGTTCGCAGCCTTGAAGGTGCCTCCACTGTGTTTCATAAAAAAATCACTCAGCTTACATATTCACCCCCAATCGCCAAATATATCATAATTACTATTTTCAAATCAAAATCGAGTAACATTATAATGCATGTGAAGAAATCGAAACTGCACGTACCATTTGCACAGTAGTTATATGACCCATTAAACATTATCAACCAAAATATGTTATTTTGCCTGTTTTAAATAAGATTCCAAAATTACGTTTGACTCATGGCGCGCGTCAATCGCGATGCAGTGTCCGGTTTTCGATCAAACATCACGACTTTTACCTTCATGTCGTCAATATACTGTGTCGACTATGACCAAAATGGTAGATTTCGGTAACAGTCGGCACTTCTCGATAAAATAACCCCATTTATAACGTTTGGAAAAAATTTACCCTCACCAACACAATGGACGTACCTTTAAACATTCTTACTTCGATCGTCGCCCATGTATATAAGAATGGGCTTAAGAAGTTCGTAGGGCTACGAACGTTTTGCGAATAAGGGCCCTTGGCACTTGTTGTTTTTTTTATATTTTTTTGCAGTTTTAGAGGAATCCAAAAGGAAAAGTTTTGAGATTCTCTATGGAGTTTATATACTGACACAAAAAGTGTAATTATGCATTCTTAATGGAGACGTGAAAGCGAAGGCTAGATTATGGATTGCTTTCCACTTGAACATAAGTGGAAACGGACATTATTCAACACACATCTACAAGATGTCTTAAAATTAAAGAGATCAACTTGGAAAGGAGGAACTCAAAGCACAACGTGATTTGATTTGAGTCTGGTAATTCCTACGAAGGCAAATACTTGCAAGGAAGAACAGCTACACAATGTGTGATACACGCGTGTTCTGTACAACAGTGAATGATGAATACACATGGCGAAATTGAGTCATGTATTTCGATTTGTACTGCTGGTCAGAGCAGAAACGTTTATAACAACTAGATTGCCAAACGTATCTCTAACAGATTGATGACATGGCGAATGCTGAGATGGATCAACGAGAAGGCAATGGTAACCCTTTCCATTAAAGGGGCAGTAGCACGTTTTTTCGTTCAAATAAGTTGATGAAATGTATTTGAATAATAATGTCACTAATAGTAAATCACCGTTCTCTCTTCGGAAAATCAAGTTAAAACATGAGTGTACATGGTTTCGTAAAGCCAGGGGAATAATTTTTGACATTAAAAATAATAAAATGTGTTCACAATAAAATGGCCGCCATGCAATTTTGGCTTTATACGCAACATCGTTATTACCACTACGGATAATTGGTTTGTGTAATAAGATGTTTTACCCTCTAAAGTAAATATAAAAGACATAAACTATCATTATAAATGGTAAATTGGAAAAAATAAAATTTGAAAAAAAAAACCGTGCTGCTGCCCCTTTAATTTTAATCAAAAAGCGTAAAAAATGTGTTTGAGATTTTAATGTCTGCATGCAACATTTAATCAATAAACCATGACATGAGAACCAGAATGTTCTTAGTGACCGTTATAGCCTCTTAAAGATCATAAATGGAAAAATGCAAAACAGCTACAGCCCCTTTAATGACAAATATTTTTCATACTAAAAAAAGCATTGTCTTCGCCAATAATCTTGTGGTTATGACTGAATAAATGACGTATGCAATTCGACATATTGTGCGTTCGAATTCGATATGTAGGAATAATGAGCAGCCCTAAGCAGTATGTTTGTAACCTATTTGCTTGTAAACAATTTTCGCCCTACGCATTGCTATGATTGTATTTAATCTAACTGTAACATGGTTCTTGCACGTATACATACGTATACACATGCATTCTTTCTATTTGGTGAAAGTCAGTCAAACCCTAAATTTTGTCCCATAAATCAAAATTGGGTTTATTTTTGATATCAGACATCTTTAAGGCTTTTGTTTAAATAATTGTTAATTGTTTTGTAATTAATATATCCTTGTATAGTTATATATTTCAGACGATTTTAACACTTTTAAGAATAGGTGAACTGAAAGTAATGAAAAACCTCGGGAAAAGAATTAATATCCCTAGAGAATTAAGATGTTGTCCTTTCTGTATAAATGTTTGAGAAGATGAATTACATTTTATGTTTTTATGCCCTATGTATAAGGAATTAAGAAGAAAATATATGTTAGACGTGAAATGTAAAACTAAAACATCTCTAGCTACACTGTTGCATACTAAAAATATCAATTGTTTACATGTATATTCACACTATATCAAAGAAGCTTATATGTTACGTTGTAAATTGTATGTATATATCACGTAAAACCTGTAAACAAATGTTATGATGTTTCAGTTATTGCACCTAATCTGTTAATTTCATCAAATGATTGTTTATATTGTACATGGGCCTGTGGCCTTTATACTGAATAAACTATTTCAATATATATATTTCAGAATAACGATTAGTGGTTTTCCGCTTGGAATGAAACCTTCAAAGCCATTAACATATTTTACATGATGCACAAACATAATTTTGAAGTCATTTACGAATAAGATAATTGTAGTACTGAAATGTGTAAAGTGACATCACGTGGTTGAAATTGTGATTTTGAAATTTGAAAAATTAAGTTTTTTTTGTATTATTGGAAACTAAAATTTAAATAGTTTTCGTTATTGTTATCATTTATTGTAACTTAAGCATAAGTTCAGTATTTATATATACAAAACATTAGACTCAACTTAGATTAACCATTTTCTATAATCTTATAATGTAATATATATTGAAATCGAAAAAAACAACTTCACATTTATCCAATTGTTTGAAAAGCAAACACTAGTACATTCCGTAATCCAATGAGGAAGACACTCACCTGCAAAGTTAAGCGAATATTCACAGTCAACTATGTTGGTGGCCGATGCATGGGCAACAGTGTTTTGAATAATTATTTGTGATAACACAGGCTGCATTGCCTCGGGGCAAGTCGGGGTGTTTTCGACACGATCCATCTTAATCACTCGGAAAACATCGGACATTTTACGACAAACTGTATTCATAAGGTCACGCGACGACGTCCAAATGATGGACAGTCATGTTCTGTTATTCATTACCGACATACCATGTTTATGAAATAAACATTATATTTAACGAAATATGACACCGTAACTCATGCAGATATCCAAGCCCTACTGGAACTCTAATCTTAATTTAGTTTTATTGTCCTGTCCTTGGTTAATGTATGAGCATTTAATTTAAACTTTAAAAGTGTACGTATAAACCTGTAACTTTGTATGTTAAGTTCACAGTTTTTGTTGATGCATGACGCAAGACGTTAAGATAGGGATTTCGAAAAGTTCTGTCTCGTTAAATGTATTAAGTGAATAGTGACTGAGGTTCTGAGGTTACTGATAACATATTATTTTAGGTTCACTGGAGATTTGTTATAAGTGATTAATATCTATTTGTCTTACATGTTAATATGTTTGAAAATATTGATATGACATAAAACTCTATAAAAATGAAACAAAAACAGGAAGTAAAAGGTTGTAGTAAAGATCTTGTTTCTTTTATAATTTCATTAAATTAATATATACAAAACATTTGAATTTAAAGTTATAATAATAAAATGAAGGTACATACTGTATTAACCTGTTGACCAACAAGCAACGTCTTCAACTTTTCTCCAACGTGTGAGGATTTACTTTCACCGGAGATAGAAATCCTTTTTATGGTTCCCTCTATGACGTGTCACGGTCACGCGGCGGCCATTGATGACGTCACTTTGTGATCGGACCCACCGTCAATCAGCGAGGAAGGAAGACGATCCTTGGATGCGAGCGAGCGAGTCTTGATTAATGACGGTGATTTCAATATGTCAACGTTTTATTTATATGGATAACATTCTGTCAGGCCCCTTTGAGTAAGAAATGAAAGGAGGTGTGCGATTTCGTGTTCGGCGACCTCAATGGAAATGCCCCTCCTATGGAAGAATAAATTTGCAACGAATGTTACTATGACTTGAATGAAAAAGCTTCACATTTATTCAAACGATTAAGAGTTTTAAAGAATATTTCTTCATGGAAGAGGAAAGGTGTCGTTGTTATGGAGTTTGGACATTTCTTTTCTATGCGGAAAGCCACGTAAATATAAAGGTTTTAGAAATGATACACTGTCAAAACATTGGAATGACTTGAATTGAGATTAAATTAAGATAAGCTGCAAATATATCTCAATGAAGCAATAAATAGAAGTTGTCAGTTGAAGTATTTATATAATAAAATGTCATTTTGAATTGGAATAAAAATAAAAACAAAACAATCTTAAACAAAATATTGTAATCCCCGGTTTGAAACCAACAATAATTGTAGAATACCAAGTTACAGAAATCTTTCTTACCCACTAGGTTTGAAGATTTCGATTTGAATATCTGGTCTTTACTCCGGTTTTACATGACACTAAATATTAAATGGAGATGCTGAATGGTTTTGGCATAAACTGCATAATTCTAGAAGCATAAAACATAGTTGAATGTCGTGTTTGACACTTGATTTTGGTAGTTTATTTCATTTCATAGTTTGTTACGTTGTAGGTTTTAGAAAATATATTTCAAAGTACAAATACTTGAGTGCAATTCATTAGAGTGTTAAAAATGACATGTTTAATATACATACGTAATAAAATGAATATCTAACTGACAGGAATGTTAGAACTGCAGTAGTCTGTAAACAGCCTTGAGCGAAAGCGCAAAAACCCGCAGAAGATACATAACATAAACTGCTACATTGACGTCTTACTGCATGGATGAAAGAAATAACGTTATTTCGCTACAAGATGTTAACATTTAAATAAACAAGACAATGTAAGTAATACGTACTTACAACACTGATACACATTAAATGAATTTTGAATGTTTTTAATGTTTAATAATCTAAAAAGTGCAAAATGCAAATCAAAGTAGTAACGTCATTTTGAATATAATTATTCTTTTCAGACACTTACGTATTCATTTTTCATAGCATGTTAACTCTTAATTCATATACTCACGAAACACTGTTCGTTGGATTACTCTGTCTGCCAACAGAATATATAAATTATATATGTTATGCTTCTCCTGTTAACCCGTCTTCTCATCATATATGAACTCATACGTGTTATTATACATGTACATACATACATTCATGGCCTATTTATGAGGGACTGTTGAAATTTATATAAAATAATATATTAAATATATAATTTTTAAAGTCTATGGTACTATTCAAACATTCACGGTACTGCAAAACCTCCATAAATTGATAAAACTATGAGTATGCTCGAAAGTTTGTCAAAGAGACTCGATTAAAAGTTGTTTCCCAAAAGGTGGTACAATTGACGTTTGAGTATATTTCTCTTTATCTGTAAGTCATAGACAACTACCGAGTTAACCTGATTATATTAGAAGTACATGTATATATTTCTTAGATAGTAATCGCACTCAGTACCTCCTTCGCCCCCTACCCTCTTTACTATATACATATATCTACATAAACACTACATATACATCATCGTCAAACTATAAACCTCTCTCTGTGGACACTGCTCCATACAGGTGAGAAACTCAGGTGTTTAGAATTCTTAATCCCTTATAATAGTGGGGAAATTACGTATGTATTGTCGAGATATAATTTTCTGTAAAACGTATGACAATTATTTTCTAATTTTCTTACACCACACTATGACGTCATGAGCATTGTTCATAATGGTTGATGATAAATATTTTAAAGTCTATGCCTTTTTTTATTATGAATGTTCAATGGGCCCGTGGCCTCAAATTCGGAATTATATATTCGTCTTTTACTATCAATTCAAAGAGTACAGTATCGTCATATTTTGTAAATAAAATATGTATATATCTATATATATTATTGTCATATCTAATATTCTACACGCCTGAACTGTCAAGTCACTTAAAACTATTTCAATTATTAAATGGTTAGAAATTATCAGTATCTACATGTACTCTTATAGACTTAATTATCGGATGTCTTATATATATGTTACACCTTATTTGTTATATACAGCTCTATATTTCAGTCTTACTAGTCAATTGGAAGGCAATATGCTGTACGAGATCTGTGTGTGTATCCTGTTTTTGTGCCTTGATACAGGTCAGTAATCCTGCGTAACAACAATATTTTGCTTCTGAATATTATATTTATATTATTTTATTTACCACTTTGAGCTCTGCAAGTTTCGCAATACCTGAAAAACGTTAACATTACGTTAAAAATACAGTAACAGAAAAGACTTCTTTTTCTTTTATGTGCCTTTTAAAGGGGCAGTAGCACGTTTTTTCGATGAAATAAGTCGACGATTTTGTATTTGAAAAATAATGTCACCAATAGTAAAATACCCTTCTCATTTCAGAAAATCAAGTTAAAAAATGAGTGTACATGCTTCTGTAAAGCCATGTGAATCGTTTTTGTCATTCGAAATAATAAATTGTGTTCACAATAAAATGGCCGCCATGCATTTTTTGCTTTATATGCAACATCGTTATTACCACTACGGATAATTGGTTTGTGTAATAAGACGTTTTACCCTCTAAAGTAAATATAAATAACATAAACTATCATTATAAATGTGAAATTTGAAAACATGAAATTTGCAAAAACGTGCTACTGCCCCTTTAAGACAGGATTAGTGTACTAAAACATGCTTTATATTCCAGCTGAAAGTACCTTCGACTGCAGGCGCCTGAACCAGGCGTGCAAGAACGGAGGAACGTGTAGCTTCGACTCCCCGCATTGTGGGTGTCAGTCTGGTTACCGGGGGTATGACTGTGGACTCGATACTAGTAGGTTCATATTTCGTCATAGTATGATCACATTGTTACATGTTGTATTCCGTTGTAGCAAATTTGATACAAACACACTACTTTTTACAACATGTTGTAACGATTGTACGATTTGTATAACACAATAAGAAATTGTATTATTTTGAAACGAGTTGTATGTGTGTTCTGGTTATTTGTAACTTTAGCATACAAAACACTTCAAATGTTGCATTTTGCGAAACAATCTCCGTCGATTATCAATTTCTGTCATAAATATCACATGCTGAACTTGCTTTCCAATCGTCTGTTAGTTTTGCTAGGTAAATATACCAAAACGATAATTGCTAATGTTTAATCTTTCAAAGTTAAGACGAATGAAGTAAAACAGCGGTTTTGCCAGGCATTTTATTCGCATACTTTTAAGACTATTTTCCCAAATACTACCTTAGCAGGAACAAAGCACTTCAAATGTTATAGATTCTTGCTGGTCAACCCTCAGATATGAAGAAAAGTTGCTGACATCCACCCCACTCCGGATGACCAAGGAGAAGGCGTAAGTTATGATGTCATGACGGAGGATCAGGACAGTTAAAATGTTGGTGCTCCTGTCATTAGAGGAGACCCATAGGAATTCTGAACACCGTTTGTAACATAGCTTCTCATGTCACCTCATATTCCATTCCATTACCCCCAGATACAGAGGAGAGTGCTGATTGCACCTCTAACCCGTGTGTACCCGGGCAAGGAGTCTGCTATGATGACGAGGCTGATGACGGTGAAGCTGCCCGATGTTACTGTGATCAGGAGTACTATGGGCACAGCTGCGGGGAGGAACGATGTAAGTTCACATACTTTAATCATATATATATATGATAACATGTTTATGCAACGAGAGAATGGTTTGATATTCTAACGAGCGAAAGCGAGTTAATACGATGTCATTCACGAATTTCATTAGCATGTTATCAAACGGGACCGAGTTTAGTCCCCTTATTTATTACTCAATGATGTAAATAGCGTTGCATTGCAAGAAAATCGGTTTCAGTGGCGCTCGCTTGCAAAAAGGCCACCCGCTATTGCAGTCGTCAACGAAAGACGACTGTGAAGTCACGCGCCGATAAATGACGTTACGGCAGCACGCGGTGGTTTCACACGTGTGTGAAACCAACTCAATGTTATCTAATGAGTGATCTCACCACAAATTGAGTTATAAATTAAATATAACTATATTAATTTGAGACATCATTGAGATTTGGGGCTGTATTCCAAATGTGTATCAAGTCATAACCGTAACACCATACATCAAGTAAGCACAATATATGTAACTGAATGCCAAAACCATTGAATCGTGAAATTCTTTTAGCTGAATACGAATTTATCTTATCCAATATATGTCACAAGATGACACCGGGTGTAAGGATTGTAACAAATGAGAGCTTTTTGGTGATTTATAGAAACCACAAAGTCCATTTTGTAATGAATAGCGTTCATGATTTTCGGTACATTTGACCTAATCCGTAGTTGTTCTGAGTTTCATTATCGTTGGTATTCGTCTTCTATTTGACTATAGACTCATCTTATTGATTTAATTTCATATTTTCGAAAACCAGTAGTATGTTTCAACGTTTTCTAAGGATGTTGCCTTTAATACCAGAGATGCAGTAACGTAAGCTTTAAGTAAACTATATTGTGTGTATTAGCCATGATATAATGTATGTAATGTATAATGTAACAATTACTAAAGGGAGGAGACAATTTGTATGTTTAGAATAATCTTACACCAATGTCGAACTTAATGGTGATCTGGTTAAGCAGCAATGTCTAACACTTAACACATTTGGCCAATTCTTCATCTACAGATTGTGAGATCTATGAAGTTACCTGTTTTCGCACTAGCGTCATTTTCTCAACCTCTAATGTTTCAGTCACGATATCATGCACCCAGTACTACATGGTGGTCGGGATCAACCCCTTCGGTAACTTCACGGGTGTCGCCTATATAACGGGGACGAGAGGTACCCCGGAGTGTGAAGCTACCCCGGTATCCCCACCTTCCCCTACTGACCTGGTACCCGACCAGTGGAAGGGGTACTACATCATGCTGGACCACACTGGACATGTCTGCGGGGACGCCGCTGTAACTGAGGTACTGGGATATACAAGTCATCGTTATGACATCTCATTTGAGGTTTCCATTTAGGAAAGACGAGTTTACTTCTTTAATGTATACATTGCTTGGTTTTCACACCTTTTCCTCCATGTCAACGAATTTCAAAATACACCATTCTCAATGTATACATATATATATAATTCCTAAGTATTATCATTCTATGAACTATATCACGTCAGATAATGTTTGATTACTTTCAATGACAGATATAGGGAGAAAGTTGTTTACGTCATTGATGGTTGACTGTTAATGGTCGAATGGAGCTTCTCCTTCATTTGAATACATTTTGAAATCTTGAATGACTAAAAGGAGAGCCACTTAATGCACTAATTATCGATACTACCTGTGAAGACTCATTTTTCAACACTGATAATCTCCTCTCAGCTATAAACTAAACGCCTAATGCTTCGGACCACAGCCTTCTATTTTTAATGATACGCACATGTAAAAACTTCTATTCAATTCCAGTTGAATCAATAAGTCCGTTGCTCATTATTCCTGTTAATGTCAAGCTATTGCAAATTGTATGTACGCGACACCATTGACTCCCACTCCTCCCCTAGACAGACAGCAGCAAGGAGTACAGGAGACAGATCACTGTCCAGTACAGTGTAGACTACATGTCAGGTCTAGATGACTTGTTCACCGTCTCATGTCTCCTCAACTACAACGGCAGCGTCGTCACCAGCAAAGTCGCCAAGATCGGTCCCAGTCTGTGAGTCTGTTTTGGATTAGACCAGAGACCATAAAATAAAGGGACTGGACTGGATCATTTGTGTGCCTCGCTAGAACAAGATGGCGTCTGGTAAAAATTCAAAAGTGCTGATTGTGTTTCTCTTATAACTCTTAAAAATGTTTCCTTGGTTACCAGGATGTATGAAATAAAGATATGATAAAGTTTCATTTGGTGTATTGTAAATGTTACATGATGTTTCCAGTGTTGACTCTTTACAATAACAGCAGGGCTTCAAGTCGGGTCGATTGCACATCTGGCCGAGGCATACATAGTTAATAATAATCTACTGTCGAGTCTAGTCCTTTTATTTTATGGTCTCCGATAAGACCAATGACGACAGCTAACTGTTGTCAAAATAATGTTTGTCCAGTTTAAGTTATAAATGTAGCTGTGGCAAAATGAAGCTTATATTGCTGCCAACAATAATATTTTTCTCTTTTCACATCATTTATTTTGAATTTATGTCTTCGTCAGTTTCATTTGCCAACGTTTGTCTTGTATGTCTGTATGCCACTGTATTTGATATCATATTTTCAGCAAACAATCTCTATCCTAATCTTACTATAGGTCATTTAGTCTCATGCATGTCTGCTCAGGTGATAATGAGCAGGATAACACAACTCCTTGTGTCTCACTTTCAGTCTCGGTCTTGTGTCGGTCTCTGCCTTTTAAATTCGCAGTGTCTCTATATCTCAGACCCAGTCGTGTGTCCTAAATGGAGTACCTCAACCCAATGTTTGGTCTTCGGTCACTCTTTGGGCGACAGTGTCTCTGTGCTAATCGTAACCGTGTCTCCCCACAGAGAGAACCTCAACTCAGTATTCCGGTCTGATACAACAAGTCCCGTGTATCTTGGAGTCACAGTCGACGGGGCGGCCATCAACAACCAACTCATCACCATCGGATCCGAAATCAGATTTTACTTTGCTATTCCAGGAGGTTGGGAAAGTCTCGTTACATGCTATGGCTTAGTATCCGGTTTCTTTTCTGTTTAAAGTTTAATTTTTTTGTCTTATTTGTTGTCAATCTAAAATAAATAAATAGCAATTGCTTTAAGTAAATCTGATTCCCTGAACACTCTCACAGAGATTCAGTTCATACCTGCATGAACTTAATTTCGTGACGTCACATCACAATTAGCCACGCCCCTATGACGTCAGGTTCATGGCTAGTTGCGTTGTGCATTTTCATTGGCTGACGAACACGTTGTAGGCGGGGATAATATTTGGTGTCTTCATACGCGTAAATAGTACAGCTCTTATTGTTGCAAATTTGTGTGTTAGTAGCAATGAAACCTTTTCAAAACATCAGGTACGAATATATATAGAGAATACTAAACGATGTCCTGTTTAATAACATATTTATGAAACGAGTGAGTGGTTTGGTATTTAACGAGCGAAAGCGAGTTAAATACCAATACCACCTCACGAGTTTCATAGATATGTTATTAAACAGGACATAGTTTAGTATTTTATTTATTAATCACCTAACATTAGCAAAATAATTCGCAAACAAAAGGCCGGTTCGAGTGCATTACGCCAGCATAACTAGGTCAGGTGTATGGATGCCTTGTGATGAGGCTGCTGTCATTCCGTTTTACGTTAACACTGTGAACAACGATCTAAAACAATTAAAGATCAACACGATTTTACGAACCAAACATCATATTTTTTGAAAAAACAACATCTTGACATAACTATTTGAATCACAAATTTCAATTCTCGGGATTATTTGTTAGTGCGTGGTATCAGAGCTTCCAAGTTGTGCACCGCCTCAAAGAAGCGTGGCTGTTCGTGTGGCACGAACGTTTGAAACAGTTTGAAAGGTTTTAATAGAATGAAAGTTAACATGGATCACTGAGTTGTTTATTGGTCCTGCAAAGATAGGACCAAGGGATTGCATTTGAGAACGGCTAACATTTAGAGTGTTTGTGTTTGTACTTTTCTGCAAATTTGAAACACTTGCTCGATTTGGACCAATGTCAACAACAGTGCACTCCCGTGACCCCGCATCATCATTTAAAAGGATATTGTAATAGTAAAAATGTCTGAAATAACGCTACTTCGAGATGTTGTGATTGACAGCTGACATTGTTTTGGTCACGTTACATTGGTCATGTGACCAAGTGCAAGTAGTAGCGGCAGCACGCGATGTTATTACACTAAGTGTAATAACACGGTAGATTTATTACACTGCGATATCTTCAACGGGTGATTAATAATTATTTATAAGTATTGACTTCAAAATTTATTAAGTTCATGGAGGTATATAAACCTAAAAATCGCTGTGCAAACTTGGCGGAGTAGCGGATTTACACAGTTTGCACAGCGTTTTTGAAGTTAATTCTTACGTGTTATTGTCCATATATTTTACTATGAAATTGCTCAGGAATATATAATAATTTAACTTTAAATTGTAATGTGAAATCTCTTCGACTATGAAAACACTTGATAATATAACGTGATTTAACCTAGTTGTGCTTTCAACATTTGTTCACTGGATCACATGTTTTTTTTCTATGCTGGGATATTTTATCAAAGACGACAATAGAGAGGATTTGTTATACACTAAAATCTTAAGCAAAGTCAACAGATGTGGGACGTCTAATCATATATTGTACATGTCAAACTCTCGAGATTGTGAGCTCACCTACATTTACTTACCAACTTTCATTTGTCGCCAGAGTTCGAGTCGATGTTGATACTAAGCGGTGAGGCGACCAACAACCTACATGTGAACACCAATACACTCCGGATCATCGAGGACAGGTAAGCCTTGAACTCTAGCTTGATAGTTTTCGCCTAGAGAACGTTTTGATCATTTTTGTTTAAAGAGAAACCAAATACAAACGCGTAAAGTTTGACACTGATAGCAAGTTTTACATGACGTAGATACCTATCATATCCAACCATATGATGAAACAATAGCTAGCAGATACACAGATTAACACAAGGTAATACAATTGAACTTAACCATAATTGTATCTTCATAACTCATAACTAGAAGAAAAACAGACAGATGGGCTCTGTTCCATAATATCCATAACAGCGAGCGATTATTATCGCTCATTGAGCGCTACATTAAACCTCTCTTGAACGCGATTGCTCAATGTAGCGCTACGTAGCAAAGTGAGCAAATCTCGAGGAATCGCACCGTGTCGTTCAGGAGAGAATGCGCTACATCGAGCGACCAATGAGCGATTATAAGCGCTAGCTGTTGTGGAACGGAGCCCTGGTGTGTAAACTTGACAAAATAAAAATTGACACAGTAGCCTAAGAGAAGGGATAAAGGCAAGGCCCTCGTGTAGAGAAGCTGAATATTAATTATATAGAACAGAAAGGTATTGCACGATCTAACATGTTGATGAGAGAGACACCCTGCAATGAAGCATTTCTAACACCAACTGTCTGCCAGCTGCATGCATGCTGACGCCGTCATGGTGACAGTACAGCCCCCACAGCGCCAGTCCGGGGGGACCAACAAGAGGGAGATGTCCCTCGTCCTGAGAGCCTTCAGATTCACGGGGAATGACGAGGTCGTCTACAGCTTCAGCGTCAAGATCTGCAGTATCAGCAACGACGCGGAGTGTGACCCGGTAATTTGTTGTATATATATATTTTGAATTACTACAGAAATTAAAGAATATCGAATACCTAATTTATACAGTACAGTATTCAAATTCAGAGTAAGAAATACCCCTTAAAATTTTCGCCTAGCAATTCTAAAGATATGCATGACACAAGGAGTGACAGTGGCCATCTTGAATCAATTTCAAAACACGTTTAACGGACTCCGTTACTGTCTAAAAACCTTGTATCTCAAAAAGAATCTCACACATCTTGTTTTACGGGACCATCGTGATCTCAGACCATATGTACTAACATGCATTTACTATAACTATCTGTGTGGTGTGACACATCAAATCATGTTAATTGAAACCATAAAACCATATTTGATGTTCATCAAATAATTACGTCCAGGTGGACTGTACTGATGAGACCCGGCGACGGAGACGGTCTGTGGGGACGGGGGCGAGCGTGGGGAAGGTCGTCAGAGTCGGGGACTACTTCCTTACTACAGGTACTGTGTGCTCTTTAAATTTTAAATTTATTTTATTTCCAGTACTGAAAGGCCACAGGCCTGTAGTACAATACATGACTGTCAATAATAATATGTACACGCATATTTAATACAATGAAGATGATATTCAACAATTAGGTATAATTTATATAATACAAACACTTACTGGAAAGGGATATATTTTCAGTCAATTCTTGTAAATAAATAAACTTAACGCCAAAAGAAATGTTACACCTCTTTGAATTTGAATATCATAAAAAGTTACTTGTTCAGAATAATTTGCTTTGTTGTGTTGTAACACTTCATCAGCTATTTTAGCACAAAACAGTAGACCTGTAACTTTAATGGTAAATAAGTTATCGCCAGTTCTTCATGGGTTTTATGATATTCAAATTCAAAGAGGTGTAACCTTTCTTTTGGCGTTCTGTTTATCTTTTAATCTCCTCGTTACTTGACAAATAAAGTCATCGTTTGAATCAACATACACAACAAACACAAAACCAAAACCCTTAGTGAATAAGACATTTCTTACAGAAGTAACCCAGTTTTTGTGACCATACTTATCATATAACATCATCATATTGTAACATTTCTTTGGTAGACGATATGAAGGCATTTTCAATAACTTTAACCAATACTTTATGGCTTTAATACTTGTGAATAGGTGCATTGGGTATCTACCACATTCTCCATAAACCATTGTGTTCGTAGTGTTGTTTTTCACTCCAAGATATTTTTTACATGCTTTCAATTTGACTCTTTCAATATTTTTGTAATAATTAAAACCTCAAATTTCAGCCCCGTATGATCAAATCGGTTTATTTTTTGCATCAAATATCTTAAAGTATGCACTTATATCTATGTCACCGAGAACGTTTAACTGTTTAAGGATACCAATCATCACCTTTTGTGCTTGTAGGCAAGCATAATTAGCATGCATTGGCCACGTTAGACAATTACTTAAGAACAATGCCAAATATTTGTACGAACTAATACAGTCTTAATTCTTTGCTTTTATAACACCATTTCTCATTTTTTGATAAACGCCCTCCTTTCTTAAACACTACTATTTTGATTTTGCTTCTATTGACAGTTAATTTGTAATTGTCACAATAAGTCTCTAGTTCATTTATAAGTCCTTGTAGGCCTACAACGGTACTAGAGAATAGCACGATATCGTCTGCAAAGAGCAATGGAAAAATATGTATAAGATAGGGATGTAACTGTAACTCACAATTGCTTTCAATTTGGGTTGCTAATTCATTTATGAAAAATGAAAATAAAAATGGGCTTAGTATACATCCTTGTCTTACCTCAAGTTGCAGTTAAAAACAGTCTGAAAATTCATTGTTATTTCTTACACAAGCATAAACATTTTCAAACATGTTATAGAGAATTTTTTTCATTTTCGGGCTAAGACCATGGTTATTGAAAAGAGACCATAACTTCTGTCAACTGAATCTTTTTGGAAATCAACGAAGAGAGCATAGAGTTTGCCAACTTTGATATTGAGATTTGTATAATACCTTGTAGTATAAACATATTGTCGGTGATGGTATATCCCTTTCTAAATCCAGTGTGCTCCTTAGTTTACTATGAGCATCTACAGTGCGAGTGAATCAGGAGGCGTATTGCCTGTCTGGATATTCTTCGACAGCGAAATCCGGGGATAACCGTTTATGCATTCATACCATTAATGCACCATTGATACACGCCTTCTTTGAATTATATTGATAGAAATGCTTAATATATATGATGATTAATATCAGGCATGGTATGCAACATGCATGCATCAACGGAGTATCCCCTCGGAATTTCGTTTCCAGGGAAATATGCCAGTCGCGCTGTCCCTTTAACTCGTTGAATAATTTCTACGTCCACATGATACCCTTTTAAAACAGCAGATGCTAATTGTCTTCATTATCTCAACTTCTACTATGCTAATCAAAGAAGCATTTGAATTTTTAAAAATTGACAATATTTCGAGTGTGATTTGAGCAGATTAGTGTTACTTTCCATTCCTGAAAAAAAATGGTATCAATTCTTATTGGATCTTTACCATTCTACACTTCCACAGAAGTTAATGCTGATGTGTGGTCATGCTGCACCTCCAAGGACATATATTTTTGACAGTAGATTTTGCACATGACATCACTATGATTTTGACCTTAAGTCCAAGTATGATGTCATTAAGCTGTATAAACCTGATGACATCACAATGTTTTACTGTCAAAATCGTGGTAGTCAATTCTCAAGAAAGTTTACCAGTCATCGTAGTCAAGTCAAGTCTTTTATTCGCACGAAGGCCATCGGCCCATATACAAAGATACTTATTACCCTTTAAGATAAGTTTGTTGAATTCTGATTGGTCAATAGCCAATGCATACGAAACCGTGTAGGCGGATTTGCCAGGGTGTAACATCCGTATGACCCGTGAAGACAGGTCATGTGACTAATTACACAGGTCTTACGGATGACCTTGACCTTAGATTGAACGCGGAAGTTAAACGGTTGCTCGACTCGGAATTTAGGATCGAAACTTACCTTAACAAACAAGTACGGTGATTTCAACCTATATACATTTTTAAAATTTTGTTTGCGTCAATAAACTTATTCAATAAAAACATGTTTCTCTCTGTTAGTTTTCAGGTAATAATAAATACAAAATCGATTATATTTTAGCCGCAGAGTTATCTCTCTTGATATGGAGCGGTAAACTTTTTACATTGTTTTCGCTGTTTCACAGTGTGCGGAGTTTTAATCACAAACGGAAAAGCTATGTAGCATGTATATTTATCGGAAATGAGTGAAATAAGTACAAATAATAGATCTAAATAGTAATAAATTCGTCACACGGTGTTTGTACAGGGTGTACGGGACTGTAAGACCCTTGTATATTCCGCATAACACCGCGTAACTAATAATATATACAGTACTAGATACATAGCATATAAATATGTAAACACCGAACTATTACATGATCTAACTCTATAATCCGCGTCTCTATTTCAGATAGATCCATAACACCTACTACCGAGTGTTCGTCATCAAGGGAGACAACCGTGTCAGTGATATTTCTCGCTATTCTCACTGTTGTGGCAGTCCTCGTGTGCTTCATCGTATCTCTCCGTCTGATTCTCTCCAGACATTCCTCACATTACTGTCTACAGCGTCAGTGACAGTCAGAATCAGGAAGCTTTGAGGATTATACGGGTATTCATGATTGCGTTGAATTTCATTTAAAGAGCGGTTTCTAAAGGTAGCTACTTTCAGCCAAACGTCAGTGATGGGTACTGGCCATGGTCAGTTTTCTAGTTTAAGATATGCCTTACGCTGACTAAATAATTCAATGATTTGTGAATGACAAGGAACAAGGTTCCAGGAATATATACAGGAAGTACAACACGAGCACTCAAGTAATACGGAACATCTGTTGGAAGATAGCTGTCCAGAGGTAGATGCATACGGGACAAGTCGGTGGCTGTAAGATAAATATGAGCTAGTCATTCATAACTCCATGCATGCCTGTTGATTTCCATATCTTCTCCTTCCGCCCTTGACCTCAACCCTTGCAATTTCAGTGCTAAGATTTTAACGTACTGCAGGCTTATCGGATAAGCCAATCAGAAGACAGTTATTTTGAATTGGTTCTGAATGTTAACGGAGAATTCATTGGCTGTATGTTAACAGATGGTAAGGGACGTAACTCGTGATCACAATAGGTATCGCTGATTCGTTTCACCACTTCTGCCTAGGTTGAAGGCAAGGTAAAAAATGGAGAGATATCGATACATTTTCACTTGGCCCTGGGAAGATGACATTGGAGAGCATTTCGAAGTGTGATTCATATGTGTGGAACATGATATCCACATACACGAAGATTGAAGTTCGAACGTTATATATGTGTACATTGGCTTCATATAATTGAGTTAAAACTTTATTAATGAAATGGAATCTAAAATCTAAAACTCTCTAAATTGGAACGCCACAAGGTTCCTCTTCACCACAGATCCGTGTTTTTGTACACAGAAACGACTTTGTGATGTTATATGGACACCAGGTTGTCAAAGAGATATAAGTACAAAGTGGTCAGTGGTTAACATTGTTCTTGTACTAAACGAGCATGCTTGTGTGCAGTCCATTCTTAATATCTTGTCTGTTACATATGTATATACAAATGTCGTACATGTATTATCTTGAAAAATGTTTAAATTGGTATTTTCCAGAAGGAATCCGTATTTACTTGAATAAAATAATTTCACCTAACCAGGACGCATATTTTCGAAGCTGTCTTAGTGCTAAGATAGTCGTAAGTCAATGTTAATGTATGGCACTTACGACTGTCTTAGCGCTAAGAGAGCTTCGAAAATATGGCATCTGATCAGGAGATTCTCGAGTAACATCGAGGTGTAATAAAGTAAAGTGTTAATGACTTACTACTCAGATGAACTGTAGCTGAACTACAGACCAGTGGCCTTTTCTGTACCGAGAATAAACATTGATTGATTGACGTAATGGACTCATCGGTTATTGAGAATCTGCAAGGATGTCAAGATGCCCTCTCTAATAAGATGCACCGAATAACCCAAGTTATGAAGAATCCATCAGAGCTCAGTAATATGACAACCTTGTATCTTTGACTCTTATATTACCATATGACCAGGACGGTGACTAATAACGATCTCAAGTGAACTTCCTGCTCGGTTTATGTATGTTATTCTCCATGTTAACTTTGGGTTTACTGATTTACATGCTCGACTGAGCCTAAATCCAATTCACAGTTTCAAGGAACAAAATAAAACGGTCAATACCCAAATTCTTCTTTCACCATATATGTTGTATGTACATGCAGAATACGTCAAGGAACAGTTCTAGACCTGGCTGCAGGCCTGTAGATGGCAGTGACGGGACTGTCCCTGTGTGCACCACATTGGTTCCAGATAACACCCGCTCTCGCTAGACACTCACTTTCGTCATGGTCTGAAATATACCATAAATATAGCAGACAATATATAGATATAGGAGGAAACGTTTTACAAAAATTGACAAAATCAAGGCATCACTCTTGGGGCAGCAACGCAAGGTGGAACCAAGGAGTTGCTGTTGAAGCAAGCGGATAATCGCCCGTGACACCATTACACGTTTCGTTGTTACATCCCTTTCCTTTTATATAGTCATAGGGTAGGGTCTATATGGGTAGATGTCTTTCAAACGCTGTTTCTAAGCGATACACGCCCCTGTGGCTGCCTTATCATTTAGATTGGAGACCAATAGAAGTTATCACAACAAAAGTCAGTAACGGCACCTGTGTCTAGATTAGTTGCTCCCCAGGCATCGTAGAAAAAAGCCGGAAGTGTTTTGTCAGCAGGACAGGAAGTCACCTTGATCCAACATCCGGCTCCCGCGTGACGGGTCGCACCTGTAACATTATCATATTAAATCAAAGATGATGGCTTTATAGGGTTTCAAACATTAACCAAAGTGAAATTCAACCGTGAGTTCACTTAAACATTGCTCAGGACGGGTATTCTGTTTTACAGGTAAGTGTTGACAAGCGCTTGTGAATGTCTTTGAAATGGACATAGCCGGTAGCTGAACGGATAGACATACAAATGTCATCATAGTGACTACTTTTACAAACTCTCCAACTCTCCATCACTGAAAGACAATTGTGGGTAGAGAACAATATGATGACGTAACAAGTGCAATTCAATATAGATACTAGTAGAGTTATATAAACTGTTGCCCTCCCTCCCTGTCCATCCTAACCTGTGGGTCCGTATATGCTGGTGAAAGGATGGTCTGGGTCGGCCCCACAGTACGCATACTGTCCCACAGCTCTGTTGAGACACTTCGCCTCGTCCGTCAGGCCTCCGTTTCTCTCACCATACGCATCAACCTCGAGACGACCGGGGTGTGAGCTACCATGGCTTTTACATCCGTAATCCGCGAAGTAGCAGTGCTTCCCAGCAATTGTCATCGCACCTGGCAACGCGTTATATTAACATGAAATGAGCCAAGGGTTGAATACTGTAGTGTATAGTTTATAAAAGAGTAGATTTGTTGATTAAGTGAGGAATGAACATCATGATCACTTACTTGAAATAAAGTTAGATTTAATAAATACAAGTGACACATGTTAATGACATGATGTGATACTTGTTCACTACAAGAATGACACTTATTTACGTTGTAAGAACACTTTTCAATCTAACGTTTTCATTGAAAAAATTAAAAACAAGTTAACCAAATCATCTCTCACCAGTTGGTCCGAACACGGCGATGACTGTCTCTTTATCCGGCGAGCCACAGTAAATCCACTGCTTTGCGGCACGGGCTAGACACTTCTCCTCGCTGACCCCCGCCCCCTCGTGATCCTCCCCGTACGTGTCTCGGTGGAGTCCGCTTGTGGGGTGGGGCGGGCACCCAGAGGTGATCAGCCAACACCCTGGTTGTGGTGAAACCAATTATAACAATCACCCGTGTTTACATTAAGTAGTATACAATAACCATATGCTTTCGTACATCCACGGGCAAAACAAAATATACCAACGAAAATATCTCTGAAAGCCAACTAAAATTTATTTTTTTATTTTTTTAACATTATCAGTTGATAGTTCTTAAAAAATTGTCTTTTAAAAATCATTGTTTTGAATATATTTAACCAGGCGAGAAGGGAGAGTGAAATATGACTTTCTGGCTTGTTATATGACACCCTACAGCAACGATGCGTTAGTCGATGTAAAGTCCAAGATGGTGCATAATATGCAGACAACGTCCGAACATAATGTCCAAAAGCTCCTTTGGAAAAACAATTTCACCATTTCAAAATCGACTTAATTTTTGTTTGACACCGTGGAAAATAAGATACCGTGTCTTTTGCCCCTCGGTGTACATACCCCCGAGGCCTGGCCGCATAACAAACTAGCAAATATGATTACAAGTACAAATATGATTACAAGTACAAATATGATTACAAGTACAAATATGATTACAAGTACAAATATGATTACAAGTACAAATATGATTACAAGTACAAATATGATTACAAGTACAAATATGATCACAAGTACAAATATGATTACAAGTACAGATATGATTACAAGTACAAATATGATTACAAGTACCAATATGATTACAAGTACAAATATGATTACAAGTACAAATATGATTACAAGTACAAATATGATCACAAGTACAAATATGATTACAAGTACAGATATGATTACAAGTACAGATATAATTACAAGTACATATATGATTACAAGTACATATATGATTACAAGTACAAATATGATTACAAGTACACATATGATTTCAAGTACAGATATGATTACAAGTACAGATATAACCAGGCGAGAAGGAACATCAGATATGATTACAAGTACAGATATGATTACAAGTACAGATATAACCAGGCGAGAAGGAACATCAGATATGATTACAAGTACAGATATGATTACAAGTACAAATATGATTACAAGTACAAATATGATTACAAGTAGAAATATGATTACAAGTACAAATATAATAACAAGTACAGATATGATTATAAGTACAACTGTGATTACAAGTGCAGATATGATTACACGTACATATATGATTACAAGTACAGCTATGATTACAAGTACAGCTATGATTACAAGTACAAATATGATTACAAGTACAAATATGATTACATGTACCAATATGATTACATGTACCAATATGATTACAAGTACAGATATGATTACATGTACCAATATGATTACAAGTACAAATATGATTACAAGTACAAATATGATTACAAGTACAGTTATGATTACAAGTACATATATGATTACAAGTACAGATATGATTACAAGTTCAGATATGATTACAAGTTCAGATAGTATTACAATTACAAGTACAGGTATGATTACAAGTACAGATATGATTACAAGTACAGGTATGATTACATAAACGCATTTGACAACTAGCAAACAGACACACCCCTATGTAAACTGCAATGAATTTAAAATGCCGAACCATCGTTTAGTAGGACCCATGAGAGCACGAGACGAACAACAGTACCTTTGAGGCGTACTTGACTGTTCATATCGATTATATACATATAGCTGTAAGACCTGTACCTACCATGTTTAGAAATATTGGGCCAGACAGTGTTCGGTCCCGACCCATCAGAGTAATAAGGTGTCTTCGGGGTCTTGGTAGCAGAGGCCTGGGTACCTGTACAATGAGCCGCTGTGTAGTGGGGTGTCTGCGTCGTTACATCTGGAGACCGGGAACATCATTTCAATAGGGTTTTGATTTACATTTAGACGTATATAACTGAACAGTTCTACAAATAAGCATAGTCAGTCACCCATACGGTAATGTTAAAAAGTCACAGGAACATTACAAGAATCATTAGAAAATCAAGCATCTGCAATAAAAGATTCCATTGGTGGTGAATGACGAAATCCGTATATTTCATGTATCATATTTCATGTATCATATATTGATAATACTGTATGTAATGGAGAATGCATGAGGAGCTGTGGATTCGTTAAAATAATCCATGGTCATGACGTCACTCTATTGTGTTATCAGTTGATTATTATTTAGGAATCAACTGTTCATTGACTGTCCCAGTCAGGAGGGGTGTTAGGTTTAGACATTTTCAGTAATGGCATTTTTCGAGACTGATGTATTTTGTCTTAGTGTACATAGATAGGATCTTAAAATATCTCTCAACTAGACAAGTTAATTTTTGTAATGCATGAAGCTGGATTCGAACATGCAACCCTTCGCTTGGTAGTCAGCGCTTCTAACCATTAGGCCACAAGACGCTGTTAGAAACCTTAGGATTGTTTGTCAGTAAGAGTCCAACGTTCTATTCCACGCACGTGCAGCGCAAAACGTCCACCCGAAGCGATGTGACTGACAGCTAAAAATCTGCCTTTTCATGCCTTCCGTGCATTACAAGTCTTGAATAGAACGCGGGATTCTTACTGACAAACAATTCAAGGTTTCTAACAACGTCTTGTGGCCTAGTGGTTAAAAGCGCTGACTACCAAGCGAAGGGTTGCATGTTCGATTCCAGGTTCATGCATCACAAAAATTAATTTGTCTATAGTTGTCTAGATATTTTAAGATCCTATCATATACACCAAGACAAAATACATCAGTCTCGAAAAATGTACCATTACTGAAAATGTCTAAACCTAACACCCCTCCTGACTGGGACAGTCAATGACCAGTAGATTCCTAAATAATAATCAACTGATAACACAATAGAGTGACGTCATGACCATGGATTAAACATTGATAACTGTCTAAAGAAATACGAAATTCAAAACTAACTATTGGTAGATCCAAAGTCAGTACCTTCTTGTACGATCTCCAAGGTTTACAAGCCATGGACGTTCCTTACGGTAAGAAAGAATTAGCATTCAAGTTTTTTGGGATAAAGACAAACTGACACAAAAGAACCATTAAAATTTGCAAAAAAAATCTGCAAATTACACTCATTATACTGACGTGTGTGAGTGTAGGCAGGTCCAGTTGGATAACGAGGTCCGACTTCCGGTAAGGTAAGAGGCTGAGGGAAAGAGATTCCATTTGCCCACTCCATGGCTGTGCAGGCCAACCGGAAGTCGCCATTTTCGGGCGAGATGAAGTCGGTCGAGAACATACTCTGGTTACACCATATTTTGTGAGTGGAATGTTGCCGATATGAGTTAACAGTCCTGAGGTGCTATTTTTCAGTAATATCTATAAATTGTTTTGAATTCTTCTCTGAATAAATGTGAAAAAAGGTTTATACAAGAGTGAAATATTAAAATAATAGGAAACTAGGTTGCCTTTTTTTTATCGTGGCTACATCTATTTACCTCACTTATTCGGAAAAGAAATCAAAATATTTCTTAAATCTATCTTAATTATTACCCTTTGTTAAATAGTGGTAACATGATAATAATTTATAATCTGACTATGTTGAGAGCAGCGAACAGCATTAAAAAATAAATCGTTAAAATACTATTGAAGATACTTATTAATTGTCACAGTACTCAAACTGCAAAAGCGGCAATTAAATTTCTGCAATTCAGATAGCATGGTAACATTGGTACTTACACTGTGACTCGTTCAAACTCGTAGTGGCATGACATAATTTTAATATTACCATATACATGTATATATGACACTGTAGCATATGTCCATTTGCGACATTACCAAATTTCAAAATTTCAAAATTAGCCTACAAAACCTTTTCGGCCATGGCGTCAAAATTATCCATTTTCGGACACCTTTCGGAACTTTATTAAAGGCCACAGTGGCTCGAGTGCGAAATCAGCTCTGCTGGAAAGTGCTCGTAAATTTCTAAGCAGGCAAGCATGTCCATTTGCGAACATTACGGTTGAAATGTTCATGTGGTTTGTTAACACCGAGACATAGAACCCAGAACACGTGACGTAGAGACTTTACACACCTTGTGGTTGTTGGTTACGTTGAAGTAGTCGGTCCTCACTAAGTGTCCTCCACTGTAGTGGATCTTTTCAATCCCTTTCTCGTTGTAGAAGATGTTTTCATATATCTCGTTACCTGGAACAATGGAATGCCATGCTACAACTCTTTTAAAATTCGAAATGGATAGGAATGATATTTCTTCTTTATTGAGATATAAATTCTTTCGTTTGAGGTACGAAGAATGAAATTTCTTTCTCCTGGTGTCGGGCGATACAACGTGGGAAGTAATGCTAGTATAGGTGGCGCTATATCGGGTATAAAAGGGAGGGAGATGCGAATGATGCCATTCTCAGTTCAGTCAGTTTTAACTTTTGTATTTCATCATATGATAATTATTATGTTGTGAATACACGAATCATAATTCTGTGCGTTTATGCAAAAGCTGTCATTCTCGTTTCTGTTATAGACCCATGGCTGGCACTATGGTGGGAAAGACATGTCCGGGCTGGCGAGCCGTTAGAATACGCTGGTCAATGTGGGAGATGTGCTACTTGGATGTGCTCTGAGCTGTTGAAGCTGGTGGAGACGGTTTTTCGGACTATATTTGTATATATTTTGGAATAACGCACCTGACAAAACAGCATTTTATATGAAGTGTTTGTTGTATGTGTATAGAGAGTAGGACGAAGGAACTGCGAAAAGATATTTTCTGAAGATAATGTAGTTTTCTTAGCATCAAAATAACGTCCCTAGTTATTATCACTGTCTCAACATAATGAACATGTCGTACTTGACATCAAGATATGTTCCTTCTACAGACTTAACTCGAGATTCAAGATTATGTTTGTGTCTTTGTGACCAAAATTCAACAGAATCACCATTGATAAAAAAGATCACGAAGAGATACAGCAACTATCTGTTTGAATAAAAGAGCGGACTCTCACCCATGGGAAGGCTACTGTTCTTCATGTTGGCCAGTTTCGGGTACCTGCTGGCCCATAGAGAACTCTTGTATGGTACCTCCTGGAAATATCACTTCCTGTACTGAATTTGTTAGTATTACCAGTTATCTTCGGAATCTCTAAATGTATATCCAGTAACATTATCTTAAATGGACGTTAAAATCACCACAAACAAAACCATGTCACAAGCTCATGACGAGTTGCCAAATCTGAATTGGTTTACTTAATTTAAAAGAAAGTCTTCTAAGAAATATATTTGTGATGCCATTGTCTTTGAATTTAAATGATATTTTCGTAAATTAAGTAAACAAACATTAGCACGAGGAAAAGGTTAACAACGTTGATCAGGGAATGTTAAAGTTTATCTAGAGTTTGAGACACTGAATCTGGACTCATACCTGAAGGTGTTTCTCCAAATCTGCGTTGAACTTGTGTGACATCCCGCGTCCGTCCACCTGTATCGATTCACCTGTCGCTTTGTAGAAGATGTTGTAACGGATGATGTTGTCTCTCCCTCCCCCTATGTTGGCGTGCACCTCGTTCTGAATTTTTAAAATGACTTTGTCTTTAAATTCCTGGAAACACTGTCCTTAACAAAAAATATTGTCTCTCTCCCCCTCTTGTTGGCTTGGATTTTCATTTTGAAAATTCATATCATAAAGATGAAACAATAAAGTTCTGCTTTACGTTTAAAAAGTGTCGCCCCTCTAATGTTGTAGGCGTGGACCTCGTTCCTTTAACGAAAGTAAAGCAGTGAAGTGCTATTTTACTTTTAAAGGTCAACGTAACAAACCGCGTTCTCCTCCTCAATCGTGGTTGAGTGAACTTCATTCTAAATACAAACGTGAAGGTAAACCAATAAACTGCTAATGAAGTCCAATTTGTTGTATAAAATACCCATGACGAATGCATTTGCTCCACAATCTTCATCTGAGAGTTACTATTAAGGTTCTGCATTAATATTATCAAATTGTGTTATAGGCTAACATATGAGGAGACAAATACTTTATTTATAAGATAAATAGTTGCGTTTGTAAAAAATATGGGATTCATTGCTGTTCAACACCCGCAAATTTAGTTTAAAACCAACGGCTTTAGCATGGACGAAGGCGTCAAACATGGACAAATCTTACTAGTTGAAAACATTTTAGTTACTTGAAATTAATTAATTTTGAGAGTTATTTGTGACCTATACTGTTATACACAAGTTAGAAAATGACAATGCCACCTGTCAAATTTGAGTAAGGAGCACATATTAAGAGAAATTGAAAAATTAAATTTGAGTCGGGCCGAAACTTGTGAACATGATGTATATCTTCGCGGTGATTCGCCACAAAGTAATTTGCGGGTATTCATTGTCATTCAACATAGGAAAATCAACCAATCAGAATCAGGGATACACCGAAATCATGTTACAATTCACACTCAACACTGTTCGAGGTATCTCTATCCTACCATCTTCACAACGTCACAGGCGTAACGAAAAAAAATTCCATATCTTCTCCTTCCTCCCTTGACCTCAACCCTCGCATTTTCAGTGCTGATATTTTACCGTACTGCAGGCTTATCGAATAAGCCAATCAGAAGACAGTTGTATTGCCCCTGTGACTGTGTCGATTTTGAATTGGTTCCGAATGTAAACAGCGACTTCATTGGCTTTATGTTAGCATATGGTAAGGGACGTAACTCGTGATCACAATAGGTGTCCCTGATTCGTTTCACCACGTTTGCCTAGGTTGAAGGCAAGGTAAAAAATGGAGAGATCTCGATACATTTTCACCTTGCAGTGGGAAGATGCTATCCTACTTACATCATGGAAGACGTTGTGCTCAATGGTGACACTGGAGTACTGATCGTCCAACATGACCCCCCTCACCTGGGCCCCCGGGACCTTCCTCAGGGTGTGGTGGATGTGGTTGTGGCGGATGTGGACTCCCCTCTGTAGGATGTGGAGAAGGATATACATGGAGAGGAATTTTATAAAATACAGTTTGTTGAACCGCACATAGAACATAATAAATGTGAAGATATAAGGATGTGTTATCAATTATGATGTAACACTGATTGACTAACATTTCTGACATTATTTGATATTGATAATTCATTAGGTATTTTAAAACATAAATCAGTTATTTTCATGTTGATACTCTAAATTGTTTTGATGAGGAATTACCGCACCATGGTCCAGTCGCGACCAGCGTGCAGAGCTCCACAATCACTCGAGTTGACACACAGGTGGTGCAAGTGGTTGTATTCCATCACGTGATCGTTACCCTAGCAACACATGGTAAATCTTTTGTGTAAATCTTTGTTTTATGTAAAACAAGACCTGCAGTCAGTAAGAAAACACTTCGCAGATTCAATGTAAAACAGGAAAACAGGAAACTGTGTATGTACAAAATGATCTCTGACCCAAAGATTGACTGTATTCAGAAGATTGTCTTCGAACATAAGGCAGTTTTAAGGGATATTCCTAAAGGTACTTGTTTTACGTTTGCAGCAAATAAAACGTTTTTTCTACATTAACACAATATTCGAAAAATGTTTCCACAGCTTGCACAATGCTGTAAGTCATGATCAGCATTTTCTACATTTTACCCTTTTAAAGCTTAAAGAAGGAATTCCGTTTCAAACAAGTGGTCTCATATTCTCTAATTCTTTGATTTAACATATAGGAAGAAGTAAGGGCATAAACATACACTCCATCTGATCCCTGTGTATTGTCCGTCGTGGATGTGGTTGTAGCGCATGTATATGGCCACCCCTGATGGGGTGATGGCGTTATACCCCACCGCCCCGACTCGGGCGTACTGCCATATATGGTTATCTTCAACCACGTTCAAAGATGGGGTCAGCGTCCCTCGAACTCCGCCTGTAGTTTACACATTTTTTTATTTTAATATTGTTTGAGGGTCAATGTCAATTCCTTGTTTGAGATGAATTTAGGTATTCACTTTTGTGTATGCAATATGCAATCCTCAGTTGTTTATAAAATTTTTAACACATGTATGTACTTACAGAAAGTACGGTTTTGGAAGGTAAATTCCGAAATTAGAAGTACACCTAGTGCTGTCACAATAATTGCGTAAGTTAAAGGTGCTGTAAGCAAGTTTTTCATATATTAGCTTTTCTCAAATTTGTCATTTATTATTAAACTTTATGTAAAAAATGTGTTACTTTAGAGGATTAAAACATCTCCTTACATCACCCGATTAGCCATATCCATAGAAAACATTTATCCTATAACACACAAAGAATGAAAGATATGTATTTACAATCATGGTCGGAATCTCTACTCCTATCAACTAAATGGTTATTTTACAACCAATGGAAATCGGGTATATGTTTCGGAGAGTATCTAGCAAAAGTTGAAGTGAAAAAGTTTCCTATATCTCTCGCCCGATTTCGTTGCTCTTCCCATGAATTATTTATTGAAACTGGCAGATACCTAGGTATACCAAGGGAGCAGAGAATATGTAAATTATGTGACCATAATGCTATAGAAAATGATTTACATTTCCTTCTCATCTGCCCTGTGTATAACACTTTACGAACTAAGTATCTAAAACCATACTTTTATAAATACCCAAGCGAAAGAAAATTAATATCACTGTTAACAGATACTAACACCTTATCACTACAGAATCTTGCAATGTACATATATTTCGCAATGGATTCAAGAAAACAAATTGTAATAGATAAGAACTTGTTATGACTTACTACTCATATATTGTAAATGTACTACAGGCCTGTGGCCTTTTCAGTACTGAAATAAAGAATTGATTTGATATAAGAAAATGGTGGGAGGTATAAAGCGGGTTAATGTTGTATAACTATTTAGTGTGAGAGGTAGATGTGTAGGTCTCATGCGATTTTGAGAGTTCAGACAGTAAAATGATTGACCATTCCATCATTATACCATATCTAAAACTCTAAAAAGTGTTTAGATATAGCTACATCAGTCAGATCACTTTACCTTCTAGTTGCCTTTAAAATAGGTATTCCTATAACATTGACTAAGTATTTTCAATATGAGCTTCTCTTATGGCACTATACCCATGTTTTCTTGTGTCTCTTGTTGCCCAGGAGATCACTTTAAATAAACATAATAAAATAAGCAACGAAAAACTGCCAATGGTATTCATTTTACAATTTTACAAATTGCAAACCTCACCTGCAATTGACACGCCCCCACAGGTATGATGAATCTCGCACCTGGTTACACTCACAGATCTACAGTCACCGTGGCAGTTGATCCCAAAAGCACCTGGAGAAATCACGTCAATGTGATGAATCTGTTCTCGTCAATTAATCAAATTAGTTATCGCGGTATCACGCTGAGATTCTAGCTAAATTTCCGAAAGAAAGCTGATTCCTAAAGAGTCACTTTAAATAATCTATTTTACGAACGCTTCGTTCAATCCTTGTGCCTGTTCCTTGTTTGCCAGTATCACACATTTTGAAATGAATTTTAGTATGGGTCATAACTTTTAAACTTCAAGTACTGAGAAACTATCTATTTATCCATTGGATTGAAGGGAGACAATATTGAAAACACAGGAAACTGTCTATCACAATTGCATAAATCTAGTTCACAAAGGTTTAATTATTTTTAAAGGAAACATACCAGTGTTTTTTATTTCCAAGTTCTTGAAACTGAGGTCCCGTCCGCTGTTGATATCGAATCCTGAACGTCTGCACGCCTCTAAGATGAAGTCCTCGAAGTGGAGATTGTTAACGTGATTATCTATTCTGGTGGCAAATAGATGAGCATACACTCAGATCTAGAGCTGGGAAGAGTAGGAAAAAGTAAACCGAGTACTCGAATAAATCATCATCTGAATCGGATAGAGTACTCGGAAAAAAGTATAACCGATTCATCAATACCCGACTAAAATCATTGCAGTAGAAAAGTATTTGGAAAGCGAAAGAAACAAGCCAAAAGTGAGTGCAGCTCACATAACCCCTGTAGTTTGATCGCCTTCATATAGTATTAAATTGAAAAATATAGTCTAGTCAATCATGTCAATGAATAACAATGATTGTTTTTAATGAAAATATTTTTTAAAAATTATTCGAACCGGTGATTTTAAACCAATGAAAGGTAAAACAATATCATACAGGAAGGCAGCATCCGTATTTAAGTTTTAAAGTTATATAGTTTTTTTGTTATGCTCTAGAAATTAAACAAATGACAAAAAATATTTTGACCTTGGAACCCATTAAGGACACAATAACGCTATCAAGGATATTTCAAAACCAAATTTGAAGTTTCAAAGTCAAACAGTTTTTGAGATATGCTCCGGAAACGAGACAAAGTCCAAATGTCGGGACGTTTTTGGTGAAAATTAAAAAAATTATTTGAACCTGGGAGTTGAAACACCTTAAAGGCACAACAGCACCATACGGGTTACTTCCATATAAAATCTTAAGTTTCAAAGTCATTTAGTTTTTATATATTTATATATATTTTTAGATATGCTCCGGAAACGAGACAAAGTCCAAAAATCAGACCGTTTTTGATGAAAATTTCAAAAATTATTTGGGCCTCGGAGTTGAGACTCCTAAAAACACAACAGTACCATATGGGTTACTTCCTTACCAAATCTGAAGTTTCCAAGTCAATTAGTTTTTGAGATATGTTCCGGAAACGATTTCGGACGGACAGACGCATGGGTGGGTGCACAGACGGACGCACGCCGCACGTACGAACACACGGACGGACATGCGGAGCGCTATATACTCCCGACTACATCATAGCGGGGTTATAAGGAAAAAGATTCTTAGTGATTATACATAATTTGACAGTGAGTTTTACAACATGAATAGAGCGAACGTGAAAATATATCCCATATGGGATTCGGTTATAACAATCGAACATAACACTACTTGCAGATGTCAATTTTTGATAAATATTTTTGTATATGTATCTTATCATAAAGTTACTTGATGCAGTCTGGCAGCATAGAAGCGTAGATAACATCACTGTCTGTGAGAGATCCGTGATCCGTGTTGGGCCACACATACAATATCCCGGTGGATCTGTCTATGTAGTACTCGCCCTTTAACACAAGAACGACATATTTAAACTAATGTCAATATAATGTATTATTAATTAACTACCATGTTATGGCATGTACACGGTATTTACGGCCTACACCATATGATTCAACAACTGGGCCAATACAGACAAACTGGGCCAATACGAGACAAACTGGGCCAATACGAGACCAACTGGGCCAATACGAGTCTGAGCATGCACAGTCCAACATTTGGTGAAACCCCGAAGCTGTCGCTTCAGAACTTTGACCCATGATATCTGTTCACCGATGTTGATTATAATTATTATTTCAATATAAATGAGGTATTTAGTGTTGTGCAAATAGAATGAAAAGAGGTCAATTAATAAAATTGTCATTAATTAAGTATTTAAGTATTGGCCGTGTTACAGGTCCTTGGTCCGTTGTATAGGCCCTCGACTTCGACTTCGTTTCGAGACAATACAACTGACCTCGCACCTATAACTGGGCCAATACGAAAATACTTAATTAATTTTATTATTAAACATTAAACATTTCATTTAACATTATAATACACAGTGATTTGATTTTACTTGCAAGGCGGCTAATGCAACAGCTCCTTTACTGTCGTTGTATGATGTAAATGAGTAGTCATACAGATATGTTTGGGAGACCATGTTTTTGAGAAATAGCTGAATCTAGAAAATTCCTAGACTACTAGGCATGTCACTACTAACGTATTTACTGCCAAATAAACGTACGGTTGTTTTTTCAGGTATGTTGTGTTTCAGAAATGCGAAATCATTTAACAGAGCAAGACTCCATAACATAAGAGCAACATGCATGAGGTGACATTATCTATTAAATTAGACCTCAACGTACATAATGTATAGGATAAAACCCGCCTTCGAGGTGTTAGTAAAACTGTATGTCGTGAACAATGTGATGGTCATGTAAATAGCAAAGTCTCACCGGCTGATCTAGTTCAGACAGCATGTTGAACACCCGGAAGTAACCGCCCTGGTCTGGATAACCCTTGAGGGTGTTGTCGTTGTAGTGACCTGTTTGTACATGTATACACGTACGTGAGGGAGAATTCAGTGATGGCACTCAGAAGCAGATAAAGGGTATTGGTGTGTAGGGGCCTCGAACAGCCCCCAGACCCTTTCTCAAAATATCAAATAGGCTTAACAGACAAACAAGAAGACAACTACAGAAAAAAATGGTCAACGAAAATTGAACGAAACAGGTATGAGCCTATCCTATCACAAACCCCACTTTCAAACTCCCTGGCTCCTCAACTGACACTTCAGAATGAAGGAAATTAATTCTAAAGCAAAAATGTCTTGTCAACTACTATACTACCATAACCAATTTCGTGAATTGAATCACACAGAAGCAGACATATCTGATCTGTTAATTTCTAGGTTGAACATTATCTAGGATCAAGTCTGCCATGTAGTTTGCCAAGGCTTTTTTCTTCTTCATATTCTGTTAGATCTTCCCACAATCAAAATAAGATATGTAAAATAATGCAATGATTACCTTTGCGAAGACCAAAACGTGTTTTTGTAGCCAGTGTAATCTTGTGGTTTTTAGAATCAATAGATTTTATTTTAACGGCATCGTCAGCCCAACTCCAGTACCTGGAAATAGAAAATGATAAGAAAATTAACTAAATGAATAACATGAATCTAATAAATCTCAAGAATAAGAGAACATGATAATGCAAGAATCGAAAACTAATAGGCTGGTCTAGACACTCAAAACTGGCACCGCTCTTGTTCTCGCAAGGGAAGATGTTAAAGGCAAAGGGTATAACCCGACAGGTTCATTGAGACATTTTATGATCCTGATTCTAGGCAAGCTAAGACACTATTCAGCAACATGCTTTATATATTTCACTCAGTCTTTCAGAATATTTATCATCTGATTATTTGCCTTTGTCTTAGAGATGTGCAGCATTCTATCAAATATGTGATAACTTAAAAACAGCATGTATCTTGACACAAAGCTACAATTGTAATTCTCTGCCTACCAGTATCCTAGAGCCCAGGGCTCCTTTTCATGAGTCCACCGTGAATCTTCGTGAGAGCCGTGAGTGAACACAGTACCTTGGGGGTCGCTTGTAGAGGTGATGTCTATGTAACCCTGTCTCAATCAATTGTAATTGTCGTTTATGACTTTCTTAATACTGTTATAAGAATGTTTTCATTAATTTATATCAAATAACTAAGTTTGTCATCGTATGTTGTTTTGGGCTCAAAACGTTTAAGTAAGGGCCAAGTTACTAACTAAGTTACGTTAACTTCAATTAAAGCACTTGTAACTAGTAACAGCATACACAGAGGATTCAGAGTTACCTCCCTTCCCGTTGCTTGGTTTAGAATTATCACTCTCTTCCAGAAGTACAAGCTATTATTATAGATTGTTAACTAATAATCTTGTGGAATGTTATGGAACATTATGGAACCTTCTTGGACTTTCTAAAGACAGTTTGCATATAAATAGTATTGTGTATGGAAATGATTGGCATTCTAGACGTTTGACACTATTTTCATTGGATTCTGCCTTTGTGTCATATTAAGTGTCAGCATTGTCATCATCAGAATATACTCATTTCATCAATAACCTTCAATACTTCTGCGGACTAAGATGAACTAATGTGAAGTTACTTGGCCGGGACATACTCTTGATTACAGGTGAAATTATCAATGACATTTACACATTAAACATGAGGACGCTTGGATGTGTGATTGCAGTTTATCACAGGAAGAGAGGTTACCATATTTCTCCGTGTTAAATTCATTACAATCTTTATTTTCAAACACCAACTATACCTCATTAGGATATTGAGCGAGACGTGTCGGATTGCCGTTTATGAAGAGTTCCAGCCAGGAGGTTTTTGATCTGTAGAATCCAAACTGGGTTATCTGCCCATAGTCCGTGATGCCTACACCGGGCAAGTGGACTTGAAGCACCTGCAGCATAAATAGATAGAGGCGTGGACAATTTATTCTACCGATATCCTTTTACATTAACGGTAATAAAGGCAATCACCAGTTCAAGAATAACGTTGGTGCTGGTCTTTAAGAACAATTGAGACATTTCAAAAGAGAGTAAACGCCTCTGCATTTCCTCTCAAATAAGTTAATCTAGAGTGGTCTCGTATTGTTTTATGAAGAGTTTGATGTTACCAGCAATACCATATTTTTCTAAAACGGAATAGTACCTTATTACCTTTGAACGGGCCCTTTGTGGAAGAATCTGAAGAATGCTATGGTCGGTGACTTTGTGAAACTTGGAACCAGCAATCAGTTGTCCTCCTGTCTGCGTTGAAAAATCATACAAAATGCAAAGTTTGTATACATGTGACACATTTGTATTTGATGACAGTTTTAATACTATCAGTAGTATCATCTGGTCTAAGAGAAAGTTTACCTTATGCCAGTACACGGATGAAGACGACTACTTCTGATAGTCTTGTATCTTATTATCTCCTGTAGTTTTTATTAATCTCTCGGATGTGAGTTACAATGTTTTGCTTTAAATAAAGGACGAAATGATTACACAATAAACAGTTGTCGGCAAAATCTGCCATCTTGTTTTTTTTGCATTACGTGAAATGAAAACACGCTGTATTGTACCTGTTTCTACATCTTTTTAACATAAAAAACTTACACACTGATAGAATATTCATAAAGTAAAACATAACGTACCATACAACTCATAAACAATTTGCTATAATGCCTTTGCGAAGTTTTCTTCACTCGCAGCTTTAACTTTTCAACAAACATCCGCTTATCTTTATCAAATTGTGAAATAGAAAGTCATCAAAATGTTACCTCCATCAATATATTTCTATTTGACTGTGTTTTAATCATGTTTTAATATCATATCTTTGTCATCTCTTTATCCTCTCAAATTTCGTTTCCCCACAACATACCCTAACATATGCCTCTTTTTAAGAAATTGCAAATAAAAAGAGAATATAACATTTTGAAGTTTTACGTTACGTTATTTTTCGTTACCAAATGTTCCTTAAAAATGGTGCAAAGTGAACAAATAAAATTGAACACTGGAAATGGCGGCCACTGACCACGTGTACTTCCTGTCCGGGTTCAGAGGTGAAGGTCACGGGGTGGGAGTATCCGTGTGAGAAGTGTAATGTGGAGTTCAGGTTGTGGTAGCCTCGTCTCAGTTCGACTACCACAGCTGGGGAGGAGAACATGCGTGTTAGGCAATCATATACTCGTTTTATAAAATCTTCCTTTTCTAAAGAAACACAGGTCAATTTAACGGGTCTTTCTCAAACTGGTATGTTAAAAATGACTTAGTTTAAGTGGCAATTGTAACATTTTACCGATAATAATCCAAAGCTTAATTGTCAAATTTAATGCAAAGAGAATCAAAGTACATCTTCTTTGATAACATTTTTTTAACCTAGTCAGGGTCTTCTCGGCCTTTTGAGAAACAGGATATATTTTATATGTGGGCATATATTTAGTATATATAATAATAATAAGATTTGATATATACACACTGTATCGACGGACTATATAAAATAAACAAAATTGTATTAACCTGACCAGGCCTACATAGGACCGACTTTCATATATCCTCTGACATTCTGGCCAATTATAATATTAATCGACAGTACAACACACATGTATACAGTCTTTTAAGCATAACCTTTGTCGAGTGATATACTGCTAAGAAACGATGGAATATGTTACTGTGACTGATCACCCAATTCTACAGGGGGGTTCGATTTTATTTTATTATTTACCGTTTCCTTTGATTCCCGGTTCGTCAAGTTTTTCTTTTGCTCTCTGTAACGTCTTCAGGGGGGAATTTGCATCAAGTCTGTAGAAATAGAAGAAAAAAACCTAACTAGCAAATTACTGTTACCACGTGAATCGTTATTCCTTTTAAGATGGTTTTGATTAGCCAATATAGCCATAGTTTAAATAAATAGAGATTATTACCAGAGTATGTTTTGATATCGTAAATATCACTATATAAACAATGAAAATTGTATTAGGCGAGGTTTACCGAGCCTAATACATTATTTTTATTGTTTATATAGTGATATTTACGATATCAAAACATACGAGGGTAATAATCTCTTTATCATATGATGTCATTCTTAAATTATTCCACGTTTTGGGGTTAAATTTGTTTCTCCTCTACAAACGGAAAGGGCGTATGAATAGAGCTACGTCATAACTAGGCCAGGTCACATTCCATTTCGCGTCATAGCAAAATGACGTCACACAAGAGCAAAATAGTCCGTTTTTTCATTACCTTTTACAACAATAGTGTACTCGTTTTTGATGGAATAAAACGACATACAAAAGAAAAAACGTAATAAATAGTGCAGATATATTTAATATCTTTCAAAACATTTGAAATTGAGATTTTAACAACAAATGACTCGCGCAGCAACATAACACAGGAACATGCTAACAGGTCACTTTCAAAAGTTCTCGCACCGGGTAGACAGAAAACATTGTCACTCTTGACTGCTGTCGGATTCAATAACTGCAATTCGTCTGTATTTTCGGAGGAGGAGGAGTATTTTGGTGACTTGTTGACATTGACAGTGATACTGCCACCATATATCGGAGCCGCAAAGAGAGTGTGAACCCCACCTGAGATGGACACATGCATTTCACTCGACGATCGAGAGCAGGCTAGGTTATTGGGTGCAGAATAGCCAAAGCTTGTTGATGGCCTGTTTTGGTCACACTGATTCAAAGGATTCGATGTGGATAAGAGCCTGGATATTTCACGATGCTGATTTTCATTTATTTTGCAGTAATTGTTGATGGATTGAATGTTTTTGTGTCCAGTTATTTGCATTATTTGCGTTGGTGGAACAGAACTATCAGACAGCTTTTCTACCAAGTGTTTACGTGCGCTATGGTTGGTCAATTTCTTGGATGAAGAAAATTTAGCATTGGAGCACATTGTCTTCATGATGGACCTGAGTTTATTCTCACCGATGGGCTGACGACGAAACCAAACTACTGAGTCGTTGTACGGGATTGACTCTCACAGCGTGTTTGTGGCAATGTAAAATGGGTCATTGTTACCACAATAATCCACGGGTCGCTTTGACCTGTACAGCTTGTAGATGGAGACAGGACACCTATCGGGATTGTTAACATTGGTCCACATTTTGGGTCTAACCTCTCTCACATCACGAGGATTACTGCCAGGACGCGTCTTCGACTGCTTTATGGACTGTGGAGAATTAGTGCCAAATTGTTCTGTTTCCCAAAGAATATCGACTTCTTCATCCGAAATGGGTTCACATCTATTTGGTAAGTTACCTTTTCCTTGCTTTTTTAGCTCTATTTGTCTTGATTTCAACACTTCACGAACTCGGCCGAATTCTGGAGATACAGTGATTGCATATCCATAATTTTTCTGTTTGAGGAAACGATCAACACTCGAAATAAATGATCTTAGTGTAGTAGGTTCGTAATCAGTTCCGTCAGGCTTTCTAACACTGATCAGAAACTTGCACAAAAGTTGTGACAGATCACCGGTAGGCATTTCATGAAGATGTCTATGTTCATTTTGCGACTCAAGGAAGGATTGAAACAAGCGAACGTTACTTTTGGTTTTCCTGGCAGTGTTTCCATTTTCATTTCTTGAAATCACGCTGTCAATATCGTCGTCGTCAACGTCTTGAAATCGAGACGACGTCGTCTGCCGTGGAACTTTAGTTGGAATCTTCGTCAGGCGGAAGTGTTCAAACCTCCCTTCATACTCTACACCATCGATGTGTACATAGTATTGTTTGCTACCATTAAACATGTCAATAACAGCTGTGATGCTACCTGTACCTTTGTTATCGATGCGAACAAAATCGCCGACTGAGAGGGCGGCCATGTTTGTTTACCTTGACGCCTACGTCTGCAAAACACTACGAACTCGACACAGTGTTTGTAATGCTAAAGAAACGTTTTAGGATTCGCTCTACTCGGTACGGAGCTAGTGAAAAAAGTGCGACCTACTTAGACTAATTTGCATTGCTATCTGATAACATTTTTACAAGATGGGTTTATCCCACCGATAACAACCTCCATTATATGATAAAACAATTTATTATATGACGAGCAGTGAAATACTTGGATTTATCAGTGAAATAAACTGTCTATCAAGCTACAGTGAAAATAACTTATATTTTCACTGCGAACGGTGACTGATATAACTTGACGTCATAAAACAATGGTCTCGCGCGGCGATTTGGCTTATGACGTCACAGTGTTACTGTGGTGACGGCCTGTTCCTTGCGGCCACTTGGCGTGAAAACGACCATTTTCGGACGTAATTACATGGATAATTTCATATAATAAATAGAATATCCGTCAATTCTTTACAAATACCATGTTTAACCATCTCGTGAGGTAGAAAAGTTATATATTTTCACTTGTGGCTGCGCCACTCATGAAAATATAACCTTTCTGCCTCACTCGATGAGATAAACATGGTATTAGTCAAGAACAGACAGATATCCTCTATTTATTCTTAGCTGGCCTTTTTCTCATATAAGAATATTAGTTTCCACTGTATTACTTTAACTGTCAGTAAGACTAGGTATCATTGCATGCTTTGTAGTTAGGTGAGGTGAATGAATGTGGGTTTAACGCCGCTTTCAAGAGTATATGACTGTATATCACTGTGACCATACATGGCAGTGAAACTTGCAAACATCGACTTGTAATATTTAACTGATGGACGTCGTTGCAGCATGCACTGCACCTAAACGTAACTGTATGTAGAACTACAAACTACTACTACTCAGTTATATATTATATATATTATATAATATATGTTTTATGTAGGTACGATGGGTCAACCCATCCCCTGTGTTCAATAAGTAAGTATTGGTTTTCCTAATTGTTGATTAAATTAAATTCAAAAACATTTGAGCACACTTATCACCTGGAATGTGCTAGAATATGTGAAAAGCTTCACAAATTATTCCTTAGATGTTTATTAATTGTTTTATACTTTGATTTTACAAGGTGCAAGCCAACGTTTCCGGTCAGCTTGAAATATGAATTATGATTTAGCAGACGGTGAGTTTGGGAATTCCAAAGATACTGTTTTCCAATCAATCAGAATTTAAAGATACATCCATTGTGTTTTTGGGAGTCAAATATTCCAAACGATATAAATAGCATTACTTTATCGAGAAGTACCGACTGTTACTGAAAACTACCATTTTGATGATAGTGGACTCAGTATACTAACGATATGAAGGTAAAGGTAGTAATTTCTGATCGAAAACCGGACAATGCACTGCGTGTGGCGCGTCAATTAGTCAAACGTAATTTTGGAAACTTATTTAGAACAGACTAAACAAAACTTTAAGTTGATAATGTTTAATAGGTCTTATTACTTCCTTGCATGCACATGGAACGTGTAGTTTCCGATTCTACATATGTTACTCGGTTTACTTTGACACTAGTAATTATGATATATATATTTGGTGATTGGGGATGAATATGCAAGCTGAGTGAAATTATTTGACCTGATATAAGCACATGTCGTATGGTCGCATGTATTAAAGGCAAATAAAATGTTATGAAACACAATGGATGCACATTTAAGGAAACAAATATTGTCTTTTTGTAAAATAAAAAAAAGTGTAGCAACAAGTCTCTGAAAGTCGGTAGATTCAACTCAGGTTTTAGTTAACTTAGAGACTCCTTCTTCCTGAGAAACTAAATCACCTAGACACAAATAAACTTAATGTCAGATGTTAATATTCCTGAATAAAGACTTGAATCAGCGCTAGAATGGTAACCTTCGTTTACTTTACCAATTATTACATAACCGTTTCATCAACTGCGGTCGGAAGAGTTGAAGTGGCCACGCATAGAGGTGCTACTAATCTGGCACAAATCCCACAATGAACTCAGAGTCCTGATAAGATACGCGAATCAGTGCTAGAATCAGACTGAACAGCGCAATATAACAGACAGACAGACATTGTATTCAGTATAAAGGCCAAAGGCCCAAAATACAATTCCATTACAAATTTGAAACAAAACATAAAATATATCAGGTTTATGAATTAAAAAATACAACTGTAGTTTTACATATACATTTAAGAAAGTCAACACCATTCATGATAATATCTTTATCTTTACTGGTGAATGTAAATTACATTATGTGTGTTTGATGTATTGTACAACAATGGGGCAATAAACTTATTCTAGCAACTTCATACAGTTTACAATAAAAACAGAATGTGGATTTCATCTTCAATACAGTTAATATTGTCTTCTTTACAGTAAATACAGTCTCTGTCATCCAGTGGTACATTGTTGTATATTCCTATTTCTATACCTAACCCCAAATTACATGTACATGTAGACTACTGCACCTGACTTTTGCTAAATGTATTTTTAACTAGGGAGATATAGATAATGATAGATAGCTTTCTTCACGTTTTAATGATTAAAAATGCATGTAGGCAAATGAATCTGAAAGATTATGAATGTTTGCAGACCATGCTTGTTTTAGAACATCAGGGAGTCTTAGTTTAAATTTTTGCATAAAAACTTTTTTATCACCAACATCTTGGGAAAGCCAGACAAATCCAAAGCAAGTTCAAATATGATATTCTTAATATATGAAGTAATAATATAGTAAGCCTACTCTAATCATAAATAAATTTCAATTGAATTGGAAGTCTATGTGAATCTAGTTTAACCTTCAACAAAACAAGTGTAGTCCCGAAGTTTGCCGTATTCAGTATATCGTCATATAAGTTGAACCCAAAAATTTTAAAAAGAAATATCAGTACACATATCATCAAAATGATTTTTTGTGCTAAACTAAATTTGGTGATTCTGATGGGACAAGATATATTACATGTGTGCAACCATTTGTCGACAAATGCCGAAAAAAATTCACATTTTCTCGAGCATATGTACTTTGTGGCGGAACATACTAATAAATATTCCAAAGCTTGAATAAGTTTGGGGAATTAAAGCATGTAAAAGTCAAGGCTCGTTAATACTAACTCAATGTTTCTGAAGATGATCTTGAATTATTAAATAAATCTGGTATGTAGCAATTTTAATTCACTCACTGGTGTATTTACAACGAACTGAAAAAAATAACAACGCAATAACAAGATAACAAGAATGTTTTGGAAAAAAGTTGAATCTTGAAATTAATTGGAATGATTAATATGTTCAACAGCAACAATCTTCAAATAATAAAACAGCTGGAAATATTTAACCTGTTCTGCCATTTATACACATCCTGTGTCTGATCACCAAAAGCTTAATATTCCATATAGTGTAGAACATAGTGTTAAACCATGGGTGGCACACATAGAGACACATATTTGAAAAAATAATATGTAAATATAACAAAGTCCATTTCAGTTTGCAACAGCTTGGGTAGCCATTCTTGACTGATCAGTACATTTATACAGCACATCAACTTCTTACAAATCAATAAGCTCTCACCCGGAGTTTGTATCAACCCCTCCCGGATCTACGTATAGACGAACTGTTTTACTCGAGATGGGAGACATAGCCCCAAACAGAAGCAAAACGTACATCAACTTCATAGTTATACACTTGTCGGATTGGTGATAACTGCACTGTCTCCTTGCAATTGTCCCTTTTATAACCCAGTCTTATCTAGAATCACGATCTGTGGTTATCTATGTAGAAACTTGAAAGTGCATGTGTTCTTATATTATTTGGTGACATAAATCAGGCATTCCGAAATGTCTTAGCACTGAATTAACAGCGTTATATCCTCATACACCAAAACAACTCCACGAACACCTGGCACTGAACACTGTTATACATTTAAGCATGAACGATACATGTTTAAGTATGGACGTAATGGCGTAGTACCATAGTTACTAAATTGCAATATGTTTTATCAATACTTTTCATTCTACATTTTAGGCTCAGAAGCCTTATTTGGAAAACATTACTCAATTGTATATATCTAATCAGCTGTGTTATTCACTGTCGATAAATAGTTACTAATTCTTAGACAGTGAAACAATAAAAGTAAAACATCTTTCTATGATAACATCTTGGAGACAATGGAGAAATTAGCATTAGGATAATCAGCGTGCACACTTGTAATTCAGCACAACTGATAATACCAAATAAAGGAAACTTCATGCTTTTCACTTTGATTAAGAATATGTCAACGATTCTCAACATTCTCCATGATGCTTTTACAATGATGAGTTCGGGCATTATATTTTAAAAGTATGAGCTTAACCTTCAAAGTAATTTCAAAACTGTCGTTCACATGCAACTTTATAAACACTTCTTGTTAATAGTCTAATGAATAATATCTCTTATAGGATATTTCAAAATATCACAAATATTCATCCCAATATATGTGGAATTGAATCGCTAACATCCGATCACTATAACCAAAACTTTATTGATTCATGCAGAAGTTTAGGGTGCGTTTAACAATATATTGAATGTATTCCATTTATCAGGCACGGTGCTTTAAGGTTTTGATATCAATGACACTTTCTATATATTTGTGTTTCTGTTACGGTACATTGATGATGGTACCTGCTCCTTAGGTAATCATATATCATTTGTTTTCTGCCATCTTCTATAAGATCCGAGAAGGGCATGTTAACAGTAAGACACTGCAGTTGTTGATGGTGATTTAGGTAAACGTGTGTTCTCCCTATAAGGTTAAACGTTACTATCATAACAAGAAAAAAGTCAGCATGGCTCACATACCCCCGCCATCCGCTATCCGTCCATTGAGCATCATAGATGTCAAGGGTAAAATGTTAAAAAAAACATATTCAAGCATCATAATATTGTCTAAAATATTATTAGGAACTGGCTTTGTTATTACAAAATTTAATTCACCCAGATGTAATATTTTTCAGGTAACTTAATTGTTCCCATTAGAGCATCACAACGATTTTGGTACTAAGTTCAATTTCGGATTTAAGGGCCATAACTCCGTAAAAATAAATATTTCAAAACTGGTTTTCGAACTCGGTGAAGATTGTCATCTGGACTACCTACATGTTAAATTTCATTCAGCTAGATGTAATAGTTTCCAAGAAAACTTGTCCCCATTGGAGCATCACAGCGATTTTGGTACTAAGTTCGATTTCGGATTCAGGGGCCATAACTCCGAAAATAATAATATTTCAGAACTGGTTTTCGAACTCGATAAAGAGTATGGTCATGTGTAATCACAACCAAAATTTCATTCACCTAGGTTTGATAGTTTCCGAGAAAACTTGTCCCGATTGAACACAATAAAACTAAGTCCAAAAAGTGACATTCCCATGGAAACGACAAACAATTAAAATCTAAGAAAAAATGAAAATTGTCTCTGCGCGATGGGAAGAACATGGTTAACATCCGTACAAAGCTTGGTTGATGTACCTATGATGGTTTTTGAGAAAATTGACTGGACGGACGGACTATATACTCTCGCTACGAAGTTATATCCAACCATATGATGAAACAAATGCTAACAGATACATAGATTAAAACAAGGTAATACAATTGAACTTAAACCATTATATTTTCATAACTAAAAAAAGAAAGACAGACAGCTGATAGTAAAATTGACAAAATACAAATTGACACAGTAAGAGAAGGGGTAAAGACAAGGCACTCGTGTAGAGAAACTAAATAATTATAAAGAACAGAAAGGTATTGCAAAAGTCAAAGATGTTTATTGTACTTGAGGCCTCCGGTCCATATACAAGTATTACACATTTACATTATGTTATTTTGATACATACATGTACATTACAATAAATTACAGTTCTGATAATAGATTGCTTTTTAGGGTGACAGCATGTTTTAAAAAGAGGGCTAAACTGCGTATAACATTTTCATTTCTGGAAGACAACATGGAAACAAAGGCAGTTGAAGGATATTTTAAAAGATGATGATTCGGGATGTATTGTTGTCTTAAGTCATTATAATTTGAACATACAAATTAAAGTGAATTTCATCCTCTATAGCTGACTTACATAAAGGACATATCCTCAAATTTCTTTCTATGGAATATCGTCTACCTGTATTTACAGATAGGTCTACTAAACCCAATCGAAAATTAACAAATGTTCGTCAACACAGATAGATATAGTTCTGGTTGAATTAACGTCTTGCACGATCTAACATGTTGATGAGAGAGACATCCTGCAATGAAGCATTTCTAACACCAACTGTCTGCCAGCTGCATGCACCCTGACGCCTTCATGGTGACAGTACAGCCCCCACAGCGCCAGTCCGGGGACCAACAAGAGGGAGATGTCCCTGGTCCTGAGAGCCTTCAGGTTCACGGGGAGTGACGAGGTCGTCTACAGCTTAAACGTCAAGATCTGCAGTATCAGCAACGACGCTGAGTGTGACCCGGTACTTTGTTGTATATACACTTTGAATTACTATATTCAATTATTTCACTCAATAACTTTCGTGTGAATATGATATTTTTCCTGATAAAACATATTTCATACTGAAATTTAAACGTTTCGATATTTGGAAGCCACAAAAATAACATGATAGTGAATATTGGAATTAATCGTTTCTTTCCATATCATAGGCAGTATAAATTCTTAAGGCCTCCTGACACCAACACAGCGCCAGCAGCGCAGTGCGTGCCGTAGCACACGATATTTTTTTTACCCCGGACCAACTTCAAAACGCAAGGATTAACTTTTGCCAGTGTGCATTACTGGCTGATTTAATCCTTGCAATATTTCCCTCGCTTTATTGTGTCAAGAAAGTGAATCGCTGCACCAGAAATGCATAGCGTGCCTGGATTTCTAAACACAGATTTTTAATCTAAAGCTTTTTTTTATTTGAATTACCAGTACTACGCTGATTACGCTTGATTAATTAATGTTAAAACTAAATCACAATGTGCGGATAAATGAAACAAACCACAATTTATTCAATATCTGATAATAGCTTGTTTAATTTTCCCATTGAAGTAAAAATCCCTTTTTGAAACTTATATCATGTAAATGAGCTTAACATCCGAGGTGGAAAATCCCAAAGTATTATAAGAACTTTGTAAAGCTGTCGGTGCATTACCAACTTTTGGATCGATTGGGTTGGTAACGACCGATTTGATTGGTCAATAGAGGGGACGCAACCGCTTTGGACGATAGGTGGCGCTGACCCTGTCTCAGAAATCCTTTCGAGTTGTCGCAATAGTCCGGCAGCCAGCCCTTGTGACCGGGAAAGTGCGTCCATAGAAAATATTTTTGTTCCTGGTGAACCCTATGGGTATATACTTGAGGAAACTGAATGATGACACTTTGTCATCATTGAGCATTTTGAATAATTAATGTTTTAATTAGATAGGGTACACTCGTGATTTCAGTTATCCAGACACATCAAGTAATTATATTTTAGTGTTCACAAAATTGAAATAAAATTAAGGCATTTTTATATCAATTGTTGTCTATTAGTATTATGAAAATAAGTACACCTTTTCACTTTTTTTGTTAAAAGAACCCCCCGAAAGTCCAAAATGTTGATAATGTGTCTGGATAAACGAGGAAATTATTTGACCTGATATAAGCACATGTCGTATGGTCGCATGTATTAAAGGCAAATAAAATGTTATGAAACACAATGGATGCACATTTAAGGAAACAAATATTGCCTTTTTGTAAAATAAAAAAAAGGTGTAGCAACAAGTCTCTGAAAGTCGGTAGATTCAACTCAGGTTTTAGTTAACTTAGAGACTCCTTCTTCCTGAGAAACTAAATCACCTAGACACAAATAAACTTAATGTCAGATGTTAATATTCCTGAATAAAGACTTGAATCAGCGCTAGAATGGTAACCTTCGTTTACTTTACCAATTATTACATAACCGTTTCATCAACTGCGGTCGGAAGAGTTGAAGTGGCCACGCATAGAGGTGCTACTAATCTGGCACAAATCCCACAATGAACTCAGAGTCCTGATAAGATACGCGAATCAGTGCTAGAATCAGACTGAACAGCGCAATATAACAGACAGACAGACATTGTATTCAGTATAAAGGCCAAAGGCCCAAAATACAATTCCATTACAAATTTGAAACAAAACATAAAATATATCAGGTTTATGAATTAAAAAATACAACTGTAGTTTTACATATACATTTAAGAAAGTCAACACCATTCATGATAATATCTTTATCTTTACTGGTGAATGTAAATTACATTATGTGTGTTTGATGTATTGTACAACAATGGGGCAATAAACTTATTCTAGCAACTTCATACAGTTTACAATAAAAACAGAATGTGGATTTCATCTTCAATACAGTTAATATTGTCTTCTTTACAGTAAATACAGTCTCTGTCATCCAGTGGTACATTGTTGTATATTCCTATTTCTATACCTAACCCCAAATTACATGTACATGTAGACTACTGCACCTGACTTTTGCTAAATGTATTTTTAACTAGGGAGATATAGATAATGATAGATAGCTTTCTTCACGTTTTAATGATTAAAAATGCATGTAGGCAAATGAATCTGAAAGATTATGAATGTTTGCAGACCATGCTTGTTTTACAACATCAGGGAGTCTTAGTTTAAATTTTTGCATAAAAACTTTTTTATCACCAACATCTTGGGAAAGCCAGACAAATCCAAAGCAAGTTCAAATATGATATTCTTAATATATGTAGTAATAATATAGTAAGCCTACTCTAATCATAAAGAAATTTCAATTGAATTGGAAGTCTATGTGAATCTAGTTTAACCTTCAACAAAACAAGTGAAGTCCCGAAGTTTGCCGTATTCAGTATATCGTCATATAAGTTGAACCCAAAAATTTTAAAATGAAATATCAGTACATATATCATCAAAATGATTTTTTGTGCTAAACTAAATTTGGTGATTCTGATGGGACAAGATATATTACATGTGTGCAACCATTTGTCGACAAATGCCGAAAAAAATTCACATTTTCTCGAGCATATGTACTTTGTGGCGGAACATACAAATAAATATTCCAAAGCTTGAATAAGTTTGGGGAATTAAAGCATGTAAAAGTCAAGGCTCGTTAATACTAACTCAATGTTTCTGAAGATGATCTTGAATTATTAAATAAATCTGGTATGTAGCAATGTTAATTCACTCACTGGTGTATTTACAACGAACTGAAAAAAATAACAACGCAATAACAAGATAACAAGAATGTTTTGGAAAAAAGTTGAATCTTGAAATTAATTGGAATGATTAATATGTTCAACAGCAACAATCTTCAAATAATAAAACAGCTGGAGATATTTAACCTGTTCTGCCATTTATACACATCCTGTGTCTGATCACCAAAAGCTTAATATTCCATATAGTGTAGAACATAGTGTTAAACCATGGGTGGCACACATAGAGACACATATTTGAAAAAATAATATGTAAATATAACAAAGTCCATTTCAGTTTGCAACAGCTTGGGTAGCCATTCTTGACTGATCAGTACATTTATACAGCACATCAACTTCTTACAAATCAATAAGCTCTTACCCGGAGTTTGTATCAACCCCTCCCGGATCTACGTATAGACGAACTGTTTTACTCGAGATGGGAGACATAGCCCCAAACAGAAGCAAAACGTACATCAACTTCATAGTTATACACTTGTCGGATTGGTGATAACTGCACTGTCTCCTTGCAATTGTCCCTTTTATAACCCAGTCTTATCTAGAATCACGATCTGTGGTTATCTATGTAGAAACTTGAAAGTGCATGTGTTCTTATATTATTTGGTGACATAAATCAGGCATTCCGAAATGTCTTAGCACTGAATTAACAGCGTTATATCCTCATACACCAAAACAACTCCACGAACACCTGGCACTGAAAACTGTTATACATTTAAGCATGAACGATACATGTTTAAGTATGGACGTAATGGCGTAGTACCATAGTTACTAAATTGCAATATGTTTTACCAATACTTTTCATTCTACATTTTAGGCTCAGAAGCCTTATTTGGAAAACATTACTCAATTGTATATATCTAATCAGCTGTGTTATTCACTGTCGATAAATAGTTACTAATTCTTAGACAGTGAAACAATAAAAGTAAAACATCTTTCTATGATAACATCTTGGAGACAATGGAGAAATTAGCATTAGGATAATCAGCGTTCAGACTGGTAATTCAGCACAACTGATAATACCAAATTAAGGAAACTTTATGCTTTTCACTTTGATTAAGAATATGTCAACGATTCTCAACATTCTCCATGATGCTTTTACAATGATGAGTTCGGGCATTATATTTTAAAAGTATGAGCTTAACCTTCAAAGTAATTTCAAAACTGTCGTTCACATGCAACTTTATAAACACTTCTTGTTAATAGTCTAATGAATAATATCTCTTATAGGATATTTCAAAATATCACAAATATTCATCCCAATATATGTGGAATTGAATCGCTAACATCCGATCACTATAACCAAAACTTTATTGATTCATGCAGAAGTTTAGGGTGCGTTTAACAAATATTGAATGTATTCCATTTATCAGGCACGGTGCTTTAAGGTTTTGATATCAATGACACTTTCTATATATTTGTGTTTCTGTTACGGTACATTGATGATGGTACCTGCTCCTTAGGTAATCATATATCATTTGTTTTCTGCCATCTTCTATAAGATCCGAGAAGGGCATGTTAACAGTAAGACACTGCAGTTGTTGATGGTGATTTAGGTAAACGTGTGTTCTCCCTATAAGGTTAAACGTTACTATCATAACAAGAAAAAAGTCAGCATGGCTCACATACCCCCGCCATCCGCTATCCGTCCATTGAGCATCATAGATGTCAAAGGTAAAATGTTAAAAAAAACATATTCAAGCATCATAATATTGTCTAAAATATTATTAGGAACTGGCTTTGTTATTACAAAATTTAATTCACCCAGATGTAATATTTTTCAGGTAACTTAATTGTTCCCATTAGAGCATCACAACGATTTTGGTACTAAGTTCAATTTCGGATTTAAGGGCCATAACTCCGTAAAAATAAATATTTCAAAACTGGTTTTCGAACTCGGTGAAGATTGTCATCTGGACTACCTACATGTTAAATTTCATTCAGCTAGATGTAATAGTTTCCAAGAAAACTTGTCCCCATTGGAGCATCACAGCGATTTTGGTACTAAGTTCGATTTCGGATTCAGGGGCCATAACTCCGAAAATAATAATATTTCAGAACTGGTTTTCGAACTCGATAAAGAGTATGGTCATGTGTAATCACAACCAAAATTTCATTCACCTAGGTTTGATAGTTTCCGAGAAAACTTGTCCCGATTGAACACAATAAAACTAAGTCCAAAAAGTGACATTCCCATGGAAACGACAAACAATTAAAATCTAAGAAAAAATGAAAATTGTCTCTGCGCGATGGGAAGAACATGGTTAACATCTGTACAAAGCTTGGTTGATGTACCTATGATGGTTTTTGAGAAAATTGACCGGACGGACGGACTATATACTCTCGCTACGAAGTTATATCCAACCATATGATGAAACAAATGCTAACAGATACATAGATTAACACAAGGTAATACAATTGAACTTAAACCATTATATTTTCATAACTAAAAAAAAGAAAGACAGACAGCTGATAGTAAAATTGACAAAATACAAATTGACACAGTAAGAGAAGGGGTAAAGACAAGGCACTCGTGTAGAGAAACTAAATAATTATAAAGAACAGAAAGGTATTGCAAAAGTCAAAGATGTTTATTGTACTTGAGGCCTCCGGTCCATATACAAGTATTACACATTTACATTATGTTATTATGATACATACATGTACATTACAATAAATTACAGTTCTGATAATAGATTGCTTTTTAGGGTGACAGCATGTTTTAAAAAGAGGGCTAAACTGCGTATAACATTTTCATTTCTGGAAGACAACATGGAAACAAAGGCAGTTGAAGGATATTTTAAAAGATGATGATTCGGGATGTATTGTTGTCTTAAGTCATTATAATTTGAACATACAAATTAAAGTGAATTTCATCCTCTATAGCTGACTTACATAAAGGACATATCCTCAAATTTCTTTCTATGGAATATCGTCTACCTGTATTTACAGATAGGTCTACTAAACCCAATCGAAAATTAACAAATGTTCGTCAACACAGATAGATATAGTTCTGGTTGAATTAACGTCTTGCACGATCTAACATGTTGATGAGAGAGACATCCTGCAATGAAGCATTTCTAACACCAACTGTCTGCCAGCTGCATGCACCCTGACGCCTTCATGGTGACAGTACAGCCCCCACAGCGCCAGTCCGGGGGACCAACAAGAGGGAGATGTCCCTGGTCCTGAGAGCCTTCAGGTTCACAGGGAGTGACGAGGTCGTCTACAGCTTAAACGTCAAGATCTGCAGTATCGGCAACGACGCTGAGTGTGACCCGGTACTTTGTTGTATATACACTTTGAATTACTATATTCAATTATTTCACTCAATAACTTTCGTGTGAATATGATATTTTTCCTGATAAAACATATTTCATACTGAAATTTAAACGTTTCGATATTTGGAAGCCACAAAAATAACATGATAGTGAATATTGGAATTAATCGTTTCTTTCCATATCATAGGCAGTATAAATTCTTAAGGCCTCCTGACACCAACACAGCGCCAGCAGCGCAGTGCGTGCCGTAGCACACGATATTTTTTTTACCCCGGACCAACTTCAAAACGCAAGGATTAACTTTTGCCAGTGTGCATTACTGGCTGATTTAATCCTTGCAATATTTCCCTCGCTTTATTGTGTCAAGAAAGTGAATCGCTGCGCCAGAAATGCATAGCGTGCCTGGATTTCTAAACACAGATTTTTAATCTAAAGCTTTTTTTTATTTGAATTACCAGTACTACGCTGATTACGCTTGATTAATTAATGTTAAAACTAAATCACAATGTGCGGATAAATGAAACAAACCACAATTTATTCAATATCTGATAATAGCTTGTTTAATTTTCCCATTGAAGTAAAAATCCCTTTTTGAAACTTATTTTATGTAAATGAGCTTAACATCCGAGGTGGAAAATCCCAAAGTATTATAAGAACTTTGTAAAGCTGTCAGTGCATTACCAACTTTTGGATCCATTGGGTTGGTAACGACCGATTTGATTGGTCAATAGAGGGGACGCAACCGCTTTGGACGATAGGTGGCGCTGACCCTGTCTCAGAAATCCTTTCGAGTTGTCGCAATAGTCCGGCAGCCAGCCCTTGTGACCGGGAAAGTGCGTCCATAGAAAATATTTTTGTTCCTGGTGAACCCTATGGGTATATACTTGAGGAAACTGAATGATGACACTTTGTCATCATTGAGCATTTTGAATAATTAATGTTTTAATTAGATAGGGTACACTCGTGATTTCAGTTATCCAGACACATCAAGTAATTATATTTTAGTGTTCACAAAATTGAAATAAAATTAAGGCATTTTTATATCAATTGTTGTCTATTAGTATTATGAAAATAAGTACACCTTTTCACTTTTTTTGTTAAAAGAACCCCCCGAAAGTCCAAAATGTTGATAATGTGTCTGGATAAACGAGGTTTCTGAGCAAATTTGGTTTTCTTACAGTAGAATTGGATTTTATGGTGTAATAATTCACTTTTGATTATAAATACGATTATTGAATCATAATCAAAAGAGATAGTGATAAAGTTTCAGTTAGTATATGTTAACTCGTGACAAATTCCTAAAAAAAAAGACCCCATGAAACCCAACATACATGTAGTTATGATTACTTGACATTAGAACAAGGAGATTTTCTGGGTAACAACTTCTTTAATGTGAATATACAAGACGTTTCGGAGTATATTCTTACTCCATCATCAGGTGTAATGTACGAAATAACAAAATGGTATTCATTTATATAATAAAGAAACCAATGGCGAGAAAACTCAATCAGATAGATTAAATTAAGTTTTTAAGATGGATTCGCATGAGAGTGGTATACATTGATGATTTGTAATACAAACATGAGGAGCATTAATAGTTGATTGTTAAATCAGCAATGGCCTGTGGGCTTTATTGAAGTAGTGATTGGACAACAGTAATACAAATTGGTAAAGGGAGGGAAGCATTTGGTTGGATGTGAAATGCAGAAAACATGGCGATTGAGAGTATTAGGAGAGGCCATTGATTTTGGTGTAAAGTGTTTGGGCGGTGAATGGTTGTGATAGGTGTAGACTCCTCGGATAAGCGCTGACAAGAGTGAATTGATGGTAGGGTGGGTGCTCCTCGGATTTGCCTCCGACAGAATATAGATGTTCGAGATGAGTGAATCCCCAAGTACATGTTAGGAAGATGCTTTGGTCGCGGTTTATTGTAGGTTGTTCCCTTGTAATGTCAATAGCTTATTGGAGTTTTCTTTGGCGCAAGTTGTTATTTGTTGACAGGACTGTGGTAGCCTCCCAGTTTACAGTGTGATCCTTGTTCAGAGTATGCTCAGATAGGGAGGATTTCTGGTCAAGTGTGTTGACATACGCTTTATGTTCCTTGATCCTTGTGTTGATAGGCTGCAGCATTTCTCTGATGTACTCTTGTCCATAGTGGCATGGGATTTTGAAGATGCATCCTCTTATAGTGCTGGTTCCTCTGCTGTTGGCTTTTATTTGAGTAGCTGCTTGAGGATCTTGCACAGGGAAATGTATCACCAATGCTGACTTTGTTCTTGATGTGGCGGGCGATCTTGTAGCTGAGATAGCCGATGTATTTAGGGAATTGTTACTCGAATTTCTCGGTTAAGGTTTGTGGGTGATAGCTCTTATGGTGAGTGTTTTCACTGTAGTCTTGATGACTAGGCTTGCTGGATATTCATTGAGTGGGGGTAAATGTGTCATTTCGATGTTTTGGTTCTTTATTGAGGGTATCAGGTTGACAGATGGATTTTATCACGTCTTGTGAGTGTGGCTATGCTTGATTAGTGGATGATAACATAAACTGTATTGTGTGTACTGGTCAGTGTGTGTGTCACGGTGTACGATAGACAGATATTCTAGGTCCATGCCCAGTAGTTTGCAAGGAGACATATGAAAAGGGGAGATGGTGGTTAGTTTCTGTTTCCATGATCAACCTGATTCTTGGATGCTTGGCGTTGAGATGTTGTAGGAGATGATGGCTATGGTGGTGAAGGTGTCATCAACCTTGTGGAACCAATAAAGCGACTGAAAATGAGCATTAGAGAGGGCTGGTTCTTGGAGGGATGTCATGAAAATCTATGTTATTAGGGAAGATAGTTGTGAACCCATTGGAAGTCCGTGGATCGTGTCAATGAAGATAAAATAGAAGTAGCTGATGGTTAGCTTGGTGTCGAGCTGTTCAATGCGGATGTGGAGCTTAGTGGCTTCTAGGGTTTTCTGTTGAGGGGTGTTGGTGAAGAAATCGACATCGTAGCTTACCATGGTGTCTGTGAGGCAAGTCCTACATCATCAACTCACCATCTTGTGCCAACCGTGCTGCAAAAATGATACCATTTGGACATTAATTAATACTTGAAATCAATGTGATATCTTGCATCTGCAGCAATGTAAATCACTCATTGCTCCGTTGATTCGACAGAAAGACAGTATAGTGTTCTTTAAAATGAAACACGTTATTGTGCGTACAATGAGCAATTTCATTGGAGAAGCCGAGCAACTGTTTGTGTTTGTTGTTTCGTTGTCTCTGTTATCCTTATATTTGCTGTTTAGTTTTTATGTATAAATAGATACACATGACATATGAAATAACAAGGTGTTTGATATTCCTGATTAAAAAAATGCCTGCACCATTAGTGTTATCTGAATATGTGCACGCCCACTCTTTTTAATGTCACTTTTTATGTCATTGCAGTTATACGCTTAACGTTTAAGAAACATTCTAGCTTTTTCTTCTAGCGAGACTACTCTTGTCAACCAATAACTTAACCTTCAAATTGCCCAATATCAGTGCCCGCTTCGTGTTCGAATCTTGGGTCTAAACTTTGAAATTTCCTGTTTTTGTCTTTTGCAAATTAACTCTTTGTGATAAATGTGTTGCTTGGTGAAAAAAAAATATATTCATATTCATTTCAATACAAAATAAAAATGGTAAATTGTGTTGTTTTAAAAAAACACCATAAAATCTTCAAAAATCACCATTTTCTCTCCACAAGAAGTGACATTGTTACAGGAAGGCCTATTTCAGAATTTGGCAAAAGTAAACACATATAAACAGTAAATGGAATTTTATCACCATTTCTTCTGATTATGATTCAATAATCGTGATTATAATCAAAAGTAAATTATTACACCGTTAAATCCACTTTTACTGTAAGAAAACCACAAAAAACTCGTTTATCCAGACACATTATCAACATTTTGGACTTTCGTTTCTTTTTCAAAATTATGTTTTACTTTTTTTCATAATACTAATAGACAACGATTGATATATAATTGCCTTTATTTTATTTCATTTTTGTGAACACTTTAAAATCATTACTTGATGTGTCTGGATAACTGAAATCACGAGTGTACCCTATCCAATTAAAACATTAATTATTCAAAATGCTCAATGATGACAAAGTGTCATCATTCAGTTTCCTATAGTATATACCCACAAGGTTCAATTTCTGTAAAAACATTTTCTATGGACGCACTTTCCCACCTAAGGTGAAAATCGGGGTTTGGCTGCCGAACTACAAGGGTCAGTATGCATTTTCTAAAAGAGCGTATATGGTCCGATGCGTGCGGAGGGAGACCCCAGACTAGCGCCGCGCATCAATGAAGCGAATAGGAACAAGTGACAAATGAGATCTTGTTTTAAATTCATAATCTTTCTCGCGTATGAATGTGACAAAGGCTGCATGACCAGAGAACGACTGTCACATTAACATTTATAATGTTGTAGTTGATCAATAACATTAATGTACTTACCACTTGCTTCAATTTTGTTTGCTATTTGTGTCAATGAATTATTCGTCATCTCAACATCTTTGTAGTTGGGTGAATGTATGTCAAATAGCCACTCTTTATTGATATGTATTTTGATAAAGAATTTTGTCCAACACGAGTTTCTGATGACGAACGAAAATGACATAAGAAGTAGGTGATTCCCCGAGGCGTCGAAGTGCCACGCAGCAAAAATCCTTTTTTTGCGATTCAGAAATTTTGCTGCTGGTGTGCTGTCGGCGTGCTGCGTTGGTGTGGGTTAACAATCACAAATCAACATGTGCGATTTTTTTGCTGTGGGCGCGGTGCGTTGGCGTGGGGAGGCCTTTACACATACATGTATTTAAATGAACGTCCATCAGAATATTTGTCGTGTCAGAAATTAAAGAATATTGAATACCTATGTTCAATACAGTATTAAAATTCATAGTAAGAAATACCCCTTCCAAAAATTCGCCTAGTAATTCAATTGATATGCATGACACAAGGAGTGACAGTGGCCATCTTGAATCAATTTCAAAACACGTTTAACGGACTCTGTTAGTGTCTAAAAACCTTGTATCTCCAAAAAAATCTCACATATTTTATTGTTTTACGGGACCAATATGGTCTCAGACCATGTTCACTTAACATATATCTACTATAACTATCTGAGCTTGTGACATCTCAAATCACGCCAAACCACAGTTGATGTTCATTCAATAATTACGCCCAGGTGGACTGCACTGATGAGTCCCGGAGACGGAAGCGGTCTGTGGAGACGGGAGCGAGAGTGGGGAGGGTCGTCAGGGTCGGGGACTACTTCCTTACTACAGGTAAAGTGCGCGTCCTTGGTTTACTATTAGTATTTACAGTTTGAGTGTATGAGGAGGCGTGTACAGGGATATATATGTGGAAATGAAATCCGGGGATAACCGCTTATGTATTTATACCATTAATTCCAATTGAAACACATCACCTGTGAAATATATTGATAGAAATATTGTATACATGATCAGTAATATCAGGCATGATTATAGCCATGCATCAAAGGAGTATCCCCAGGAATTTTGTTTCCAGGAAAATATGCTAGTTGTGCTGTCCCTTTGACTCGTTTAATAATTACTACATTAGTGCGTTGTCCATATGGTACTCTTCCAAAACAGCGGCTGCTAATTGTCTCCAATCATCATTACCTCAACTTCTACTGTGCCAATCAAAGAAGCATTCAAGTCAGCATTTGAAAAAATAAAAAATAAAAAGTATTTCGAGTGTGATTTAAGTAGATTAGTGTTACTTTCCATTCCTTCAATAAAATGTGACAATTATTAATGGATCTTTATCATCATAAACAGTGCTCCAAAGAAGTCATTGCTTATGTGTGGTCATGCTTAACCTCCATGAACATATTGTTTAACATATTTTGCACATGGCACCACATGATTTGACCTCTAGTCCGAGAATGATATAAAAAACCTGATGACATCACAATGCTTTGCCGTGAAAATCGTGATGGTCCATTCTCAAGATATTTTACCAGTCATTGTCACACCGAGCTGTAACATGATCAAACTCTATAATCTGCATCTCTTTCAGATGGATCCATAACACCTACTACCGAGTGTTCGTCATCAAGGGAGACAACCGTGTCAGTGATATTTCTCGCTATTCTCACTGTTGTGGCAGTTCTCGTGCGCTTCATCGTATCTCTCCATCTGATTCTCTCCAGACATTCCTCACATTACTGCCTACAGCGTCACTGACAGGGCAGAATCGGGAAGAATTACTTATAGCTTTGAGGATTATACGGGTATTCGTAATTGCGTTGAATTTAATTTAAAGGGCCGGTTCTGAAGGAAGCTAGTTTCGGCCAAACGTCAGTGACGGGTACTGACACAGGACCAAAAGTGGAGGAATCCGCTTGCTGGATCCTTCCTAATTCTTCCGGATTCTCCAGGTTCCGCCAATTTTTGGGAGAATCTGGAAGGACCCGGCAAATTGATTCCACCACTTTTTGTCCTGTGTGGTCAGTTTTCGAGTTTTATTTATGCCTTTCGCCGACTTAATAATTCAATGATTTGCGAATGACGAGGAAAAAAGGTCCAGGAATATCTACAGGAAGTACAACACGAGCACTCGAGTAATACGGAAACTCTGTACTCGGTGCCTTATATGGGACAAGTCAGTGGCTGTAAGATTTAATATGAGCTAGTCATTTATAACTCCACGCATGCCTGTTGTTCTTCATGTCAGATGCTATAATGCTCACATTTGAGAGCATTTCGAAGTGTGATCCATATGTGTGGAACATGTCATCCACAATACACAACGATCGAAGTTCGAACGTTATGTATGTGTACATTGGCTTCACTTATTTGAGTTAAAACTTTATTACTGAAATGATGTCTTAAACTCTCTAAATTGGAATTGGTTCCTCTTCACCAAAGATTGTACACAGAAACGACTTTGTGATGTTATATGGACACCAGGGGTCAAAGAGATATAAATTGGTACAAGTACAAAGTGGCCAGGTGGTCATAGCGATATTATGCTGTAACATTGTTCTTGTACTAAACGAGAATGCTTGTGTGCAGTCCATTCTTAATTTCTTTTCTGTTACACATGTATATCCAAATGCTGTATATGTATCATCTTGAAAAATGTCTAAATTGGTATTTTTCAGGAGGAATCCGTATTTACTTGAATAAAATAATTTCACCTAACCAGGACTCACATTTTCGAAGCTGTCTTAGTGCTAAGTCAATGTTAATGTATGGCACCTACGACTCTCTTAGCCCAAAGAGATTCGAAAATATGGAAATCTGATCAGTACAATGTATGATCAGTAGTTTCTCGAGCAACATCGAGGTGTAATAAAGTAAAGTGTTAATGACTAACTACTCAGATGAACTTTAGCTGAACTACAGGCCAGTGGCCTTTCCTGTACCGAGAATAAAGATTGATTGAATGACGTAATGGACCCATCGGTTATTGAGAACCTGCAAGGATGTCAAGATGCCCTCTCTAATTAGATATACCGTATAACCCAAGTTATGAAGAATCCATCAGACCTCAGTAAGAAACAACCGTGTATATTTGACCCTTATGTTACCATATGACCAGGACGGTGAGTAATAACGATCTCAAGTGAACTTCCTGCTCGGTTTATGTATGTTATTCTCCATTTTAACTTTGGGTTTACTGATTTACATGCTCGACTGGGCCTAAATCCAATTCACAGTTGCAGGGAACAAAATAAAACAGTCAACAACCAAATTCTTCTTTCACCATTTATGTTGTATGTACATGCACATTAAGTCAAGGAACAGTTCTAGACTTGGCTGCCGGCCTGTAGATGGCAGTGACGGGACTGTCCCTGTGTGCACCACATTGGTTCCAGATGACACCCGCTCTCGCTAGACACTCACTTTCGTTATGGTCTGAAATATACCATAAATAAAGCAGACAATACATAGATATAGGAGGAAACGTTTTACAATAATTGACAAAATCAAGGCATCACTCTTGGGGCAGCAACGCATGGTGGAACTAAAGAGTTGCTGTTGAAACAAGAGGATAATCGCCCGTAACACCATTTATAGTTAATTCCAGCTGATAACGTTGTCCAATCCCTGGCAGGAATGTATTGTATCAGAATATGAGAAAACGCCACTTACCATTTGTCACGTTTATATAATATGAAACTGTTACTATTGGTTAAGAAAAACTCTTTCCTACGTTCTCACTGTCTTCACAGGGGCGTGTATTGCTTAGAAACAGCATTTGAAAGATGTATACCCATATAGACACTACCCTATTACTAAAACTCATATTTCACATATTTCGTCGTTACATCCCTTTCCTTTTATATGTAATAGGGTAGGGTCTATATGGGTATATGTCTTTCAAAGGCTGTTTCTAAGCGATACACGCCCCTGTGACTGCCTTATCATTTAGAGTGGAGACCAAAGGAGTTATCACAACACAGGTCAGTAACGTCACCTGTGTTTAGATTAGTTGCTCCCCAGGCATCGTAGTAAAAAGACGGATGTGGTTTTTTTTCAGCGGGACAGGAAGTCACCTTGATCCAACATCCGGCTCCCGCGTGACGAGTCGCACCTGTTACATTATCATATTAAATCAAAGAGGCTTTATAGGGTTTCAAACATTGACCAAAGTAAAATTCAACCGTGAGTTCACTTAAACATTGCTCAGGACGGGTATTTGGTTTTACAGGTAAGTGTTGACAAGCGCTTGTGGATGTCTTTGATATGGACATAGCCGGTAGCTGAACGGATAGACATACAAATGTCACCATAGTGACTACTTTTACAAACTCTCCAACTCTCCATCACTGAAAGATAATTGGGGTAGAGAACAATATGATGACGTAAAAAGTGTAATTCAATATAGATACTAGTAGAGTTATATAAACTGTTCCCAGCCCTTCCCGTCCATCCTAACCTGTAGGTCCGTATATGCTGGTGAAAGGATGGTCTGGGTCGGCCCCACAGTACGCATACTGTCCCACAGCTCTATTGAGACACTTCGCCTCGTCCGTCAGGCCTCCGTTTCTCTCACCATACGCATCTACCTCGAGACGACCGGAGTGTGAGGTACCTTGGCTTTTACATCCGTAATCCGCGAAGTAGCAGTGCTTCCCAGCAATTGTCATCGCACCTGGCAACGAGTTATGTTAAGATAAGATAAGATAAGATAAGATAATACTTTATTACCAGAAAGAGAATTTTGTGTACAACAAGAGTTAAGTACATAGAAAATACAACATTAATGACAAGGGCAATAACAGTGGTATTAAAATACATACCTGGCAACATAGAGGATAAGATATAAAATAAATATGCGAAGAAAACAATATTCAACATTTGTTTAAAAGTGATATACTGACTGGGATAAAAGAGTATTTACTTCTGTTAGTTTTAACACTTGGTTAAAAGATATCTACGGCCAGACGGTAAACGATCATAACAAGAGTTTAAAACATGGTTAGGGTCTTGTAAAATCTTGACGGATAGATTTACAACAGATGACATGTAAAGGGTGTCTAAAGAATGAAAGTTAGAACAGCATTGCATACAACAGGTTAGAATTGATTGTATACATGATTTGTAAAACAAAGACATAAAAGTGGGATCAATTTTAAAAAAGCGCAACTTTCGTAAAAAGTGAAACCGAGACTGGCATTTGTTGTACACTGCCTTGGATTTTCTGGTTAAAAGTCAGTTTGTTGTCTATGAGTGTCCCAAGGTACATGTATTCTGCGACATCCTCCACTGTATGGTCGTTGATGATGACTGGCGTGATGACAGATTTCTTCCTTCGAATTAGTTCTTTAGTCTTTTTGACACTAAGTTCCAGATAATTGCTACTACACCAGTCAGCGAATTCAGCGACTTCCTCTTTGTATGAACATTCGTCCGTGAACAGTAAGCTGTGTATGGCTGCGACATCTGCGAACTTCACTCTGTCACAGTTGGACTTAGTACTGACACAATCGTTGGTGAAGAGGTTGAAGAGCAATGGTGATAAGACACAACCCAGTGGTGCTCCCGTGTAAGTGATTGTTGATGTTGAGTTGGTTCTGTTCACTCTCACGTATTGTTCTCTATGCAGCAGAAACGAGGCCACCTGATGAGTTGTGGGAAAACATCTAGATCAGTCAGCTTCTTGATAAGCAGGTGAGGTTTGATCGTATTGAACGCTGACGAAAAGTTTACGAATAGTTTGCGTGCATAAGTGCCTGTATTCTCCAGTTGTTGATAGATGTTGTGTAACAGGGTGGCTTTGGCGTCTTCCACTCACCGCCTGGCTCGGTACGCAAACTGTAGCGGATCCAACTTATCACTGACTTGATTGAAGAGCATACACAGAACAATACGTTCGAAGCACTTCATAGCTTCTGACGTAAGATCTTACGGTCTGAAGTCGTTGTGAACCGTTGGATTTGGTTTCTTTTGTACTGGTCTGACATCGGACACCTTCCAGCCTCTAGGGACGATCTGCTTGTCCACTGACAGTTGAAACAACTTGCAGAACACGGAACAAAGTTGTTCCTTACATTCCTTTAATAATAATCCACTTAAACCATCTGGTCCTGAAGATTTCCGTGCGTTGAGTTGTCCAAATCGATAGTTTACGTAATCTTCTGTCAGAGAAAGGCTGTTGTCACTGTTACCCAAATTTGATAATAGTTCATTCGTTTCTGTAGAAAGGTCATGACGTTAAAAACGATAGTAGAAAGTGTTCAGTTGTTGAGCGAAGTCTGAATCCTCTCCAATTGTCTTGAGTTGTCTTCGGTCTCAGTTCCAATAATGGTCTTTAGTCCCTTCCAGGCCTGGCGTGAGTTGTTACGTCCTAACTGCTCTTCTACCTTAGCATTGAACTCCCGTTTGAACTGATTAACCTTGTCGTTAATTGACTTCTTGATGACAATCAAACGCTGTCTATCGTTAGTACAGACACCACGTTTTTTCTCGTTGAGGAGTGAGTTTATTTACTTGCTGACTCATGGTTTGTTGTTTGTATACATCTTAATCTCGTGAGTAGGAATGACACAGTCTACACAGAAGGTTATGTAAGAAGTAATTAAATCATTGAGTTCACTGGGGTCATCAGAATCACCTAATAGTACAGCCCAATCGGTACAATCAAAACACCCTTTCAACATTCAATTGAGCCAGTATTCCTGGTCCCTGGTTTTTTTTTTAGCTTCTGTCTGGATTAACATGAAATGGGCCAAGAGTTGAATACTATAGTGTATAGTATATAAAAGAGTTATTTTGTTAGATTAAGTGAGGCATGAACATCATGATCGCTTGCTTGAAATAACGTTAGATTTGATAAATACAAGTGACGCATGTTAATGACATGATGTGATACTTGTTCACTACAGGAAATGACACTTATTTAAGGTTGTAAGAACTCTTTTCAATCTAAAGTATTCATTGAAAAAAATAACCAAAAGTTAACCAAATCATCTCTCACCCGTAGGTCCGAACACGGCAATGACTGTCTCTTTATCCGGCGAGCCACAATATTTCCACTGCTTTGCAGCACGGGCCAGACACTTCTCCTCGCTGACCCCCGCTCCCTCGTGGTCCTCTCCGTACGTGTCTCGGTGGAGTCCGGTTGTAGGGTGGGGCGGGCACCCAGAGGTGATCAGCCAACATCCTGGTTGTAGTGAAACCAATCATAACAATCATACGTGTTTACATAAAGCAGTATGCAATAACCATATGGTTTCATACATCCACGGGCAAAAAAAATTACACAAACGAAAATATCGCTGAAAGCCAACTAGAATTAATTTTCGTAAAATTATCAGTTGATAGTTCGTTAAAACTCTTCTTTTAAAAATCGCTGTTATAGAATATATTTAACCAGGCGAGAAGGGAGAGTGAAATATGGCTTTCTGGCTTGTTATATGACACCCTACAGCAACGATGCGTTAGTCGATGTAAAGTCCAAAATGGTGCATACCAAGCCGACACACCGTCCGAACATAATGTCAAAAAGCTCCTTTGGAAAAACAATTACACCATTTCAAAACTGATTTAATTTTTGCTTGACTCCGTGAAAAATAAGATATCGTGTCTTTTGCCCCTCGGGGTAATACCCCCGATGCCTGGTCGCATAACAAACTAGCAAATATGATTACAAGTACAAATATGATTACAAGTACAAATATGATTACATAAACGTATTGGACAACAAGCAACCAGACAAACCTCAACGTAGACTGTAATGAATTTAAAATGCCGAACCATCTTTTAGTAGGACCAATGAGAGCACAAGACGAAATACAGTACCTTTGAAACCTACTTCATATAAATTCTATACATATAGCTGTATGACCTGTACCTACCATGTTTAGAAATATTGGGGTAGACAGTGTTGGGACCTGACCCGTCAGAGTAGTAGGGGGTCTTCGGGGTCTTGGTAGCAAGGGCCTGGGTACCTGTACAATGAGCCGCTGTGTAGTGGGGTGTCTGCGTCGTTACATCTGGAGACCGGGAACATCATTTCAATAGGGTTTTGATTTACATTTAGACTTATTTATCTAAACAGTTCTACAAATAAATATAGTCAGTCACCCATACGGTAATGTGAAAAAGTCACAGGAACATTACAATACATTGATAACTGTCTAAACAAATGCGTAATTCAAAACTAACTATTGGCATATTCAAAGTCAGTCCCTTCTTGTACGATCTCCAAGGTTTATACGACATGGACGTTCCTTACGGTAAGAAAGAATTAGCATTTAAGTTTTTTTGGATAAAGACATACTGACACAAAAGAACCATCCAAATTGGCAAAACGCTCTACAAAGTACACATGATGTACTGACGTGTGTGGGTGTAGGCAGGTCCTGTGGGATAACGAGGTCCGACTTCAGGTAAGGTTGGGGGCTGAGGGAAAGAGATTCCATTTGCCCACTCCATGGCTGCGCAGGCCAACCGGAAGTCGCCATTTTCGGGCGAGATGAAGTCAGTCGAGAAGATACTCTGGTTACACCATATTTTGTTGGGGGAATATAGCAGATCAACAGTCATGAGGTGATATTTTTCTGAGTAATATCTATAAATTGTTATGAATTCTTATCTGAATAAATGTAAAACAAATGTTTATAAATGAGTTAAACATTAAAATAATACGATTCGAGGTTCACATTTTTTTTAATCGTGGCTGCATCTATTTACCTTTACTTATTCGGAAAAGAAATAAAAATATTTCTTAAATCTATCTTAATTGTTATCCTTTGTTAAAGAGTGGTAAAATGATAGTAGTTTATAATTTGCCTGTGTTGACAGCAGAGATACAAAGTATCAAATCGTTAAAAAATACTGTTGAAGCTAGACCATGGAGGACACGAAACTACTGTCGATATGATATCATTATCCTTTTATAAAACGAGGCAATGGCATGGTATCAAGGGGATGAAGGCCACTTTGAAACAGAATCCTGCACAAGTTTATTAAAGAAAACGGTAAAACATAGGAGGGAGTTGATTTGCAACAATTGCCACACTACTCAAACTACAAAGGCAACGATTGTATTTCTGCAATTCAGATAGCATATTAACCTTTCTACTTACTCTGTGACGGCATAAGTTCAAACTCGTAGCGGCATGACATAAGTTTAGTTTATTACCGTATGAATACCGTAAATATTACGGTAGAAGTATCCACGTGGGCTGTTAAAACCGAGACATAGAACCCAGAACACGTGGCATAGAGATTTTACACACCTTGTGGTTATTGGTGACGTTGAAGTAGTCCGTTTTCACTAAGTTTCTTCCAGTGTAGTGGATCTGTTCAATCCCTTTCTCGTTGTAGAAGATGTTTTCGTAAATCTCGTTACCTTGAACAATGGAACGCCATGCTACTACTCCTTTAAAAGTCGAAATGGATAGAGATCCTATTTTTTTATTTATTGAAATGTAAATTCTTTCATTTGAGGTACGAAGAATTAAATTTATTTCTCCTAGCGTCGAAAGATACAACATGGAAAGTAATGCTACGTATAGACCTAAAGGTGGCGCTATATTGGGCATAAAAGAATGGGAAATGTGAATGATGTAATTCTCAGCTGCTGTGCACCAGCGGTCAGTTTAACTTTTGTATTTCATCATATTATAATTATTATGTTGTGAATACATGAATCATAATTCTGTGCGTTTATGCAAAAGCTGTCATTCTCATTTCTGTTATAGACCAATGGCTGGCACTACGGTGGCATAGACATATCCGGGCTGGCGAGCCGTTAGAATACGCTGGTCATCGTGGGAGATGTGCTACTTGGATGTGCTCTGAGCTATATAAGCTTGAGGAGACAGCTTTTCGGAGGATATTTGTATGTATTTTGGAATAGAGCACCTTACAAAAGAACATTTTATGTGAAGTGTTTGTTGTATGTGTATAGAGATTAGGAAGAAGGAACTGCGTATATATTTTCTGAAGATAATGTAGTTGTCTTAGCATCAAAATAACATCATGAACATGTCGTACCTGACATCCATGGGCAGATATGTTCCCTCTACAGACTTAACTCGAGATTCAAGATTATGTTTGTGTCTTTGTGACCAAAATTCACCAGAATCGCAATTGATTAAAAAAAAGATCACGAAGAGATACAGCAACTATCTGTTTGAATTAAACAGCGGACTCTCACCCATGGGAAGGCTACTGTTCTTCATGTTGGCCAGTTTCGGGTACCTGCTAGCCCATAGAGAACTCTTGTATGGTACTTCCTGGAAATATCACTCCCTGTCACTGAATTTGTTAGTATTACCAGTTATCTTCGGGATCTCTTAATGTATATCCAGTAACATTATCTTATCTTAAATGGACGTTAAAATCACCACAATAAAAACATATCATAAGCTCATGACCAGTTGCCAATCTGAATTGATTTACTTAATTTAAATGAAAGTCTTCTAAGAAACATATTTGTGATACCATTGTCTTGATTTTAAATGATATTCTCGTAAATAAAGTAAACAAACATTAGCATGAGGAAAAAAGCGTTGATCAGGGAATGTTAAGGTTTTCCTAAAGTTTGAAACACTGATTCTGAATTCGTACCTGAAGGCGTTTCTCCAAATATGCGGTGAACTTGTGTGACACCCCGCGTCCGTCCACCTGTATCGATTCACCTGTCGCTTTGTAGAAGATGTTGTAGCGGATGATGTTGTCTCTCCCTCCCCCTATGTTGGCGTGGACCTCGTTCTGAATTTTAAAATGACTGTGTCTTTAAATTCCTGGAAACGCTGTCCTTAACACGAAATATTGTCTCTCTCCCTCTCTTGTTGGTTTGGATTTCATTTTGAACATTCAAACAATAAAGTTCTGCTTTACGTTTAAAAAGTGTCGCCCCTCTAATGTTGTAGGCGTGGACCTCGTTCTTTTCACGAAAGTAAAGCAGTGAAGTGCTAATTTACTTTTAATGGTCAACATAACAAACCGTGCTCTCCTCCTCAATCATTGTTGAGTGAACTTCATTTAGAATAAGAACAGGAATATTTTCTGGATAACAACTTCTTTAATGTGAAAATACACGACGTTTCGGAGTACATACTCACTCCTTCATCAGGTGGAATGTAAGGAAATAACAAAATGTGGTACATTTATATAGCAAACAAAACAATGGTGAGGAAACTCAATCAGGGAGATTAACAAGCAGGAGAATGGTATACAATAATAATAATAATAATAATAATAATTAATTTATATAGCGCCGAAAATCCATCTTGAAGGTGCTCAGTGGCGCTGTACACAAGAGAGAGTTATTGGTAGGATTGGCGGAAGAGATAAGTCTTTAAATCAGATTTGAACTGGTTTGTGGTCATTGGCATCCTGAGTGATATTGGGAGACTGTTCCAGAGATGGGGGGCTGCAATGGAGAAAGCTCTATCTCCCATTCCTGTTTTGCTGAGAGGTGTGGTGAGAAGGTACTGATCGCCAGATCGGAGGGATCGACATGGTGTGTGGGGAGTGACAAGGTCTTTGAGGTAGGAACATGAATGGTCATCGTAGATGCAGTTGTGAGTAAGAAGGAGGATCTTGAAACTGATGCGCTGCTTTATGGGTAGCCAGTGTAGAGATTTGAGAACTGGGGAGATGTGATCAGATCGTTTTCTTTTTGAGATGAGTCTTGCTGCTGCATTTTGAATTCTCTGAAGCTTGGACATGAATGTAGCTGAGATATTAAAACAGAGAGCATTGGAACAATGGGGATTTGTAATAAAAAACATGAATGATGAGGATTTGCAATACAAACATGAATGGGAGTGAGTAGATAAATGTAAATAAACACACATGATGAAACGAGGGAGGCCAATTGGCTTTATTGAAATTGTTAAGCAAATAATAATTATAGTTGATTGGAAGAGAGGCCAGTTGTTGATGTGGGTGGCTTTGAAGTTGTTGCTTGGTGATTGGATGGTGATTGGAGCTGATAGGTGTTGATTGGTGGGGACTCCTCGGATAATTTTCTCCGACAGGAGTGGATGGAGGGTAGGGATACTTGGATTTGGTTAGGTTGGGTTCTCCTCGGATATTTCCTCCGACAGGAGATAGAAGTTATAGATCACTGAATCCCACGCACATGGTAGGAAGATGCCTTGATCGCGGTTTATTGCAGGTTTTTCCCTTCGAATGTCAATCGCTTCTTGGAGTTTTCTTTGGCGCCAGTTCATTTAGAATACAAACGTGAAGGTAAACCAAATATTAATAAACCGCTAATGAAGTCCATTTTGTGGTATAAAACACCCATGACGAAGATATTTGCTCCACATTCTGCATCTGAGAGTTACTATTAAGGTTCTGCATCAATATCATAACATTTTGTTATAGGCTAACGAATGACGGGACAAATATTTGATTTCACACTCAACAATGCTCGAAGTATCTCTATCCTACTTACATCGTGGAAGACGTTGTGTTCTATGGTGACACTGGAGTACTGATCGTCCAACATGACTCCCCTCACCTGGGCTCCCGGGACTTTCCTCAGGGTGTGGTGGATGTGGTTATGGCGGATGTGGACTCCCCTCTGTGGGATGTGGAGAAGGACATACACAGAGAGGAATATTATGAAATACATTGTTTGTTGAACCGCACATAGAACATAAGAAATGTGAAGATATAAGGATTTGTTATCAATTATGATGTAACACTGGTTGACTTACATTTCTGACATTATTTGAATATGAGTATTCATTAGATTTATTAAACATAGATCAATTATTTATTTATTTTTATGTTCATACTCTAAATTGTTTAAAAGTTAAATTGAGGAATAACCGCACCATGGTCCAGTCGCGACCGGCATGCAAAGCTCCACAATCACTCGAGTTGACACACAGGTGGTGCACGTGGTTGTACTCCATCACGTGATCGTTACCCTGTCAACACATGGTAAATCTTTCGTGTAATTGTTTGTTAAATGTAAAACCAGACCTGCAGTCAGTAAGAAAACATTTCCCGGATTCAATGTAAAACAGGAAAACAGGAAACTGTATATAAACAAAATGATCTCTGACGTAAAGATTTAATGTATTCTGAAAATGGTCTTAAGGCAGTTTTAGGGGATATTCCTAAAAGTGCTTGTTTTATGTTAGCAACAAATAAAACATTTTTCTACATTTACACAATATTCGAAAAATGTTTCCATAGCTTGCACCATGTTGTTAGTCATGATCAGCATTTTCTACAGTTTACTCTTTTAAAGCTTAAAGAAGGAATTCCGTTTCAAACAAGTGGTCTCATATTCTCTAATTCTTTGATTAAATCATATAGGAAGAAGTAAGGGCATAAACGTACACTCCATCTGATCCCTGTGTATTGTCCGTCGTGGATGTGGTTGTAGCGCATGTATATGGCCACCCCTGATGCGCTGATGGCATTATACCCCACCGCCCCGACTCGGGCATACTGCCATATATGGTTGTCTTCAACCACATTCAAAGATGGGGTCAGCGTCCCTCGAACTCCACCTGTAGTTTACGAAAAATATTATTTAATTTTGTTTGAGGGGCAATGTAAATTCCTTGTTTGAGATGAATGTAGGTATTCACTTTTGCGTATGCAATTTATTATGCAATCCTCACTTGTATGTATTTGCAGCAAGTAAGATTTGTAAGGTAAATTGCAAAATTAGAAGTACACCTGGTGCTGTCAAAATAATTGCGTAAGTTAAAGGTGTTGTAAGTAAGTTTTTCACATATTAGTTTTTGTCAAATTTGTCATTTATTATTAAAGTTTATGTAATAAATGTGTTACATTAGAGGCCTAAAACATCTCCTTACACCACCCGATAAGCCATATCCATGGAAAACGATTATCCTATAAGAAAATGGTGGAACCTATAAAGTGGGTCAATGTTGTATAACTATTTAGTGTGATTTAGGTAGATTTGTAGGTCTCATGCGATTTGAGAATTCAGACAGCAAAATGATTGACCATTCCATCATTATACCATATCTAAAACTCTAAAATGTGTTTAGATATAGCTACATCAGTCAGATCACTTAACCTTCTAGTTGTCTTTAAAATAGGTAATCCTATATCATTGACTAAGTATTTTCAATATGAGCTACTCTTATGGCACTATATCCAAGTTTTCCTGTATCTCTTGTTGCCAAAGGGATCACTTTAAATACACATAATAAAATAAGCAACGAAAAACTGCCAATGGTATTCATTTTACATCTTTACAAATTGCAAACCTCACCTGCAATTGACACGCCCCCACAGGTATGATGAATCTCGCACCTTGTTACACTCACAGATCTACAGTCACCTTGACAATTGATCCCGAAGGCACCTGGAAAAATCACGTCAATGTGATGTATCTTTTCTCGTAAGCTTTTAATCAAATTAGTTGCATGACTATCGCCGTATCACACTGAGCTTCTAGCAAAATTTCCGAAAGAAAGCTAATTCCTAAAGAGGCACTTTTAATAATATATTTTACGAACGCTTCGTTCAATCCTTGTGCCTGTTCCATGTTTGCCAGTATCACACATTTTGAAATGAACTTAGTATGGGTCATAACTTTTAAACTTCAAGTACTGTGAAACTATCTATTTATCCATTGGATTGAAGGGAGGCAATGTTGAAAACACAGGAAACTGTCTATCACAATTGCATAAATCTAGTTCTCCAATGTTTGATTATATTTGGAGGAGACATACCAGTGTTTTTTATTTCCAAATTCTTGAAACTGAGGTCCCGTCCACTATTGATGTCGAATCCTGAACGTCTGCACGCCTCTAAGATGAAGTCCTCGAAGTGGAGATTGTTCACGTGGTTATCTATTCTGGTGGCAAATAGATGAGCATACACTCAGATCTAGAGCTGGGAAGAGTAGGAGAAAGAAAAACCGAGTACTCAAATAAATCATCATCTGAATCGGATCGAGTACTCGGAAAAAAGTATAATCGATTCATCAATACCCAACTAAAATCATTGTAGTCGAAATCAAGTATTTGGAAAGCAAAAAAAACAAGGCAAAAGTGGAGCAGCTCACATAAACCCGCCTGTAGTTTGATCGCCTTCATATAGTATAATTAAATTGGAAAATATAGTCTAGTCAATCATGTCAATGTCAATGTCAATGATTGTTTTTAATGAAAATATTTTTAAAAAATTATTTGAACCGTAGATTTTAAACCAATAAAAGTCACAACAATATCATACAGGAAGGCAACATCCGTATTTAATTTTGAAAGTTATATAGTTTTTTTAGTTATGCTCCAGAAATTACACAAATGACAAATATTATTTTGACCTTGAACCCATAAAGGAAACAATAACCCTATAAAGGATATTTCCAAACCAAATTTGAAGTTTCAAAGTCAAAAAGTTTTTGAGATATGCTCCGGAAACGAGACAAAGTCCAAAAATCAGACCGTTTTTGATGAAAATTTCAAACATTATTTGGACCTTGGAGTTGAGACCCTTACAATCACAACAGTACCATATGGGTTACTTTCTTACCAAATCTGAAGTTTCCAAGTCAAATAGTTTTTGAGATATGCTCCGGAAACGATTTTTGACGAACGGACGGACGGATGGGCGCGGAGCGCTATATAACCCTGACTACATCATAGCGGGGTTATAATAAAAAGATAATAATAATCAAACACAATTTGACAGTGAGTTTTACAACATGAATAGAGCGAACGTGAAAATATATCCCATATGGGATTCGGTTATAACAATCGATCATAACACTACTTGCAGATTTAAATTTTTGATAAATATTTTTGTATATGTATCTTATCATCAAATTACTTGATGCAGTCTGGCAGCATAGAAGCGTAGATAACATCACTGTCTGTGAGAGATCCGTGAGCTGTGTTGGGCCACACATACAATATCCCGGTGGATCTGTCTATGTAGTACTCGCCCTTTAACACAAGAACGACATATTTAAACTAATGTCAATATAATGTATTATTAATTAACTACCATGTTATGGCACGCATACGGTATTCACGGCCAAGACAATATGATTCAACAACTGGGCCAATACAGACAAACTGGGCCAATACGAGACAAAGAGTCCCAAATTTGGTGAAACCCCGAAGCTGTCGCTTCCGAACTTTGACCAATGATATCTGTTCACTGATGTTGATTATAATTATTATTTCAATATAAATGAGGTATTAACTGTTGTGCAAATAGAATGAAAATAAATTTATAAAATTGTCATTAATTAAGTATTTAAGTATTCGACGTGTTACAGGTCCTTATTATAGGCCCTCGACTTCAACTTCGTTTCGAGACAATACAACGGACCTCGGACCTGATACTGGGCCAATACGGAAATACTTAATTAATTTAATAACATAAGTAGTCATACAGATATATTTGGGAGACCATGTTTTTGAGAAATAGCTGAATCTAGAAAATTCCTAGACTACTAGGCATGTCCTACTAACGTATTTACTGTCAAATAAACGTACGGTTGTTTTTTCAGGTATGTTGTATTTCAGAAATGCGAAGTCATATAACAGAGCAAGACTCAATAGCATAAGAGCAACATGCATGAGGTGACATTATCTATTAACTTAGACCTCATCGTACATAATGTATAGGATAAAACCGGCCTTCGAGGTGTTAGTAAAACTGTATGTCGTGAATAATGTGATGGTCATGTAAATCAAGTGTTCTCACCGGCTGATCTAGTTCAGACAGCATGTTGAACACCCGGAAGTAACCGCCCTGGTCTGGATAACCCTTGAGGGTGTTGTCGTTGTAGTGACCTGTTTGTACATGTATACACGTAGGAGAGAGAGAAGTCAGTGACGGCACTCAGAAGCAGATAAAGGGTATGGGTGTGTAGGGGCCTCGAACAGCCCTCATACCCTTTCTCAAAATATCAAATAGGCTTAACAGACAAACAACAAGACACATACAGACAAAAAAGGTGAATGAAAATTTAACAAAACAGGTATGAGCCCATCCTATCCCTAACCCCACTTTCAAATTCCCTGGCTCCTCAACTGACACTTCAGAATGTAAGAAATTAATTCTAAAGCAAAAATGTCTTGTCGACTACTATGCTACCATAACCAATTTTGTGAATTGAATCACACAGAAGCAGACATATCTGATCTGTTAATATCTAGGTTGAACATTATCTAGGATCAAGTCTGCCATGTAGTTTGCCAAGGCTTTTTTCTTCTTCATATTCTGTTAGATCTTCCCACAATCAAAATAAGATATGTAAAATAATGCAATGATTACCTTTGCGAAGACCAAAACGTGTTTTTGTAGCCAATGTAATCTTGTGGTTTTTAGAATCAATAGATTTTATTTTAACGGCATCGTCAGCCCAACTCCAGTACCTGGAAATAGAAAATGATAAGAAAATTAACTAAATGAATAACATGAATCTAATAAATCTCAAGAATAAGAGAAAATGATAATGCCAGAATCGACAACTAATAGGCTGGCCTAGACACTCAAAACTGGCACCGCTCTTGTTCTCGCAGGGGAAGAAGATAAAAGGCAAAGGGTATAACCCGACAGGTTCATTGAGACATTTTATGATCCTGATTCTAGGCAAGCTAAGACACTATTCAGCAACATGCTTTATATATTTCACTCAGTCTTTCAGAATATTTATCATCTGATTATTTGCCTTTGTCTTAGAGATGTGCAGCATTCTATAAAATATGTGATAACTTAAAAACAGCGTGTATCTTGACACAAATCTACCATTGTAATTCTCTGCCTACCAGTATCCTATAGCCCAGGGCTCCTTCTCGTGTGCCCAACGTGAATCTTCGTGAGAGCCGTGAGTGAACACAGTACCTTGGGGGTCGCTTGTAGAGGTGATGTCTATGTAACCCTGTCTCAATCAATTGTAATTGTCGTTTATGACTTTCTTAATACTGTTATAAGAATGTTTTCATTAATTTATATCAAATAACTAAGTTTGTCATCGTATGTTGTTTTGGGGTCAAAACGTTTAAGTAAGGGCCAAGTTACTAACTAAGTTACTTTAACTTCATTTAAAGGACTTGTTACTAGTAATAGCATACATTACCTCCCTTCCCGTTGCTTGGTTCAGAATTATCACTCTCTTCCAGGAGTACAAGCTATTATTATAGATTGTTAACTAACAATCCTGTGGAATGTTATGGAACATTATGGAACCTTCTTGGACTTTCTAAAGACAGTTTGCATATAAATAGTATTGTGTATGGAAATGATTGGCATTCTAGACGTTTGACATTATTTTCATTGGATTCTGCCTTTGTGCCATATTAATTCTAAGCATTGTCATCATCAGAATATACTCATTTCATCAACAACCTTCAATACTTCTGCCTCTGGTGACTACATAGAAGAACAAGCATACCATAACTAATTCTCAAATGAACTAATGTGACGTTACTAGGCCGGGACATACTCGTGATTACAGGTGAAATTATCAATGACATTTACATATTAAACATGAGGACGCCTGGATGTATGATGCAGTTTGATATCAAAGGAAGAGAGGTTACCATATTTCTCCGTGTTAAATACATTACAATCTTTATTTTCAAACACCAACTATACCTCATTAGGGTATTGAGCGAGACGTGTCGGGTTGCCGTTTATGAAGAGTTCCAGCCAGGAGGTTTTTGATCCAAATCCAAATCCAAACTGGGTTATCTGCCCGTAGTCCGTGATACCTACATTTGGCAAGTGGACTTGAAGCACCTGCAGCATAAATAGATATAGGCGTGGACAATTTATTCTACCGATATCCTTTTACATTAATATTAATTAAGACAATCACCAGTTCTTTAAGAAAAATTGAGACTCTTCAAAAGAGAGTAAATGCCTCTACATTTCCTCTCAAATTAGTTAATCTAGAGTGGTCTCGTATTGTTTTATGAAGAGTTTGATGTAACCAGAAATACCATATTTTTCTAAAACGGAATAGTACCTTATTACCTTTGAATGGGCCCTTTGTGGAAGAATCTGAAGAATGTTATGGTCGGTGACTTTGTGAAACTTGGAACCAGCAATCAGTTGTCCTCCTGTCTGCGTTGAAAAATCATACAAAATGCAGAGTTTGTATACATGTGACACATTTGTATTTGATGACAGCATTAATACTATCAGTAGTATCATCAATGTTACCTTCATCAATATATTTCTATTTGACTGTGTTTTCTAATCATGTTTTAATAGCATATCTTTCTCATCTCTATAGCCTCTCAAATTTCGTTTACCCACAAACAGAACCTGAACAGAACCCTCTTTTTAAAAAATTGCAAAAAAAAAGAGAATTTTTCAGAAATGTTACGTTTACGTTATTTTTCGTTACTAAAATTCCTTTAAAACAGTGCAAAGTGAACACATAAATTGGAACACTGGAAATGGCGGCCACTGACCACGTGTACTTCCCGTCCGGGTTCAGAGGTGAAGGTCACGGGGTGGGAGTATCCGTGTGAGAAGTGTAATGTGGAGTTCAGGTTGTGGTAGCCTCGTCTCAGTTCCACTATCACAGCTGGGGAGGAAGCCATGGGTGTTAGGCAATCATATACTCGTTTTATAAAAATCTTTCTTTTCTAAAGAAACACAGGTCAGAGAAACAGGATATATTTTACATGTTGGCAAACATTTAGTATATATAATAATAATAAGATTTGATATATACACACTGTATCGACGGACTATATAAAATAAACAAAATTGTATTCACCTGATCAGGCCCATATATGGGACCGACTTTCATATATCCTCTGACATTCTGGCCAATTCTAATATAAATCGATATTACAACAAACATGTATACATTCTTTAAAGCATAGCCTTTGTCGAGTGATATACTGATAAGAAACGATGGAATATGTTACTGTGACTGATCACCCAATTCTACAGGGGAGGATTCGACTTTATTTTATTATTTACCGTTTCCTTTGATTCCCGGTTCGTCAAGTTTTTCTTTTGCTCTCTGTAACGTCTTTAGGGGGGAATTTGCATGAAGTCTGTAGGAACAGAAGAAAAATAACATGCTAGAAACTAACTAGCAAGTTACTGTTACCACGTGAATTGTTATTCCTTTTAAGATGGTTTTGATTAGCGATTATATATCCATAGTTTAAATAATAACTTTTACCATATGTTTCCATGCAAAATCTTGTTACAAAATTATCTCATAAAAGTCATAAGTGAAACAATTTATTTTTGGCTGGCCTTTTCTCATATAAGATTAGTTTTTACTGTATTACTTTAAATGTCAGTAAGACAAAGTATCTGATGATTTCACTTGCATGCTTCGTAGTCAGGTGAGGTGAATGCGGGTTTAACGCTGCTTTCAACAGTATATAACTGTATATCACTGTGACCATACATTGCAGTGAAACTTGCATACATCGACTTGATTTAGCGCACGCAGAGTTTGGGAATTCCAAAGATACTGTTTTCCAATCAATCAGAATTTAAAGATACATCCATTGTGTTAATGGGAGTCAAATATTCCAAACGATATGAATAGCATTACTTTATCGAGAAGTACCGACTGTTACCGAAAACTACCATTTTTATGATAGTGGACTCAGTATACTAACGATATGAAGGAAAAGGTAGTGATTTCTGATCGAAAACCGGACAATGCACTGCGTGGGGCGCGCGTCAATTAGTCAAACGTTATTTTGGAAACTTATTTAGAACAGACTAAAAGAAAACTCTAAGTTGATAATGTTTAATAGGTCTTATTACTTCCTTGCATGCAAATAGAACGTGTAGTTTCGGATTCTACACATGTTACTCGGTTTTAATTGGAAACTAGTAATTATGATATATATATATTTGGTGATTGGGGATGAATATGCAAGCTGAGTGAAATTATTTGACCTGATATAAGCATTGTTGTATGTTCCTGTTTCTATACCTAACCCAAAATTACATGTAGACTACTGCACCTGACTTTTGCTAAATGTAATTTTAACTAGGGAGATATAGATAATGATAGATAGCTTTCTTCACGTTTTAATGATTAAAAATGCATGTAGGCAAAGGAATCTGAAAGATTATGAATTTCTGCAGACCATGCTTGTTTTAGAACATCAGGGAGTCTTAGTTTAGATTTTTGCATAAAAACTTGTTTATCACCAACATCTTGGGAAAGCCAGACAAATCCAAAGCAAATTCAAATATGATATTGTTAATATATGTAGCCCAAGTAACCCTACTCTAATCATAAAGAAATTTCAACATATCACAACCCTGAATTGGAAGGCTATTTGAATCTAGTTTAACCTACACCAAAACAATTGAAGTCCCGAACTTTGCCGTATTCAGTATATCGCCCTATAAGTTGAACCAAAATTTAAAAAAAAAGATTTATCAGTACACATATCATCAAAATGATTTTTTTGTGCTAAACTTAAGTTGGTGATTCTGATGGGACAATAGTAATGGCATGTGTGCAACCATTCCTCGATGAATGCAAAAAGGATGAACATTTTCTCGAGCATATGTACTTTGTGACGGAACAAACAAATAAAAATATTCCAAACCTTGAATATGTTTAGAGAATTAAAGCATGTTAAACCAACGCTTGTTAATACTAACTCAATGTTTCCGAAAATGATCTTGAATTATTCAAAAATAAATCTGGTATGTAGCAATTATAAATCACTCATTGGTGTATTTACAACGAACTGCAAAGATAACAACGCTAGAATTATGTAAATTCTTTAAAATTTTAATCTTGAAATTAATTGGAATGATCAATATGTTCAACAGCAACAATCGTCAACTAATAAAACAGCTGGCGATTTTAAACATGTTCTGCCATTTATACTTGGACACATTCTGTATATGGTCACCTAGAGCTTAATATTCCATATAGTGTAGAACATATTAAACCATGTGTGGCCCACATAGAGACACATATTTAAAAAAAATAACATGTAAATATAGTAAATAAAGTCCATTTCAGTTTGCAACAGCTATACATTTATACAGCACATCAACTTCTTACAAATCAATAAGCTCTTACCCGGAGTTTGTATCAACGCCTCCCGGATCTACGTATAGACGAACTGTTTTACTCGTGATGGGAGACATAGCCCCAAACAGAAGCAAAACGTACATCAACTTCATAGTTATACACTTGTCGGATTGGTGATAACTGCACTGTCTCCTTGTAATTGTCCCTTTTATAACCCAGCCTTATCTAGAATCACGATCTGTGGTTATCTATGTAGAAACTGGAAAGTTTTACACTGATGTCGGATTGCTGATCACTGCACTGTCTCCTTGTAATTGTCCCTTTTATAACCCAGCCTTATCAAGAATCACGATCTGTGGTTATCTGTGTAGAAACTGGAAAGTACATGTGTACTAGCACTGAATTAACATCTTCATACACCAAAACAACTCCACGAACACCTGGCGTTGAAAGGTGTAATACATTTAAGCATGAACGATATATGGACTTAATGGCGTAATACCATACTTAGTAAATTGCAATATATTTTATCAATACTTTTCATTTTACATTTTAGGCTCAGAAGCCTTATTTGGAAAACATTACTTAATTGTACATATCTAATCAGATGTGTTATTCGCTGTCGATAAATAGTTACTTTACGTGTTTACATGTACTTATAATCGTTAGAAAGTGAATCAATAAAAGTAAAACATCTTTCTATGATAACATCTTGGAGACAATGGAGAAATTAGCATTAGGATAATCAGCGTGCAGACTGATAATTAAGCAACAACTGATAATATCAAATTAAGGAAACTTTATGCTTTTCACTTTGATTAAGAATATATAAACAATTCTCCACATTCCCCATGACGCTTTCAAAATGCGGAGTTCGGGCATTATATTTTAAAAGTATCAGCTCAACCTTCAAAGTAATTTCAAAACTGTAATTCACATGCAACTTTATAAACACTTCTTGTTAATAGTCTAATGAAAAATATCTCTTATAGGATATTTCAAAATATCACAAATATTAATCCCAATATAGGTGGAATTGAATCGCTAACATCCGATCACTATAACCAAAACTTTATTGATTCATGAGAAGTTTAGGGTGCGTTTAACAATCTATTGAATGTATTTCGGTCTTCATTCATTTATCACTCACGGTGCTTAATACGGTTTTGATATTCATGACACTTTCTATGTATTTGTGTTTCTGTTACAGTACATTGATGAGTTACCTGCCCCTTAGTTAATCATATATCATTTGTTTTCTGCCATCTTCTATAAGATCCGAGAAGGGCATGTTAACAGTAAGACACTGCAGTTGTTGATGTTTATTTAGGTAAACGTGTGTTCTCCCTATAAGGTTAAACTTACTATCACAGCAAGAAAAAGTGAGCATGGCTCACATACCCCCGCCATCCGCTATCCGTCCATTGAGCATCATAGATGTCAAGGGAACAATGTAAAACAAAAAACAGATTTAAGCATCATAATATTGTCTAAAATATTATTGGGAACTGGCTTTGTTATTATAAAATTTCATTCACCCAGATGTAATATTTTTCAGGTTACTTAATTTCTCCCATTAGAGCATCACAACGATTTTGTACTAAATTCAATTTCGGATTCAAGGGCCATAACTCCGTAAATAATAATATTTTAAAACTGGTTTCGAACTCGATGAATGGAATGATGTCGACTACCTACATGTTAAATTTCAGTCAGCTAGATGACGGAATGACGGACGGACAGACGGACGGAATGACCACTATATACCCCCTCTTACTTCGTAGCGGGGGTATAATTATTTGAGGACTTACATAACAGTTATCTCGTCTTTAAAAGGGACAGTAGCACATGTTTTTTGCTCAAATAAGTTGATGAAATGAAATTTGAAAAGTAATGTCACCAATAGTATACCACCCTCCTCTTTTCGGGAAACCAAGTTAACATGAGTGTACATGGTTCGGTAAAGTCATGGGAATCGTTTTTGTAATTCGAAATAATAAAATGTGTTCACAATACAATGGCCGCCATGCTTTTTTTGCTTTACACCCAACGTCGGTGTTAACACTACGGATAATTGGTTTGTGTTATAAGATGTTTTACCCTCTAAAGTAAATTAAAATGACATAAACTATCATAATAAATGGAAAATTGAAAAAATAAATTTTCAAAAAACGTGCTTCTGCCCCTTTAAAAAATTCAAGCTATTATCAGACTTCAATGCATATCAAGAGGAACCAAGCTTTCAAATTGAGGTTGATAAAATATTTCACCGTATCAGACATAAATATTCATAGTAAAATCGTGCTGGTTTCAAGAGGGACTTTACACAACATTCCTGGCAGTAGTCTATAAATTGTAAAAATCACTCATATCGAAGCGGACGTACAATCTAGATCATGTGTGATATTCGTTGACATTTTGAATTTGTTTTTAAATCTAATTTTTCACAAATATTTAAAACCAGATATAGAGAGAGTGTATCGACACATACGTTGTTTGTTTGAAACTATATGTATACGATCCCGAGGGTCATCACACTGAATAAATTTGAATGATTGGTTAACACTTTGATTTCCTCTTACTTATTCTGATTGCACAGAACCGCTATCAAGGTGTGTTGTGGTTCAGTCTCCCACTATATATATCGATATAGACCCAAATGGTATGATAAATTAAAACAAACAAACATGACAACCATGATGTATATTCTTCTTTATTGGACGGACAATGTAGACAGAGACTTGAATCATTCATAAATACTGGTAATATATGTTGCTACTGAGATATAAGCTTGTTGAAGCATGACAATAGAAATCTCTGACTTTGGGAGATCTGGAGAGCTTAATGTTAATCAAGAATGATATTCATACCTCAATATCGAACTAAATATGCCATTATATTTAAGCAATTACAGTATTGTACGCCCCCAATAATTGACATCTACGCTCTTGTTAAAAATATATTGGAATTATTTAAATCCATTTTTGAACATAAAAACTCATAGAATATTCTTTAAATGAATAGAATTCTCTAATAACTATTTTACATGAATACCGTTTCTATAAAATGAATTCTTTCATATGAAAAATACATGTGTGTATAAGATATAATGTGTGTGATTCGATGCGTAATGAATTTGAATTCATCAGAACATTTAATACACGGCTACTTATCTTCAATTAAATGATGTTTCCAAAGTGTTCCCAAGGTTATGTATTTAACAGTTATCCTCTTATCAGACTAGTTCTCTCTAGCGGCCGACAAGGCGTTTGAATTCTGTGTTAAGTACTAAAGTAAAGGGGGTCTTTCTTCATTGTCACGTCTGGTTGCGAAGGTCCCTAAGGATCCGGAATACGTGTTGGACAATCACATTCATACCGGAGTGATGTACTTCAATGTTTTCATGCCAACAACCTGCAGCTGAGAATCTTTAGCCCGTGAGATGTACAGTCGTCCTTCTGACGTCATCCTGGCGTGGGAGACGATGAGTTTGTTCAGAGTCCTCGACTCTGCAATGGCGTCTGAGAGAATTTTGCAAAGCTCTGTGGTGAGCTCCGAGTTGCTGAGGTCGAAACACTTGAGAGAGTTGGAGAGCCTGATAGACTCGGCCAGAGCCACCACGCCTGATCTGTCCAGGTGAGTGACACAAAGGTTGAGCTCCTCCAGCGACTCACCCAGTTTGACTCCTTGGGTGAGCGCCATCAGATCTGAACTCTCCAGTTGTGTGCTGCTTAGGTTCAGACGTTTCAGATTTTTGGAGTGTTCAATCTTTATGGCAACCTCCCCTGCACAGATTGGGTTCATGACGCATCCGGTGAAGTCGATCTCCTCAAGAGAGGCAGGTAGGTGTTTGAGGATGTGACCCACCACAGACGCCATCTTGCAATTCAGAAAAATGAATTTCTTAACAGAGCCTAGGTTGTTGCAGAATTCTTGAAGATGTGACCATGTAACCGCTGAACATGATTCAAGACTTTCTTTGAGCAGTCCTCGAGCTGAATTGACGGCAACGTCTTGTTTTCTGTTGCAATGGCCAGGAATTTGGACATCAGTTCCAGGCTGCTCCACAAAATTCTCAAACGTCTGAGTTTGGGACTCTTAGCCATTGATTTAGCTAGATTGAAGTATGAGTCGGGTTGGTGGATGTAGACAGGGAGAAGGTTGATCTCAACGTGTGTGATGTTGACAGAAGGATCGACAAACACAGTACTGATACCCCTAATGCAGGCATAAGGGATCATCCCATATCGGCGTATAATGAGATAATTGGGCAAAGAGTCCACAACAGTTTCTATAACATCTTCTCTATACCCTCTCTAAGACAGGCCTTGCAGACTGTGACAGTACACAACAAGATGCCCGGACGTGAGTGTTTCAGTGTTCTGGTCTGTTTTCCCGATGGAAAGATTCAAGGCTCTTGTTAGTTGATAGTTGTTGGTTTTCATTTCTACGAAAATACTTTCCAATGTTGTTGTATCGTGATCATTTTTGAACAGACCACACAAATAAGAAACCATATTTGCAAATCGTGTGCGGGAAAGCAATTTGCGTTCTAAGATAGTCTCACTGATATCCTCCAAGGTCATGTTCCCAATATACCTTGCCGTTAAATAGTCTGTAAGAAGGGAACATGTCATTTTCCAGCGCCCACATAGGTTGGACCTCAAGAGAGCTCCAAACTTTGTGATAAGAATATTTTAAGTTGTGCTGTTCATCCGTAAAACAATTTCGTTTGAAACAAGTAGCATCGAAAGCAAAATTCTCCAAGCTTTTGAGGACTTCCTCCGGAAATTCGTTCTGACATGCACAGAAACTTCTTGCCATTGCCTCCCCAAACAACTCCAATGATCCTGTCACAGTTGTCACATCAAGAAGAGGTTTATCCTGACACACTTTATGCACCATCAAAGCTGCAAGACAGAGGAAGGGCGAGGATAGGTGAACCAAAAGAGTCCAATCGTTCTCCGTTATCAATTCAATCAACTCATCGACTTCCTCCTGAGACACCTCCACTAGCTGACTGTAAGTCCTGAAGCATCTGGCAATATTTGTAAGATCAAGACCAAGATCGAACAGACGTGCATCAGCCGAGAGGTACTTATTGGTCTTCAGATCAGAGTTCACCAACAGTAGCACAACAGCGTGCTTGAATCTGAATCCTTGAATGATCTGCAAGAGATCCGGATTCGTCGTTGCCTCATCAAATGTATCTTTGAGGAACAGCACATTTTTTACATTTGCTTCCAGGAGAGACCAGAAGTCCTTTGAGCCCTCAGGCAGGACCTGGCTATGGACAGTCTGCAGCAGGTCCTTGCATTGCATTGCAAGAAATTTTTTTAGTGTTTAGTGGCTCTCGCTTGCAAAAAGTCCACCCGCTATTACAATGGTCAACCAAAAACGACATTGTTGTCACGTGCCGATTATGATGTTACGGGAGCATGCGGTGGTTTCACACAAGTATAACTATGATATTAATTTGAAAATTCATTGAGATTTGGGGCTGTATTCAAAATGTGTATCAATTCATAACCGTAACAGCATACATCAAGTACATGTAAGCACAATATAAGTAACTGAATGCCAGTAGCATTGAATCGTGAAATTCTTTTAGCTGAATACGAATTTATCTTATCCAATATATGTCATAAGATGACACCAGGTGTAAGGATGGAACAAATGAGAGCTATTTGGTGATTTATAGAAACCAACAAGCCAATTTTGTAATGAATAGCGTTCATGACATTCGGTTTCCGTAGTTGTTCTCAGTTGAATTATCGTTGGTATTCGTCTTCTATTTGACTATAGACTCATTGATTTAATTTCATATTTTCGAAATCCAGTAGTATGTTTCACAGTTTACTGACGATGTTGTCTTTCATACCTCAGATGCAGTAACGTAAGCTTTAAGTGACTACATAGTGTGTATAAGCCATGATATAATGTCACCATTACTACAGGGAGGAGACAATTTGTATGTTTAGAATGACCTTGCAACCACTGCCGAAAGTTTATAGTGATCTGGTTAAGCAGCAATGTCTAACACTTAACACATTTGGCCAATTCTTCATCTACAGATTGTGAGATCTATGAAGTTACCTGTTTTCGCACTAGCGTCATTTTCTTAACCTTCTTAACCTTTAATGTTTCAGTCACGATATCATGCACCCAGTACTACATGGTGGTCGGGATCAACCCCTTCGGTAACTTCACGGGTGTCGCCTATATAACGGGGACGAGAGGTACCCCGGAGTGTGAAGCTACCCCGGTATCCCCACCTTCCCCTACTGACCTGGTACCCGGCCAGTGGAAGGGGTACTACATCATGCAAGACCACACTGGTCATGTCTGCGGGGACGCTGCTGTAACTGAGGTACTGGGGTACACAAGTCATTGTTATGACATCTCATTTGAGGTTTCCATTTAGGAAAGACGAGACATTGCTTGATTATCACACCTTTTCCTCCATGTCAACGAATTTCAAAATACACCACTCTCAATAATTCCTAACTATTAACAGTCTATCAACTATATCACGTCAGATGATGTTTACTTACTTCCAATGACAGATATAAGAGGACGTTGTTTACGTCTTTGATGCAATAAATTGGTTGACTGTCAATGGAGCTTCTCCTTCATTTGAAATCATTTTGAAATGCATCAATCTTAATGCCTTGGAAGACCATCCCATCAAATTCAAACATAACATGACTAAAAGAAAAGACTCATTTTCAACACTGATATTGCCCTCTAATCTAAAAACTAAACGCCTAATGCTTCGGACCACAACCTACTAATTTTTATGATAAGCACATTTAAAACAAAGTTACATAAACATTAGGATAGTTGTGTGATCGTATGTTGGTGACACAGGTCTCCAATAGTTTACTATTTTACGAAAAGTCTCCAATAGTTTAGGAACCGAAACCAGGAATTGTTCCCGTCAGATTGAATGCGCTCGAACGCAACCGCCTGAATCCCGAGAAACGCGATGTAATACAAAAGCCCGTGCAAACCTATTGGCGACTTCGAGTAAACGAGGTCAACGAAAATCGCAACAGTTCAAAGGTGACCATAGAGTGGATAAATTACACTACCAGGAGAAAGAATAGCTAACTCCACAAAACGATAATAACTACGATCTACCGGCCAACATACGTTAGAATTCAAAGTAAAAGTATGAATAAACAGATCCCCGTTCGATTCGTAAATTATCGTATTTATTAAATTATCGTATTATATCAACCTGATAACACATACCATGAGAACGAAATTATTTAAGAAACCTGTGTGTTACGTTCTTGACAGATTGACTCATCTGGCGTTATGAACAAAATTATAATACTTAATCAAACGTAAATATAGACATCTCGACAGGACGGGGTAATAATTATAATTGCATATTTATATTGCCCTGAATCCATGCTTGGCATGCTCTAAGCGCTACACATATTATTACCCTGACGGAATTGTACTTTCGATGCTGCTACTAGCGCTCCGTTCCGTACCCTGTGTTCAGGTACCCATTTAAACTGCTGCATGGGTGGACTGAGTGCTATAAGGATGAATGCCTTGCCCATGGACGTAACACAGTATGTGACCCAGGCCACAATATGGGATTCGAACCCGGGTCTCTGGCGTGTAAGGTCAGCACGCTAACCACAACACAAATGAAAGAAAAAGTAGTCTTGCTTAATTGTAATTACACATACTTTTCTACTTTATATGATAAACTTATCTCCTAATTTGGTGCAAAATGTACGAATTAAGATAGGCTTATGACATCGTTAAAACTGATAATGATGTCTTTATGAGAGAATATACATGTATATAAATATAGCAACTCATAAAGACGAATTTTTCATGAACTGATAAAGAGATATGTAAAGGAGATATTAGTCCTGAATAAGACAGACATGTCTGTCCGTCTGTCCGGAAAACTTTAAAGGCCCCGTAGCACATTTTTCTTACTGAAATAAAATGATTTCACGAAAAGGTAAATAAGTGTTCCAAATGGCTAAATAATACTCTTGAAACAATACGTTCTCAAGCGAATGTTCATTGTTTGGTTAAGCAATGCGAGTCCATTTCCCTTCGAGCGGGCATTTAAGGTGTTTTAAATATGGTACCATGACAGAATGGTCAAACATCTTGTCTGAAATCTCAAATTCGCATGAGGCATACACATCTACCTCTCACACTGAAGAGTTCCACACCACTGTCGCGTTATATACGTCGCACCATTTTCTTTCAATACGGATAACCGTTTTCATTGGATACGGCTTATCGGGCCGTGTAATGAGATGTGGCACAGCGCCTTCGAGGGCATTAAGCACAGGGGTTCGAATCGCTGTTTTGACAATATTTTCAAAATTCAAAGTCTAGATTTTTGTATTCATGTGGTGTTTATGTACGATATTGTGAGCTCATATTCCTGTGGCATTAAACATCCTATCTTGAGAATTCAACTGATAATCTAGAAAATTCAACTTAGTACATTGCAAATTCATCTTAGTATCATGACAATTCATGTTATTATTTTGAAAATTCAACTGAAATAGGGCCAAGCTACGATATTATTCCGCACTTTTTATCTTGAAAGTCCTATTTTGACAAATAGTCCCTTGAAAATTAAACTTGAATAGTGAACTTGGTGTCTTGAAAATTCAAAATATTTTCTTCAAAATTCAACTTAATAATTTGAAACATCATCTAAATATCTTGAAAAATCAACTTATTATCTCGAATGTTTACAAGGTGATGCCAATGATAAAACAATGTAATTACAAGATTTGAACGTTTTACATATTGAAGTTTAAAAGTTTAAATAAGAATATTTTAAAGTATAATTACAATTTGTTATTGTTGTTTATTCAAGTTGTAGTTACAAATTAAAAATTAATTATCTTGAAATTTAGGGTTTAATATTCAACAAAATTGAGTTTAATTTTCCAAATAGTCATATGAATTTTCCAAATAGTAAATTAAATTTTCAAGATACTAAGTTAATGTTTAAAGATACTTAGTTAAATTTAGAATAGTGAGTTGAATTTTCAAGATACCTACTTGATTTTCCAAAAAATTAAATTGAATTTTCAACTTAGTATCTTGAATTTCAAGGTAAAACCTTAAGATTTCAAGATAAAAGATACTGAATAATAACGTAGTGTAGGGTTGATGAATTTGTGTAATTTAAACTTTTAAAACAACATACATTCGATGAAGTGTCATAACCTTACCAATATGAAATAAAACATGGTGGTATAAGTTAATAAGTAAAGATATGAATTGCCCATCAATTTATCAATCAATTATGAATACTATGCATGGTGTTTTTGATTTTCTAATTCGAAAACCTTTTCTATTGAATAAACTGTTTCATCATTGCTTACTTTTCCTTTTAAAAATAAAATATAATGTTTACAAACTTACCATTCACTAGGAAAACGCCTGATTTGTTCTACATGTTATAACTTGAAGGAGAGGGAATGCAACTGACAATTCCGAGAAGATCATGAAATACATACAGAGCATAAGTCGCCATTAGTTTTGCGCATGATAAGGTGCGTTGTGGCGTGCATTTCAGTAGAAAGAACATGTTTACTTAAACTTTGTTTTAAGTAGGAGAATGTCCTCAAACTGGCCATTAGTTTTGCTCGTGGAGCATGTTTTCGGCCTAACGGCCTCAAACATGGTCCACGTGCAAAACTAATGGCCAGTTTTCGGACATTCTCCTACACGTAAAAACTTCTATTCAATTCATCGTGGACTGAGATTCGATGACCAGTTGAATCAATAAGTCCGTTGTTCATTATTCCTTTTCATGTCAAGTTATTGCAAATCATAGGTACGCGACATCATTGACTCCCAATCCTCCTCCTAAACAGACAGCAGCAGAAAGAACAGGAGACAGATCACTATACAGTACAGTGCAGACTACATGTCAGGTCTAGATGACTTGTTCACCGTCTCATGTCTCCTCAACTACAACGGCAGCGTCGTCACCATCAAAGTCGCCAAGATCTACTACTATATGTAGAAAATATGAAGAGGGTGGATTAAGAATGATTGATGTCAGTTCCTTTATAAATGCACTTAAACTATCTTGCCTTAGAAGGTATTTAAAAAACAAACAACTCACAATCCAAGTTCATTTCCATTTATTAAAATATTTCTTCTAGGGGCACACATAGATAGGCATGTATCTATTGATAACCCTTTTTGGAATGAAATTTTAGCAACCTGGGGTAAATATTATAAACAATATCATGATGTAAACACATCTCTGGTAGAAAATATATTAGCTGAACCTTATGGTTAAATCATCACCTAAGACATAGCAATTTTCTAATTGAGAGTTGGTTTAACAGAGGTATTCACACAGTAAGAGATATTTGGGGTAATAATGATTTTTTGACTTTCAATGAAGTTAAAAACCTATATCGTGTCAAGGGGACAATCCTTGAGTACAATAAGATAATATTGAACATCCCCAAAATATGGAAAAACACTCTTTTATCTAATCAACAGCAGAAACAAAACATCTCGTTAAGCGAAATTCTTCAAGACTTACTTTCTCAACAAAAAGGATGTCGAAGACTCATTTTCAACATTGATAATCTCCTCTCGGCTATAAACTAAACGCCTAATGCTTCGGACCACAACCTACTAATTTTCATGATACGCACAAGTGAAAACTTCTATTCAATTCATCAATTCATCGTGGACAGAGATTCAATTAGTCCGTTGTTCATTATTCCTGTTCATGTCAAGCTATTGCAAATCGTATGTATGCGACACCATTGACTCACTTCTCCTAGACAGACAGCAGCAAGGAGTACAGGAGACAGATACAGTGCAGTGCAGACTACATTTTCATGTCAAGTTATTGCAAATCATAGGTACGCGACATCATTGACTCCCAATCCTCCTCCTAAACAGACAGCAGCAGAAAGAACAGGATATAGATCACTATACAGTACAGTGCAGACTACATGTCAGGTCTAGATGACTTGTTCACCGTCTCATGTCTCCTCAACTACAACGGTAGCGTCGTCACCAGCAAAGTCGCCAAGATTGGTCCCAGTCTGTGAGTCTGTTTTGGATTAGATCTAGACCAATGACGACATCTAACTGTTTTCAAAATAATGTCTGTCCCGTTTACAGTTTAAGTTATACAATGTAGCTGTGGCAAAAAGAAGCTTATAATGCTGCCCACGATAACATATTTTCTCTTTTCACATCATTTATGTTGAATTTATGTCTTCGTCAGTTTCATTTGCCAACGTTTGTCTTGTATGTCTATATGCCACTGTATTTGATATCTCATTCTCAGCAAACAATCTCTATCCTAATCTTACTATAAGTCATTTAGTCTCATGCATGTCTGCTCAGGTGATAATGAGAAGGACACAACTCTTAGTGTCTCACTTTCAGCCTCCTTCATGTGTCGGTTTCTGCCTTTTAAATCCGCAGTGTCTCTATATCTCAGATTCAGCCGTGTGTCCTAAATTGAGTACCTCAACCCAATGTTTGGTCTTCGGTCACTCTTTGACTGACAGTGGGTGATGTCTCCGTCTTTACATAGATAACCTCAGTGTATAGTTGGTGATCTTTGTCTTTTCACATTGTATATCTCAATTTCACACGTGTCAACTCCTGAAAAGAGAAGGTCTACCAAATATCTCGTCTTCTCTCACTCTTGGTGTCTCTGTCCCTGTCCCTGTCTCTGTGCTAATCGTAACCTTGTCTCCCCACAGAGAGAACCTCAACTCAGTATTCCGGTCTGATACAACATGTCCCGTGTATCTTGGAGTCACAGTGGACGGGGCGGCCATCAACAACCAACTCATCACCATCGGATCCGAAATCAGATTTTACTATGCTATTCCAGGAGGTTGGGAAAGTCTCGTTACATGCTATGGCTTAGTATCCGGTTTCTTTTCTGTTTAAAGTTAAATTTTTTGTCTTATTTGTTGTCAATCTAAAATAAATAAATAGCAATTGCTTTAAGTGAATCTGATTCCCTGAACACTCTCACAGAGATTCAGTTCATACCTGCATGAACTTAATTTCGTGACGTCACATCACAATTAGCCACGCCCCTATGACGTCAGGTTCATGGCTAGTTGCGTTGTGCATTTTCATTGGCTGACGAACACGTTGTAGGCGGGGATAATATTTGTTGACTTCATACGCGTAAATAGTACAGTTGTTATTGTTGCAAATTTGTGTGTTAATAGCAATGAAACCTTTTCAAAACATCAGGTACGAATATATTTATTTATAAGTATTGACTTCAAAATTTATTAAGTTCATGGAGGTATATAAACCTAAAAATCGCTGTGCAAACTTGGCGGAGTAGCGGATTTACACAGTTTGCACAGCGTTTTTGAAGTCAATTCTTACGTATTATTGTCCATATATTTTACTATGAAATTGCTTAGAAATATATAATAATTCAACTTTATATTGTAATGTGAAATCTCTTCGACTATGAAAACACTTGATAATATGAGGTGAGTTAAACTAGTTGTGCTTTCAACATTTATTCACTGGATCACATGTTTTGTTTTTCTATGCTGGGATATGTTATCAAAGGCGACAATAGAAAGGATTTGTTACACACTAAACTCTTAAGCACAGTCAACAGATGTGTGACGTCTAATCATATATTGTACATGTCAAACTCTCGACATTGTGAGCACACCTACAGTTACTTACTAACTTACATTTGTCGCCAGAGTTCGAGTCGATGCTGATACTAAGCGGTGAGGCGACCAACAACCTACATGTGACCACCAATACACTCCGTATCATCGAGAACAGGTAAGCCTTTAACTCTAGCTTGATAGTTTTCGCCTAGAGAACGTTTAGATCATTTTTGACGTAGATGCCTATTATATCCAACCATATGATGAAACAAATGGTAACAGATACATAGATTAACACAAGGTAATACAATTGAACTTTAACCATTATATTTTCATAACTAAAAAAAAAGAAAAACAGACAGCTGGTGTGTAAAATTGACAAAATAAAAATGGACACAGTAAGAGAAGGGGTAAAGGCAAGGCACTCATGTAGAGAAGCTAAATAATTATAAAGAATAGAAAGGTATTGCAAAAGTCAAAGATGTTTATTGTACTTGAGGCCTCCGGTCCATATACAAGTATTACACATTTACATTATGTTATTATGATACATACATGTACATTACAACAAATTACAGTTCTGATAATAGATTGCTTCTGAGGGTGACAGCATGTTTTAAAAAGAGCGCTAATCTGCTTATAACACTTTCATTTCTGGAAGACAAGATGGAAACAAAGGCAGTTGAAGGATATTTTAAAAGGTAATGATTCGGGATGTATTGTTGTCTTAAGTCATTATAATTTGGACATACAAATTGAAGTGAATTTCATCCTCTATAGCTGACTTACATAAAGGACATATCCTCAAATTTCTTTCTATGGAATATCGTCTACCTGTTTTTACAGATAGGTCTAATAAACCCAATCGAAAATTAACAAATGTTCGACAACACAGATAAATATAGTTCTGGTTGAATTAACGTCTTGCACGATCTAACATGTTGATGAGAGAGACATCCTGCAATGAAGCATTTCTGACACCAACTGTCTGCCAGCTGCATGCACCCTGACGCTTCCATGGTGACAGTACAGCCCCCACAGCGCCAGTCCGGGGGGACCAACAAGAGGGAGATGTCCCTTGTCCTAAGAGCCTTCAGGTTCACGGGGAATGACGAGGTCGTCTACAGCTTCAGCGTCAAGATCTGCAGTATCAGAAACGACGCGGAGTGTGACCCGGTACTTTTTGTATATACACTTTGAATTACTATATTCAATTAGATAATAGTTTCACTCAATAACTTTCGTGTGACTATGATATTTTCCCTGCCTCCCGACACCAACACAGCGCGCCAGCAACGCAGCGCAGCGCGTAGAACGCGTTTTTGTTATACCCCAGACCATCTTCCGCACGCATCGGGCCATGTATGCACTTTTAGAAAATACATACTGACCCTTGCGACAACTCGAAGGGATTTCTGAGACAGGAAGTTACACAACTATTGAGCTGTGGTGTAGACAAATCAAATGCGCGTTTACAAATCACGCACAGACACGTTGGGTGAACGTTTCTTCTTTTAATTTGAATTACCCGTACTACGCTGATTACGCTCGATTAATTAATGTTAAAACTAGATCACAATGTCATCATATGTCAAATCAAATGAAACAAACCACAATGTATTCAAGATCTGATAATAGCTCTCTTGTTTAATTTTCCCATTGAAGTAAAAATCCGTTTTGAAACTGATATTATGCAAATGAACTTAACATCCGAGATGGAAAATCCCAAAGTATTATTAGAACTTTGTAAAGCAAAGTTGGTTGGTGCATTACCAACTTTTGGATCGATTGGGTTGGTAACGACCGATTGCACATATTGCAAACGTTATAAATGGTGTTACTTTATCAAGAAGTACCGACTGTTACCGAAAACTACCATTTTGATGATAGTAGACTTAGCATATTGACGATATGAAGGTAAAATTAGTGATTTCTGATCGAAAACCGGACAATGCACAGCGTGTGGCGCGAGTCAAACGTAATTTTGGAATCTTATTTATAACAGACAAAAAGACAAATTTGAGATGATGATGTTTAATAGGTCATATAACTACTGTACATGTAAATAGGACGTGCACTTTCCGTTTCTGCACATGCATAATGAAGTTACTAAATTTTAATTGGAAACTATTAATTATGATATATTTGGCGATTGGGGATAAATATGCAAGCTGAGTGAATTTATTTGTATTGTAAACAGCACATGTGGTGATTTGGAACGTATTAACCTTTAACATTAATAATGTTGTAGTAACCACTTGCTTCCAATTTTTTTGCTATTTGTGTCAATGAATTATTCGCCATCTCAACATCTTTGTCAAATAGCCATGGTTGTTTTTGTACTTCAACGATTAGTAACTCTTCATTGATATGTATTTTTGGGCATTGTAGCAACACATTTTGTCCAACACGAGTTTCTGAAGACGAACGAAAATGAGGTCAGAAGTAGGGGATTCCCCGAGGCGTCGAAGCGCCACGCAGCAAAAATCACCTTTTTCGCGATTCAGAAATTACTGCTTGGGCGCTGTCGGCGCGTTGGTGTGGGTTAACAATCACAAATCAACATGCGCAATTTTTTGGCTGCGGGCGCGCTGCGCTGCTGGCGCGATGTGTTGGTGTGGGGACGCCTTTACACATATATGTATTAAAATGAACGTCCATCAGAATCTTTGCAGTGTCAGAAATTAAAGACTATCGAATACCTATGTTCAATACAGTATTCAAATTCATAGTAAGAAATAACCCTTCCCAAAATTCGTCTAGTAATTCTATTGATATGCATGACACAAGGAGTGACAGTGGCCATCTTGAATCAAATTCAAAACACGTTTAACGGACTCCGTTAGTGTCTAAAAATCTTGTATCTCAAAAAGAATCTCACACATCTTGTTTTACGGGACCAATCTGATCTCAGACCATATACACTTAACATATATCTACTATAACTCTCTGAGCTTGTGACATCTCAAATCACGCCAAACCACAGTTGATGTTCATTCAATAATTACGCCCAGGTGGACTGCTCTGATGAGTCCAGGAGACGGAAGTGGTCTGTGGGGACGGGGGCGAGATTGAAGAGGGTCGTCAGAGTCGGGGACTATTTCCTTACTACAGGTACAGCGCGCGTCGTTGGTTTACTATTAGTATTTACAGTGCGAGTGTATGAGGAGGCGTGTACAGGGATATATATGTGGAAATGAAATCCGGGGATAACCACTTATGTATTTATTCCATTAATTCCAATTGAAACACATCACCTGTGAAACATATTGATAGGAATATTTTATACACGATCAGTAATATCAGGCATGATTATAGCCATGCATGAGTATCCCCAGGAATTTGTTTCCAGGAAAATATGCTAGTTGTGCTGTCCCTTTGACTCGTTTAATAATTACTACATTAGTGCGTTGTCCATATGGTACCCTTCCAAAACAGCGACTGCTAATTGTCTCCAATCATCATTACCTCAACTTCTACTGTGCCAATCAAAGAAGCATTCAAGTCAGCATTTGAAAAAATAAAAAATAAAAAGTATTTCGAGTGTGATTTAAGTAGATTAGTGTTAGTTTCCATTCCTTCAATAAAATGTGACAATTCTTAATGGATCTTTATCATCATAAACAGTGCTCCAAAGAAGTCATTGCTTATGTGTGGTCATGCTTAACCTCCATGAACATATTGTTTAACATATTTTGCACATGGCACCACATGATTTGACCTCTAGTCCGAGAATGATATAAAAAAGCTGATGACATCACAATGCTTTGCCACCAAAATCGTGATGGTCCATTCTCAAGATATTTTACCTGTCATTGTCACACCGAGCTGTAACATGATCAAACTCTATAATCGGCATCTCTTTCACATGGATCCATAACACCTACTACCGAGTGTTCGTCATCAAGGGCGACAACCGTGTCAGTGATATTTCTCGGTATTCTCACTGTTGTGGCAGTTCTCGTGTGCTTCATCATATCTCTCCGTCTGATTCTCTCCAGACATTCCTCACATTACTGCCTACAGCGTCACTGAAAGGGCAGAATCGGGAAGAATTACTTAAAGCTTTGACGATTATACGGGTATTCGTGATTGCGTTGAATTTAATTTAAAGAGCGGGTTCTGAAGGTAGCTAGTTTCGGCCAAACGTCAGTGATGGGTATTGGCACAGGACCAAAAGTGGAGGAATCCGCTTGCTGGATCCTTCCTAATTCTTCCAGATTCTCCAGGTTCCGCCAATATTTGTGAGAATCTGGAAGGATCCGGCAAATTGATTCCGACACTTTTTGTCCTGTGTGGTCAGTTTTCGAGTTTTATTTATGCCTTTCGCCGACTAAATAATTCAATGATTTGTGAATGACGAGGAAAAAAGGTCCAGGAATATCTACAGGAAGTACAACACGAGCACTCGAGTAATACGGAAACTCTGTACTCTGTGCCTTATACGGGACAAGTCGGTGGCTGTAAGATTAAATATGAGCTAGTCATTCATAACTCCACGCATGCCTGTTGTTCGTCATGTCAGACGCTATAATGCTCACATTTGAGAGCATTTCGAAGTGTGATCCATATGTGTGGAACATGTCATCCACAATACACAACGATTGAAGTTCGAACGTTATGTATGTGTACATTGGCTTCACTTATTTGAGTTAAAACTTTATTACTGAAATGATATCTTAAACTCTCTAAATTGGAATTGGTTCCTCTTCACCAAAGATTGTACACAGAAACGACTTTGTGATGTTATATGGACACCAGGGGTCAAAGAGATACAAATTGGTTCAAGTACAAAGTGGTCAGGTGGTCATAGCGATATTATGCTATAACAACATTGTTCTTGTACTAAACGAGCATGCTTGTGTGCAGTCCATTCTTAATATCTTTTCTGTTACACATGTATATCCAAATGCTGTATATGTATCATCTTGAAAAGTGTTTAAATTGGTATTTTTCAGGAGGAATCCGTATTTACTTGAATAAAATGATTTCACCTAACCAGGACGCACATTTTCGAAGCTGTCTTAGTGCTAAGATAGTTTTAAGTCAATGTTACTGTATGACACTTACGACTCTCTTAGCCCAAAGAGAGATTCGAAAATATGGAAATCTGATCAGTACAATGTATGATCAGTAGTTTCTCGAGCAACATCGAGGTGTAATAAAGTAAAGTGTTAATGACTAACTACTCAGATGAACTTTAGCTGAACTACAGGCCAGTGGCCTTTTCTGTACCGAGAATAAAGATTGATTGATTGACGTAATGGACCCATCGGTTATTGAGAATCTGCAAGGATGTCAAGATGCCCTCTCTAATTAGATATACCGTATAACCAAAGGTATGAAAAATCCATCAGACCTCAGTAAGAAACAACCGTGTATATTTGACCCTTATGTTACCATATGACCAGGAAGGTGAGTAATAACGATCTCAAGTGAACTTCCTGCTCGGTTTATGTATGTTATTCTCCATGTTAACTTTGGGTTTACTGATTTACATTCTCGACTGGGCCTAAATCCAATTCACAGTTGCAAGGAACAAAATAAAACAGTCAACAACCAAATTCTTCTTTCACCATTTATGTTGTATGTACATGCACATTATGTCAAGGAACAGTTCTAGACTTGGCTGCAGGCCTGTAGATGGCAGTGACGGGACTGTCCCTGTGTGCACCACATTGGTTCCAGATGACACCCGCTCTCGCTAGACACTCACTTTCGTTATGGTCTGAAATATACCATAAATAAAGCAGACAATACATAGATATAGGAGGAAGCATTTTACAATAATTGACAAAATCCAGGCATCACTCTTTGGGCAGCAACGCATGGTGGAACTAAAGAGTTGCTGTTGAAACAAGAGGATAATCGCCCGTAACACCATTTATAGTTAATTCCAGCTGATAACGTTGTCCAATCCCTGGCAGGAATGTATTGTATCAGAATATGAGAAAACGCTACTTACCATATGTCACGTTTATATCATATGAAACTGTTACTATTGGTTAAGAAAAACTCTTTTCCTACGTTCTCACTGTCTTCACAGGGGCGTGTATTGCTTAGAAACAGCATTTGAAAGATGTATACCCATATAGACACTACCCTATTACTATATAAAAGGAAAAGGATGTAATAACGAAACCACATCATGCTAATTCAAACTCATATTTCACATATTTCGTCGTTACATCCCTGTCCTTTTATATGTAATAGGGTAGGGTCTATATGGGTATATGTCTTTCAAAGGCTGTTTCTAAGCGATACACGCCCCTGTGACTGCCTTATCATTTAGAGTGGAGACCAATAGAAGTTATCACAACACAGGTCAGTAACGTCACCTGTGTTTAGATTAGTTGCTCCCCAGGCATCGTAGTAAAAAGACGGATGTGTTTTTTTTTCAGCGGGACAGGAAGTCACCTTGATCCAACATCCGGCTCCCGCGTGACGAGTCGCACCTGTTTCATTATCATATTAAATCAAAGAGGCTTTATAGGGTTTCAAACATTGACCAAAGTAAAATTCAACCGTGAGTTCACTTAAACATTGCTCAGGACTGGTATTTGGTTTTACAGGTAAGTGTTGACAAGCGCTTGTGGATGTCTTTGAAATGGACATAGCCGGTAGCTGAACGGATAGACATACAAATGTCATCATAGTGACTACTTTTACAAACTCTCCAACTCTCCATCACTGAAAGATAATTGGGGTAGAGAACAATATGATGACGTAAAAAGTCTAATTCAATATAGATACTAGTAGAGTTATATAAACTGTTCTCAGCCCTTCCCGTCCATCCTAACCTGTAGGTCCGTATATGCTGGTGAAAGGATGGTCTGGGTCGGCCCCACAGTATGCATACTGTCCCACAGCTCTATTGAGACACTTCGCCTCGTCCGTCAGGCCTCCGTTTCTCTCACCATAAGCATCTACCTCGAGACGACCGGGGTGTGAGGTACCATGGCTTTTACATCCGTAATCCGCGAAGTAGCAGTGCTTCCCAGCAATTGTCATCGCACCTGGCAACGAGTTATGTTAAGATAAGATAAGATAAGATAAGATAATACTTTATTACCAGAAAGGAAATTTTGTGTACACCAAGAGTTAAGTACATAGAAAATACAACATTAATGACAAGGGAAATAACAGTGGTATTAAACAAAATACCTGGCAACATAGAGGATAAGATATCAAATAAATATGCGAAGAAAACAATATTCAACATTTGTTTAAAAGTGATATACTGGCTGGGATAAAAGAGTATTTACTTCTGTTAGTTTTAACACTTGGTTAAAAGATATCTACCGCCAGACGGTAAACGATCATAACAAGAGTTTAAAACATGGGTAGGGTCTTGTAAAATCTTGACGGATAGATTTACAACAGATGACATGTAAAGGGTGTCTAAAGAATGAAAGTTAGAACAGGAAATTTTCTCTGCAACTTTAACAATCTTTCTTAGTTTATTCTTATTTGGAAGAGACAAAGGGCCATGCCAGCATTGCATACAACAGGTTAGAATTGATTGTATACATGATTTGTAAAACAAAGACATAAAAGTGGGATCAATTTTTAAAAAGCGCAACTTTCGCAAAAAGTGAAACTGAGACTGGCATTTGTTGTACACTGCCTTGGATTTTCTGGTTAAAAGTCAGTTTGTTGTCTTTGAGTGTCCCAAGGTACATGTATTCTTCGACATCCTCCACTGTATGGTCGTTGATGATGACTGGCGTGATGACAGATTTCTTCCTTCGAATTAGTTCTTTAGTCTTTTTAACATTAAGTTCCAGATAATTGCTACTACACCAGTCAGCGAATTCAGCGACTTCCTCTTTGTATGAACATTCGTCCGTGAACAGTAAGCTGTGTATAGCTGCGACATCTGCGAACTTCACTCTGTCACAGTTGGACTTAGTACTGACACAATCGTTGGTGAAGAGGTTGAAGAGCAATGGTGATAAGACACAACCCAGTGGTGCTCCCGTGTAAGTGATGGTTGATGTCGAGTTGGTTCTGTTCACTCTCACGTATTCTTCTCTCTGCAGCAGAAACGAGGCTATCCAACTGATGAGTTGTGGGAAAACATCTAGATCAGTCAGCTTCTTGATGAGCAGGTGCGGTTGGATCGTATTGAACGCTGACGAAAAGTTTACGAATAGTTTGCGTGCATAAGTGCCTGTATTCTCCAGTTGTTGATAGATGTTGTGTAACAGGGTGGCTTTGGTGTCTTCCACTCACCGCCTGGCTCGGTACGCAAACTGTAGCGGATCCAACTTATCACTGACTTGATTGAAGAGCATACACAGAACAATACATTCGAAGCACTTCATAGCTTCTGACGTAAGATCTAACGGTCTGAAGTCGTTGTGAACCGTTGGATTTGGTTTCTTTTGTACTGGTCTGACATCGGGCAGCTTCCAGCCTCTAGGGACGATCTGCTTGTCCAGTGACAGTTGAAACAACTTGCAGAACACGAAACAAAGTTGTTCCTTACATTCCTCTAATAATAATCCACTTAAACCATCTGGTCCTGAAGATTTCCATGCGTTGAGTTGTCCAAATCGATAGTTTACGTAATCTTCTGTCAGAGAAAGGCTGTTGTCACTGTTACCCAAATTTGATAATAGTTCATTCGTTTCTGTAGAAAGGTCATGACGTTAAAAACGATAGTAGAAAGTGTTCAGTTGTTGAGCGAAGTCTGAATCCTCTCCAATTGTCTTGAGTTGTCTTCGGTCTCAGTTCCAATAATGGTCTTTAGTCCCTTCCAGGCCTGGCGTGAGTTGTTACGTCCTAACTGCTCTTCTACCTTAGCATTGAACTCCCGTTTGAACTGATTAACCTTGTCGTTAATTGACTTCTGGATGACAATCAAACGCTGTCTATCGTTAGTACAGACAGCACGTTTTTTCTCGTTGAGGAGTGAGTTTATTTCCTTGCTGACTCATGGTTTGTTGTTTGTATATATCTTAATCTCGTGAGTAGGAATGACACAGTCTACACAGAAGGTTATGTAAGAAGTGATGAAATCATTGAGTTCACTGGGGTCATCAGAATCACCTAAAAGTACAGCCCAATCGGTACAATCAAAACACCCTTTCAAACATTCAATTGAGCCAGTATTCCACATTTTCACGTTTTTTCTAACGACTGTCCTTGTTTTTTTTAAGCTTCTGTCTGTATTAACATGAAATGAGCCAAGAGTTGAATACTATAGTGTATAGTATATAAAACAGTAATTTTGTTAGATTAAGTGAGGAATGAACATCATGATCGCTTGCTTGAAATAACGTTAGATTTGATAAATACATGTGAAACCTGTTAATGACATGATGTGACACTTGTTCACTACAGGAAATGACACTTATTTAAGGTTGTAAGAACTCTATTCAATCTAAAGTATTCATTGAAAAAATTAAAACAAGTTAACCAAATCATCTCTCACCCGTAGGTCCGAACACGGCAATGACTGTCTCTTTATCCGGCGAGCCACAATATTTCCACTGCTTTGCAGCACGGGCCAGACACTTCTCCTCGCTGACCCCCGCTCCCTCGTGGTCCTCTCCGTACGTGTCTCGGTGGAGTCCGCTTTGTGGGTGGGGCGGGCACCCAGAGGTGATCAGCCAACATCCTGGTTGTGGTGAAACCAATCATAACAATCACCCGTGTTTACATTAAGCAGTATGCAATAACCATATGGTTTCATACATCCACGGGCCAAAAAAAATACACAAACGAAAAAATATCGCTGAAAGCCAACTAGAATTAATTTTTGATTTTCGTAAAATTATCAGTTGATAGTTCGTAAAAACTCTTCTTTTAAAAATCGCTGTTATAGAATATATTTAACCAGGCGAGAAGGGAGAGTGAAATATGGCTTTCTGGCTTGTTATATGACACCCTACAGCAACGATGCGTTAGTCAATGTAAAGTCCAAAATGGTGAATACTATGCCGACACACCGTCCGAACATAATGTCCAAAAGCTCCTTTGGAAAAACAATTACACCATTTCAAAACTGATTTAATTTTTGCTTGACTCCGTGAAAAATAAGATATCGTGTCTTTTGCCCCTCGGGGTAATACCCCCGATGCCTGGTCGCATAACAAACTAGCAAATATGATTACAAGTACAAATATGATTACAAGTACAAATATGATTACATAAACATATTGGACAACAAGCAACCAGACAAACCTCAATGTACGTAGACTGTAATGAATTTAAAATGCTGAACCATCTTTTAGTAGGACCAATGAGAGCACAAGACGAAATACAGTACCTTTGAAACCTACTTCATATCAATTCTATACATATAGCTGTATGACCTGTACCTACCATGTTTAGAAATATTTGGGTAGACAGTGTTGGGACCTGACCCGTCAGAGTAGTAGGGGGTCTTCGGGGTCTTGGTAGCAAGGGCCTGGGTACCTGTACAATGAGCCGCTGTGTAGTGGGGTGTCTGCGTCGTTACATCTGGAGACCGGGAACATCATTTCAATAGGGTTTTGATTTACATTTAGACTTATTTATCTAAACAGTTCTACAAATAAATATAGTCAGTCACCCATACGGTAATGTGAAAAAGTCACAGGAACATTACAAGAATCATTAGAAATTCAAGCATCTGAACATAAGATTCCATTGATTGTGAATGACGAAATCCGTATATTTCATGTATCATATTTCATGTATCATATTTCATGTATCATATTTCATGTATCATATTTCATGTATCATATATAGGCCAGGACCATTAGACATGCGGTGGGAAAAAATAGTAGAAAGCTGAATTTCTCTGAATACATTAAAAATATTGTCCTTATATCATTGGCACAAAGTTCTGCAAATGGTGGCTTTTTCAAAATGGCCGCCATTTCCAAGAAATATATATAAGCAAAATACAAAAACCAGAAAGGTTTTTTGCAGTTTGACCTTATAAGGATGAAGAGTGCTCGACATTTATAAAAATGGAGCTGGATATATTTTGTTGCAAAAGTAGTTTTGCTACAATATCAATGATCACTACAAATTTGTTTCATACTGCATGGCAGCAATTTTCAAGTGATAGCTTGTTAGGTGTTTTGGCCTGCATGTTTTGGCCTGCATGGCACAACAACAAATTCTTAATAAAAATCAGCCTCAAACACACCACTGATTAAAAACGCAGCAACCCCAAACACTCTAAAACACATCGCCAAAACACAGCCCAAGCTCCCCAATCAGTCTCCAGACACAAGCGTGCATGTAACTAAAGTGGCCAAAACACCTAACAAGCTGTCACTTGAAAAATGCTGCCATGCAGTATGAAACAAATTTGTAGTGATCATTGATATTGTAGCAAAACTACTTTTGCAACAATATATATATATATATATATATATATATATATATATATATATATATATATATATATATATATATATATATATATATATATATATTGATAACACTGTATACATTGATAACTGTCTAAACAAATGCGTAATTCAAAACTAACTATTGGCAGATTCAAAGTCAGTACCTTCTTGTACGATCTCCAAGGTGTACAAGACATGGACGTTCCTTACGGTACGAAAGAATTAGCATTTAAGTTTTTTTGGATAAAGACATACTGACACAAAAGAACCATCCAAATTGGCAAAACGCATGATGGCAAAACACATGATGTACTGACGTGTGTGGGTGTAGGCAGGTCCTGTGGGATAACGAGGTCCGACTTCAGGTAAGGTTGGGGGCTGAGGGAAAGAGATTCCATTTGCCCACTCCATGGCTGCGCAGGCCAACCGGAAGTCGCCATTTTCGGGCGAGATGAAGTCAGTCGAGAAGATACTCTGGTTACATCATATTTTGTGGGGGGAATATAGCAGATCAACAGTCATGAGGTGATATTTTTCTCAGTAATATCTATAAATTGTTATGAATTCTTATCTGAATAAATGTAAAACAAATGTTTGTAAATGAGTTAAACATTAAAATAATACGAAGCGAGGTTCACATTTTTTTTAATCGTGGCTACTTATGAAACTAACTTATTCGGAAAAGAAATAAAAATATTTCTTAAATCTATCTTAATTGTTATCCTTTGTTAAAGAGTGGTAAAATGATAGTAGTTTATAATTTGCCTGTGTTGACAGCAGAGATAAAAAGTATCAAATCGTTAAAAAATACTGTTGAAGCTAGACCATGGAGGACACGAAACTACTGTCGATATGATATCATTATCCTTTTATAAAACGAGGCCATGGCATGGTATCAAGGGGATGAAGGCCACTTTGAAACCAAATCCTGCACAAGTTTATTAAAGAAAACGGTAAAACATAGGAGGGAGTTGATTTGCAACAATTGGCACACTACTCAAACTACAAAGGCAACGATTGTATTTCTGCAATTCAGATAGCATATTAACCTTTCTACTTACTCTGTGACGGCATAAGTTCAAACTCGTAGCGGCATGACATAAGTTTAGTTTATTACCGTATGAATACCGTAAATATTACGGTAGAAGTATCCACGTGGGCTGTTAAAACCGAGACATAGAACCCAGAACACGTGCCATAGAGATTTTACACACCTTGTAGTTATTGGTGACGTTGAAGTAGTCCGTCTTCACTAAGTTTCTTCCAGTGTAGTGGATCTGTTCAATCCCTTTCTCGTTGTAGAAGATGTTTTCGTAAATCTCGTTACCTGGAACAATGGAACGCCATGCTACTACTCCTTTAAAAGTCGAAATGGATAGAGATCCTATTTTTTTATTTATTGAAATGTAAATTCTTTCATTTGAGGTACGAAGAATTCAATTTCTTTCTCCTAGCGTCCAAAGATACAACATGGAAAGTAATGCTACGTATAACCCTAAAGGTGGCGCTATATTGGGCATAAAAGAATGGGAGATGCGAATGATGTAATTCTCAGCTGCTGTGCACCAGCGGTCAGTTTTAACTTTTGTATTTCATCATATGATAATTATTATGTTGTGAATACATGAATCATAATTCTGTGCGTTTATGCAAAAGCTGTCATTCTCATTTCTGTTATAGACCAATGGCTGGCACTACGGTGGCATAGACATATCCGGGCTGGCGAGCCGTTAGAATACCCTGGTCATCGTGGGAGATGTGCTACTTTGATGTTCTCTGAGCTATATAAGCTTGTGGAGACGGCGTTTCGGAGGATATTTGTATGTATTTTGGAATAGCGCACCTTACAAAAGAACATTTTATGTGAAGTGTTTGTTGTATGTGTATAGAGATTAGGAAGAAGGAACTGCGTATATATTTTCTGAAGATAATGTAGTTGTCTTAGCATCAAAATAACGCCCCTAGTTACTATCACTGTCTCAACATCATGAACATGTCGTACCTGACATCCAGATATGTTCCCTCTACAGACTTAACTCGAGATTCAAGATTATGTTTGTGTCTTTGTGACCAAAATTCACCAGAATCGCAATTGATAAAAAAAAGATCACGAAGAGATACAGCAACTATCTGTTTGAATTAAACAGCGGACTCTCACCCATGGGAAGGCTACTGTTCTTCATGTTGGCCAGTTTCGGGTACCTGCTCGCCCATAGAGAACTCTTGTATGGTACTTCCTGGAAATATCACTTCCTGTCACTGAATTTGTTAGTATTACCAGTTATTTTCGGGATCTCTAAATGTATATCCAGTAACATTATCTTATCTTAAATGGACGTTAAAATCACCACAATAAAAACATATAATAAGCTCATGACCAGTTGCCAATCTGAATTGATTTACTTAATTTAAATGAAAGTCTTCTAAGAAATATATTTGTGATGCCATTGTCTTGATTTAAATGATATTTTCGTAAATAAAGTAAACAAACATTAGCATGAGGAAAAAAGCGTTGATCAGGGAATGTTAAGGTTTTCCTAAAGTTTGAAACACTGATTCTGAATTCGTACCTGAAGGCGTTTCTCCAAATATGCGGTGAACTTGTGTGACACTCTGCGTCCGTCCACCTGTATCGATTCACCTGTCGCTTTGTAGAAGATGTTGTAGCGGATGATGTTGTCTCTCCCTCCCCCTATGTTGGCGTGCACCTCGTTCTGAATTTTAAAATGACTTTGTCTTTAAATTCCTGGAAACGCTGTCCTTAACACAAAATATTGTCTCTCTCCCTCTCTTGTTGGGTTGGATTTCATTTTGAACATTCAACTCACAAAGATGAAACAATAAAGTTCTGCTTTACGTTTAAAAAGTGTCGCTCCTCTAATGTTGTAGGCGTGGACCTCGTTCTTTTAACGAAAATAAAGCAGTGAAGTGTTAATTTACTTTTAAAGGTCAACATAACAAACCGTGCTCTCCTCCTCAATAATTGTTGAGTGAACTTCATTAGAATACAAACGTGAAGGTAAACCAAATATTAATAAACCGCTTATGAAGTCCATTTTGTGGTATAAAACACCCATGACGAAGATATTTGCTCCACATTCTTCATCTGAGAGTTACTATTAAGGTTCTGCATCAATGTCATAAAATTCTGTTATAGGCTAACGTATGACGGGACAAATACTTGATTTCACACTCAACAATGCTCGAAGTATCTCTATCCTACTTACATCATGGAAGACGTTGTGTTCTATGGTGACACTGGAGTACTGATCGTCCAACATGACTCCCCTCACCTGGGCTCCCGGGACTTTCCTCAGGGTGTGGTGGATGTGGTTGTGGCGGATGTGGACTCCCCTCTGTGGGATGTGGAGAAGGACATACACAGAGAGGAGTATTATAAAATACACTGTTTGTTGAACCGCACATAGAACATAAGAAATGTGAAGATATAAGGATTTGTTATCAATTATGATGTAACACTGGTTGACTTACATTTCTGACATTATTTGAATATTAGAATTCATTAGGTATTTTAAAACATAAATCATTATTTATTTATTTTCATGTTGATACTCTAAATTGTTTAAATGTTAAATTGAGGAATAACCGCACCATGGTCCAGTCGCGACCGGCATGCAAAGCTCCACAATCACTCGAGTTGACACACAGGTTGTGCACGTGGTTGTACTCCATCACGTGATCGTTACCCTGGCAACACATGGTAAATCTTTCGTGTAATTCTTTGTTTAATGTAAAACCAGACCTGCAGTCAGTAAGAAAACATTTCCCGGATTCAATGTAAAACAGGAAAACAGAAAACTCTATTTGAACAAAATGATCTCTGACGCAAAGATTTTCTGTATTCAGAAGATTGTCTTCGAACTTAAGGCAGTTTTAGGGGATATTCCTAAAGGTACTTGTTTTATCTTTGCAGCAAATAAAACATTTTTCTACATTAACACAATATTCGACAAATGTTTCCACAGCTTTCACCATGTTGTAAGTCATGATCAGCATTTTCTACATTTTACTCTTTTAAAGCTTAAAGAAGGAATTCCGTTTCAAACAAGTGGTCTCATATTCTCTAATTCTTTGATTAAAACATATAGGAAGAAGTAAGGGCATATACGTACATGCCATCTGATCCCTGTGTAGCGCATGTATATGGCCACCCCTGATGCGCTGATGGCGTTATACCCCACCGCCCCGACTCGGGCGTACTGCCATATATGGTTGTCTTCAACCACGTTCAAAGATGGGGTCAGCATCCCTCGAACTCCGCCTATAGTTTACGAAAAATATTATTTAATTTTGTTTGAGGGTCAATGTAAATTCCTTGTTTGAGATGAATGTAGGTATTCACTTTTGTGTATGCAATTAATTATGCAATCCTCAGTTGTTTATAATATAATTTGTTTAACACTTGTATGTACTTGCAGCAAGTGAAGTTTTGGAAGGTAAATTGTGAAATTAGAAGTACACCTGGTGCAGTCACAATAATTGCGTAAGTTAAAGGTGCTGTAAGCAAGTTTTTCATGTATTAGTTTTTCTCAAATTTGTCATTTACTATTAAAGTTTATGTAATAAATGTGTTACTTTAGAGGCCTTAAACATCTCCTTACACCACCCGATAAGCCATATCCATAGAAAACGGTTATCTTATAAGAAAATTGTGGGACGTATAAAGCGGGTTAATGTTGTATAACTATTTAGTTTCAGAGGTAGATTTGTAGGTCATCATTATACCATATCTAAAACTCTAAAAAGTGTTTAGATATAGCTCAGTCAGATCACTTAACCTTCTAGTTGCCTTTAAATTTGTATTCCTATAACATTGACTAAGTATTTTCAATATGAGCTTCTCTTATGTTATGTTTTATGTTTTCTTGTGTCTCTTGTTGCCCAAGGGATCACTTTAAATAAACATAAATAATAAGCAACGAAAACCTGCCAATGGTATTCATTTTACAATTTTACAAATTGCAAACCTCACCTGCAATTGACACGCCCCCACAGGTATGATGAATCTCGCACCTGGTTACACTCACAGATCTACAGTCACCGTGACAGTTGATCCCGAAAGCACCTGGAGAAATCACGTCAATGTGATATATCTGTTCTCGTCAGTGGTTAATCAAATTAGTTAATCGCGGTATCACGCTGAGCGTCTAGTTAAATTTCCGAAAGAAAGCTAATTCCTAAAGAGGCACTTTTAAATAATATATTTTACGAACGCTTCATTCAATCCTTGTGCCTGTTCCTTGTTTGTCAGTTTCACACATTTTGAAATGAATTTTAGTATGGGTCATAATTTTTAAAGTTCATATACTGAAAAACTATCTACTTATCCATTTAATTGAAGGGAGGCAATGTTGAAAACATAGGAAAATGGCTATCACAATTGCATAAATCTAGTTCTCAAATGTTTGATTATATGTAGAGGAGACATACCAGTGTTTTTTATTTCCAAATTTTTGAAGCTGAGATCCCGCCCGCTGTTGATGTCGAATCCTGAACGTCTGCACGCCTCTAAGATGAAGTCCTCGAAGTGGAGATTGTTCACGTATTGATCTATTCTGGTGGCAAATAGATGAGCATACACTCAGATCTAGAGCTGGGAAGAGTAGGAAAAAGTAAACCGAGTACTTGAATAAATCATCATCTGAATCGGATCGAGTACTCGGAAAAAAGTATAATCGATTCATCAATACCCGAATAAAATCATTGCAGTCGACATCAAGTATTTGGAAAGCGAAAGAAATAAAGAGATTCTTGATAATCAAACACAATTTGACAGTGAGTTTTACAGAAACATCAACACAGTGAAAGTGAAAGTATATCCCATATGGGATTCGGTTGGAACAATCGAACATAACACTACTTGCAGATGTCATTTTTTGTTAAGTATTTTTTTATATGTATCTTATCATAAAGTTACTTGATGCAGTCTGGCAGCATAGAAGCGTAGATAACATCACTGTCTGTGAGAGATCCGTGAGCCGTGTTGGGCCACACATACAATATCCCGGTGGATCTGTCTATGTAGTACTCGCCCTTTAACACAAGAACGACAGATTTAAACTAATGTCAATATAATGTAATACACTGTGATTTGATTTCATTTGCAAGGCGGCTAATACAACATATCCTTAATTGTCGTTGCATGATGTGAATGAGTAGTCGCAACAAGTAGTCATACAGAGATGTTTGGGAGACCATGTTTTTGAGAAATAGTGGAATCTAAAAATGTACTTAACTACTAGGCATATACTTCTAATGTATTTACCGTCAAATAAACGAAGGTTGTTTTTTCACGTATGTTGTATTTCAGAAATGCGAAGTCATATAACAGAGCAAGATTCCATAACATAAGAGCAACATGCATGAGGTGACATTATCTATTAAATTAGACCTCATCGTACATAATGTATAGGATAAAACCCGCCTTCGAGGTGTTAATAAAACTGTATGTCATGAATACTGTGATGGTCATGTCAATAGCAAAGTCTCACCGGCTGATCTAGTTCAGACAGCATGTTGAACACCCGGAAGTAACCGCCCTGTTCTGGTTAACCCTTGAGGGTGTTGTCGTTGTAGTGACCTGTTTGTACATGTATACAGGTACGTGAGGGAGAAGTCAGTGATGGCACTCAGAAGCAGATCAAGGGTATTGGTGTGTAGGGGCCTCGAACAGCCCTCACACCCTTTCTCAAAATATCAAATAGGCTTAACAGACAAACAAGAAGACAAATACAGAAAAAAATGGTCAACGAAAATTGAACGAAACAGGTATGAGCCCATCCTATCACAAACCCCACTTTCAAACTCCCTGGCTCCTCAACTGACACTTCAGAATGTAGGAAATTAATTCAAAAGCAAAAATGTCTTGTCGACTACTATACTACCATAACCAATTTCGTGAATTGAATCACACAGAAGCAGACATATCTGATCTGTTAATTTCTAGGTTGAACATTATCTAGGATCAAGTCTACCATGTAGTTTGCCAAGGCTTTTTCTTCTTCATATTCTGTTAGATCTTCCCACATCAAAATAAGATATGTAAAATAATGCAATGATTACCTTTGCGAAAACAAGCGTGTTTTTGTAGCCAGTGTAATATTGTGGTTTTTAGAATCAATAGATTTTATTTTAACGGCATCGTCAGCCCAACTCCAGTACCTGGAAATAGAAAATGATAAGAAAATTAACTAAATGAACAACATGAATCTAATAAATCTCAAGCATAAAATAAAATGATAATGCCAGAATCGAAAACTAATAGGCTGGTCTAGACACTCAAAACTGGCACCGCTTCTCGCTAGGGAAGATGTTTAAGGCAAAGGGTATAACCCGACAGGTTCGTTGAGACATTTTATGATCCTGATTCTAGGCAAGCTAAGACACTATTCAGCAACATGCTTTATATATTTCACTCAGTCTTTCAGAATATTTATCATCTGATTATTTGCCTTTGTCTTAGAGATGTGCAGCATTCTATAAAAGATGTGATAACTTAAAAACAGCGTGTGTCTTGACACAAAGCTACCATTGTAATTCTCTGCCTACCAGTATCCTAGAGCCCAGGGCTCCTTTTCATGAGTCCAACGTGAATCTTCGTGAGAGCCGTGAGTGAACACAGTACCTTGGGGGTCGCTTGTAGAGGTGATGTCTATGTAACCCTGTCTCAATCAATTGTAATGGCGTTTATGACTTTCTCCATACTGATATTTTTTCTTCATATTAATTTATATCAAATAACTAAGTTTGTCATCGTATGTTGTTTTGGGGTCAAAACGTTTAAGTAAGGGCCATATGGGTTTGAACTAAGTTACTTTAACTTCAATTAAAGGACTTGTAACTAGCAATAGCATACACAGAGGATTCAGAGTTACCTCCCTTCCCGTTGCTTGGTTCAGAATCATCACTCTCTTCCAGAAGTACAAGCTATTATTATAGATTGTTAACTAACAATCTTGTGGAATGTTATGGAACTTTATGGGACCTTCTTGGACTTTCTAAAGACAGTTTGCATATAAATAGTATTGTGTATCGAAATGATTGGCATTCTAGACGTTTGACACTATTTTCATTGGATTCTGCCTTTGTGCCATATTAAGTGTCAGCATTGTCATCATCAGAATATACTCATTTCATCAACAACCTTCAATACTTCTGCGGACTAAGATGAACTAATGTGAAGTTACTTGGCCGGGACATACTCTTGATTACAGGTGAAATTATCAATGACGTTTACATATTAAACATGAGGACGCTTCGATGTATGATTTCAGTTTGATATCAAAGGAAGAGAGGTTACCATATTTCTCCGTGTTAAATTCATTATAATCTTTATTTTCAAACACCAACTATACCTCATTAGGGTATTGAGCGAGACGTGTCGGATTGCCGTTTATGAAGAGTTCCAGCCAGGAGGTTTTTGCTCTATTGAATCCAAACTGGGTTATCTGCCCATAGTCCGTGATGCCTACATGGGGCAAGTGGACTTGAAGTACTTGCAGCATAAATAGATATAGGCGTGGACAATTTATTCTACCGATATCCTTTTACATTAACGGTAATAAAGGCAATCACCAGTTCAAGAATATCGTTTGGTGTTGGTCTTTAAGAACTATTGAGACATTTCAAAAGAGAGTAAACGCCTCTGCATTTCCTCTCAAATTAGTTAATCTGGAGTGGTCTTGTATTGTTTTATGAAGAGTTTGATGTAACCAACAATTCACGGATCCCTGCGCAGTGACCGGGTATGGTATCAGCCAATCAGAAAAAAACTTTCATTCTGCCCGTACTTAACAACGAGTGGCCGCCATGTTTTTCCCACAAGCTATTCCCGACTGCCCTTGGTTACAGTTTTGTAGAAAAACAAAAATGGTATTATGGTGCGCGTGGGGAACATGTAATGGTGACCAGTGTTATCCTGAAAGACTGGAAGGAACATTCCTCGTAAATTTTCCAACTGTATAACCAAGAAAAATGTAGAAAAATGCAAGCGCTGGATAAAAAGCAAGTGGCCGTCGTGAACAACGCAATCTATCCAGATAAACACTGAAAACATATTAAATCTATAAAGAAAATTGAATCCTTGACTTTCTATATTTAGTGTTTTCACAGTTGATAGTGCAAGTGTCTGATAACTTCTCACAAGACTTATATTATCTCTCCATAATAACCTAAAGTTCTAATTATTTACTTTTAAAGGCCGCGTTCAATGTTGACAATATCTCAGGGTAGATATCCCCCGGCTCATGCCATACAATATTTTAAAAAAACTGATGCAATATTTATCTGCTAATGTATGTATTTTAGTCAGTGGTAATGTAGGCAACTGAATAAAATGTCTGTCTATTTATATTTAAAAAATAGGCCTACCACTGTTGGAGTAAGGACATAAACATTGTTCAATTTTATTTACAACATAAACAAATTTACAAATAAAATTCAATAAAAGGTTGAAATTGTAAGTAATAATGATCCTTACAAAATTATGTCATGTTTCAGGTCTGGAAGAATAATTAATGTTATTGAGATATCTGTTCAACTGTGTTAGGTCTCTGTTGTGAGTATGGATGTAGGCCTATTGTTTGACATTTCGATTCATGACAACCAAGATAAAAATGAAAAAAATCAAATGAAATTAACAGGTCTGTTTTTTTCATTTAAAATATTACACACAACCTGTTTATTCGTTTATGGGTAGATTTCAATTTTGTGTGTTGTTCGATCGTTTTTTCACACACACCTGGGAGTTTTGGAAACTGAAAACCAATAATACAAAATAATTATAATTAGTTTATATTAGTAGTTGTTTGTAGTTTGTTAGTTACTGTACTCATACAAACTTTAAAAAAAGTATCATGAATCAATTCTTCAGGGTCTTTTTTTTATAAGAGTGGCGCAAGTTTGTTCTCAAAATGTCAAAAGTCGACCCAACATGGTCAAATTTCAAAATCCTATTCAAAGTGTTGCAAGAATCACCGTTTTCCCATAAGGTCCCATGTTATTTCAGTGTAGCAAAGATAATTCTAATTATCTCAATTTTCAAAATATGTTACTGAAAATTTACATGGAAACAGGAAATCTACTCCGCAACACGTACACAAATTTTCATTTTGGATACAACATTATTTAACTAAATGGTTAATTTATTACTGAGGTATGTCCATTTTTTCAACCCCTGTCACGATCATGAAAATTATTTATGCGACACTGAAATAACATAGGACCTTATGGGAAAACGGTGATTCTTGCAACACTTTTGGCACCGTGCTGTAATTCTAAAATTAAATTTGAAATACCTTTAATTTTAAATTAGGCAAACCTCAATAACACCAGAAAATTAAAGACAAACATCTGGGTTATTTTTTTAAAATTGGGTTGAGGACACAAACATCGAATCAACTCAAATTTCTGCCTAAAGCAATTCCCGTAACATCATATAATAAAATTCACAAAGGTATTTTTTGGTGTGTGTGGCTTACCCCGCATTGAATGAACAATAAACGGAGGGTTTCTTGGATTCGATGATTCAAGTGATAACAAATGAGGAGCGATGCCGATGGCCAACATTTGGGGTCAGATACGGTTGCATGGGAATTGTAATAGTACATAATGAATGTAACCTCGTTGGTAGTAATTAAGTCCTTTTGTCCAAACCCTTGGTTGATATTGATCAGAGTTTGGTAAAAAGGACACATAAAAGCCTCAGGAATGCAAGATATAAGACTTGGTGACACGGCTGACAATCACGGCGGCCATTTTGTGCGAAAGCGTGTGGGAACTAGCAACAGTAACCAAGGGGGCGGGGCTTAGCCCGGATAGAGGGATCCATGAATACCGTATTTTTCTAAAACGGAATAGTACCTTATTACCTTTGAACGGGCCCTTTGTGGAAGAATCTGAAGAATGTTATGGTCGGTGACTTTGTGAAACTTGGAACCAGCAATCAGTTGTCCACCTGTCTTCGTTGAAAAATCATACAAAATGCAAAGTTTGTATACATGTGACACATTTGTATTTGATGACAGCATTAATACTATCAGTAGTATCATCATCTGGTCTAAGAGAAAGTTTACCTTATGTCAGTACACGGATGAAGACGATTACTTCTGATAGTCTTGTATCATATTATCTCCTGTACTTTTTATTAAGGAACTATTCCTCGGATGTATTGCTTTAAATAAATGACGAAATGATAACACAATAACAGTTAAAGGGACCGCCATGTCGGCAAAATCCGCCATATTGTTTTTTTTGGCATTACATGAAATGAAAACAAGCTGTATTGTACCTGTTTCTACATCTTTTTAATATAAAAACTTATACACTGATAGAATATTCATAAAGTAAAACATAACGTACCATAAAACTAATAAACAATTTGCTATTATGCCGGTGCGAAGTTTTCTTCACTCGCAGCTTTAATTTTTCAACAAACATCCGCTTATCTTTATCAAATTGTGAAACAGAAAGTCATGAAAATGTTACCTTCATTAATATATTTCTATAAGATTTTGTTTTAACCATGTTTTAATAGCATATCTTTGTCATCTCTATATCCTTTCAAATTTCGTTTCCCCACAACCTAACCGAACAGAACCCTATTTTTTAAGAAATTGCAAAAAAAAAGAGAATATTTTAGAAATGTTACCTTTTACGTTATTTTTCGTTACCAAATGTTCCTTAAAAATAGTGCAAAGTGAACAAATAAAATGGAACGCTGGAAATGGCGTCCACTGACCACGTGTATTTCCTGTCCGGGTTCAGAGGTGAAGGTCACGGGATGGGAGTATCCGTGTGAGAAGTGTAATGTGGAGTTCAGGTTGTGGTAGCCTCGTCTCAGTTCCACTATCACAGCTGGGGAGGAGAACATGCGTGTTAGGCAATCATATACTCGTTTTATAAAATCTTCCTTTTCTAAAGAAACACAGGTCAATTTAACGGGTCTTACTCAAACTGGTATGTTAAAAATGACTTAGTTTAAGTGGAAATTGTAACATTTTACCGATAATAATCTAAAGCTTAATTGTCAAATTTCATGCAAAGAGAATCAAAGGTACATCATTTGGACATACATTTAGTATATATAATAATAATAAGATTTGATATATACACACTGTATCGATGGAATATAAAAAATAAACAAAATTGTATTCACCTTATCAGGCCTACATGGGACCGACTGTCATATATCCTCGGACATTCTGGCAAATTCTAATATTAATCGATAGTACAACACACATGTATACAGTCTTTTAAGCATAACCTTTTTCGAGTGATATACTGATAAGAAACGATGGAATATGTTACTGTGACTAATCACCCAATTCTACAGGGGGGATTCGAATTTTTTATATATTATTTACCGTTTCCTTTGATTCCCGTTTCGTCAAGTTTTTCTTTTGCTCTCTGTAACGTCTTTAGGGGGGAGTTTGCATGAAGTCTGTAGGAACAGAAGAAAAATAACATGCAAAAACTAACTAGCTAGTTACTGTTACCACGTGAATTGTTATTCCTTTTAAGATGTTTTTGATTAGCGATTATATATCCATAGTTTAAATAAAAAAAGTGAAACAATTTATTTTTGGCTGGCCTTTTTCTCATATAAGAATAGTTTTTACTGTATTACTTTAACTGTCAGTAAGACTAAGTATCTGATGATTTCACTTGCATGCTTCGTAGTCAGGTGAGGTGAATGAATGCGGGTTTAACGCCGCTTTCAACAGTATATGACTGTATATCACTGTGACCATACATTGCAGTGAAACTTGCATACATCGGCTTGTAATATTTAACTGATTGACGTCGTTGCAACATTCACTGCACCTAAACGTAACTTTATGTAGAACTGCAAACTACTACTACTCAGTTATATATTATGTTTACAATAGAAACAGAATGTGGATTTCATCTTCAATACAGTTAATATTGTCTTCTTTACAGTAAATACAGACTCTGTCAGCCAGTGGTACATTGTTGTATCTTCCTATTTCTATACCTAACCCAAAATTACATGTAGACTACTGCACCTGACTTTTGCTAAATGTAATTTTAACTAGGGAGATATAGATAATGATAGATAGCTTTCTTCACGTTTTAATGATTAAAAATGCATGTAGGCAAAGGAATCTGAAAGATTATGAATTTCTGCAGACCATGCTTGTTTTAGAACATCAGGGAGTCATAGTTTAGATTTTTGCATAAAAACTTTTTTATCACCAACATCTTGGGAAAGCCAGACAAATCCAAAGCAAATTCAAATATGATATTGTTAATATATGTAGCCCAAGTAACCCTACTCTAATCATAAAGAAATTTCAACATATCACAACCCTGAATTGGAAGGCTATTTGAATCTAGTTTAACCTACACCAAAACAATTGAAGTCCCGAACTTTGCCGTATTCAGTATATCGCCCTATAAGTTGAACCAAAATTTTTAAAAAAGATTTATCAGTACACATATCATCAAAATGATTTTTTTGTGCTAAACTTAAGTTGGTGATTCTGATGGGACAATAGTAATGGCATGTGTGCAACCATTCCTCGATGAATGCAAAAAGGATGAACATTTTCTCGAGCATATGTACTTTGTGACGGAACAAACAAATAAAAATATTCCAAAGCTTGAAAATGTTTAGAGAATTAAAGCATGTTAAACCAACGCTTGTTAATACTAACTCAATGTTTCCGAAAATGATCTTGAATTATTCAAAAATGAATCTGGTATGTAGCAATTATAAATCACTCATTGGTGTATTTACAACGAACTGCAAAGATAACAACGCTAGAATTATGTAAATTCTTTAAAATTTTAATCTTGAAATTAATTGGAATGATCAATATGTTCAACAGCAACAATCGTCAACTAATAAAACAGCTGGCGATTTTAAACATGTTCTGCCATTTATACTTGGACACATTCTGTATATGGTCACCTAGAGCTTAATATTCCATATAGTGTAGAACATATTAAACCATGGGTGGCCCACATAGAGACACATATTTAAAAAAAATAACATGTAAATATAGTAAATAAAGTCCATTTCAGTTTGCAACAGCTATACATTTATAGAGTATATCAACTTCTTACAAATCAATAAGCTCTTACCCGGAGTTTGTATCAACACCTCCCGGATCTACGTATAGACGAACTGTTTTACTCGTGATGGGAGACATAGCCCCAAACAGAAGCAAAACGTACATCAACTTCATAGTTATACACTTGTCGGATTGCTGATAACTGCACTGTCTCCTTGCAGTTGTCCCTTTTATAACCCAGCCTTATCAAGAATCACGATCTGTGGTTATCTATGTAGAAACTGGAAAGTTTTACACTTGTTGTCGGATTGCTGATCACTACACTGTCTCCTTGTAATTGTCCCTTTTATAACCCAGCCTTATCAAGAATCACGATCTGTGGTTATCTGTGTAGAAACTTGAAAGTACATGTGTACTAGCACTGAATTAACATCTTCATACACCAAAACAACTCCACGAACACCTGGCGTTGAAAGGTGTAATACATTTAAGTATGAACGATATATGGACTTAATGGCGTTATAACATACTTAGTAAATTGCAATATATTTTATCAATACTTTTCATTTTACATTTTAGGCTCAGAAGCCTTATTTGCAAAACATTACTTAATTGTACATATCTAATCAGATGTGTTATTCGTTGTCGATAAATAGTTACTTTACTTGTTTACATGTACTTATAATCGTTAGAAAGTGAATCAATAAAAGTAAAACATCTTTCTATGATAACATCTTGGAGACAATGGAGAAATTAGCATTAGGATAAACAGCGTGCAGACTGATAATTAAGCAACAACTGATAATATCAAATTAAGGAAACTTTATGCTTTTCACTTTGATTAAGAATATATAAACAATTCTCAACATTCCCCATGACGCTTTCAAAATGCGGAGTTCGGGCATTATATTTTAAAAGTATCAGCTCAACCTTCAAAGTAATTTCAAAACTGTAATTCACATGCAACTTTATAAACATTTCTTGTTAATAGTCTAATGAAAAATATCTCTTATAGGATATTTCAAAATATCACAAATATTAATCCCAATATAGGTGGAATTGAATCGCTAACATCCGATCACTATAACCAAAACTTTATTGATTCATGAGAAGTTTAGGGTGCGTTTATCAATCTATTGAATGTATTTCGGTCTTCATTCATTTATCACGCACAGTGCTTAATAAGGTTTTGATATTCATGACACTTTCTATGTATTTGTGTTTCTGTTACAGTACATTGATGAGTTACCTGCCCCTTAGTTAATCATATATCATTTGTTTTCTGCCATCTTCTATAAGATCCGAGAAGGGCATGTTAACAGTAAGACACTGCAGTTGTTGATGTTGATTTAGGTAAACGTGTGTTCTCCCTATAAGGTTAAACTTACTGTCACAGCAAGAAAAAGTGAGCATGGCTCACATACCCCCGCCATCCGCTATCCGTCCATTGAGCATCATAGATGTCAAGGGAACAATGTAAAAAAAACAGATTCAAGCATCATAATATTGTCTAAAATATTATTGGGAACTGGCTTTGTTATTACAAAATTTCATTCACCCAGATGTAATATTTTTCAGGTAGCTTAATTGTTCCCATTAGAGCATCACAACGATTTTGGTACTAAGTTCAATTTCGGATTTAAGGGCCATAACTCCGTAAAAATAAATATTTCAAAACTGGTTTTCGAACTCGGTGAAGATTGTCATCTGGACTACCTACATGTTAAATTTCATTCAGCTAGATGTAATAGTTTCCAATAAAACTTGTCCCCATTGGAGCATCACAGCGATTTTGGTACTAAGTTCGATTTCGGATTCAAGGGCCATAACTCCGAAAATAATAATATTTCAGAACTGGTTTTCGAACTCGATAAAGAGTATGGTCATGTGTAATCACAACCAAAATTTCATTCACCTAGGTTTGATAGTTTCCGAGAAAACTTGTCCCGATTGAACACAATAAAACTAAGTCCAACAAGTGACATTCCCATGGAAACGACAAAAAATTAAAATCTAAGAAAAAATGAAAATTGTCTCTGCGCGATGGGAAGAACATGGTTAACATCTGTACAAAGCTTGGTTGATGTACCTATGATGGTTTTTGAGAAAATTTACCGGACGGACGGACTATATACTCCCGCTAAGAAGTTATATCCAACCATATGATGAAACAAATGCTAAGAGATACATAGATTAACACAAGGTAATACAATTGAACTTAAACCATTATATTTTCATAATTAAAAAAGAAAGACAGACAGCTGATAGTAAAATTGACAAAATACAAATTGACACAGTAAGAGAAGGGGTAAAGACAAGGCACTCGTGTAGAGAAACTAAATAATTATAAAGAACAGAAAGGTATTGCAAAAGTCAAAGATGTTTATTGTACTTGAGGCCTCCGGTCCATATACAAGTATTTCACATATACATTATGTTATTATGATACATACATGTACATTACAACAAATTACAGTTCTGATAATAGATTGCTTCTTAGGGTGACAGCATGTTTTAAAAAGAGCGCTAAACTGCGTATAACATTTTCATTTCTGGAAGACAAGATGGAAACAAAGGCAGTTGAAGGATATTTTAAAAGATAATGATTCGGGATGTATTGTTGTCTTAAGTCATTATAATTTGGACATACAAATTGAAGTGAATTTTTCATTGAATTAACGTCTTGCACGATCTAACATGTTGATGAGAGAGACATCCTGCAATGAAGCATTTCTAACACCAACTGTCTGCCAGCTGCATGCACCCTGACGCCTTCATGGTGACAGTACAGCCCCCACAGCGCCAGTCCGGGGGGACCAACAAGAGGGAGATATCACTCGTCCTGAGAGCCTTCAGGTTCACGGGGAATAACGAGGTCGTCTACAGCTTCAGCGTCAAGATCTGCAGTATCAGCAACGACGCGGAGTGTGACCCGGTGCTTTGTTGTATATACACTTTGAATTACTATATTAAATTAGATAATAGTTTCACTCAATAACTTTCATGTGACTGATATTTTTCCTGATAAAAATATTTCATACTGACATTTAAACGTTTCGATATTTGGTATGCACAATAATAACATGATAGTGATATGACAATATTGAAATTAATCGTTTTATTCGATAATCATAGCCAGTGTAAATTATTGCACATACATGTCCATACGTCCATCAGAATCTATGTAGTGTCAGAAAAATTAAAGAATATCGAATACCTATGTTCAATACACTATTCAAATTCATAGTAAGAAATACCCCTTCCAAAAATTCCCCTAACAATTCTATTGATATGCATGACACAAGGAGTGACAGTGAACATCTTGAATCAATGTCAAACCACGTTTAACCGGACTCGGTTTAACATTTGTGTCGTATCAAAACTTGTTCCTCAAACCGAATCTCACACATCTTGTTTTACGGGTCGAATATGATCCCAGACCATATGCACTTAACATATATCTACTATAACTCTCTGAGCTTGTGACATCTCAAATCACGCCAAACCACAGTTGATGTTCATTAAATAATTACGCCCAGGTGGACTGCACTGATGAGTCCCGGAGACAGAAGCGATCTGTGCGCGAGTGGGGAGGGTTGTCAGAGTCGGGGACTACTTCCTTACTACAGGTACAGTGCACGTCCTTGGTTTACTTTTATAATGTTATTAATTAAGTATTTCCGTATTGGCCGAGTTACAGGTCCTCGGTCCAATACGGAAATACTTTATTAATGAAAATTTTATTAATTAACTTCTTTTCATTCTATTTGCACAACACTAGACATCTCATATATATTGAAATAATAATTATAAACAATATTGGTGAACAAATAGCACGGGTCAAATTTGTGAAGCGACAGCTTGGGGCTTTCACCAAATGTGCAACTGCGCATGCTCAGACTCATATTGGCCCAGTTTGTCTCGTATTGGCCCAGTTTTTCCCGTATTGGACCAGTTTCCCCGTATTGGCCCAGTTGTCGAATCATATGGTCAAGGCCGTAAATGCCGTATACATGCCATAACATTGATAGTTAATCAATAATAGTATGTACAGTGCGAGTATATGAGGAGGCGTGTACAGGGATATATAGTGGAATAAAATCCGGGGATAACCGCTTATCTATTTATACCATTAATTCCAATTGAAACACATCATCTTTGAAACATATTGATAGGAATATTTTATATATGATCAGTAATATCAGGCATGATTATAGGTATGCATCAACGGAGTATCCCCAGGAATTTTGTTTCCAGGAAAATATGCTAGTTGCGCTGTCCCTTTTACTCGTTTAATAATTACTAGATTAGTGCGTTGTCCATATGGTACCCTTCCAAAACAGCGGCTGCTTATTGTCTTAAATCGTCATTATCTCAACTTCTAATATGCCAATCAAAGAAGAATTAAAGGCAGCATTTGAAAAAATAAAAAATAAAAAATAAAATGTATTTCGAGTGTGATTTAAGTAGATTAGTGTTACTTTCCATTCCTTCAATAAAATGTTTCAATTTTTAATGGTTCTTTACCATCATAAATAGAGCTCGACAGAAGTCATTGCTTAAGTGTTGTCATGCTTAACCTCCATGGACATATTTTGCACATGGCACCAAATGATTTGACCTCTAGTCCACAATGATATAAAAAAATATAATAAAAAAAGCTGATGACATCATAATGCTTTACCGTCAAAATCGTGATGGTCCATTCTCAAGATATTTTACCAGTGATTGTCACTCCGAGCTGTTACATGATCAAACTCTATAATCTGCATCTCTTTCAGATGGATCTATAACACCTACTACCGAGTGTTCGTCATCAAGGGAGACAACCGTGTCAGTGATATTTCTCGCTATTCACACTGTTGTGACAGTTCTCGTGTGCTTCATCGTATCTCTCCGTCTGATTCTCTCCAGACATTCCTCACATTACTGCCTACAGCGTCACTGACAGGGCAGAATCGGGAAGAATTACTTAAAGCTTTGACGATTATACGGGTATTCGTGATTGCGTTGAATTTAATTTAAGGAGCGGGTTCTGAAGGTAGCTAGTTTCGGCCAAACGTCAGTGACGGGTACTGGCACAGGTCCAAAAGTGGAGGAATCCGCTTGCTGTATCCTTCCTATTTCTTCCGGATTCTCCAGGATCCGCCAAGGAGAATCTGGAAGGATCCGGCAAATTGATTCCACCACTTTTGTCCTGTGTGGTCAGTTTTCGAGTTTTATTTATGCCTTTCGCCGACTAAATAATTCAATGATTTTCTAATGACGAGGAAAAAAGGTCCAGGAATATCTACAGGAAGTACAACACGAGCACTCGAGTAATACGGAAACTCTGTAGATGTGCCTTATACGGGACAAGTCGGTGGCTGTAAGATTAAATATGATCTAGTCATTCATAACTCCACGCATGCCTGTTGTTCGTCATGTCAGACGCTATAATGCTCACATTTGAGAGCATTTCGAAGTGTGATCCATATGTGTGGAACATGTCATCCAAAATACACGACGATTGAAGTTCGAACGTTATGTATGTGTACATTGGCTTCACTTATTTGAGTTAAAACTTTATAACTGAAATGATATCTTAAACTCTCTAAATTGGAACTGGTTCCTCTTCACCAAAGATTGTAGTTTCTCGAGCAACATCGAGGTGTAATAAAGTAGAGTGTTAATGACTAACTACTCAGATGAACTTTAGCTGAACTACAGGCCAGTGGCCTTTTCTGTACCGAGAATAAAGATTGATTGATTGATGTAATGGACCCATCGGTTATTGAGAATTTGCAAGGATGTCAAGATGCCCTCTCTAATTAGATATACCGTATAACCCAAGTTATGAAGAATCCATCAGACCTCAGTAAGAAACAACCTTGTATATTTGACCCTTATGTTACCATATGACCAGGACGGTGAGTAATAACGATCTCAAGTGAACTTCCTGCTCGGCTTATGTATGTTATTCTCCATGTTAACTTTGGGTTTACTGATTTACATGCTCGACTGGGCCTAAATCCAATTCACAGTTGCAAGGAACAAAATAAAACAGTCAACAACCAAATTCTTCTTTCACCATTTATGTTGTATGTACATGCACATTAGGTCAAGGAACAGTTCTAGACTTGGCTGCAGGCCTGTAGATGGCAGTGACGGGACTGTCCCTGTGTGCACCACATTGGTTCCAGATAACACCCGCTCTCGCTAGACACTCACTTTCGTTATGGTCTGAAATATACCATAAATAAAGCAGACAATACATAGATATAGGAGGAAGCATTTTACAATAATTGACAAAATCAAGGCATCACTCTTGGGGCAGCAACGCATGGTGGAACTAAAGAGTTGCTGTTGAAACAAGCAGATAATCGCCCGTAACACCATTTATAGTTAATTCCAGCTGATAACGTTGTCCAATCCCTGGCAGGAATGTATTGTGTCAGAATATGAGAAAACGCCACTTACCATATGTCACGTTTATATAATATGAAACTGTTGCTATTGGTTAAGAAAAACTCTTTTCCTACGTTCTCACTGTCTTCACAGGGGCGTGTATTGCTTAGAAACAGCATTTGAAAGATGTATACCATATAGACACTAACCTATTACTATATAAAAGGAAAAGGATGTAATAACGAAACCACATCATGCTAATTCAAACTCTTATTTCACATATTTCGTCGTTACATGCCTGTCCTTTTATATGTAATAGGGTAGGGTCTATATGGGTATATGTCTTTCAAACGCTGTTTCTAAGCGATACACGCCCCTGTGACTGCCTTATCATTTAGATTGGAGACCAATAGAAGTTATCACAACACAGGTCAGTAACGTCACCTGTGTTTAGATTAGTTGCTCCCCAGGCATCGTAGAAAAAAGCCGGATGTGGTTTTTTTTCAGCGGGACAGGAAGTCACCTTGATCCAACATCCGGCTCCCGCGTGACGAGTCGCACCTGTAACATTATCATATTAAATCAAAGAGACTTTATAGGGTTTCAAACATTGACCAAAATAAAATTCAACCGTGAGTTCACTTAAACATTGCTCAGGACGGGTATTTGGTTTTACAGGTAAGTGTTGACAAGCGCTTGTGGATGTCTTTGAAATGAACATAGCCGGTAGCTGAACGGATAGACATACAAATGTCATCATAGTGACTACTTTTACAAATTCTCCAACTCTCCATCACTGAAAGATAATTGGGGTAGAGAACAATATGATGACATAACAAGTGTAATTCAATATAGATACTAGTAGAGTTATATAAACTGTTGCCCTCCCTCCCCGTCCATCCTAACCTGTAGGTCCGTATATGCTGGTGAAAGGATGATCTGGGTCGGCCCCACAGTACACATACTGTCCCACGGCTCTATTGAGACACTTCGCCTCGTCCGTCAGGCCTCCGTTTCTCTCACCATGAGCATCTATCTCGAGACGACCGGGGTGTGAGGTACCATGGCTTTTACATCCGTAATCCGCGAAGTAGCAGTGCTTCCCAGCAATTGTCATCGCACCTGGCAACGAGTTATGTTAAGATAAGATAAGATTATATAATACCTTATTACCCGAAAGGGAATTTTATGTACACAAAGAGTTAAGTACATAGAAAATACAACATTAATGACAAGGGCAATAACAGTGGTATTAAAATACATACCTGGCAACAAAGAGGATAAGATATACAATAAATATGCGAAGAAAACAATATTCAACATTTGTTTAAAAGTGATATACTGGCTGGGATAAAAGAGTACTTACTTCTGTTAGTTTTAACACTTGGTAAAATATATCTACGGCCAGACGGTAAAAGATCACAACAAAAGTTTAAAACGTGTAGGATCTTGTAAAATCTTGACAGATAGATTTACAACAGATGACATGTACAGGGTGTCTAAACAGGAAATTTTCTCTGCAACTTTAACACTCTTTCTTAGTTTATTCTTATTTTGAAGAGACAAAGGGCCGTACCAGCAATGCATACAAAAAGTTAGAATTGATTGTATACATGATTTGTAAAACAAAGACATAAAAGTGGGATCAATGTTAAAAGAGCTCAACTTTCGTAAAAAGTGAAGCCGAGACTGGCATTTGTTGTAAACTGTCTTGGTGTTCTGGTTAAACGTCAGTTTGTTGTCTATGATTGTCCCAAGGTACTTCTATTGTATACAACCTCCACTGTCTGATCGTTGGTGATGACTGGCGTGACGACAGATTTCTTCCTTCGAAAGTCAATGATTAGTTCTTTAGTCTGTTTAACATTATGTTCCAGATAATTGCTACTACACCAGTCAGCGAATTCAGCGACTTCCTCTTTGTATGAACATTCGTCCGTGAACAGTAAGCTGTGTATGGTTACGTTATCGGCGAACTTCACTCTATCACAGTTGGACTTGACCCAATCGTTGGTGTAGAGGGTGAAGAGTAATGGTGATAAGACACAACCCAGTGGTGCTCCCGTGTAAGTGATGGTTGATGTCTAGTTGGTTCTGTTCACTCTCACGTATTGTTCTCTATGCAACAGAAACGAGGCTATCCACCTGATTAGTTGTGGGCAAACATCTAGATCAGTCAGCTTCTTGATGAGCAGGTGAGGTTGGATCGTATTAAACGATGACGAAAAGTCTACAAATAGTATGCGTGCATAAGCGCCTGTATTCTCCAGTTGTTGATAGCTGTTGTGTAACAGGTGACTGTGGCGTCTTCCACTCACCGCCTGGCTCGGTACGCAAACTGTAGCGGATCCAACTTATCACTGACTTGATTGAAGAGCATACACAGAACAATACGTTCGAAGCACTTCATAGCTACTGACGTAAGAGCTACCGGCCTGAAGTCGTTGTGAACCGTTGGATTTGGTTTCTTTTGTACTGGTATGACCTCGGACAGCTTCCAGCCTCTTGGGACGATCTGCTTGTCCAGTGACAGTTGAAACAACTTGCAGAACACGAAACTAAGTTGTTCCTTACATTCTTTACATTAATAATAATCCACTTAAACCATCTGGGCCTGAAGATTTCCGTGTGTTGAGTTGTTCAAATCGATATTTTACGTCATCTTCTGTCAGAGAACGGTTGTTGTCACCGTTACCCAAATTTGATAAAAGTTCATTCGTTTCTGTAGAGAAGACATGACGTTCAAAACAACAGTAGAAAGTGTTCAGTTGTTGAGCGAAGTCTGAATCCTCTGCAATTGACTTGAGTTGTCTTCGGTCGTCAGTTCCAATAATGGTCTTTAGTCCATTCCAGGCCTGGCGTGAGTTGTTACGTCCTAACTGCTCTTCTACCTTAGCCTTGAACTCCCGTTTGCAATGTTTAACCTTGTCGTTGATTGACTTCTGGATGACAATCAAACGCTGTCTATCGTTAGTACAAAAAGCACGTTTTTTCTCGTTGAGGAGTGATTTTAGTTCCTTGCAGACCCACGGTTTGTTATTTGGATATATCTTAATCTCGTGAGTGGGAATGACAGTCTAAACAGAAGGTTATGTAAGAATTGATTATATCATTGAGTTCACTGGGGTCATCAGTATCACCTAATAGTACAGCTCAATCTGTTCAATCAAAACACCCTTTCAAACATTCAATTGAGTCAGTATTCCACATTTTAACGTTTTTTTCTGTCCCCGTTGTTTTAGCTTCTGTCTGTATTGAAATGAGCCAAGACTTGCATACTATAGTGTATAGTATATAAAAGAGTAGTTTTGTTAGATTAAGTGAGGAATGAACATCATGATCACTTACTTGAAATAACGTTAGATTTAATAAATACAAGTGACACATGTTAATGACATAATGTGACACTTATTCACTACAGGAAATGACACTTATTAACGTTGTAAGAACATCTTTCAATCTAAAATTTTCATTGAAAAAAATAAAAACAAGTTAACCAAATCATCTCTCACCCGTAGGTCCGAACACGGCGATGACTGTCTCTTTATCCGGCGAGCCACAGTAAATCCACTGCTTTGCGGCACGGGCTAGACACTTCTCCTCGCTGACCCCCGCCCCCTCGTGGTCCTCCCCATACGTGTCTCGGTGGAGTCCGCTTGTGGGGTGGGGCGGGCACCCAGAGGTGATCAGCCAACACCCTGGTTGTGGTGAAACCAATTATAGCAATCACTCGTGTTTACATTAAGCAGTATACAATAACCATATGGTTTCGTACATCCACGGGCAAAACAAAATATGCCAACGAAAAAATCTCTGAAAGCCAAACTTAAATTAATTTTTGATTTTTGTAAAATTATCAGTTGATAGTTCTTAAAAACTTGTCTTTTAAAAATAGCTGTTATAGAATATATTTAACCAGGCGAGAAGGGAGAGTGAAATATGGCTTTCTGGCTTGTTATATGACACCCTACAGCAACGATGCGTTAGTCGATGTAAAGTCCAACATGGTGCATACTATGCCGACACATCGTCCGAACATAATGTCCAAAAGCTCCTTTGGAAAACAATTTCACCATTTCAAAATTGACTTAATTTTTGTTTGACTCTGTGGAAAACAAGATATCGTGTCTTTTGCCCCTAGGGGTAAACACCCCTGACGCCTGGCCGCAAATATGATTACAATTACAAATATGATTACATAAACGTATTGGACAACAAGCAAACAGACAAACCTCAACGTAAACTGCAATGAATTTAAAATGCCGAACCATCTTTTAGTAGTACCCATGAGAGCACGAGACGAACTACAGTACCTTTGAAACCTACTTCATATCGATTATAAACATATAGCTGTATGACATGTACCTACCCTGTTTAGAAATATTTGGGTAGATAGTGTTCGGTCCTGACCCATCAGAGTAGTAGGGGGTCTTTGGGGTCTTTGTAGCAAGGGCCTGGGTACCGGTACAATGAGGCGCTGCGTAGTGGGGTGTCTGCGTCGTTACATCTGGAGACCAGGAACATCATTCAATAGGGTTTTGATTTACATTTAGACTATATATCTTAACAGTTCTACAAATAAATATAGTCAGTCACCCATACGGTAATGTGAAAAAGTCACAGGAACATTACAAGAATCATTAGAAATTCAAGCATCTGAACATAAGATTCCATTGATTGTGAATGACGAAATCCGTATATTTCATGTATCATATTTCATGTATCATATTTCATGTATCATATTTCATGTATCATATTTCATGTATCATATATAGGCCAGGACCATTAGACATGAGGTGGAAAAAAATAGTAGAAAGCTGAATTTCTCTGAATACATTAAAAATATTGTCCTTATATCAATGGCACAAAGTCCTGCAAATTCTAGCTGGTCGCTTTTTCAAAATGTCCGCCATTTCCAAGATATATATATTTATATATATTGATAACACTGTATACATTGATAACTGTCTAAACAAATGCGTAATTCAAAACTAACTATTGGCAGATTCAAAGTCAGTACCTTCGTGTACGATCTCCAAGGTTTACAAGACATGGACGTTCCTTACGGTAAGAAATTAAAGAATTAGCATTTAAGTTTTTTTGGATAAAGACATACTGACACAAAAGAACCATCCAAATTGGCAAAACGCTCTACACATGATGTACTGACGTGTGTGGGTGTAGGCAGGTCCTGTGCTATAACGAGGTCCGACTTCGGGTAAGGTTAGGGGCTGAGGGAAAGAGATTCCATTTGCCCACTCCATGGCTGTGCAGGCCAACCGGAAGTCGCCATTTTCGGGCGAGATGAAGTCAGTCGAGAAGATACTCTGGTTACACCATATTTTGTGGGGGGAATATAGCAGATCAACAGTCATGAGGTGATATTTTTCTCAGTAATATCTATAAATTGTTATGAATTCTTATCTGAATAAATGTAAAACAAATGTTTATAAATGAGTTTAACATTAAAATAATACGAAGCGAGGTTCACATTTTTTAAAATTGTGGCTACATCTATTTACCATAGCTTTTTCGGAAAAGAAATCAAAATATTTCTTAAATCTATCTTAATTGTTACCCTTTGTAAAGAGTGGTAACATGATAATAGTTTATAATGTGACTGTGTTGATAGCAGCGATACACAGTATACTGTTGAAGTTAGACCATGGAGGACACGAAACTACTGTAGATATGATATCATTATTCTATAATAAAACGAGGCAATGGTTTGGTATCAAAGGCGTGAAAGCCACTTTGAAACCAAATATATTTCTGCAATTCAGATAGCATATTAACCTTGCTACTTACGGCATAAGTTCAAACTCGTAGCGGCATGACATAAGTTTAATATTACCGTATGAATAATGTAAATATTACGGTAGAAGTATCCATGTGGGCTGTTAACACTGAGACATTGAACCCAGAACATGTGCCCTAGAGACTTTACACACCTTGTGGTTGTTAGTGACGTTGAAGTAGTCCGTTTTCACTAAGTTTCTTCCAGTGTAGTGGATCTGTTCAATCCCTTTCTCGTTGTAGAAGATGTTTTCGTAAATCTCGTTACCTGGAACAATGGAACGCCATGCTACTACTCCTTTAAAAGTCGAAATGGATAGAGATCCTATTTTTTTATTTATTGAAATGTAAGTTCTTTCATTTGAGGTACGAAGAATTAAATTTCTTTCTCCTAGCGTCGAAAGATACAACATGGAAAGTAATGCTACGTATAGACCTAAAGGTGGCGCTATATTGGGCATAAAAGAATGGGAGATGCGAATGATGTAATTCTCAGCTGCTGTGCACCAGCGGTCAGTTTTAACTTTTGTATTTCATCATATGATAATTATTATGTTGTGAATACATGAATCATAATTCTGTGCGTTTATGCAAAAGCTGTCATTCTCATTTCTGTTATAGACCAGTGGCTGGTACAACGGTGGGATAGACATATCCAGGATGGCGAGCCGTTAGAATACGCTGGTCATCGTGGGAGATGTGCTACTTTGATGTGCTCTGAGCTGTTGAAGCTGGTGGAGACGGCTTTTCGGAGGATATTTGTATGTTTTTTGGAATAATGCACTTTACAAAACAACATTTTGTGTGAAGTGTTTGTTGTATGTGTAAAGAGATTAGGAAGACTGCGTATAGATATTTTCTGAAGATAACATAGTTTTCTTAGCATCAAAATAACTTCCCTAGTTGTTATCACTGTCTCAACATCATGAACATGTCGTACCTGACATCCAGATATGTTCCCTCTACAGACTTAACTCGAGATTCAAGATTATGTTTGTGTCTTTGTGACCTAAATATACCAGAATCACAATTGATGAAAAAAAGATCACGAAGAGATACAGCAACTATCTGTTTGAATTAAACAGCGGACTCTCACCCATGGGAAGGCTACTGTTCTTCATGTTGGCCAGTTTCGGGTACCTGCTGGCCCATAGAGAACTCTTGTATGGTACCTCCTGGAAATATCACTTCCTGTCACTGAATTTGTTAGAATTACCAGTTATCTTCGGGATCTTTAAATGTATATCCAGTAACATTATCTTATCTTAAATGGACGTTAAAATCACCACAATAAAAACATATCATAAGCTCATGACTAGTTGCAAATCTGAATTGATTTACTTAATTTAAATGAAAGTCTTCTAAGAAATATATTTGTGATGCCATTGTCTCGATTTTAAATGGTATTTTAGTAAATAAAGTAAACAAACATTAGCATGAGGAAAAAAGCGTTGATCAGGGAATGTTAAGGTTTTCCTAAAGTTTGAAACACTGATTCTGAACTCATACCTGAAGGCGTCTCTCCAAAGATGCGGTGAACTTGTGTGACACCCCGCGTCCGTCCACCTGTATCGATTCACCTGTCGCTTTGTAGAAGATGTTGTAGCGGATGATGTTGTCTCTCCCTCCCCCTATGTTGGCGTGGACCTCGTTCTGAATTTTAAAATGACTGTGTCTTTAAATTCCTGGAAACGCTGTCCTTAACACAAAATATTGTCTCTCTCCCTCTCTTGTTGGCTTGGATTTCATTTTGAACATTCATATCACAAAGATGAAACAATAAAGTTCTGCTTTATGTTTAAAAAGTGTCACTCCTCCAATGTTGTAGGCGTGGACCTCGTTCTTTTCACGAAAGTAAAGCAGTGAAGTGCTAATTTACTTTTAAAAGTCAACGTAACAAACCGTGCTCTCCTCCTCAATCATTGTTGAGTGAACTTCATTTAGAATACAAACGTGAAGGTAAACCAAATATTAATCAACTGCTAATGAAGTCCATTTTGTGGTATAAAACACCCATGACGAAGATATTTGCTCCACATTCTTCATCTGAGAGTTACTATTAAGGTTCTGCATCAATATCATAACATTTTGTTATAGGCTAACGTATGACGGGACAAATACTTGATTTCACACTCAACAATGCTCGAAGTATCTCTATCCTACTTACATCATGGAAAACGTTGTGTTCTATGGTGACACTGGAGTACTGATCGTCCAACATGACCCCCCTCACCTGGGCTCCTGGGACCCTCCTCAGGGTGTGGTGGATGTGGTTGTGGCGGATGTGGACTCCCCTCTGTGGGATGTGGAGAAGGACATACACAGAGAGGAATATTATGAAATACACTGTTTGTTGAACTGCGCATAAAACATAAGAAATGTGAAGATATAAGGATTTGTTATCAATTATGATGTAACACTGATTGCCTTACATTTCAGACATCATTTGAATATGAGAATTCATTAGGTATTTTTAAACATAAATCATTATTTATTTATTTTCATGTTGATACTCTAAATTGTTTAAATGTTAAATTGAGGAATAACCGCACCATGGTCCAGTCGCGACCGGCATGCAAAGCTCCACAATCACTCGAGTTGACACACAGGTGGTGCACGTGGTTGTACTCCATCACGTGATCGTTACCCTGGCAACACATGGTAAATCTTTCGTGTAATTCTTTGTTTAATGTAAAACCAGACCTGCAGTCAGTAAGAAAACATTTCCCGGATTCAATGTAAAACAGGAAAACAGGAAACTCTATATGATCTCTGACGCAAAGATTTACTGTATTCAGGGGATATTCTTAAAGGTACTTGTTTTATGTTTGCAGCAAATAAAACATTTTTCTACATTAACACAATATTCGACAAATATTTCCACAGCTTGCACCATGTTGTTAGTTATGATCAGCATTTTCTACATTTTACTCTTTTAAAGGAATTCCGTTTCAAACAAGTGGTCTCATATTCTCTAATTCTTTGATTAAAACATATAGGAAGAAGAAAGGGCATATACATACACTCCATTTGATCCCTGTGTATTGTCCGTCGTGGATGTGGTTGTAGCGCATGTATATGGCCACCCCTGATGCGCTGATGGCGTTATACCCCACCGCCCCGACTCGGGCGTACTGCCATATATGGTTGTCTTCAACCACGTTCAAAGATGGGGTCAGCGTCCCTCGAACTCCACCTGTAGTTTACGAAAAATATTATTTAATTTTGTTTGAGGGTCAATGTAAATTCCTTTTTTGAGATGAATGTAGGTATTCACTTTTGTGTATGCAATTAATAATGCAATCCTCAGTTGTTTATAATGTAATTTTTGTGAACACTTGTATGTACTTGCAGCAAGTAAGGTTTTGGAAGGTAAATTGTGAAATAAGAAGTACACCTGGTGCAGTCACAATAATTGCGTAAGTTAAAGGTGCTGTAAGCAAGTTTTTCATGTATTAGTTTTTCTCAAATTTGTGATTTACTATTAAAGTTTATGTAATAAATGTGACATTAGAGGCCTGAAACATCTCCTTACACCACCCGATAAGCCATATCCATAGAAAACGGCTATCCTATAAGAAAATGGTAGGACGTATAGAGCGGGTTAATGTTGTATAACTATTTAGTTTCAGAGGTAGATTTGTAGGTCTCATGCGATTTTGAGAGTTCAGACAGCCAAATGATTGACCATTCCATCATTATACCATATATAAAACTCTAAAATGTGTTTAGATATAGCTTCATCAGTCAGATCACTTGAATTACCTTCTAGTTGCCTTTAAATTTGTATTCCTATAACATTGACTAAGTATTTTCAATATGAGCTTCTCTTATGTTATGTTTTATGTTTTCTTGTGTCTCTTGTTGCACAAGGGATGACTTTAAATAAACATAAAAAAATAAGCAACGAAAACCTGCCAATGGTATTCATTTTACAATTTTACAAATTGAAAACCTCACCTGCAATTGACACGCCTCCACAGGTATGATGAATCTCGCACCTGGTTACACTCACAGATCTACAGTCACCGTGACAGTTGATCCCGAAAGCACCTGGAGAAATTAATCACGTCGATGTGATATATCTTTTCTCGTGAGTGGTTAATCAAATTAGTTAATCGCGGTATCACACTAAGCATACCGTCTCGTTAAATTTCCGAAAGAAAGCTAATTCCTAAAGAGGCACTTTAAACAATATATTTTACGAACGCTTCATTGAATCCTTGTGCCTGTTCCTTGTTTGCCAGTATCACACATTATGAAATTAATTTTAGTATGGGTCATCATTTTTTAAAGTTCATATACTGAAAAACTATATATTTATCCATTGGATTGAAGGGAGGCAATGTTGAAAACACAGGAAACTGTCTATCACAATTGCATAAATCTAGTTCTCACATGTTTCAAATGTAGAGGAGACATACCAGTGTTTTTTATTTCCAAATTCTTGAAGCTGAGATCCCGCCCACTGTTGATGTCGAATCCTGAACGTCTGCACGCCTCTAAGATGAAGTCCTCGAAGTGGAGATTGTTCACGTTTTGATCTATTCTGGTGGCAAATAGATGAGAATACACTCAGATCTAGAGCTTGGAAGAGTAGGAAAAAGTAAACCGAGTAAAACTCGAATTAATCATCATCTGAATCGGATCGAGTACTCGGAAAAAAGTATAATCGATTCATCAATACCCGAATAAAATCATTGCAGTCAAAATCAAGTATTTGGAAAGCGAAAGAAATAAAGAGATTCTTAATAATCAAACACAATTTGACAGTGAGTTTTACAGAAACATGAATAGAGCGAACGTGAAAATATATCACATATTGGATTCGGTTGTAACAATCGAACATGACACTACTTGCAGATGTCAATTTTTGATAAATATTGTTGTATATGTATCTTATCATAAAGTTACTTGATGCAGTCTGGCAGCATAGAAGCGTAGATAACATCACTGTCTGTGAGAGATACGTGAGCCGTGTTGGGCCACACATACAATATCCCGGTGGATCTGTCTATATAGTACTCGCCCTTTAACACAAGAACGACAGATTTAAACTAATGTCAATATAATGTATTATTACTTAACTACCATGTTATGGCACGTATACGGTATTTAGGGCCTATGCCATATGATTAAACAACTGGCCCAATCCGGACAAAATGGGCCAATACGAGACAAACTGGGCCAATATGAGTCTGAACATGCACAGTCCCACATTTGGTGAAACCCCGAAGCTGTCGCTTCAGAACTTTGACCCATGATATCTGTTCACCGATGTTGATTATAATTATTATTTAAATATAAATGAGATATTTAGTGGTGTGCAAATAGAATGAAAAGAGGTCAATCAATAAAATTGTCATTTATTAAGTATTTAAGTATTGGCCGTGTTACAGGTCCTCGGTCCGTTGTATAGGCCCTCGACTTCGACTTCGTTTCGAGACAATACAACTGACCTCGCACCTGTAACTGGGCCAATACGAAAATACTTCATTAATTTAATAACATTATAATACACAGTGATTTGATTTTACTTGCAAGGCGGCTAATGCAACATCTCCTTAACTGACTTTGCAGATGTGAATGAGTAGTCGCAACAAGTAGTCATACAGATATGTTTGGAAGACCAAGTTTTTGAGAAATAGCGGAATCTAGAAACTTCTTAGACTACTAGGCATGTCCTACAACGTATTTACCGTCAAATAAACGTACAGTTGTTTTTTTCACGAATGTTGTATTTCGGAAATGCAAAATCATATTACAGATCCATATGACTCCATAAAATAAGAGCACCATGCATGAGGTCACAATATCTACTAAATTAGACCTCATCGTACATTAAGTATAGGATAAAACCCGCCTTCGAGGTGTTAGTTAAACTGTATGTCGTGAATAATGTGATGGTCATGTGAATAGCAAAGTCTCACCGGCTGATCTAGTTCAGACAGCATGTTGAACACCCGGAAGTAACCGCCCTGTTCTGGATAACCCTTGAGGGTGTTGTCGTTGTAGTGACCTGTTTGTACATGTATACACGTAGGTGAGGAAGACGTCAGTTACGTCACTCAGAAGCAGATCAAGAGTATAGGTGTCTAGGGGCCTCGAACAGCAACCACACCCTTTCTCAAAATATCAAATAGGCTTTACAGACAAACAACAAGACAAATACAGACAAACAAGGTGAAAGAAAATTTAACAAAACAGGTATGAGCCCATCCTATCCCTAACCCAACTTTCAAACTCCCTGGCTCCTCAACTGACACTTCAGTGTGTAAGACATTAATTCTAAAGCAAAAATGTCTTGTCGACTACTATGCTACCATAACCAATTCTAGAATTGAATCACACAGAAGCAGACATATCTGACATATCTCTAGGTTGAACATTATCTAGGACCAAGTCTGCCATGTAGTTTGTCAAAGCATTTTTCTTCTTCATATTCTGTTAGATCTTCCCACAAGATATGTAAAATAATGCAATGGTTACCTTTGCGAAGACCGTAGCGTGTTTTTGTAGCCAGTGTAATCTTGTGGTTTTTAGCATCAATAGATTTTATTTTAACGGCATCGTCAGCCCAACTCCAGTACCTGGATATAGAAAATGATAAGAAAATTAATTAAATGAACAACATGAATCTAATAAATCTCAAGAATAAAAGAAAATGATAATGCCAGAATCGAAAACTAATTGGTTGGTCCAGACACTGAAAACTGACTACGCTCTTGTTCTCGCAGGGGAAGATGATAAAAGGCAAAGGTTATAACCCGACAGCTTCATCGACACATTTTATGATCCTGATTCTAGACAAATTAAAAATCCACTATTCAGCAACATACTTTATATATTTCAGTCTTAGAATATTTATCATTTGTTTATTTGCCTTTGTCTTAGAAATGTGCAGCATTCTATAAACTATGTGATAACTTCAATACTGCGTGTATCTTGACACAAAGCTACCATTGTAATTCTCTGCCTACCAGTATCCTAGAGCCCAGGGCTCCTTCTCGTGGGTCCACCGTGAATCTTCGTGAGAGCCGTGAGTGAACACAGTACCTTGGGGGTCGCTTGTAGAGGTGATGTCTATGTAACCCTGTCTCAATCAATTGTAATGGCGTTTATGACTTTCTTAATACTGTTTCATTTTTCTCAAGAATGACATATTATTACCTCTACGTACACTATATATCGGAATCAATGGGAGCATAAAATCGAGACAATATACACTTGCAATGGATTATTAAGACGATTTTGATTTACCCATTTTAACAAAGCTTTGAAGTGATTGTGGTGATTAACCACAGACGAGGGTCGTCTGTGACCCGCTCAATGGAGCCTCATTAATTAACTTATGATGATTATCACTGCCACTAAATGAATTTATGAGGTGTGTTAAATCGCCAAAAACACATGTTTATGCAATAATTATTCAATTGTCATGTGCGGAATTACCTAGTTGGATATCTAAACATTCATTATATGGAAAATATAAGTTGTTTTATTGAAGATTTGTTAGTGAAATTAACAATCAAAATGTTGCGAAATTACTGTGAAATTGTGAATTATGACCATCACCGATAATGAGATTACTCCAGTGACGTCACAGGAGTCATCGCTTCATGGACCACATCTGGTCGCCGGGGCTAAATTTGGCGGGTTTGTTTTAAAAAAAGCTGTATATAAATAATTTATTGGCCGATTTCAGAAATTTAAAATCGAGCAATTGTCAAATTCAAATCCCATTTTAATGTAACCATATGTCATGACATCTAACCTTTAAGGGTATTTTGCATTTGAACTCATAGTTCAGAGAAAGGACTTGAAACTAGCAATAGGGTACACAGAGGATTCGGAGTTACCTCCCTTCCCGTTGCTTGGTTCAGAATCATCACTCTCTTCCAGGAGTACAAGCTATTGTTATAGATTGTTCACTAACAATCTTATGGAATGTGATGTATTATTATGGGAGCTTCTTGGACTTTCTAAAGACAGTTTGCGTATAAATAGGGTTGTTTATGGAAAGGACTGACATTCTAGGCTTTTGACACTATTTCCATTGGATTCTACCTTTGTGCCATATTGAATGTCAGCATTGTCATCGTCGGAATATACTCATTTCATCAACAACCTTCAATACTTCTGCTTCTAATAACTATATAGACAAACAAGCATACCATTACTGATTCTCAAAAGAGCTAATGTGAAGTTACTAGACATCGTGATTACAGGTGAAATAATCAATGACGTTTACATATTAAACATGAGGACGCCTGGATGTATGATGCAGTTTGATATCACAGGAAGAGAGGTTACCATATTTCTCCGTGTTTAATACATTACAATCTTTATTTTCAAACCCAACTTTACCTCATTAGGGTATTGAGCGAGACGTGTCGGGTTGCCGTTTATGAAGAGTTCCAGCCAGGAGGTTTTTGATTTATAGAATCCAAACTGGGTTATCTGCCCATAGTCCGTGATACCTACATTTAGTAAGTGGACTTGAAGCACCTGCAGCATAAAGAGATACAGACGTGGAAAATTTATTCTATCGATATCCTTTTACATTAACGGTAATAAAGTCAATCACCAGTTCATGACTTCACGTTCAAGAATAACGTTGATGCCGGACTTTAAGAAAATTTAGACACTTCAAAAGGGAGTAAGCGCCTCACCATTTCCTCTCAAATTAGTTAATCTAGAGTGGTCGGGGACACTAGAACTAACTCTGAGGATAGTTTTATTTTCCATTCTTTAAAAAATAATACAGTAATGATTTTACAGACAGGCATATGTTTTCGAAGAGTGATCATGAGGCCAAAAGTGCAATGACGATTTTAAAAAAAATATTTAGCATAAAGTTCTATAGAGCGCTATAGACGAGGAGTCATCATGGGAATAAAAAAAACAAATCTGGAGGACTTGTATTGTTTTATGAAGAGTTTGATGTAACCAGCAATACCATATTTTTCTAAAACGGAATAGTACCTTATTACCTTTGAACGGGCCCTTTGTGGAAGAATCTGAAGAATGTTATGGTCGGTGACTTTGTGAAACTTGGAACCAGCAATCAGTTGTCCTCCTGTCTGCGTTAAAAAATCATACAAAATGCAAAGTTTGTATACATGTGACACATTTGTTTTTTATGACAGCATAAATACTATCAGTAGTATCATCATCTGGTCTAAGAGAAAGTTTACCTTATGTCAGTACACGGATGAAGACGATTACTTCTGATAGTCTTGTCATCCTATTATCTCCTGGACTTTTTATTAAGGAACTAATCTCTCGGATGTGAGTTACAATGTTTTGCTTTAAAAAAAGGAAGAAATGATTACACAATAACAGTTAAAGGGACCACCATGTCGGCAAAATCTGCCATCTTGTTTTTTTTTGCATTACGTGAAATGAAAACACGCTGTTTTGTACCTGTTTCTACATCTTTTTAATATAAAAAACTTACACACTGAAAGAATATTCTTAAAGTAAAACATTACGTACCATAAAACTCATAAACAATTTGCTATAATGCAGTTGCGAAGTTTTCTTCACTCGCAGCTTTAACTTTTCAACAAACATCCGCTTATCTTCATCAAGTTGTGAAATAGAAAGTCATCAAAATGTTACCTTCATCAACATATTTCTATTTGACTGTGTTTTCTAATCATGTTTTAATAGCATATATTTGTCATCTCTATAGCCTCTCAAATTTCGTTTCCCTACAACATACCTGAACAGAACCCTCTTTTTAAGAAATTGCAAAAAAAAAGAGAATATTTTAGAAATGTTACGTTTACGTTATTTTTCGTTACCAAATGTTCCTTAAAAATGGTGCAAAGTGAACAAATAAAATGGAACACTGGAAATGGCGGCCACTGACCACGTGTACTTCCCGTCCGGGTTCAGAGGTGAAGGTCACGGGATGGGAGTATCCGTGTGAGAAGTGTAATGTGGAGTTCAGGTTGTGGTAGCCTCGTCTCAGTTCCACTACCACAGCTGGGGAGGAAGCCATGCGTGTTAGGCAATCATATACTCGTTATATAAAATCTTTCTTTTCTAAAGAAACACAGGTCAATTTAACGGGTCTTACTCAAACTGGTATGTTAAAAATGACTTAGTTTAAATGGAAATTGTAACATTTTACCGATAATAATCTAAAGCTTAATTGTCAAATTTCATACAAAGAGAATCAAAGGTACATCTTCTTTGATGAAAATGTCTTGTTTTTTTAAAAACTTAGTCAGGGTCTTCTCGGCCTTTTGAGAAACATTATATATTATTCATGTGGGCATACATTTAGTATATATAATAATAATAAGATTTGATATATACACACTGTATCGACGGACTATATAAAATAAACAAAATTGTATTCACCTGATCAGGCCTACATGGGACCGACTTTCATATATCCTCTGACATTCTGACCAATTCTAATATTGATCGATATTACAACAAACATGTATACAGTCTTTTAAGCATAGCCTTTGTCGAGTGATATACTGATAAGAAACGATGGAATATGTTACTGTGACTGATCACCCAATTCTACAGGGGAGGATTCGACTTTATTTTATTATTTACCATTTCCTTTGATTCCCGGTTCGTCAAGTTTTTCTTTTGCTCTCTGTAACGTCTTTAGGGGGGAATTTGCATGAAGTCTGTAGGAATAGAAGAAAAATAACATGCTAAAAAATAACTAGCAAGTTACTGTTACCACATGAATTGTTATTCCTGTTAAGATGGTTTTGATTAGCGATTATATATCCATAGTTTAAATAATAACTTTTACCATGTTTCCATGCAAAATCTTGTTACAAAATTATCTCATAAAAGTCATAAGTGAAACAATTTATTTATGGCTGGCCTTTTTCTCATATAAGATTAGTTTTTACTGTATTACTTTAAATGTCATTAAGACTAAGTATCTGATGATTTCACTTGCATGCTTCGTAGTCAGGTGAGGTGAATGAATGCGGGTTTAACGCTGCTTTCAACAGTATATAATTGTATATCACTGTGACCATACATTGCAGTGAAACTTGCATACATCGACTTGATTTAGCGCACGCAGAGTTTGGGAATTCCAAAGATACTGTTTTCCAATCAATCAGAATTTAAAGATACATCCATTGTGTTAATGGGAGTCAAATATTCCAAACGATATGAATAGCATTACTTTATCGAGAAGTACCGACTGTTACCGAAAACTACCATTTTTATGATAGTGGACTCAGTATACTAACGATATGAAGGAAAAGGTAGTGATTTCTGATCGAAAACCGGACAATGCACTGCGTGTGGCGCGTCAATTAGTCAAACGTTATTTTGGAAACTTATTTAGAACAGACTAAAAGAAAACTCTAGGTTGATAATGTTTAATAGGTCTTATTACTTCCTTGCATGCAAATGGAACGTGTAGTTTCGGTTTCTACACATGTTACTCGGTTTTAATTGGAAACTAGTAATTATGATATATACATATTTGGTGATTGGGGATGAATATGCAAGCTGAGTGAAATTATTTGACCTGATATAAGCATTGTTGTATGTTCCTGTTTCTATACCTAACCCAAAATTACATGTAGACTACTGCACCTGACTTTTGCTAAATGTAATTTTAACTAGGGAGATATAGATAATGATAGATAGCTTTCTTCACGTTTTAATGATTAAAAATGCATGTAGGCAAAGGAATCTGAAAGATTATGAATTTCTGCAGACCATGCTTGTTTTAGAACATCAGGGAGTCTTAGTTTAGATTTTTGCATAAAAACTTTTTTATCACCAACATCTTGGGAAAGCCAGACAAATCCAAAGCAAATTCAAATATGATATTCTTAATATATGTAGCCCAAGTAACCCTACTCTAATCATAAAGAAATTTCAACATATCACAACCCTGAATTGGAAGGCTATTTGAATCTAGTTTAACCTACACCAAAACAATTGAAGTCCCGAACTTTGCCGTATTCAGTATATCGCCCTATAAGTTGAACCAAAATTTTAAAAAAAAGATTTATCAGTACACATATCATCAAAATGATTTTTTTGTGCTAAACTTAAGTTGGTGATTCTGATGGGACAATAGTTATGGCATGTGTGCAACCATTCCTCGATGAATGCAAAAAGGATGAACATTTTCTCGAGCATATGTACTTTGTGACGGAACAAACAAATAAAAATATTCCAAACCTTGAATATGTTTAGAGAATTAAAGCATGTTAAACCAACGCTTGTTAATACTAACTCAATGTTTCCGAAAATGATCTTGAATTATTCAAAAATAAATCTGGTATGTAGCAATTTTAAATCACTCATTGGTGTATTTACAACGAACTGCAAAGATAACAACGCTAGAATTATGTAAATTCTTTAAAATTTGAATCTTGAAATGAATTGGAATGATTAATATGTTCAACAGCAACAATCGTCAACTAATAAAACAGCTGGCGATTTTAAACATGTTCTGCCATTTATACTTGGACACATTCTGTATATGGTCACCTATAACTTAATATTCCATATAGTGTAGAACATATTAAACCCTGGGTGGCCCATATAGAGACACATATTTAAAAAAAATAACATGTAAATATAGTAAATAAAGTCCATTTCAGTTTGCAACAGCTATACATTTATAGAGTATATCAACTTCTTACAAATCAATAAGCTCTTACCCGGAGTTTGTATCAACACCTCCCGGATCTACGTATAGACGAACTGTTTTACTCGTGATGGGAGACATAGCCCCAAACAGAAGCAAAACGTACATCAACTTCATAGTTATACACTTGTCGGATTGGTGATAACTGCACTGTCTCCTTGCAGTTGTCCCTTTTATAACCCAGCCTTATCTAGAATCACGATCTGTGGTTATCTATGTAGAAACTGGAAAGTTTTACACTTGTTGTCGGATTGCTGATCACTGCACTGTCTCCTTGTGATTGTCCCTTTTATAACCCAGCCTTATCAAGAATCACGATCTGTGGTTATCTGTGTAGAAACTGGAAAGTACATGTGTACTAGCACTGAATTAACATCTTCATACACCAAAACAACTCCACGAACACCTGGCGTTGAAAGGTGTAATACATTTAAGCATGAACGATATATGGACTTAATGGCGTAATAACATACTTAGTAAATTGCAATATATTTTATCAATACTTTTCATTTTACATTTAAGGCTCAGAAGCCTTATTTGGAAAACATTACTTAATTGTACATATCTAATCAGATGTGTTATTCGCTGTCGATAAATAGTTACTTTACTTGTTTACATGTACTTATAATCGTTAGAAAGTGAATCAATAAAAGTAAAACATCTTTCTATGATAACATCTTGGAGACAATGGAGAAATTAGCATTAGGATAAACAGCGTGCAGACTGATAATTAAGCAACAACTGATAATATCAAATTAAGGAAACTTTATGCTTTTCACTTTGATTAAGAATATATAAACAATTCTCAACATTCCCCATGACGCTTTCAAAATGCGGAGTTCGGGCATTATATTTTAAAAGTATCAGCTCAACCTTCAAAGTAATTTCAAAACTGTAATTCACATGCAACTTTATAAACATTTCTTGTTAATAGTCTAATGAAAAATATCTCTTATAGGATATTTCAAAATATCACAAATATTAATCCCAATATAGGTGGAATTGAATCGCTAACATCCGATCACTATAACCAAAACTTTATTGATTCATGAGAAGTTTAGGGTGCGTTTATCAATCTATTGAATGTATTTCGGTCTTCATTCATTTATCACGCACAGTGGTTAATACGGTTTTGATATTCATGACACTTTCTATGTATTTGTGTTTCTGTTACAGTACATTGATGAGTTACCTGCCCCTTAGTTAATCATATATCATTTGTTTTCTGCCATCTTCTATAAGATCCGAGAAGGGCATGTTAACAGTAAGACACTGCAGTTGTTGATGTTGATTTAGGTAAACGTGTGTTCTCCCTATAAGGTTAAACTTACTATCACAGCAAGAAAAAGTGAGCATGGCTCACATACCCCCGCCATCCGCTATCCGTCCATTGAGCATCATAGATGTCAAGGGAACAATGTAAAAAAAACAGATTCAAGCATCATAATATTGTCTAAAATATTATTGGGAACTGGCTTTGTTATTACAAAATTTCATTCACCCAGATGTAATATTTTTCAGGTAACTTAATTGTTCCCATTAGAGCATCACAACGATTTTGGTACTAAGTTCAATTTCGGATTTAAGGGCCATAACTCCGTAAAAATAAATATTTCAAAACTGGTTTTCGAACTCGGTGAAGATTGTCATCTGGACTACCTACATGTTAAATTTCATTCAGCTAGATGTAATAGTTTCCAATAAAACTTGTCCCCATTGGAGCATCACAGCGATTTTGGTACTAAGTTCGATTTCGGATTCAAGGGCCATAACTCCGAAAATAATAATATTTCAGAACTGGTTTTCGAACTCGATAAAGTGTATGGTCATGTGTAATCACAACCAAAATTTCATTCACCTAGGTTTGATAGTTTCCGAGAAAACTTGTCCCGATTGAACACAATAAAACTAAGTCCAACAAGTGACATTCCCATGGAAACGACAAAAAATTAAAATCTAAGAAAAAATGAAAATTGTCTCTGCGCGATGGGAAGAACATGGTTAACATCTGTACAAAGCTTGGTTGATGTACCTATGATGGTTTTTGAGAAAATTGACCGGACGGACGGACTATATACTCCCGCTAAGAAGTTATATCCAACCACATGATGAAACAAATGCTAAGAGATACATAGATTAACACAAGGTAATACAATTGAACGTAAACCATTATATTTTCATAATTAAAAAAGAAAGACAGACAGCTGATAGTAAAATTGACAAAATACAAATTGACACAGTACGAGAAGGGGTAAAGACAAGGCACTCGTGTAGAGAAACTAAATAATTATAAAGAACAGAAAGGTATTGCAAAAGTCAAAGATGTTTATTGTACTTGAGGCCTCCGGTCCATATACAAGTATTTCACATTTACATTATGTTATTATGATACATACATGTACATTACAACAAATTACAGTTCTGATAATAGATTGCTTCTTGGGGTGACAGCATGTTTTAAAAAGAGCGCTAAACTGCGTATAACATTTTCATTTCTGGAAGACAAGATGGAAACAAAGGCAGTTGAAGGATATTTTAAAAGATAATGATTCGGGATGTATTGTTGTCTTAAGTCATTATAATTTGGACATACAAATTGAAGTGAATTTTTCATTGAATTAACGTCTTGCACGATCTAACATGTTGATGAGAGAGACATCCTGCAATGAAGCATTTCTAACACCAACTGTCTGCCAGCTGCATGCACCCTGACGCCTTCATGGCCCCCACAGCGCCAGTCCGGGGGGACCAACAAGAGGGAGATATCCCTCGTCCTGAGAGCCTTCAGGTTCACGGGGAATAACGAGGTCGTCTACAGCTTCAGCGTCAAGATCTGCAGTATCAGCAACGACGCGGAGTGTGACCCGGTGCTTTGTTGTATATACACTTTGAATTACTATATTAAATTAGATAATAGTTTCACTCAATAACTTTCATGTGACTATGATATTTTTCCTGATAAAAATATTTCATACTGACATTTAAACGTTTCGATATTTGGTATGCACAATAATAACATGATAGTGATATGACAATATTGGAATTAATCGTTTTATTTGATAATCATAGCCAGTGTAAATTATTACACATACATGTCCATACGTCCATCAGAATCTATGTAGTGTCAGAAAAATTAAAGAATATCGAATACCTATGTTCAATACACTATTCAAATTCATAGTAAGAAATACCCCTTCCAAAAATTCCCCTAACAATTCTATTGATATGCATGACACAAGGAGTGATAGTGAACATCTTGAATCAATGTCAAACCACGTTTAACCGGACTCGGTTTAACATTTGTGTCGTATTAAAACTTGTTCCTCAAACCGAATCTCACACATCTTGTTTTACGGGACCAATATGATCCCAGACCATATGCACTTAACATATATCTACTATAACTCTCTGAGCTTGTGACATCTCAAATCACGCCAAACCACAGTTGATGTTCATTAAATAATTACGCCCAGGTGGACTGCACTGATGAGTCCCGGAGACGGAAGCGGTCTGTGGAGACGGGGGCGCGAGTGGGGAGGGTTGTCAGAGTCGGGGACTACTTCCTTACTACAGGTACAGTGCACGTCCTTGGTTTACTTTTATAATGTTATTAATTAAGTATTTCCGTATTGGCCGAGTTACAGGTCCGAGGACCGAGGACCTGTAACTCGGCCAATACAGAAATACTTAATTAATGACAATTTTATTAATTAACTTCTTTTCATTCTATTTGCACAACACTAGACATCTCATATATATTGAAATAATAATTATAAACAATATTGGTGAACAAATAGCACGGGTCAAAGTTGTGAAGCGACAGCTTGGGGCTTTCACCAAATGTGCAACTGCGCATGCTCAGACTCATATTGGCCCAGTTTGTCTCGTATTGGCCCAGTTTTTCCCGTATTGGACCAGTTTCCCCGTATTGGCCCAGTTGTCGAATCATATGGTCAAGGCCGTAAATGCCGTATACATGCCATAACATTGATAGTTAATCAATAATAGTATGTACAGTGCGAGTATATGAGGAGGCGTGTACAGGGATATATAGTGGAATAAAATCCGGGGATAACCGCTTATCTATTTATACCATTAATTCCAATTGAAACACATCATCTTTGAAACATATTGATAGGAATATTTTATATATGATCAGTAATATCAGGCATGATTATAGGTATGCATCAACGGAGTATCCCCAGGAATTTTGTTTCCAGGAAAATATGCTAGTTGCGCTGTCCCTTTTACTCGTTTAATAATTACTAGATTAGTGCGTTGTCCATATGGTACCCTTCCAAAACAGCGGCTGCTAATTGTCTTAAATCGTCATTATCTCAACTTCTAATATGCCAATCAAAGAAGCATTAAAGGCAGCATTTGAAAAAATAAAAAATAAAAAATAAAATGTATTTCGAGTGTGATTTAAGTAGATTAGTGTTACTTTCCATTCCTTCAATAAAATGTTTCAATTTTTAATGGTTCTTTACCATCATAAATAGAGCTCGACAGAAGTCATTGCTTAAGTGTTGTCATGCTTAACCTCCATGGACATATTTTGCACATGGCACCAAATGATTTGACCTCTAGTCCACAATGATATAAAAAATATAATAAAAAAAGCTGATGACATCATAATGCTTTACCGTCAAAATCGTGATGGTCCATTCTCAAGATATTCTACCAGTGATTGTCACTCCGAGCTGTTACATGATCAAACTCTATAATCTGCATCTCTTTCAGATGGATCCATAACACCTACTACCGAGGGAGACAACCGTGTCAGTGATATTTCTCGCTATTCACACTGTTGTGACAGTTCTCGTGTGCTTCATCGTATCTCTCCGTCTGATTCTCTCCAGACATTCCTCACATTACTGTCTACAGCGTCACTGACAGGGCAGAATCGGGTAGAATTACTTAAAGCTTTGAGGATTATAGGGGTATTCGTGATTGCGTTGAATTTAATTTAAGGAGCGGGTTCTGAAGGTAGCTAGTTTCGGCCAAACGTCAGTGACGGGTACTGGCACAGGTCCAAAAGTGGAGGAATCCGCTTGCTGGATCCTTCCTATTTCTTCCGGATTCTCCAGGATCCGCCAAGGAGAATCTGGAAGGATCCGGCAAATTGATTCCACCACTTTTGTCCTGTGTGGTCAGTTTTCGAGTTTTATTTATGCCTTTCGCCGACTAAATAATTCAATGATTTTCTAATGACGAGGAAAAAAGGTCCAGGAATATCTACAGGAAGTACAACACGAGCACTCGAGTAATACGGAAACTCTGTAGATGTGCCTTATACGGGACAAGTCGGTGGCTGTAAGATTAAATATGAGCTAGTCATTCATAACTCCACGCATGCCTGTTGTTCGTCATGTCAGACGCTATAATGCTCACATTTGAGAGCATTTCGAAGTGTGATCCATATGTGTGGAACATGTCATCCACAATACACGACGATTGAAGTTCGAACGTTATGTATGTGTACATTGGCTTCACTTATTTGAGTTAAAACTTTATAACTGAAATGATATCTTAAACTCTCTAAATTGGAACTGGTTCCTCTTCACCAAAGATTGTACACAGAAACGACTTTGTGATGTTATATGGACACTAGGGTCAAAGAGATATAAATTAGTTCAAGTACAAAGTGGTCAGTTGGTCATAGCGATATTATGCTATAACAACATTGTTCTTGTACTAATCGAGCTTGTTTGTGTGCAGTCAATTCTTAATATCTTTTCTGTTACAAATGTATATCCAAATGCTGTATATGTATCATCTTGAAAAATGTCTTAATTGGGTATTTGTCAGGAGGAATCCATATTTACTTGAATAAAATAATTTCACCTAACTAGGACGCACATTTTCGAAGCTGTCTTTAGTGCTAAGATAGTTTTAAGTCAATATTAAAGTATGGCACTTACGACTCTCTTAGCCCAAAGAGAGATTCGAAAATATGGAAATCTGATCAGTACAATGTATGATCAGTAGTTTCTCGAGCAACATCGAGGTGTAATAAAGTAAAGTGTTAATGACTAACTACTCAGATGAACTTTAGCTGAACTACAGGCCAGTGGCCTTTTCTGTACCGAGAATAAAGATTGATTGATTGATGTAATGGACCCATCGGTTATTGAGAATCTGCAAGGATGTCAAGATGCCCTCTCTAATTAGATTTACCGTATAACCCAAGTTATGAAGAATCCATCAGACCTCAGTAAGAAACAACCTTGTATATTTGACCCTTATGTTACCATATGACCAGGACGGTGAGTAATAACGATCTCAAGTGAACTTCCTGCTCGGTTTATGTATGTTATTCTCCATGTTAACTTTGGGTTTACTGATTTACATGCTCAACTGGGCCTAAATCCAATTCACAGTTGCAAGGAACAAAATAAAACAGTCAACAACCAAATTCTTCTTTCACCATTTATGTTGTATGTACATGCACATTAGGTCAAGGAACAGTTCTAGACTTGGCGGCCGGCCTGTAGATGGCAGTGACGGGACTGTCCCTGTGTGCACCACATTGGTTCCAGATAACACCCGCTCTCGCTAGACACTCACTTTCGTTATGGTCTGAAATATATCATAAATAAAGCAGACAATACATAGATATAGGAGGAAACGTTTTACAATAATTGACAAAATCAAGGCATCACTCTTGGGGCAGCAACGCATGGTGGAACTAAAGAGTTGCTGTTGAAACAAGAGGATAATCGCACGTAACACCATTTATAGTTAATTCCAGCTGATAACGTTGTCCAATCCCTGGCAGGAATGTATTGTGTCAGAATATGGGAAAACGCCACTTACCATATGTCACGTTTATATAATATGAAACTGTTACTATTGGTTAAGAAAAATTCTTTTCCTACGTTCTCACTGTCTTCACAGGGGCGTGTATTGCTTAGAAACAGCATTTGAAAGATGTATTCCATATAGACACTACCCTATTACTATATAAAAGGAAAAGGATGTAATAACGAAACCACATCATGCTAATTCAAACTCATATTGCACATATTTCGTCGTTACATCCCTGTCCTTTTATATGTAATAGGGTAGGGTCTATATGGGTATATGTCTTTCAAACGCTGTTTCTAAGCGATACACGCCCCTGTGACTGCCTTATCATTTAGATTGGAGACCAATAGAAGTTATCACAACACAGGTCAGTAACGTCACCTGTGTTTAGATTAGTTGCTCCCCAGGCATCGTAGAAAAACGCCGGATGTGGTTTTTTTTCAGCGGGACAGGAAGTCACCTTGATCCAACATCCGGCTCCCGCGTGACGAGTCGCACCTGTAACATTATCATATTAAATCAAAGAGACTTTATAGGGTTTCAAACATTGACCAAAATAAAATTCAACCGTGAGTTCACTTAAACATTGCTCAGGACGGGTATTTGGTTTTACAGGTAAGTGTTGACAAGCGCTTGTGGATGTCTTTGAAATGAACATAGCCGGTAGCTGAACGGATAGACATACAAATGTCATCATAGTGACTACTTTTACAAATTCTCCAACTCTCCATCACTGAAAGATAATTGGGGTAGAGAACAATATGATGACATAACAAGTGTAATTCAATATAGATACTAGTAGAGTTATATAAACTGTTGCCCTCCCTCCCCGTCCATCCTAACCTGTTGGTCCGTATATGCTGGTGAAAGGATGGTCTGGGTCGGCCCCACAGTACACATACTGTCCCACGGCTCTATTGAGACACTTCGCCTCGTCCGTCAGGCCTCCGTTTCTCTCACCATAAGCATCTATCTCGAGACGACCGGGGTGTGAGGTACCATGGCTTTTACATCCGTAATCCGCGAAGTAGCAGTGATTCCCAGCAATTGTCATCGCACCTGGCAACGAGTTATGTTAAGATAAGATAAGATTATATAATACCTTATTACCCGAAAGGGAATTTTGTGTACACAAAGAGTTAAGTACATAGAAAATACAACATTAATGACAAGGGCAATAACAGTGGTATTAAAATACATACCTGGCAACAAAGAGGATAAGATATAAAATAAATATGCGAAGAAAACAATATTCAACATTTGTTTAAAAGTGATATACTGGCTGGGATAAAAGAGTACTTACTTCTGTTAGTTTTAACACTTGGTAAAAGATATCTACGGCCAGACGGTAAAAGATCACAACAAAAGTTTAAAACGTGTAGGGTCTTGTAAAATCTTGACAGATAGATTTACAACAGATGACATGTACAGGGTGTCTAAACAGGACATTTTCTCTGCAACTTTAACACTCTTTCTTAGTTTATTCTTATTTTGAAGAGACAAAGGGCCGTACCAGCAATGCATACAAAAAGTTAGAATTGATTGTATACATGATTTGTAAAACAAAGACATAAAAGTGGGACCAATGTTAAAAGAGCTCAACTTTCGTAAAAAGTGAAGCCTAGACTGGCATTTGTTGTACACTGTCTTGGTGTTTTGGTTAAAAGTCAGTTTGTTGTCTATGATTGTCCCAAGGTACTTGTATTGTATACAACCTCAACTGTCTGATCGTTGGTGATGACTGGCGTGACGACAGATTTCTTCCTTCGAAAGTCAATGATTATTTCTTTAGTCTTTTTAACATTATGTTCCAGATAATTGCTACTACACCAGTCAGCGAATTCAGCGACTTCCTCTTTGTATGAACATTCGTCCGTGAACAGTAAGCTGTGTATGGCTACGTTATCGGCGAACTTCACTCTATCACAGTTGGACTTGACCCAATCGTTGGTGTAGAGGGTGAAGAGTAATGGTGATAAGACACAACCCAGTGGTGCTCCCGTGTAAGTGATGGTTGATGTCGAGTTGGTTCTGTTCACTCTCACGTATTGTTCTCTATGCAACAGAAACGAGGCTATCCACCTGATTAGTTGTGGGCAAACATCTAGATCAGTCAGCTTCTTGATGAGCAGGTGAGGTTGGATCGTATTAAACGATGACGAAAAGTCTACAAATAGTATGCGTGCATAAGCGCCTGTATTCTCCAGTTGTTGATAGCTGTTGTGTAACAGGTGACTGTGGCGTCTTCCACTCACCGCCTGGCTCGGTACGCAAACTGTAGCGGATCCAACTTATCACTGACTTGATTGAAGAGCATACACAGAACAATACGTTCGAAGCACTTCATAGCTACTGACGTAAGAGCTACCGGCCTGAAGTCGTTGTGAACCGTTGGATTTGGTTTCTTTTGTACTGGTATGACCTCGGACAGCTTCCAGCCTCTTGGGACGATCTGCTTGTCCAGTGACAGTTGAAACAACTTGCAGAACACGAAACTAAGTTGTTCCTTACATTCTTTACATTAATAATAATCCACTTAAACCATCTGGGCCTGAAGATTTCCGTGTGTTGAGTTGTTCAAATCGATATTTTACGTCATCTTCTGTCAGAGAACGGTTGTTGTCACCGTTACCCAAATTTGATAAAAGTTCATTCGTTTCTGTAGAGAAGACATGACGTTCAAAACAAGAGTAGAAAGTGTTCAGTTGTTGAGCGAAGTCTGAATCCTCAGCAATTGACTTGAGTTGTCTTCGGTCGTCAGTTCCAATAATGGTCTTTAGTCCCTTCCAGGCCTGGCGTGAGTTGTTAAGTCCTAACTGCTCTTCTACCTTAGCCTTGAACTCCCGTTTGCAATGTTTAACCTTGTCGTTGAATGACTTCTGGATGACAATCAAACGCTGTCTATCGTTAGTACAAAAAGCACGTTTTTTTCTCGTTGAGGAGTGATTTTAGTTCCTTGCAGACCCACGGTTTGTTATTTGGATATATCTTAATCTCGTGAGTGGGAATGACAGTCTAAACAGAAGGTTATGTAAGAAGTGATTATATCATTGAGTTCACTGGGGTCATCAGTATCACCTAATAGTACAGCTCAATCTGTTCAATCAAAACACCCTTTCAAACATTCAATTGAGTCAGTATTCCACATTTTAACGTTTTTTTCTGTCCCAGTTGTTTTAGCTTCTGTCTGTATTGAAATGAGCCAAGACTTGAATACTATAGTGTATAGTATATAAAAGAGTAGTTTTGTTAGATTAAGTGAGGAATGAACATCATGATCACTTACTTGAAATAACGTTAGATTTAATAAATACAAGTGACACATGTTAATGACATAATGTGACACTTATTCACTACAGGAAATGACACTTATTAACGTTGTAAGAACACCTTTCAATCTAAAATTTTCATTGAAAAAAATAAAAACAAGTTAACCAAATCATCTCTCACCCGTAGGTCCGAACACGGCGATGACTGTCTCTTTATCCGGCGAGCCACAGTAAATCCACTGCTTTGCGGCACGGGCTAGACACTTCTCCTCGCTGACCCCCGCCCCCTCGTGGTCCTCCCCATACGTGTCTCGGTGGAGTCCGCTTGTGGGGTGGGGCGGGCACCCAGAGGTGATCAGCCAACACCCTGGTTGTGGTGAAACCAATTATAGCAATCACTCGTGTTTACATTAAGCAGTATACAATAACCATATGGTTTCGTACATCCACGGGCAAAACAAAATATGCCAACGAAAAAATCTCTGAAAGCCAAACTTAAATTAATTTTTGATTTTTGTAAAATTATCAACTGATAGTTCTTAAAAACTTGTCTTTTAAAAATCGCTGTTATAGAATATATTTAACCTGGCGAGAAGGGAGAGTGAAATATGACTTTCTGGCTTGTTATATGACACCCTACAGCAACGAAGCGTTAGTCGATGTAAAGTCCAACATGGTGCATACTATGCCGACACATCGTCCGAACATAATGTCCAAAAGCTCCTTTGGAACACAATTTCACCATTTCAAAATTGACTTAATTTTTGCTTGACTCTGTGGAAAACAAGATATCGTGTCTTTTGCCCCTAGGGGTAAACACCCCTGACGCCTGGCCGCAAATATGATTACAATTACAAATATGATTACATAAACGTATTGGACAACAAGCAAACAGACAAACCTCAACGTAAACTGCAATGAATTTAAAATGCCGAACCATCTTTTAGTAGTACCCATGAGAGCACGAGACGAACTACAGTACCTTTGAAACCTACTTCATATCGATTATAAACATATAGCTGTATGACCTGTACCTACCCTGTTTAGAAATATTTGGGTAGATAGTGTTCGGTCCTGACCCATCAGAGTAGTAGGGGGTCTTTGGGGTCTTTGTAGCAAGGGCCTGGGTACCGGTACAATGAGGCGCTGCGTAGTGGGGTGTCTGCGTCGTTACATCTGGAGACCAGGAAAGTCATTTCAATAGGGTTTTGATTTACATTTAGACTATATATTTAAACAGTTCTACAAATAAATATAGTCAGTCACCCATACGGTAATGTGAAAAAGTCACAGGAACATTACAAGAATCATTAGAAATTCAAGCATCTGAACATAAGATTCCATTGATTGTGAATGACGAAATCCGTATATTTCATGTATCATATTTCATGTATCATATTTCATGTATCATATTTCATGTATCATATTTCATGTATCATATATAGGCTAGGACCATTAGACATGAGGTGGAAAAAAATAGTAGAAAGCTGAATTTCTCTGAATACATTAAGAATATTGTCCTTATATCAATGGCACAAAGTCCTGCAAATTCTAGCTGGTCGCTTTTCAAAATGGCCGCCATTTCCAAGATGTATATATTTATATATATTGATAACACTGTATACATTGATAACTGTCTAAACAAATGCGTAATTCAAAACTAACTATTGGCAGATTCAAAGTAAGTACCTTCGTGTATGATCTCCAAGGTTTACAAGACATGGACGTTCCTTACGGTAAGAAATTGAAGAATTAGCATTTAAGTTTTTTTGGATAAAGACATACTGACACAAAAGAACCATCCAAATTGGCAAAACACTCTACACATGATGTACTGACGTGTGTGGGTGTAGGCAGGTCCTGTGCTATAACGAGGTCCGACTTCAGGTAAGGTTAGGGGCTGAGGGAAAGAGATTCCATTTGCCCACTCCATGGCTGTGCAGGCCAACCGGAAGTCGCCATTTTCGGGCGAGATGAAGTCAGTCGAGAAGATACTCTGGTTACACCATATTTTGTGGGGGGGAATATAGCAGATCAACAGTCATGAGGTGATATTTTTCTCAGTAATATCTATAAATTGTTATGAATTCTTATCTGAATAAATGTAAAACAAATGTTTATAAATGAGTTAAACATTAAAATAATACGAAGCGAGGTTCACATTTTTTTTAATTGTGGCTACATCTATTTACCTTAACTTTTTCGGAAAAGAAATAAAAATATTTCTTAAATATATCTTAATTGTTACCCTTTGTTAAAGAGTGGTAACATGATAATAGTTTATAATGTGACTGTGTTGATAGCAGCGATACAAAGTATACTGTTGAAGTTAGACCATGGAGGACACGAAACTACTGTCGATATGATATCATTATTCTATAATAAAACAAGGCAATGGTTTGGTATCAAAGGCGTGAAAGCCACTTTGAAACCAAATATATTTCTGCAATTCAGATAGCATATTAACCTTGCTACTTACGGCATAAGTTCAAACTCGTAGCGGCATGACATAAGTTTAATATTACCGTATGAATAACGTAAATATTACGGTAGAAGTATCCATGTGGGCTGTTAACACCGAGACATTGAACCCAGAACACGTGCCCTAGAGACTTTACACACCTTGTGGTTGTTAGTGACGTTGAAGTAGTCCGTTTTCACTAAGTTTCTTCCAGTGTAGTGGATCTGTTCAATCCCTTTCTCGTTGTAGAAGATGTTTTCGTAAATCTCGTTACCTGGAACAATGGAACGCCATGCTACAACTCCTTTAAAAGTCGAAATGGATAGGAATCATGTTTTTTCTTTATTGAAATGTAAATTCTTTCGTTTGAGGTACGAAGAATAACATTTCTTTCTCCTAGCGTAGGAAGATACAACATGGGAAGTAATGCTACGTATAGACCTATAGGTGGCGCTATATCGGGTATAAAAGGGTGGGAGATTTGAATAATGCCATTCTCAGCTGCTGTGCACCAGCGGTCAGTTTTAACTTTTGTATTTCATCATATGATAATTATTATGTTGTGAATACATGAATCATAATTCTGTGCGATTATGCAAAAGCTGTCATTCTCATTTCTGTTATAGACCAATGGCTGGCACAACGGTGGGATAGACATATCCGGGATGGCGAGCCGTTAGAATACGCTGGTCATCGTGGGAGATGTGCTACTTTGATGTGCTCTGAGCCGTTGAAGCTGGTGGAGACGGCTTTCGGAGGATATTTGTATGTTTTTTGGAATAATGCACTTTACAAAACAACATTTTATGTGAAGTGTTTGTTGTATGTGTATAGAGATTAGGAAGACTGCGTATAGATATTTTCTGAAGATAATGTAGTTTTCTTAGCATCAAAATAACGTCCCTAGTTATTATCACTGTCTCAACATCATGAACATGTCGTACCTGACATCCAGATATGTTCCCTCTACAGACTTAACTCGAGATTCAAGATTATGTTTGTGTCTTTGTGACCAAAATATACCAGAATCACAATTGATGAAAAAAAGATCACGAAGAGATACAGCAACTATCTGTTTGAATTAAACAGCGGACTCTCACCCATGGGAAGGCTACTGTTCTTCATGTTGGCCAGTTTCGGGTACCTGCTTGCCCATAGAGAAGTCTTGTATGGTACCTCCTGGAAATATCACTTCCTGTCACTGAATTTGTTAGAATTACCAGTTATCTTCGGGATCTTTAAATGTATATCCAGTAACATTATCTTATCTTAAATGGACGCTAAAATCACCACAATAAAAACATATCATAAGCTCATGACCAGTTGCCAATCTGAATTGATTTACTTAATTTAAAAGAAAGTCTTCTAAGAAATATATTTGTGATGCCATTGTCTTGATTTTAAATGATATTTTAGTAAATAAAGTAAACAAACATTAGCATGAGAAAAAAAGCGTTGATCAGGGAATGTTAAGGTTTTTCCTAAAGTTTGAAACACTGATTCTGAACTCATACCTGAAGGCGTCTCTCCAAAGATGCGGTGAACTTGTGTGACACCCCGCGTCCGTCCACCTGTATCGATTCACCTGTCGCTTTGTAGAAGATGTTGTAGCGGATGATGTTGTCTCTCCCTCCCCCTATGTTGGCGTGGACCTCGTTCTGAATTTTAAAATGACTGTGTCTTTAAATTCCTGGAAACGCTGTCCTTAACACAAAATAGTGTCTCTCTCCCTCTCTTGTTGGCTTGGATTTCATTTTGAACATTCATATCACAAAGATGAAACAATAAAGTTCTGCTTTACGTTTAAAAAGTGTCACTCCTCCAATGTTGTAGGCGTGGACCTCGTTCTTTTCACGAAAGTAAAGCAGTGAAGTGCTAATTTACTTTTAAAAGTCAACGTAACAAACCGTGCTCTCCTCCTCAATCATTGTTGAGTGAACTTCATTCAGAATTCAAACGTGAAGGTAAACCAATAAACTGCTAATGAAGTCCATTTTGTGGTTCAAAATACCCATGACGAAGATATTTGCTCCACATTCTTCATCTGAGAGTTAGTTTTAAGGTTCTGCATCAATATCATAACATTTTGTTTTTGGCTAACGTATGACGGGACAAATACTTGATTTCACACTCAACAATGCTCGAAGTATCTCTATCCTACTTACATCATGGAAAACGTTGTGTTCTATGGTGACACTGGAGTACTGATCGTCCAACATGACTCCCCTCACCTGGGCTCCCGGGACCCTCCTCAGGGTGTGGTGGATGTGGTTGTGGCGGATGTGGACTCCCCTCTGTGGGATGTGGGGAAGGACATACACAGAGAGGAATATTATGAAATACACTGTTTGTTGAACTGCGCATAAAACATAAGAAATGTGAAGATATAAGGATTTGTTATCAATTATGATGTAACACTGATTGCCTTACATTTCAGACATCATTTGAATATGAGAATTCATTAGGTATTTTTAAACATAAATCGATCATTATTTATTTATTTTCATGTTGATACTCTAAATTGTTTAAATGTTAAATTGAGGAATAACCGCACCATGGTCCAGTCGCGACCGGCATGCAAAGCTCCACAATCACTCGAGTTGACACACAGGTGGTGCACGTGGTTGTACTCCATCACGTGATCGTTACCCTGGCAACACATGGTAAATCTTTCGTGTAATTCTGTGTTTAATGTAAAACCAGACCTGCAGTCAGCAAGAAAACATTTCCCGGATTCAATGTAACACAGGAAAACAGGAAACTCTATATGAACAAAATGATCTCTGACGCAAAGATTTACTGTATTCAGAAGAGTGTCTTCGAACTTTAGGGGATATTCCTAAAGGTACTTGTTTTATCTTTGCAGCAAATAAAACATTTTTCTACATTAACACAATATTCGACAAATATTTCCACAGCTTGCGCCATGTTGTTAGTCATGATCAGCATTTTCTACATTTTACTCTTTTAAAGCTTAAAGAAGGAATTCCGTTTCAAACAAGTGGTCTCATATTCTCTAATTTTTTGATTAAAACATATAGGAAGAAGTAAGGGCATATACATACACTCCATTTGATTCCTGTGTATTGTCCGTCGTGGATGTGGTTGTAGCGCATGTATATGGCCACCCCTGATGCGCTGATGGCATTATACCCCACCGCCCCGACTCGGGCATACTGCCATATATGGTTGTCTTCAACCACATTCAAAGATGGGGTCAGCGTCCCTCGAACTCCGCCTGTAGTTTACGAAAAATATTATTTAATTTTGTTTGAGGGTCAATGTAAATTCCTTGTTTGAGATGAATGTAGGTATTCACTTTTGTGTATGCAATTAATTATGCAAACCTCAGTTGTTTATAATGTAATGTAATGTACTTGCAGCAAGTAAGGTTTAGGAAGGTAAATTGTGAAATTAGAAGTACACCTGGTGCAGTCACAATAATTGCGTAAGTTAAAGGTGCTGTAAGCAAGTTTTTCATGTATTAGTTTTTTTCAAATTTGTCATTTACTATTAAAGTTTATGTAATAAATGTGTTACATTAGAGGCCTGAAACATCTCCTTACACCACCCGATAAGCCATATCCATAGAAAACGGTTATCCTATAAGAAAATTGTGGGACGTATAAAGCGGCTTAATGTTGTATAACTATTTAGCTTCAGAGGTAGATTTGTAGGTCTCATGCGATTTTGAGAGTTCAGACAGCAAAATGATTGACCATTCCATCATTATACCATATATAAAACTCTAAAAAGTGTTTAGATATAGCTTCATCAGTCAGATCACTTGAATTACCTTCTAGTTGCCTTTAAATTTGTATTCCTATAACATTGACTAAGTATATTCAATATGAGCTTCTCTTATGTTATGTTTTATGTTTTCTTGTGTCCCTTTTGCCCAAGTGATGACTTTAAATAAACATAAAAAAATAAGCAACGAAAACCTGCCAATGGTATTCATTTTACAATTTTAAAAATTGCAAAGCTCACCTGCAATTGACACGCCCCCACAGGTATGATGAATCTCGCACCTGGTTACACTCACAGATCTACAGTCACCGTGACAGTTGATCCCGAAAGCACCTGGAGAAATTAATCACGTCGATGTGATATATCTTTTCTCGTAAGCTCGTCAGTGGTTAATCAAATTAGTTAATCGCAGTATCACACTGAGCGTCTAGTTAAATTTCCGAAAGAAAGGTAATTCCTAAAGAGGCACTTTAAATAATAAATTTTACGAACGCTTCATTCAATTCTTGTGCCTGTTCCTTGTTTGCCAGTATCACACATTATGAAATGAATTTTAGCATGGGTCCTAATTATTTTAAAGTTCATATACTGAAAAACTATATATTTATCCATTGGATTGAATGGAGGCAATGTTTAAAACACAGGAAACTGTCTATCACAATTGCATAAATCTTGTTCTCACATGTTTCAAATGTAGAGGAGACATACCAGTGTTTTTTATTTCCAAATTCTTGAAGCTGAGATCCCGCCCACTGTTGATGTCGAATCCTGAACGTCTGCACGCCTCTAGGATGAAGTCCTCGAAGTGGAGATTGTTCACGTATTGATCTATTCTGGTGGCAAATAGATGAGCATACACTCAGATCTAGAGCTGGGAAGAGTAGGAAAAAGTAAACCGAGTACTCGATTAAATCATCATCTGAATCGGATCGAGTACTCGGAAAAAAGTATAATCGATTCATCAATACCCGAATAAAATCATTGCAGTCGAAATCAAGTATTTGGAAAGCGAAAGAAATAAAGAGATTCTTAATAATCAAACACAATTTTACAGTTTTACAGAAACATGAATAGAGCGAACGTGAAAATATATCCCATATGGGATTCGGTTGTAACAATCGAACATAACACTACTTGCAGATGTAAATTTTTGATAAAAAGTTTTGTATATGTATCTTATCATAAAGTTACTTGATGCAGTCTGGCAGCATAGAAGCGTAGATAACATCACTGTCTGTGAGAGATCCGTGAGCTGTGTTGGGCCACACATACAATATCCCGGTGGATCTGTCTATGTAGTACTCGCCCTTTAACACAAGAACGACATATTTAAACTAATGTCAATATAATGTATTATTAATTAACTACCATGTTATGGCACGTATACGGTATTTACGGCCTAGACCATATGATTAAACAACTGGCCCAATCCGGACAAAATGGGCCAATACGAGACAAACTGGGCCAATACGAGACAAACTGGGCCAATACGAGACAAACTGGGCCAATATGAGTCTGAGCATGCACAGTCCCACATTTGGTGAAACCCCGAAGCTGTCACTTCAGACCTTTGACCCATGATATCTGTTCACCGATGTTGATTATAATTATTATTTCAATATAAATGAGGTATTTAGTGTTGTGCAAATAGAATGAAAAGAGGTCAATAAATAAAATTGTCATTTATTAAGTATTTAAGTATTCACCGTGTTACAGGTCCTCGGTCCGTTGTATAGACTTTGACTTCGTTTCGAGACAATACAACGGACCTCACACCTGTAACTGGGCCAACACGAAAATACTTCATTAATTTAATAACATTATAATACACAGTGATTTGATTTTACTTGCAAGGCGGCTAATGCAACATCTCCTTAACTGTCGTTGCATGATGTGAATGAGTAGTCGCAACAAGTAGTCATACAGATATGTTTGGAAGACCATGTTTTTGAGAAAGTGCGGAATCTAGAAAATTCCTAGACTACTAGGCATGTCCTACAACGTATTTACCGTCAAATAAACGAACGGTTGTTTTTTTTTCACGAATGTTGTATTTCCTAAATGCAAAATCATATTACAGATCCATATGATCCATAAGATAAGAGCACCATGCATGAGGTGACAATATCTACTAAATTAGACCTCATCGTACATTAAGTATACGATAAAACCCGCCTTCGAGGTGTTAGTAAAACTGTATGTCGTGAATAATGTGATGGTCATGTAAATAGCGAAGTCTCACCGGCTGATCTAGTTCAGACAGCATGTTGAACACTCGGAAGTAACCGCCCTGGTCTGGATAACCCTTGAGGGTGTTGTCGTTGTAGTGACCTGTTTGTACATGTATACACGTAGGAGAGGGAGAAGTCAGTGATGGCACTCAGAAGCAGATCAAGAGTATAGGTGTCTAGGGGCCTCGAACAGCAACCATACCCTTTCTCAAAATATCAAATAGGCTTAACAGACAAACAACAAGACAAATACAGACAAACAAGGTGAAAGAAAATTTAACAAAACAGGTATGAGCCCATCCTATCCCTAACCCAACTTTCAAACTCCCTGGCTCCTCAACTGACACTTCAGTGTGTAAGACATTAATTCTAAAGCAAAAATGTCTTGTCGACTACTATGCTACCATAATCAATTTCCAGAATTGAATCACACAGAAGCAGACATATCTGATCTGTTAATCTCTAGGTTGAACATTATCTAGGACCAAGTCTGCCATGTAGTTTGCCAAAGAATTTTTCTTCTTCATATTCTGTTAGATCTTCCCACAAGATATGTAAAATAATGCAATGGTTACCTTTGCGAAGACCGTAGCGTGTTTTTGTAGCCAGTGTAATCCTGTGGTTTTTAGCATCAATAGATTTTATTTTAACGGCATCGTCAGCCCAACTCCAGTACCTGGAAATAGAAAATGATAAGAAAATTAATGAAATGAACAACATGAATCTAATAAATCTCAAGAATAAAAGAAAATGATAATGCCAGAATCGAAAACTAATTGGTTGGTCCAGACACTGAAAACTGACTACGCTCTTGTTCTCGCAGGGGAAGATGATAAAAGGCAAAGGTTATAACCCGACAGCATCATCGACACATTTTATGATCCTGATTCTAGACAAATTAAAAATCCACTATTCAGCAACATACTTTATATATTTCAGTCTTAGAATAGTTATCATCTGTGTGTTTGCCTTTGTCTTAGAGATGTGCAGCATTCTATAAAATATGTGATAATTTCAATACTGCGTGTATCTTGACACAAAGCTACCATTGTAATTCTCTGCCTACCAGTATCCTAGAGCCCAGGGCTCCTTTTCATGAGTCCAACGTGAATCTTCGTGAGAGCCGTGAGTGAACACAGTACCTTGGGGGTCGCTTGTAGAGGTGATGTCTATGTAACCCTGTCACAATCAATTGTAATGGCGTTGATGACTTTCTTAATACTGTTTCATTTTTCTCAAGAATGACATATTATTACCTCTACGTACATTATATATCGGAATCAATGGGAGCATAAAATCGAGACAATATACACTTGCAATGGATTATTAAGACGATTTTGATTTACCCATTTTAACAAAGCCGCAATCAACGCCGGCGATCGGCTTTGAAGTGATTGTGGTGATTAACCACAGACGAGGGTCGTCTGTGACCCGCTCAATGGAGCCTCATTAATTAACTAATGATGATTATCACTGCCACTAAATGAATTTATGAGGTGTGTTAAATCGCCAAAAACACATGTTTATGCAATAATTATGTAATTGTCATGTGTGGAATTACCTAGTTGGATATCTAAACATTCATTATATGGAAAATATAAATTGTTTTATTGAAGATTTGTTAGTGAAATTAACAATCAAAATGTTGCGAAATTACTGCGAAATTGTGAATTATGACCATCACCGATAATGAGATTACTCCAGTGACGTCATCGCTTCATGGACCACATCTGGTCGCCGGGGCTAAATTAGGCGGGTTTGTTTTAAAAAAAGCTGTATATAAGTAATTTATTGGCCGATTTCAGAAATTTAAAATCGAGCAATTGTCAAATTCAAATCCCATTTTAATGTAACCATATGTCATGACATCTAACCTTTAAGGGTAATTTGCATTTGAACTCATAGTTCAGTGAAAGGACTGAGAAAGAAACTAGCAATAGGGTACACAGAGGATTCGGAGTTACCTCCCTTCCCGTTGCTTGGTTCAGAATCATCACTCTCTTCCAGGAGTACAAGCTATTGTTATAGATTGTTCACTAACAATCTTATGGAATGTGATGTAATATTATGGGAGCTTCTTGGACTTTCTAAAGACAGTTTGCGTATAAATAGGGTTGTTTATGGAAAGGACTGACATTCTAGGCTTTTGACACTATTTCCATTGGATTCTACCTTTGTGCCATATTGAATGTCAGCATTGTCATCGTCGGAATATACTCATTTCATCAACAACCTTCAATACTTCTGCTGCTAATAACTATATAGACAGACAAGCATACCATTGCTGATTCTCAAAAGAGCTAATGTGAAGTTACTAGGCCGAGACATCGTGATTACAGGTGAAATAATCAATGACGTTTACATATTAAACATGAGGACGCCTGGATGTATGATGCAGTTTGATATCACAGGAAGAGAGGTTACCATATTTCTCCGTGTTTAATACATTACAATCTTTATTTTCAAACCCAACTTTACCTCATTAGGGTATTGAGCGAGGCGTGTCGGGTTGCCGTTTATGAAGAGTTCCAGCCAGGAGGTTTTTGATCTATAGAATCCAAACTGGGTTATCTGCCCATAGTCCGTGATACCTACATCGGGCAAGTGGACTTGAAGCACCTGCAGCATAAAGAGATACAGGCGTGGAAAATTTATTCTATCAATATCCTTTTACATTAACGGTAATAAAGTCACCAGTTCATGACTTCACTTTCAAGAATAACGTTGATGCCGGACTTTAAGAAAATTTAGACACTTCAAATGGGAGTAAGCGCCTCAACATTTCCTCTCAAATTAGTTAATCTAGAGTGGTCTGGGACACTAGAACTAATTCTGAGGATAGTTTTATTTTCCATTCTTTAAAAAATAATACAGTAATGATTTTACAGACAGGCATATGTTTTCGTAGAGTGATCATGAGGCCAAAAGTGCAATGACGATATTTTAAAAAATATTTAGCATAAAGTTCTGTAGAGCGCTATAGACGGGGAGTCATCATGGGAATAAAAAACAAATCTTGTATTGTTTTATGAAGAGTTTGATGTAACCAGAAATACCATATTCTTCTAAAACGGAATAGTACCTTATTACCTTTGAACGGGCCCTTTGTGGAAGAATCTGAAGAATGTTATGGTCGGTGACTCTGTGAAACTTGGAACCAGCAATCAGTTGTCCTCCTGTCTGCGTTAAAAAATCATACAAAATGCAAAGTTTGTATACATGTGACACATTTGTTTTTTTATGGCAGCATAAATACTATCAGTAGTATCATCATCTGGTCTAAGAGAAAGTTTACCTTATGTCAGTACACGGATGAAGACGATTACTTCTGATAGTCTTGTATCTTATTATCTCCTGTACTTTTTATTAAGGAACTAATCTCTCGGATGTGAGTTACAATGTTTTGCTTTAAAAAAAGGAAGAAATGATTACACAATAACAGTTAAAGGGACCGCCATGTCGGCAAAATCTGCCATCTTGTTTTTTTTTGCATTACGTGAAATGAAAACACGCTGTTTTGTACCTGTTTCTACATCTTTTTAATATAAAAAACTTACACACTGAAAGAATATTCTTAAAGTAAAACATTACGTACCATAAAACTCATAAACAATTTGCTATAATGCAGTTGCGAAGTTTTCTTCACTCGCAGCTTTAACTTTTCAACAAACATCCGCTTATCTTCATCAAGTTGTGAAATAGAAAGTCATCAAAATGTTACCTTCATCAACATATTTCTATTTGACTGTGTTTTCTAATCATGTTTTAATAGCATATCTTTGTCATCTCTATAGCCTCTCAAATTTCGTTTCCCTACAACATACCTGAACAGAACCCTCTTTTTAAGAAATTGCAAAAAAAAGAGAATATTTAAGAAATGTTACGTTTACGTTATTTTTCGTTACCAAATGTTCCTTAAAAATGGTGCAAAGTGAACAAATAAAATGGAACACTGGTAATGGCGGCCACTGACCACGTGTACTTCCCGTCCGGGTTCAGAGATGAAGGTCACGGGATGGGAGTATCCGTGTGAGAAGTGTAATGTGGAGTTCAGGTTGTGGTAGCCTCGTCTCAGTTCCACTACCACAGCTGGGGAGGAAGCCATGCGTGTTAGGCAATCATATACTCGTTATATAAAATCTCTCTTTTCTAAAGAAACACAGGTCAATTTAACGGGTCTTACTCAAACTGGTATGTTAAAAATGACTTAGTTTAAATGGAAATTGTAACATTTTACCGATAATAATCTAAAGCTTAATTGTCAAATTTTATACAAAGACAATCAAAGGTACATCTTCTTTGATGAAAATGTCTTGTTTTTTTTAAAACTTCGTCAGGGTCTTCTCGGCCTTTTGAGAAACATTATATATTATTCATGTGGGCATACATTTAGTATATATAATAATAATAAGATTTGATATATACACACTGTATCGACGGACTATATAAAATAAACAAAATTGTATTCACCTGATCAGGCCTACATGGGACCGACTTTCATATATCCTCTGACATTCTGACCAATTCTAATATTAATCGATATTACAACAAACATGTATACAGTCTTTTAAGCATAGCCTTTGTCGAGTGATATACTGATAAGAAACGATGGAATATGTTACTGTGACTGATCACCCAATTCTACAGAGGAGGATTCGACTTTATTTTATTATTTACCGTTTCCTTTGATTCCCGGTTCGTCAAGTTTTTCTTTTGCTCTCTGTAACGTCTTTAGGGGGGAATTTGCATGAAGTTTGTAGGAATAGAAGAAAAATAACATGCTAAAAAATAACTAGCAAGTTACTGTTACCACGTGAATTGTTATTCCTTTTAAGATGGTTTTGATTAGCGATTATATATCCATAGTTTAAATAATAACTTTTACCATGTTTCCATGCAAAATCTTGTTACAAAATTATCTCATAAAAGTCATAAGTGAAACAATTTATTTATGGCTGGCCTTTTTCTCATATAAGATTAGTTTTTACTGTATTACTTTAACTGTCATTAAGACTAAGTATCTGATGATTTCACTTGCATGCTTCGTAGTCAGGTGAGGTGAATGAATGCGGGTTTAACGCTGCTTTCAACAGTATATAACTGTATATCACTGTGACCATACATTGCAGTGAAACTTGCATACATCGACTTGATTTAGCGCACGCAGAGTTTGGGAATTCCAAAGATACTGTTTTCCAATCAATCAGAATTTAAAGATACATCCATTGTGTTAATTGGAGTCAAATATTCCAAACGATATGAATAGCATTACTTTATCGAGAAGTACCGACTGTTACCGAAAACTACCATTTTTATGATAGTGGACTCAGTATACTAACGATATGAAGGAAAAGGTAGTGATTTCTGATCGAAAACCGGACAATGCACTGCGTGGGGCGCGCGTCAATTAGTCAAACGTTATTTTGGAAACTTATTTAGAACAGACTAAAAGAAAACTCTAAGTTGATAATGTTTAATAGGTCTTATTACTTCCTTGCATGCAAATGGAACGTGTAGTTTCGGATTCTACACATCATTGTTACTCGGTTTTAATTGGAAACTAGTAATTATGACATATATATATTTGGTGATTGGGGATGAATATGCAAGCTGAGTGAAATTATTTGACCTGATATAAGCATTGTTGTATGTTCCTGTTTCTATACCTAACCCAAAATTACATTTAGACTACTGCACCTGACTTTTGTTAAATGTAATTTTAACTAGGGAGATATAGATAATGATAGATAGCTTTCTTCACGTTTTAATGATTAAAAATGCATGTAGGCAAAGGAATCTGACAGATTATGAATTTCTGCAGACCATGCTTGTTTTAGAACATCAGGGAGTCTTAGTTTAGATTTTTGCATAACAACTTTTTTTATCACCAACATCTTGGGAAAGCCAGACAAATCCAAAGCAAATTCAAATATGATATTCTTAATATATGTAGCCCAAGTAACCCTACTCTAATCATAAAGAAATTTCAACATATCACAACCCTGAATTGGAAGGCTATTTGAATCTAGTTTAACCTACACCAAAACAATTGAAGTCCCGAACTTTGCCGTATTCAGTATATCGCCCTATAAGTTGAACCAAAATTTAAAAAAAAAGATTTATCAGTACACATATCATCAAAATGATTTTTTTGTGCTAAACTTAAGTTGGTGATTCTGATGGGACAATAGTTATGGCATGTGTGCAACCATTCCTCGATGAATGCAAAAAGGATGAACATTTTCTCGAGCATATGTACTTTGTGACGGAACAAACAAATAAAAATATTCCAAAGCTTGAATATGTTTAGAGAATTAAAGCATGTTAAACCAACGCTTGTTAATACTAACTCAATGTTTCCGAAAATGATCTTGAATTATTCAAAAATAAATCTGGTATGTAGCAATTTTAAATCACTCATTGGTGTATTTACAACGAACTGCAAAGATAACAAAGCTAGAATTATGTAAATTCTTTAAAATTTGAATCTTGAAATGAATTGGAATGATTAATATGTTCAACAGCAACAATCATCAACTAATAAAACAGCTGGCGATTTTAAACATGTTCTACCATTTATACTTGGACACATTCTGTATATGGTCACCTAGAGCTTAATATTCCATATAGTGTAGAACATATTAAACCCTGGGTGGCCCACATAGAGACACATATTTAAAAAAAATAACATGTAAATATAGTAAATAAAGTCCATTTCAGTTTGCAACAGCTATACATTTATACAGCACAACAACTTCTTACAAATCAATAAGCTCTTACCCGGAGTTTGTATCAACACCTCCCGGATCAACGTATAGACGAACTGTTTTACTCGTGATGGGAGACATAGCCCCAAACAGAAGCAAAACGTACATCAACTTCATAGTTATACACTTGTCGGATTGGTGATAACTGCACTGTCTCCTTGCAGTTGTCCCTTTTATAACCCAGCCTTATCTAGAATCACGATCTGTGGTTATCTATGTAGAAACTGGAAAGTTTTACACTTGTTGTCGGATTGCTGATCACTGCACTGTCTCCTTGCAGTTGTCCCTTTTATAACCCAGCCTTATCAAGAATCACGATCTGTGGTTATCTGTGTAGAAACTGGAAAGTACATGTGTACTAGCACTGAAGTAACATCTTCATACACCAAAACAACTCCACGAACACCTGGCGTTGAAAGGTGTAATACATTTAAGCATGAACGATATATGGACTTAATGGCGTAATACCATACTTAGTAAATTGCAATATATTTTATCAATACTTTTCATTTTACATTTTAGGCTCAGAAGCCTTATTTGGAAAACATTACTTAATTGTACATATCTAATCAGATGTGTTATTCGCTGTCGATAAATAGTTACTTTACGTGTTTACATGTACTTATAATCGTTAGAAAGTGAATCAATAAAAGTAAAACATCTTTCTATGATAAAATCTTGGAGACAATGGAGAAATTAGCATTAGGATAATCAGCGTGCAGACTGATAATTAAGCAACAACTGATAATATCAAATTAAGGAAACTTTATGCTTTTCACTTTGGTTAAGAATATATAAACAATTCTCAACATTCCCCATGACGCTTTCAAGTTCGGGCATTATATTTTAAAAGTATGAGCTCAACCTTCAAGTAATTTCAAAACTGTAATTCACATGCAACTTTATAAACACTTCTTGTTAATAGTCTAATGAAATATCTCTTATAGGATATTTCAAAATATCACAAGTATTAATCCCAATATAGGTGGAATTGAATCGTTATAACAGTTATCTCGTCTTTAAAAGGGACAGTAGCACATGTTTTTTGCTCAAATAAGTTGATGAAATGAAATTTGAAAAGTAATGTCACCAATAGTATACCACCCTCCTCTTTTCGGGAAACCAAGTTAAAAATGAGTGTACATGGTTCGGTAAAGTCATGGGAATCGTTTTTGTAATTCGAAATAATAAAATGTGTTCACAATACAATGGCCGCCATGCTTTTTTTGCTTTACACCCAACGTCGGTGTTAACACTACGGATAATTGGTTTGTGTTATAAGATGTTTTACCCTCTAAAGTAAATTTAAATGACATAAACTATCATAATAAATGGGAAAATTTAAAAAATAAATTTTCAAAAAACGTGCTTCTGCCCCTTTAAAAAAATCAAGCTATTATCAGACTTCAATGCATATCAAGAGAAACCAAACTTTCAAATTGAGGTTGATAAAATATTTCACCGTATCAGAAATAAATATTCATAGTAAAATCGTGCTGGTTTCAAGAGGAACTTTACACGACATTCATTACAGTGATTTCTAATTCGTAAAAAACACTAATGCTGAAGCGGACGTACAATCTAGATCATGTGTGAGGTTCGTTGACATTTTGCATTTGTTTTTAACTCTAATTTTTCACAAATATTTAAAACCTGATATAGAGATAGTATATCGACACACACGTTGTTTGTTTGAAATTATATTATGCGATCCCGAGGGTCATCACACTGAATACATTTGAATGATTGGTTAACACTTTGATTTCCTCTTACTTATTCGATTGCACAGAACCGCTATCAAGGTGCACTGTGGTTCAGTATCCCACTATATATATCGAAATAGATCCAAATGGTATGATAAATTTAAACAAACAAACACTGACAACCATGATGCATATCAAATATTCTTCTTTATTGGACGGACAATGTAGACAGAGACTGGAATCATTTATAAATACTGGTAATATATGTTGCTATTGAGATATAAGCTTGTTGAAGCATGGCAATAGAAATCTCTGACTTTAGTTTAGATCCTTTTTGAAGAAAAAGAAACCAAATACAAACACGTAAAGTTTGACACTGATAGCAAGTTTTACATTCATGACGTAGATGCATATTGTATCCAACCATATGATGAAACAAATGATACAATGATACAACAGATACATAGATTAACACAAGGTAATACAATTGAACTTAAACCATAATATTTTCATAACTAAAAAAAGAAAGACAGACAGTTGGTGTGTAAAATTGACAAAATACAAATTGACACAGTAAGAGAAGGGGTAAAGACAAGCCACTCGTGTAGAGAAGCTAAATACTTATAAAGAATAGAAAGGTATTACAAAAGTCAAAGATGTTTATTGTACTTGAGGCCTCCGGTCCATATACAAGTATTACACATTTACATTATGTTATTATGATACATACATGTACATTACAATAAATTACAGTTCTGATAATAGATTGCTTCTTAGGGTGACAGCATGTTTAAAAAAAGAGCGCTAAACTGCGTATAACATTTTCATTTCTGGAAGACAAGATGGAAACAAAGGCAGTTGAAGGATATTTTAAAAGGTAATGATTCGGGATGTATTGTTGTCTTAAGTCATTATTATTTGGACATACAAAAGCAAAGTTAATTTCATCTTCTATAGCTGACTTACATAATGGACATATCCTCAAACTTCTTTCTATGGAATATCGTCTACCTGTATTTACAGATAGGTCTAATAAACCCAATCTAAAATTAACAAATGTTCGTCAACACAGATAGATATAGTTCTGGTTGAATTAACGTCTTGCACGATCTAACATGTTGATGAGAGAGACATCCTGCAATGAAGCATTTCTAACACCAACTGTCTGCCAGCTGCATGCATGCTGACGCCGTCATGGTGACAGTACAGCCCCCACAGCGCCAGTCCGGGGGACCAACAGGAGGGAGATGTCATTGGTCCTGAGAGCCTTCAGGTTCACGGGGAGTGACGAGGTCGTCTACAGCTTCAGCGTCAAGATCTGCAGTACCGGCAACGACGGCGAGTGTGACCCGGTACTTTGCTGTATATATATATTTAGAATTACTACAGAAATTAAAGAATATCGAATACCTAATTTATACAATATAGTATTCAAATTCAAAGTAAGAAATATCCCTTCCAAAAATTCGCCTAGCAATTCTATACATATGCATGACACAAGGAGTGACAGTGGCCATCTTGAATCAATTTCAAAACACGTTTAACAGACTCTGTTACTGTCTAAAAACCTTGTATCTAAAAAATAATCTCACACATCTTGTTTTACGGGTCCAATATGACCTCAGACCATATGCACTTATTATATATCTACTATAACACTCTGAGCTTGTGACATCTCAAATCACGTCAAACCACAGTTGATGTTCATTCAATAATTACACCCAGGTGGACTGCACTGATCAGTCCCGGAGACGGAAGCGGTCTGTGGAGACGGGGCGAGAGTGGGGAGGGTCGTCAGAGTCGGGGACTACTTGCTTACTACAGGTACAGTGCGCGTCCTTGGTTTACTATTAGCATGTACAGTGCGAGTGTACGAGGAGGCGGGTACAGGGGATAACCGCGTATGTATTTATACCATTAATTCCAATTGAAACACATCATCTTTGAAACATATTGATAGGAATATTTTATACATGATCAGTAATATCAGGCATGATTATAGGCATGCATCAACGGAGTATCCCCAGGCACCACATGATTTGACCTCTAGTCCGAGAATGATATAAAAAAGCTGATTACATCACAATGCTTTGCCGTCAAAATCGTGCACGTGATGGTCCATTCTCAAAATATTTTACCTGTCATTGTCACACCGAGCTGTTACATGATCAAACTCTATAATCCGCGTCTCTATTTCAGATAGATCCAAAACACCTTCTGCCGAGTGTTCGTCATCAAGGGAGACAACCGTGTCAGTGATATTTCTCACTATTCTCACTGTTGTGGCAGTTCTCGTGTGCTTCATCGTATCTCTCCGTCTGATTCTCTCCAGACATTCCTCACATTACTGTCTTCAGCGTCAGTGAAAGGGTAGAAACAGGAAGAATTACTTAAAGCTATGAGGATTATACGGGTATTCGCCATTGCGTTGAATTTCATTTGAGCGGGTTTGTTACGACGTAAGTTGTAATAAACGCGGTAAGATGTAATAACTGCGGTAAATTGTAATAAAAACGCGGTAAGATGTAATACTGCGGTAAATTGTAATAAAAACGCGGTAAAATGTAATAAAGTTTACTGCGGTAAATTGTAATAAGGGGCTGCGGTAAAATGTTACTAAAAAGTGCGGTAAAATGTAATACATAATGCGGTAAAATGTAATAACCATACATCTAATTTTTAGCTGCCATGAATGCCGAATTTGGGTCATTCATTGAACATATACATATGTATTTTTTGAATGAGAGTATTATTATAAGTATTATTGCATATTAAAATCATAAGTTCTCCAAAATTTACAGACGAACTGTTTTGATTAAACCTCCGCTTTACATGGGAGTATACAGGGTTTATTCTGTCAATCTGTCTGAAACTTTACATATGTATTTCAAATTTACTGGAGTGGTGCCTCTTGATATTTTCAGATTTCTAAAATTTTATTATTTTTGTTTGTTTTCATGAAAAAACGAGAATTTGACTCTGTTTAGGTTTACAGATAGATAGGTTGTTTCCTGAGAAGAGATTGATAACCATTCATCATATCTTTCTGAAACCTATTCATGTCGTGTATTATCCAATAACATAATTAAAAAGTCTATCATCATTTATATCAAAGATCGATTATACATGCTAATAAAGCACTCTTAATAGGGGACCGTTTTGATATTTTATCTTCTGATGACTCTTGTGTTTGTTTGAGTTTCTATGGAAACGAAACAGTGACTTTATGTGTATAATGGAAGAATATATATTCCATTCTTTTGCAGAATTGCTGAAACTATCATATGTTTCACTTCATTAAACTGTATTCATATTCATACCCACAGATTTACATTTTGCAAGTTTTTGAATTTGTATGTAACGGTAATCATATTGTCTTGAACTGTTAAAGTATAAGGTTTCATGTAACATGTTCGTAACTTCCGGTGTCATGTAGTGTTACCATTCCAACAAAATGAGCCTAGGGTATATGACTTTACAGTTGATATGAGAAAAAAAAATTATGTTTCATGCAACGCTTAAAATAATTTAATTCCATACCTAATTGATAGCGGAAACTTTTGAAGTTGAAATTATTTTCTGCTAGTACCTTTGCTCTATTCTGGCAATCCAAACTCTCGATTGACATTTTAAAACATAAATAATTATTTGTGTATGTGTGTGTGTGTGCGCGTGTTTGTGCGTGCGTATGTGTTATTATTAGGGTTTAATGTCATTTTCAAAATGATTTCACTTATGTCATGATGGCTAGTATCATTGCACAACATCCCAGGGTGGAAATGCGTCAATTGGGAGACGTTTACATGTGTGCGTGTGTGCCTGTGTGTGTGTTGAATTCAAATGTTAATTCATTTAGAAAACTAGCGCCGTCGTTCAAATATTTTCTATTTTTCTTGAGGTTATTGTGTAAAACTGTTATTGGCACACATGTTTGGTCAATATTTTGCTTAAAGGAGCTGTAGCATGTTTTTTGCCAATTTTATTCTTTCCTTTTTACCATTTATATTACAAATTTATGCAATTTTTAATTACTTTAGAGGGTAATAGTTCTCATTACATGAACCATCTATCCGTAGTCGCAGAAATGTGTGTAGTGGTCATAATGAAAACCACTGGCGGACTGATGATAGCATGTGCTCATGTGCTGTTATATTCAAAATATTATTGTCAGAGTTGCGAGCAGAACAAATTCATGACACACAAAATTCAAAAATTTGTATAAATTATGCAAATAAGACAAACCGAGACAAACAAACAGCACATCTGCAAATCATAGTGATTAAATTTGTAAAGTTTAGAAACATATCATCAATTAGTATCAGAGCTGTTAGTCTAACAAAATCAGACGGACGAATTGTCAGACGGACATTTTGATTGGTGAATTTTACTTTCATCAACATCAACTTCTATAAAAGAAACTAATACAATTTACCGCACATCGTATTACAATTTACCGCACCTTTCATCGAAACATTTTACCGCACCCCCTATTACAATTTACCGCAGTAAACTTTATTACATTTTACCACGTTTTTATTACAATTTACCGCAGTATTACATCTTACCGCGTTTTTATTACAATTTACCGCAGTTATTACATCTTACCGCGTTTATTACAACTTACGTCGTAACAGGGTTCTAAAGGTACCTAGTTTTGGCCAAACGTCAGTGACGAGTACTGGTCAGTTTTCTAGTTTTACTTATGCCTCACTCCGACTAAATAATTCATGGATTTGCGAATTATTAGGAACAAGGTTCCAGGAATATCTACAGGAAGTACAACACGAGCACTCGAGTGATACACAACATCTGTTGGAACATAGCTGTCCAGAGGTAGATGTGCTTTAGACGGGACAAGTCGGTGGCTGTAAGATAAATATGAGCTAGTCATTCATAACTCCACGCATGCCTGTTGTTTGTAATGTGAGACGCTATAATGCTTACATTGGACATCTTCACAACGTCACAGGCATAACGAAAATATTTCCATATCTTCTTCTTCCGCCCTTGACCTCAACCCTCAGTGCTAAGACTTTAACGTACTGCAGGCTAATCGGATAAGCCAATCAGAAGACAGTTGTATTGCCTCTGCGACTGTGTCGATCGTCGTTTATTTTGACTTGGTTCCGAATGTAAACGGCGATTTCATTGGCTGTATGTTAACAAATGGTAAGGGACGTAACTCATGATCACAATAGGTGTCGCTGATTCGTTTCTTCACTTCTGCCAAGGTTGAAGGCAAGTTAAAAAATAGAGCCATGGGCTCTGAAGCTCATCACGGTTTTATTGATTTATTATCAAAGGTTGAATATCTAAGTTATCTCAAGTAATACATCGTTAACAAGCAAAATAATATTGGTTTTAGATCATGACCCCTGAGACCCACATTTGGAGTCACACAGTCACTAATCCAACAATTAAGAATCACCTTTGACCAAAGAATCTCTACACAACATTTCTAAGGGTGAAACGGTTCACAACTACTGTAGTTGAACCGCGGTATTTTGCTTTCGGTTCGGTACACGGTCCATCAACGTGAATTTTCGGTACGTATACCGAATGCATACTTTAATGAAGTAATTATTTCATACAAAGTCAAAATTTCAAATGCAATAAGCTTTGTTTACAAAACTAAGTGATCGAAAATCGTAATGAATCTATTATCATAATGGTCTGAGGATACGAAGCATGCACGATCTACCTGTCGCCATTTTGATTACGGTTCATTCGGAACAATCAAATAGGACCTTTAATTCTCTACAAACGATTGTGCGTGAATAACTTCGTGATTGCCTAATATAAACGAAAGTGTTTGAATGACTTGATATCGTGAGATCTCGTTCGAAGGTAATCAAAATGGCGACGGACATTACCGACAATGAGCGGTCTAAAATACAAATTAAAGACGCACCAAAATCCTATCGCTCAACAGTTTGGAAGTCGTTTGGCTTTCGAGAGGGACAGCTTAACAGTGATAAGGTTATTTGCAAGTTGTGTTATCAAGATGTTCCATACAAACACGGCAACACATCCAATCTCAACACGCATCTCAAACGAAAACATGGTTTAGATGGAAAGGGGGATAAAACGAAAGTAGGTATTTCCGATTCAGCTGATGATGCATCCAAGGTTAAACAACCAAAACTTGATGAATTTGTTGGGAAAAAGTTTGCATTCTCGAGTGTTAAATCGAAAAAAATCACATATGCAGTGGCAGCTTTCATAGCTTGTGACATGAGGCCATACTCAGTAGTTGAGAATATTGGGTTTAGACACCTACTTGCTACACTCGAACCTAGGTATCATATCCCCAGTCGTACTCATATTGCAGAGTCAGTCATTCCAAAGCTGTATGACAGTGTGAGAGACAGGATTAAATCTGAACTTAAACAGGCACAGTCTATAGCAATTACAACTGATACATGGACCTCACGGGCTACTGAAAATTACATGGCCGTGACAGCTCACTTTATTGATGAGGACTGGAAGGTCAAGTCTTACACTCTACAAACAAAGGTGTTCTATGAATCTCACACGGCTGAAAATCTGTCTCAGGCTTTAACGAACACAATCTCAGACTGGCAATTACAGAGGAATGGAAAACCTCCAGCCATATCAACAGACAATGCAAGTAATATTGTCAAGGCTGTTCATCTTGCAGGCCTCACACACATTCCTTGCTTTGCGCACACTCTTAATTTGGCCACACAGAGGGGCCTAGCTGTCAACGAGATGGACAGACTGCTCGGACGAGTGAGACGGATTGTGGCATTTTTTCATCGCAGTACCACAGCATCGGCAGTGCTGAAGACTAAGCAGTCTCTTTTAGGTCTCGGTCAAAAGAAATTGATTATAGATGTGTCGACCAGATGGAACTCTAGTTTTGATATGCTTGTCAGGTATATTGAACAGCAAGCTGCCATATTTGCAACCCTACTTGAAAAGAATGTCAAGAAGAATGCAAGCTCAATTCTCACTCTATCTGACCAAGACAACCGAAACCTAGAGTCGATTGTCCAAGTACTTGGACCGATGAAAACGGCCACCACGACCATGTGTTCCTCCAGAAACCCCACTGTTTCTCTCATCCATCCATTAAAGGAACGGTTACTTCAAGAAATGAAAATCAAGCCTTGTGACAACACACTTATTCAACAAGTGAAAACCGCAATAGTGAATGATCTTCTGCCAAGGTAATTTATTATATATTGATAAATTAACAAATAACAGTCATTCATTAGTGGATTCATTACAAATTTTATTCATTGAAATTACAATATAAGATTACATTATACAATTACAATTACAACATAACTTAAATAAACATTTATTTAAGTAAATATTATAATAATTGTACAACTTATTCAATTTAATAGATAATGAATATACAAATATATATATAAATATATATATATATAACTTCTAATAAATTGTAAATTCATCAATAAATAATTTAAATTAATCAATATAGATAAATTATAAAATTAAACCAACCATAATCTTAATCAATAACCATACTAGTAAAATTAGTCATTGCATTTTAAAAAGAATTAGAAATAATTGTAAAATTCATTCAGACTGAGAAGTTACTAATCAAGCTGTCCTGATTTATTATTTATATCTTCACAGATACACAGATCAAAACACTGCAGACCTCCTGATGTTGAGCACAGCACTGGATCCAAGATTCAAGCGTCTTCCCTATCTCACCCAGGAAGAGAAAGATGCAACATATCAACTGGTTCAGCAGGAAGCAATCAAAACTATGGAGCTGAATGTAAGTAACAAGTAACAATTGTCAATTTATACAAATCATTGAGTCAGACAAAAGTACACACAAGCACATGTGTTAATGTAATTAAATGTATTATCGGTATGTAAAAAATTGAAAATGTCATATTACTATATATGATATTATTTGATATATTTATCTTAATATGATACATCTTAATATAAAATTGAAATAATAAGTACAAAAACTAGTAAAGTTGTACTACCACTTCTACTTGTTACTTCAACTTACTTGTTAATATTAATTATCAATTAACTTTTAAAAAGCAAGTTAATGTTACATTTTATCACATGCTAGACTCATTGTCATTCATGAAAAATATTTAAATGAAATATAAGAATATTACTTTTATAGTTTTATACTATATCCATATTTAAATATTTTCAGGTTCAAGTCAAACAGGAACAACCAGACAACCAGCTACCTGATGATGGCCCTGGAGCCCCTGATCAACCTGACTTACCTGAGCTACCTGATGAGGCTGATGATGTTGATGAGCCAGTCCATGCAGAGCCAGAGGATCATGAGGAAAAGTACTCTCCTGGCCCAGAGCTTGAGAAGGGTGGTGATCTTGATGCTCTATTTGGTGATGTGTTCATTTGTCATATTCAACCTGCAAAGAGTGCTGAGGAGAGGGTCAAGGGGGAAATACAAGCATACAAAGCAGAGCTGAGTCCACCAGTCTCTTCTGAGCCCCTTCAGTGGTGGAAGGATAGGTGTGGAAGCTATCCCTTGTTGTCTAAGGTAGCTGTGTCACTGTTATCAGTGCCAGCTACAAGTGTAGAAAGTGAGAGGGTGTTTTCTACTGCAGGGGATATAGTGAGTCACCAAAGAGCCACCCTGTCAGCTGCCAATGTAGACAAACTTGTCTTTCTAAAGAAGAACATGACCATTCCTCAGGACTTGCCCCAGTAGTAAATGTTACTACTTTCCAATGAGGTCAGACTACTGTTCTGTGTTCGAATCAATTGTTTACAAATTAATTTACCTCAACTGTGGCCTGTGGGTGACTAGTCAATCTGACTCAATCACTCATTACATATTTATTTACAAATTCAATCAATTTGTTTCTACAATTGTGCCAAAGTGCTACTGCCAATTTATGTTATTTATTTGAAAACTTTTATTTTCATTTTTATTATTATATTTGCATTCAATAAAACTCTATTTTCAAGGAGAACATGTGATTTGTTGTGGTTTTAGCTGCAATTCATTCGTGGTTTTGTACCGAACCGAAAATGTACCGAACCGAGGGTTCTGTACCGCAATACGTACCGAACCGAACCTCAAGCGTACCGTTTCACCCCTAAACATTTCACCTTTCTAGAGCTTTACATATAAACTGGAGAAGAAGATGAAAATAGGTTTTTGGGCCTGACCCGTGACCTAGATTGGGGTCACAGGGTCACAAAATCTACAATTCAGAATCCCCCTTGGCCGAAGAGTATGCACACAACTTTTCAGCTCTCTAGACCTTTTGCAACTGGAGAAGAAGATGAAAATAGGTTTTTAAGGATGTGACCCCTATGACCCCATTTGGGGTCATGGGGTCACAAAATCTACAATTTAGAATTCCCATTAGCCAAGGAGTCTGCACACAACTTTTCAGCTCTCTAGACCTTTTGGAACTGGAGAAGAAGATGAAAATAGGTTTTTAAGGATGTGACCCCTGTGACCCCATTTGGGGTCATGGGGTCACGAGCTCTACAATTTAGAATCCCCATTAGCCAAGGAGTCTGCACACAACTTTTCAGCTCTCTAGAACTTTTGGAACTGGAAAAAAGGTGAAAATAGGTTTTTAAGGATGTGTCCCCTGTGACCCCATTTGGGGTCATGGGGTCAAGAAATCTACAATTTAGAATCCACATTGGCCAAGGAGTCTGCACACAACATTTCAGCTCTCTAGACCTTTTGGAACTGGAGAAGAAGATGAAAATATGTTTTTAAGGATGTGACCCCTGTGATCCCATTTGGGGTCATGGGGTCATGAAATCTACAATTTAGAATCCCCATTAGCCAAGGAGTCTGCACACAACTTTTCAGCTCTCTAGACCTTTTGGAACTGGAGAAGAAGATGAAAATAGGTTTTTGAGGATGTGACCCCTGTGACCCCATTTGGGGTCATGGGGTCACAAAATCTACAATTTAGAATTCCCATTAGCCAAGGAGTCTGCACACAACTTTTCAGCTCTCTAGACCTTTTGGAACTGGAGAAGAAGATGAAAATAGGTTTTTAAGGATGTGACCCCTGTGACCCCATTTGGGGTCACGGGGTCACGAAATCTACAATTTAGAATCCACATTGGCCAAGGAGTCTGCACACAACATTTCAGCTCTCTAGACCTTTTGGAACTTGAGAAGAAGATGAAAATAGGTTTTTAAGGATGTGACCCCTGTGACCCAATTTGGGGTCATGGGGTCACGAACTCTACAATTTAGAATCCCCATTAGCCAAGGAGTCTGCACACAACTTTTCAGCTCTCTAGACCTTTTGGAACTGGAGAAGAAGATGAAAATAGGTTTTTAAGGTTGTGACCCCTGTGACCCCATTTGGGGTCATGGGGTCACGAAATCTACAATTTAGAATCCCCATTAGCCAAGGAGTCTGCACATAAAATTTCAGCTCTGTGGAGTTATTGGCTCTGGAGAAGAAGTCGAAAAAGCGAAAAGTTTACGGACGGATGGACGGATGGACGGACGGACGGATGGACGGACGCCGGACACCATGCCATGCCATAAGCCCATCGGGCCTTTCAGGCCTGATGAGCTAAAAATGGAGAGATATCGATACATTTTCACCTGGCCGTGGGAAGATGACATTGGAGAGCATTTCGAAGTGTGATTCATATGTATGGGACATGATATCCACAATACACGAAGATTGAAGTTCGAACGTTATATATGTGTACATTGGCGTCACATAATTGAGTTAAAACTTTATTAATGAAATGGAATCTAAAACTCTCTAAATTGGAACGCCACATGGTTCCTCTTCAATAAAGATCAATGTTTTTGTACACAGAAACGACTTTGTGATGTTATATGATTATATGACCAGGGGTCAAAGAGATATTATGCTATAACAATATTGTTCTTGTACTAAACGAGCATGCCTGTGTGCATTCCATTCTTAATATATTTTCTGTTACATTGTATATCCAAACTTCTTACCATGTATCATTTAAATTGGTATTTTCTAGAAAGGAATCCGTATTTAATTGAATAAATTAATTTCACCTAACCACGACGCATATTTTCGAAGCTGTCTTAGTGCTAATTAAGATAGTTGTAAGTCAATGTTAATGTATGGCACTTACGACTATCCTAGCACTAAGAGAGCTTCGAAAATATGGGATCTGATTAGTAGATTCTCGAGTAACATCAAGATGTAATAAAGTAAAGTGTTAATGACTAACTACCCAGATGAACTGTAGCTGAAATACAGGCCAGTGGCCTTTTCTGTATCGAGAATAAAGATTGATTGACTGACGTAATGGACTCATCGGTTATTGAGAATCTGCAAGGATGTCAAGATGCCCTCTCTAATTAGATGCACCGAATAACCCAAGTTATGAAGAATCCATCAGAGCTCAGTAATATGACAACCTTGTATCTTTGACTCTCATGTTACCATATGACCACGACAGTGAGTAATAACGATCTCAAGTGAGCTTCCTGCTTGGCTTATGTATGTTATTCTCCGTGTTAAAAGGAGGGTTCTATTGGTTTTTTTTTGTGGAAACGAAATTCTGGAGGATATTCCTGTTTACACATATATGTTATTAATACATGATTAAAACACACTGAAATTGAAAGATACTAATGAAGGTAAAATGTTGATGACTTTATATTTCACAACTTGATAAACAGCGCACATTTGTTGAAAGATAAAACAATGAAAACTGAAGCCATTCATCGGCGCTGCGAGTCGGGGAAAAAATCGCTACTGCATAACAGCAACTTGTTTATTAGTTAAATTACATGTTATGTGTTACTTTGTGAATACTCTATCAGTGTATGTCTTTAGTTATCATAAGGCTGCAAAATTTGGTACAATATAGCGTGTTTTCATTTCACGTAATGCAAAATATCCAAGATCAAACAACTTTGGGTTTACTGATTTACATGCTCGACTGAGCCTAAATCCAATTCACAGTTGCAAGGAACAAAATAAAACAATCAACACCCAAATTCTTCTTTCACCATTTATGTTGTATGTACATGCACATTAAGTCAAGGAACAGTTCTAGACTTGGCGGCCGGCCTGTAGATGGCAGTGACGGGACTGTCCCTGTGTGCACCACATTGGTTCCAGATAACATCCGCTCTCGCTAGACACTCACTTTCGTCATGGTCTGAAATATACCATACATATAGCAGACAATATATAGGTATAGGAGGAAACGTTTTACAATAATTGACAAAATCAAGGCATCACTCTTGGGGCAGCAAGGCATGGTGGAACCAAGGAGTTGCTGAAGTAACAAGCGGATAATCGCCCGTGACACCATTTATTGTTCCATATTTATATATTCCAGCTGATAACGTTGCCCAAGCCCTGGCAGGATTGTATTGCATCAGAATATGAGAAAAAGCCACTTACAATATGTCACGTTTATATAATATGAAACTGTCACTATTGGTTAAGAAATACTCTTTTCCTACGTTCTCACTGCCTTCACAGGGGCGTGTATCGCTTAGAAACAGCATTTGAAAGATGTATACCCACATAGACCCTACCCTATTACTATATAAAAGGAAAAGGATGTAACAACTTAACCACCCCATGCTCATTCAACTCATATTTCACACATGGGCTCCGTCCGTCCCGATTTTGATTCCGGAGCAGAACTCGAAAACTATAAGACATATCTCAACGAAACTTGGTTTGTGGAACAATCATCATGTGTAGATGTGCCTTTTGGGGTTTTCAACTTCGTCGAGTTATTGTTTTTTACCGTTTCCATGGAAACGTAACTTAGAATTTCGTTTCCGGAGCAGAACTCGAAAACTATAAGACATATCTCAACGAAAATTGGTGTGTGGAACAATCATCATGTGTAGATGTGCCTTTTGGGGTTTTCAACTTCTTCGAGTTACTTTTTTGGCCTAAAAGCCCCGATGGGCTTATGGCATGGCACGGTGTCCGGCGTCTGTCCGTCCGGCATCCGTCCGGCATCCGTCCGTCCGTCTGTAAACTTTTCGCATCTTGTCTTTTGTCTTGAGCTGAAATTTTGTGTGCAAACTCCTTGGCTTTGCTTACAACCCAAAAAAACTATTTTCAAATTTATCATCAGCAAACGATAACCATCAGTTGCAATAAACCTTATATTGGGTAGGCTAAGGTTGTTTTGATACGTTACAATCCTTACAGGGAGTGGCATCCCTGCCCTGCTGAGCCAACAAATGAAACATATCATCATCCATCCTGCTACATCAGGTTATAAGGAGAAGGTTCATAGTCACTGTTATTCAACAACTATTCTTCAATAAATTTTCGAAAAGGCGGGGGATATGGCCGACTCTGTCTGCTTGTTTAGATTGGAGACCAATAGAAGTTGTTACAAAACAAGTCAGTAACGTCACCTGTGTCTAGATTAGTTGCTCCCCAGGCATCGTAGAAAAAAGCCGGAAGTGTTTTGTCAGCGGGACAGGAAGTCACCTTGATCCAACATCCGGCTCCCGCGTGACGAGTCGCACCTGTAACATTATCATATTCAATCAAAGAGGCTTTATAGGGTTTCAAACATTAACCAAAGTGAAATTCAAACGTGAGTTCACTTATACATTGCTCAGGACAGGTATTCTGTTTTACAGGTAAGTGTTGACAAGCGCTTGTGGATGTCTTTGGAATGGACATAGCCGGTAGCTGAACGGATAGACATACAAATGTCATCATAGTGACTACTTTTACAAACTCTCCAAATCTCCATCACTGAAAGATAACTTGGGGGTAGAGAACAATATGATGACATAACAAGTGTTATTCAATATAGATACTAGCAGAGTTATATAAACTGTTGCCCTCCCTCCCTGTCCATCCTAACCTGTGGGTCCGTATATGCTGGTGAAAGGATAGTCTGGGTCGGCCCCACAGTACACATACTGTCCAACAGCTCTGTTGAGACACTTCGCCTCGTCCGTCAGGCCTCCGTTTCTCTCACCATACGCATCTACCTCGAGACGACCGGGGTGTGTGGTACCATGGCTTTTACATCCGTAGTCCGCGAAGTAACAGTGATTCCCAGCAATTGTCATCGCACCTGGCAACGAGTTATATTAACATGAAATGAGCCAAGGGTTGAATACTGTAGTGTATAGAATATAAAAGAGAAGATTTGTTAGATTAAGTGAGGAATGAACATCATGATCACTTACTTGAAATAACGTTAGATTTAATAAATACAAGAAATGAAACCTGTTAAAGATCTGATGAAATGAATTTTTCTCAAGAATGGCATATGATTACCTCTACGTATATTGTAAATCGGAATTAATTGAGCATAAAATCGAGACAATATACACTTGCAATTGATTATTAAGACGATTTTAATTCACCCATTTTAACACTACCGCATTTAGTTGGGCGATTCATTTTGAAAATGCTCACTGAGGCGTGACTGTGATAAGCGACAGATGGGGCCGGCTAGACAGCTACTCCGCTACTCATGATTATCACTGCCTCTAAATGAATTCATGAGGTGTATTACATCTCCAAAAAGACATTTTTATGTAATAGTTGTGTAATTGTCATCTGCGGAATTACCTAGTTGGATATCTAAACATTCGATATATGGGAAATTTAAGTTGGTTTATTGAAGATTTCTTTGTGAAATTAACAATCAAAATCTTGCGAAATTACATTGAGTTATGACTATCGCCGAAAATCAGATTCCTCCTGATACGTCACAGAAGTCATACCTTCACGGGCCACACTCCCGCATACTTTCATTTTGGTAAATCGAGCAATTGTCAAATTGACATCCCATTTTAATGAATCCGATTTTGACTGCATCTATCCTTTAATGACATGATGTGACAGTTGTTCATTACAGGCATTGACACTTATTCAACGTTGTAAGAACACTTTTCAATCTAAAGTATTCATTGAAAAAAAACCAACAAGTTAACCAAATCATCTCTCACCCGTAGGTCCGAACACGGCGATGACTGTCTCTTTATCCGGCGAGCCACAGTAAATCCACTGCTTTGAGGCACGGGCCAGACACTTCTCCTCGCTGACCCCCGCCCCTTCGTGGTCCTCCCCGTACGTGTCTCGGTGGAGTCCGCTTGTAGGGTGGGGCGGGCACCCAGAGGTGATCAGCCAACATCCTGGTTGTAGTGAAACCAATTATAACAATCACCCGTGTGTACCTACCCTGTTTAGAAATATTTGGGTAGATAGTGTTCGGTCCCGACCCGTCAGAGTAATAAGGTGTCTTCGGGGTCTTGGTAGCAGGGGCCTGGGTACCCGTACAATGAGCCGCTGTGTAGTGGGGTGTCTACATTAAGTAGTATACAATAACCATATGGTTTCGTACATCCACGGGCAAATAAAAATATACCAACGAAATTATCTCTGAAAGCCAACTAAAATTAATTTTTGATTTTTGTTACATTATCAGTTGATAGTTTTAAAAAAATTGTCTTTTAAAAATCGTTGTTTTAGAATATATTTATCCAGGCGAGAAGGGAGAGTGAAATATGGCTTTCTGGCTTGTTATATGACACCTACAGCAACGATGCGTTAGTCGATGTAAAGTACGCCGACACACCGTCCGAACATAATGTCCAAAAGCTCCTTTGGAAAAACAATTTCACCATTTCAAAATTGACTTAATTTTTGTTTGACTCCGTGGAAAATAAGATATCGTGTCTTTTGCCCCTCGGTATATACCCCCGAGGCCTGGCCGCATAACAAACTAGAAATTATGATTACAAGTACAAATATGATTGCAAGTACAAATATGATTACAAGTACAAATATGATTACAAGTTCAAATATGATTACATAAACGTATTGGACAACAAGCAAACAGACAAACCCCTATGTAAACTGCAATGAATTTAAAATGCCGAACCATCTTTTAGTAGGACCCATGAGAGCACGAGACGAACTACAGTACCTTTGAGGCGTACTTGACTGTTCATATCGATTATATACATATAGCTGTATGACCTGTACCTACCCTGTTTAGAAATATTTGGGTAGATAGTGTTCGGTCCCGACCCGTCAGAGTAATAAGGTGTCTTCGGGGTCTTGGTAGCAGGGGCCTGGGTACCCGTACAATGAGCCGCTGTGTAGTGGGGTGTCTTCGTCGTTACATCTGGAGACCGGGAACATCATTTCAATAGGGTTTTGATTTACATTTAGACGTATATATCTGAACAGTTCTACAAATAAGCATAGTCAGTCACCCATACGGTAATGTTAAAAAGTCACAGGAACATAACAAAAATCATTGGAAAATCAAGCATCTGCAACATAAGATGGTGAATGACGAAATCCGTAAATTAATGTATCATATTTCATGTATCATATATTGATAATACTGTATGTAATGGAGAATGCATGAGGAGCTGTGGATTCGTTAAAATTAATCCATGATCATGACGTCACTCTATTGTGTTGATTATAATTTAGGAATCAACTGTTCATTGACTGTCCCAGTCAGGAGGGGTGTTAGGTTTAGACATGTTCAGTAATGGCAGTTTTCGAGACTGATGTATTTTGTCTTAGTGTACATGGATAGGATCTTAAAATACTCAACTAGACAAGTTAATTTTTGTAATGCATGAACCTGGATTCGAACATGCAACCCTTCGCTTGGTAGTCAGCACTTCTAACCATTAGGCCACAAGACGCTGTTAGAAACCTTAGGATTGTTTGTCAGTAAGAGTCCAACGTGAAGTCATACATTGATTAAGATGGAGAATGTTCGTTGATTATTTTTAACGAATCAAAGGCTCCTCATGCATTCTCCATTACATAATCAACGAGCGAAGGAGCGAGTTGATTATTTTTAACGAATCAACTGCTCCGAATGCATTCTCCATCTTTATCCATGTATGACGTCACAAAACATGCATATGTGATCATTTTACATTTGAAACAATAAATTTCAATTATGGGACACCAAAATCAATTATTTTGCACATTTCGGTGCTCATTCAACGGATATGGTACAAGTAGCTGCGACCCTCATGAAATAGATTCTTCCACGCACGTGCAGCACAAAACGTCCACCCGAAGCGATGTGACTGACAGCTAAAAATCTGCCCTTTCATGCCTTCCGTGCATTACAAGTATAGAATAGAACGCGGGATTCTGACTGACAAACAATCCTAAGGTTATAGCGTCTTGTGGCCTAGTGGTTAGAAGCGCTGACTACCAAGCGAAGGGTTGCATGTTCGATTCGAGGTTCATGCATCACAAACATTAATTTGTCTATAGTTTCCTAGATATTTTAAGATCCTATCATATACACCAAGACAAAATACATCAGTCTCGAAAAATGTACCATTACTGAAACTGTCTAAACCAAACACCCCTCCTGACTGGGACAGTCAATGACCAGTTGATTCCTGAATAATAATCAACTGATAACACAATGGAGTGACGTCATGACCACGGATTAAACATTGATAACTGTCTAAAGAAATACGTAATTCAAAACTACATATTGGTAGATTCAAAGTCAGTACCTTCTTGTACGATCTCCAAGGTTTACAAGGCATGTAGTTTTTTGGGATAAAGACATACTGACACAAAATAACCATTAAAATTTGCAAAAAAGCTCTACAAATTACACTTAATATACTGACGTGTGTGAGTGTAGGCAGGTCCAGTGGGATAACGAGGTCCGACTTCCGGTAAGGTAAGAGGCTGAGGGAAAGAGATTCCATTTGCCCACTCCATGGCTGCGCAGGCCAACCGGAAGTCGCCATTTTCGGGCGAGATGAAGTCGGTCGAGAACATACTCTGGTAACACCATATTTTGTGAGTGGAATATAGCAGATCAACAGTCATGAGGTGATATTTTTCACAGTAATACCTAGATAATGTTTTGAATTTTTCTCTGAATAAATGAGATACAAAGGTTTATACATGAGTGAAATATTAAAATAATAGGAAACTACATGTAGGTTGACTTTTTTTTTATCGTGGCTTCATCTATTTACATCACTTATTGGGAAAAGAATAAAAATATTTCTTAAATCTATCTTAATTATTACCCTTTGTTAAAGATTGGTAAAATGATAATACTTTATAATCTGACTATGTTGAGAGCAGCGAGCAGGATCAAATAAATCGTTAAACTACTATTGAAGATACTTATTAATTGTCACAGTACTCAAACTGCAAAGGCGACAATTAGATTTCTACAATTCAGCTAGCATGGTAACATTGGTACTTACACTGTGACTCGTTCAAACTCGTAGTGGCATGACATAATTTTAATATTACCATATACGAGCCGTACATGTATATATGACACGGTAGCATATATCCATTTGCGACATTACCAAATTTCAAAATTTCAAAATTAGCCTCCAAAACCTTTTCGGCCATGGCGTCAAAATTATCCATTTTCGGACACCTTTCGGAACTTTATTAAAGGCCACAGTGGCTCGAGTGCGAAATCAGCTCTAAGCAGGCAAGCATGTCCATTTGCGAATATTACGGTTGAAATGTTCATGTGGTTTGTTAACACCGAGACATAGAACCCAGAACACATGACGTAGAGACTTTACACACCTTGTGGTTGTTGGTTACGTTGAAGTAGTCCGTCCTCACTAAGTTCCTTCCACTGTAGTGTATCTTTTCAATCCCTTTCTCGTTGTAGAAGATGTTTTCATATATCTCGTTACCTGGAACAATGGAATGCCAAGCTACAACTCTTTTAAAATTCGAAATGGATAGGAATTATATTTCTTCTTTATTGAGATATAAATTCTTTCGTTTGAGGTACGAAGAATGAAATTTCTTTCTCCTGGCGTCGGGCGATACAACGTGGGAAGTAATGCTACGTATAGGTGGCGCTAAATCGGGTATAAAAGGGTGGGAGATGCGAATGATGCCATTCTCAGTTCAGTCAGTTTTAACTTTTGTATTTCATCATATGATAATTATTATGTTGTGACTACATGAATCATAATTCTGTGCGTTTATGCAAAAGCTGTCATTCTCGTTTCTGTTATAGATCGATGGCTGGCACTATGGTAGGAAAGACATACCCGGGCTGGCGAGCCGTTAGAATACGCTTGTCATCGTGGGAGACGTGCTACTTGGATGTGCTCTGAGCTGTTGAAGCTGGTGGAGACGGCTTTTTGGAGGATATTTGTATGTTTTTTGGAATAATTCACCTTACAAAACAACATTTTATGTGAAGTGTTTGTTGTATGTGTATAGAGATTAGGAAGAAGGAACTGCGTATAGATATTTTCTGAAGATAATGTAGTTTTCTTAGCATCAAAATAACGTCCCTAGTTATTATCACTGTCTCAACATCATGAACATTTCGTACTTGACATCAAGATATGTTCCTTCTACAGACTTAACTCGAGATTCAAGATTATGTTTGTGTCTTTGTGATTAAAATTCACCAGAACCACCATTGATTAAAAAGATCACGAAGAGATACAAGAACGATCTTTTTTAATTAAACAGTTGACTCTCACCCATGGGAAGGCTACTGTTCTTCATGTGGGCCAGTTTCGGATACCTGCTGGCCCATAGTGAACTCTTGTATGGTACCGCCTGGAAATATCACTTCCTGTCACTGAATTTGTTAGTATGACCAGTTATCTTCGGGATCTCTAAATGTATATCCAGTAACATTATCTTAAATTGACGTTAAAATCACCACAAAAAAAACCCATATCATAAGCTCATGACGATTTGCCAATCTGAATTGGTTTACTTAATTTAAATGAAAGTCTTCTGAGAAATATATTTGTGATGCCATTGTCTTTGAATTTAATTGATATTTTCGTATATTAAGTAAACAAACATTAGTACGTTGGCCCATAAGGGAAATAAAAGTATTAAAAAATACTTTATGTCATTTATGGGCCACCTTACATTAGCGTGAGGAAAAGGTTAACAACGTTAATCAGGGAATGATAAAGTTTACCTAGAGTTTGAGACACTGAATCGAAACTCATACCTGAAGGTGTTTTTCCAAATCTGCGTTGTACTTGTGTGACATCCCGCGTCCGTCCACCTGTATAGATTCACCTGTCGCTTTGTAGAAGATGTTGTAGCGAATGATGTTGTCTCTCCCTCCCCCTATGTTGGCGTGGACCTCGTTCTGAATTTTTAAAATGACTCTGTCTTTAAATTCCTGGAAACACTGTCCTTAACAAAAAATATTGTCTCTCTTCCTCTCTTGTTGGGTTGGATTTTGATTTTGAAAATTCATATCACATAGATGAAACCATAAAGTTCTGCTTTACGTTTAAAAAGTGTCGCCCCTCTAATGTAGTAAGCGTGAACCTCGTTCTTTTCACGAAAGTAAAGTAGTGAAGTGCTATTTTACTTTTAAAGGTCAACGTAACAAACCGCATTCTCCTCCTCAATCGTGGCATTTAGTGAACTTCATTCTAAACACAAACGTGAAGGTAAACCAAATATTAATAAACTGCTAATGAAGTCCATTTTGTGGTACAAAATACCCATGACGAAGATATTTGCTCAACATTCTTCATCTGAGAGTTACTATTAAGGTTCTGCATTAATATTATCAAATTGTGTTATAGGCTAACGTATGAGGAGACAAATACTTTATTTATAAGATAAATAGTTGCGTTTGTAAAAAATATGCTATTCATTGCTGTTCAACACGCGCAAATTTAGTTTAAAACCGACGGCTTTAGCATGGACGAAGGCGTCAAACATGGACAAATCTTACTAGTCGAAAACATTTTAGTTACTTGAAACTAATTATTTTTGAGAGTTATTTGTGACCTATACTGCTAAACACAAGTTAGAAAATGACAATGCCACCTGTCAAATTTGAGTAAGGAGCACATATTAAGAGAAAAAGAACAATTAAATTTTGAGTCGGGCCGAATCTTGTGAACATGATGTATATGTTCGCGGTGATTCGCCCCAAGTAATTTGCGGGTATTCATTGTCATTCAACATAGGCAAATCAACCAATCAGAACCAAGGATACACCGAGATCATGTTACAATTCACACTCAATAATGTTCGAAGTATCTCTATCCTACCATCTTCACAACGTCACAGGCGTAACGAAAAAAAATTCCATATCTTCTCCTTCCGCCCTTGACCTCAACCCTCGCATTTTCAGTGCTAAGATTTTACCGTACTTCAGGCTAATCGGATAAGCCAATCAGAAGACAGTTGTATTGCCTCTGTGACTGTGACGATGGTCGCCTTTTTTGAATTGGTTCCGAATGTAAACAGCGATTTCATTGGCTCTATGTTAGCAGATGGTAAGGGACGTAACTCGTGATCACAATAGGTGTCGCTGATTCGTTTCACCACCTCTGCCTGGGTTGAAGGCAAGGTAAAAAATGGAGGGATCTCGATACATTTTCACCTTGCCGTGGGAAGATGCTATCCTACTTACATCATGGAAGACGTTGTCCTCAATGGTGACACTGGAGTACTGATCGTCCAACATGATCCCCCTCACCTGGGCCCCTGGCACCCTCCTCAGGGTGTGGTGGATGTGGTTGTGGCGGATGTGGACACCCCTCTGTGGGATGTGGAGAAGGACATACACAGAGAGGAATATTATAAAATACACTGTTTGTTGAACCACAGGTGAAGTTTAGCGCAAATATGTCGCGCAACTGAGATGAACGACCAGTTTCCCCTATGTGCGAACATAGTGCAAATATGTTGCGCAACAGAGATGAACGACCAGTTTTCCCTATGTGCGAACGAAGTGCACATAGGGAAAACTGGTCGGTCATCTCTGTTGCACAACATATTTGCGCTAAACTTCACCTGTGGTTGAACCGCACATAGAACATAAGAAATGTGAAGATATAAGGATTTGTTATAAAAAATGATGTAACACTGATTGACTTACATTTCTGACATTATTTGAATAATGAGAATTCATTAGGTATTTTAAAACACAAATCAGTTATTTTCATGTTGATACTCTCAATTGTTTTGATGAGGAATAAACGCACCATGGTCCAGTCGCGACCAGCGTGCAGAGCTCCACAATCACTCGAGTTGACACACAGGTGGTGCACGTGGTTGTATTCCATCACGTGATCGTTACCCTGGCAACACATGGTAAATCTTTTGTGTAAATCTTTGTTTAATGTAATACCAGACCGGCAGTCAGTAAGAAAACATTTACTATGAAGATTTAGTGTATTCAGAAGATTGTCTTCGAACATAAGGCAGTTTAAGGGGATATTCCTAAAGGTACTTGTTTTATGTTTGCAGTTAATAAAACATTTTTCTACATTAACACAATATTCGACAAATGTTTCCACAGCTTGCACATGTTGTTAGCCATGATAAGCATTTTCTAAATTTTACTCTTTTAAAGCTTAAAGAAGGAATTCCGTTTCAAACAAGTGGTCTCATATTCTCTACTTCTTTGATTAAAACATATAGGAAGAAGTAAGGGCATATACGTACACCCCATCTGATCCCTGTATATTGTCCGTCGTGGATGTGGTTGTAGCGCATGTATATGGCCACCCCTGATGCGCTGATGGCGTTATACCCCACCGCCCCGACTCGGGCGTACTGCCATATATGGTTGTCTTCAACCACGTTCAAAGATGGGGTCAGCGTCCCTCGAACTCCGCCTGAAGTTTACGAAATATTTATTTAATTTATTTAATTTTGTTTGAGGGTCAATGTAAATTCCTTGTTTGAGATGAATGTAGGTATTCGCTTTTATGTATGCAATTAATTATGCACTCCACTGTTGTTTATAATATAATTTGCAGCAAGTAAGGTTTTGGAAGGTAAATTGCGAAATTAGAAGTACACCTGGTGCAGCCACAATAATTGCGTAAGTTAAAGGTGCTGTTAGCAAGTTTTTCATATAATAGTTTTTCTCAAATTTTTCATTTATTATTAAAGTTTATGTAATAATGTGTTACATTAGAGGCCTAAAACATCTCCTTTACACCTCCCGATAAGCCATATCCATAGAAAACGGTTATCCTATAAGAAAATGGTGGGACGTATAAAGCGGGTTAATGTTGTATAACTATTTAGTTTCAGGGGTAGATTTGTAGGTTTCATGCGATTTTGAGAGTTCAGACAGCAAAATGATTGACCATTCCATCATTATACCATATCTAAAACTCTAAAAAGTGTTTAGATATAGCTACATCAGTCAGGTCAGAATTACCTTCTAGTTGCCTTTAAAATTTGTACTCCTTTAACTTTGACTAAGTATTTTCAATATGAGCTTCTCTTATGTTATGTTTTATGTTTTCTTGTGTCTCTTGTTGCCCACGGGATCACTTTAAATAAACATAAAAAAATAAGCAACGAAAAACTGCCAATGGTATTCATTTTACAAGTTTACAAATTGCAAACCTCACCTGCAATTGACACGCCCCCGCAGGTATGATGAATCTCGCACCTGGTTACACTCACAGATCTACAGTCACCGTGACAGTTGATCCCGAAAGCACCTGGAGAAATTAATCACTTCAATATGATATATCTGTTCTCGTCAGTGGTTAATCAAATTAGTTAATCGCGGTATCACACTGAGCGTCTAGCTAAATTTCCGAAAGAAAGCTAATTCCTTAAGAGGCACTTTTAAATAATATATTTTACGAACGCTTCATTCAGTCCTTGTGCCTGTTCCTTGTTTGCCAGTATCACACATTTTGAAATGAATTTTAGTATGGGTCATAATTTTTAAAGTTCATATACTGAAAAACTATCTATTTATCCATTGGATTGTAGGGAGGCAATGTTGAAAACACAGGAAACTGTCTATCACAATCGCATAAATCCAGTTCTCAAATGTTTGATTAAATTTGGAGGAGACATACCAGTGTTTCTTATTTCCAAATTCTTGAAGCTGAGGCCCCGTCCGCTGTTGATATCGAACCCTGAACGTCTGCACGCCTCTAAGATGAAGTCCTCGAAGTGGAGATTGTTCACGTATTTATCTATTCTGGTGGCAAATAGATGAGCATACACTCAGATCTAGAGCTGGGAAGAGTAGGAGAAAGTAAACCGAGTACTCGAATAAATCATCATCTGAATCGAATCGAGTACTCGGAAAAAAAGTATAATCGATTCATCAATACCCGAACAAAATCATTGCAGTCGAAATCAAGTATTTGGAAAGCGAAAGAAACAAGGCAAAAGTGAGCGCAGCTATAGTTTGATCGCCTTCATACAGTATAAATAAATTGGAAAATATAGTCTAGTCAATCATGTCAATGAATAACAATGATTTTTTTTAATGAAAATATTTTTAAAAATTATTTGAACCATGGATTTTAAACCAATGAAAGGCACAACAATATCATACAGGAAGGCAACATCCGTATTTAAGTTTTCAAGTTATATAGTTTTTTAGTTATGCTCAAGAAATTACACAAATGACAAAATTTCAAAAATTATTTGGACCTTGGAACCCCTAAATGACACAATTACGCCATAAAGGTTATTTCCAAACCAAATTTGAAGTTTCAAAGTCAAACAGTTTTTGAGATATACTCCGGAAACGAGACAAAATCCAAATATCGTACCGTTTTTGGTGAACATTTCAAACATTATTTGGACCTTGGAGTTGAGACCCCTAAAAGGCACAACAGCACCATATGGGTTACTTCCATATCAAATTCAAATAGTTTTTGAGATATGCTCCGGAAACGAGACAAAATAAAAAATATAGAGCCGTGGGCTCTGTAGCTCATCAGGATTTCATTGATTTATCATCTAAGGTTGAATATCCAAGTTATCTCAAGTAATACATTGTTAACAAGCAAAAAATAGGTTTTTTAGATCATGACCCCTGTGACCCAACTTTGGAGTCACAAGGTCGCCAATCCTACAATTACAATTTCACCTTTCTAGAGCTTTAAATACTTGAGATAAAGATGGCAATAGGTTTTTGGGTCATGACCCGTGATCTAGATTGGGGTCACAGGGTCACAACATCTACAATTTTGCATCCCCATTGGCCAAGGAGTCATTTTCAGCCCTCTAGACCTTTTGGAACTGGAGAAGAAGATGAAAATAGGTTTTCAAGGATGTGACCCCTGTGACCCCATTTGGGGTTATGGGGTCACGAAATCTACAATTTAGAATCCCCATTGGCCAAGGAGTCTGCACACAAGTTTTCAGCTCTCTTGACCTTTTGGAACTGGAGAAGATGATGGAAATAGCTTTTTAAGGATGTGACCCCTGTGACCCCATTTGGGGTTATGGGGTCACGAAATCTACAATTTAGAATCCCCATTGGCCAAGGAGTCTGCACATAAAATTTCAGCTCTGTGAAGTCATTGGTTCTGGAGAAGAAGTCGAAAAAGCGAAAGGTTTACGGACGGATGGACGGATGGACGGACGCCGGACACCATTCCATGCCATAAGCCCTTCGGGCCTTTCAGACCTGATGAGCTAAAAATCGGACAGTTTTTGGTGAAAATTTCAAAAATTATTTGGACTTGGAGTTGAGACCCCTAAAAGGCACAACAGCACCATATGGGTTACTTCCATACCACATTTGAAGTTTCAAAGTCAATTAGTTTTTGAGATATGCTCCGGAAACGATTTCGGACGGACGCACGCACGGACGCACGGACATACGTCGTAGCGGGGGTATTATAAAGAGATTCTTAATAATCAAACACAATTTGACAGTGAGTTTTACAGAAACATGAATAGAGCGAACGTGAAAATATATCCCATATGGGATTCGGTTAAAACATTCGAACATAACACTACTTGCAGATGTCAATTTTTGTTAAGTATTTTTGTATATGTATCTTATCATAAAGTTACTTGATGCAGTCTGGCAGCATAGAAGCGTAGATAACATCACTGTCTGTGAGAGATCCGTGAGCCGTGTTGGGCCACACATACAATATCCCGGTGGATCTGTCTATGTAGTACTCGCCCTTTAACACAAGAACGAACTATTTAAACTAATGTCAATATAATGTAATACACAGTGATTTGATTTGAGTTGCAATGCGGCTAATGCAACATCTCCTTAACTGTCGTTGCATCATGTAAATGAGTTGTCATACAGATATGTTTGGGAGAGCATGTTTTTGAGAAATAGCAGAATCTAGAAAATTCCCTGTCTGATTAAGATCGAAGGTTTTCCGTGGAATAAAAATTGCAAAATAGTGCAACTACAGGGATACGAACTCATATCGGTCGTAGGTTCCACGCCAAACCGTCTGATAACAGTCCGTAGACTCGCGTGTTCGAGCGCAATTCAAGTAGCCAATCAAAAGACGCCCAACAAATGCTTTCGGTGCGAGAAGCTAGGGGCAGATAACTCCAAACAGCTATCCTTTGGTCTGTTCCGAATGCTTTCAAAACAGTGACCGTTTAAATACTACGTTGTGATTGGTCAGCTATTTGACTGGGCTTTGGCTGTGCTTAACTGGTTCGGAACATGCGCCTATACGGGGTGTTTTCAGACCTTGTGGAGAGGAATCTACAGAACCTGTTCGTATGCCGGTAGATGCATAATTTTGTAAATTTAATTCCTCGGAACAAGGTCGATTTTAATCAGACTGGAAAATTCCTAGACTACTGGACATTTCTACTAACGTATTACCGTCAAATAAACGTTGTTTTTTCACGAATGTTGTATTTCAGAAATGCGAAATCATATTACAGAGCAACACTCCATAACATAAGAGCACCATGCATCAGGTGACAATATCTACTAAATTATACATAATCGTACATTAAGTATAGGATAAAACCCGCCTTCGAGGTGTTAGTAAAACTGTATGTCGTGAATAATGTGATGGTCATGTAAATAGCAAAGTCTCACCGGCTGATCTAGTTCAGACAGCATGTTGAACACTCGGAAGTAACCGCCCTGGTCTGGAAAACCCTTGAGGTTGTTGTCGTTGTAGTGACCTGTTTGTACATGTATACACGTAGGAGAGGGAGAAGTCAGTGACGGTACTCAGGAGCAGAACAAGGGTGTGAGTGTCTAGGGGCCTCGAACAGCCCCCACACCCTTTCTCAAAATATCAAATAGGCTTTACATAACCTAAATACAGACAAAAAGGGTGACAACAATTTAACAAAATAGGTGTGAACCAACCCTATCCCTAACACAACTGTCCAACTCTCTGGATCCTTCACTTCACACTTCAGTATGTAAGAAATGTTTTCTACAGCAAAACTGACATTTGCCATGTCTTGTCGACTACTATACTACCATAATCAATTTTGTGAATTGAATCACACAGAAGCAGACATATCTGATCTGTTAATTTCTAGGTTGAACATTATCTAGGATCAAGTCTGCCATGTAGTTTGCCAAAGCTTTTTTTCTTCTTCATATTCTGTTAGATCTTCCCACATCAATATAAGATATGTAAAATAATGCAATGATTACCTTTGCGAAGACCAAAGCGTGTTTTTGTAGCCAGTGTAATATTGTGGTTTTTAGAATCAATAGATTGTATTTTAACGGCATCGTCAGCCCAACTCCAGTACCTTGAAATAGAAAATGATCAGAAAATTAATCAAATGAACACCATGAATCTAAAAAATCTCAAGAATGAAAGTTAATGATAATGCCAGAATCGAAAACTAATTGGCTGGACTAGGCACTGAAACTGACACGGCCCTTGTTCTCGTTGGTTTTAATTTGCACAGGAAGATGCAAAGGTTATCACCTGGCAGTCTCATTGCATCCTCGGTTACCCAGGGTTTTATATATGCTCCGTTGCTTATAGTGGAGAGTAAAGGAGCATATATAAAACCCTGGGTAACCGAGGATGGTCTCATTGAGGCATTTTATGGTCCGATTCTGAATATTTTTTATCATCAGATCTGATTGTTTTCCGTTGTCTTAGAGATGTGCAGTATTCTATAAACTATGTGATAACTTCAATACTGCGTGTCTTTACAAAGAGCTAATATTGTAATTCTCTGCCTACCAGTATCCTAGAGCCCAGGGCTCCTTCTCATGTGTCCACCGTGAATCTTCGTGAGAGCCGTGAGTGAACACAGTACCTTGGGGGTCGCTTGTAGAGGTTATGTCTATGTAACCCTGTCACAATCAATTGTAATGGGCTTTTATGACTTTCTCCATACTTATGATAAATTTTCTTCAATCATTATCAAATTACTAAGTAACAAAAGTTTAATTAAAGATCCCGTGTAATGCATTTTTCTCAAGAATGACAGATTATTACCTCTGCGTAAAATATAAATCGGAATCAATTGAGCATAAAATCGAGACAATATACACTTGCAATTGATTATTAAGACGATTTTAATTTACCCATTTTAACAAAGTCGCAATCAGCGCCGGCGATCGGCTTTGAAGTGAATCCTTGAGGTGTGACTTTGGGTCGTCTGTGACCCGCTCAGTGGAGCCTCATTAATTAACTAATGATGATTATCACTGCCGCTAAATGAATTTATGATGTGTGTTAAATCGCCAAAAACACATGTTTATGCAATAAATATGTAAATGTCATCTGCGGAATTACCTAGTTGGATATCTAAACATTCGATATATGGAAAATTTAAGTTGTTTTATTGAAGATTTGCTAGTGAAATTAACAATCAAAATGTTGCGAAATTACGTTGAATTATGACTATCGCCGATAATGAGATACTCAAGTGACGTCACAGGAGTCATACATGTAGCTTCAGGGACCACACCCGCGCAGATTTTCATTCTGGTCGCCGGGGCTAAATTAGGCGGGTTTTTTTAATAAAAAAAAGCTGTATATAAGTAATTTATTGGCCGATTTCAGAAATGTAAAATCGAGCAATTGTCAAATTGAAATCCCATTTTAATGAATCCGAATGTGACCATATGTCATGACATCTAACATTTAAGGGTAATTTACATTTGAACTCTTAGTTCAGTGAAAGGACTTGGAACTAGCAATAGGGTACACAGAGGATTCGGAGTTACTTCCCTTCCCGTTGCTTGGTTCAGAATCATCACTCTCTTCCAGGAGGTTCAAGGTGTTGTTATAGATTGTTCACTAACAATCTTATGGAATGTGATGTAATATTATGGGAGCTTCTTGGACTTTCTAAAGACAGCTTGCGTATAAATAGGGTTGTTTATGGAAAGGACTGACATTCTAGACTTTTGGCACTATTTCCATTAGATTTTACCTTTGTGCCATATTAAGTGTCAGCATTGTCATCATCGGAATATACTCATTTCATCAACAACCTTCAATACTTCTGCTTCTGGTGACTACATAGACGAACAAGCATACCATAACTGATTCTCAGATGAACTAATGTGAAGTTACTAGGCCGGGACATACTTGTGATTACTGGTGAAATTATCAATGACGTTTACATATTAAACAGGTGGACGCCTGGATGTGTGCTTTCAGTTTGATATCAAAGGAGGAGAGGTTACCATATTTCTCCGTGTTTAATACATTACAATCTTTATTTTCAAACACCAACTATACCTCATTAGGGTATTGAGCGAGACGTGTCGGGTTGCCGTTTATGAAGAGTTCCAGCCAGGAGGTTTTTGATCTATAGAATCCAAACTGGGTTATCTGCCCATAGTCCGTGATACCTACATCGGGCAAGTGGACTTGAAGCACCTGCAGCATAAATAGATACAGGTGTGGACAATTTATTCTATCATTTTGCATTAACGGTAATAAAAGTCAATCACCAGTTCATGACTTCAAGTTCAAGAATAACGCTGGTGCCGGTCTTTAAGAACGCTTGAGACACTTCAGAAGAGAGTAAGCGCCTCACCAGTTCTATCAAATTAGTTATTCTAGAGTGGTCAGTGACACAAGAACTAACTCTGAGGATCTCGTTTTATCTTCCACCATTTCAAAAATGATACTCTAATGATTTTACAGACAGGCATATGTTTTCTTAGAGTGATCATTAGACCAAAAGTGCAATGACGATATTGTAAAAAATATTTAGCATAAAGTTCTATAGAGCGCTGTAGACGGGGAGTCATCGTGGGATTAAAAAAAACAAATCTGGAGGACTCGCATTGTTTTATGAAGAGTTTGATGTAACCAGCAATACCATATTTTTCTAAAACGGAATAGTACCTTATTACCTTTGAACGGGCCCTTTGTGGAAGAATCTGAAGAATGTTATGGTCGGTGACTTTGTGAAACTTGGAACCAGCAATCAGTTGTCCTCCTGTCTGCGTTAAAAAATCATACAAAATGCAAAGTTTGTATACATGTGACACATTTGTATTTTATGACAGCATAAATACTATCAGTAGTATCATCATCTGGTCTAAGAGAAAGTTTACCTTATGTCAGTACACGGATGAAGACGATTAATTCTGATAGTCTTGTCATCTTATTATCTCCTGGACTTTTTATTAATCTCTCGGATGTGAGTTACAATGTTTTGCTTTAAATAAAGCAAGAAATGATTACACCATAACAGTTAAAGAGACCGCCATGTATTACGTGAAATGAAAACACGCTGTATTGTACCTATTTCTACATCTTTATAATAATAAAACTTTAATGATAGAATATGCATATAGTAAAACATAACGTACCATAAAACTTATAAACAATGTGCTTTAATGTCGTAGGGGAAGTTTACTCCCCTCGCAGCTTTAAGTTTTCAACCGCTTGTCTTTATCAAGTTGTGAAATGGAAAGTCATCAACATATTACCTTCATTAATATATTAATTTTCTATTTGTTTCCTCACAACATACCCGAACAGAACCCTCTTTTTAAGAAATTGCAAAAAAAAGAGAATATAACATTTTGAAATTTTAAGTTTACTGTTATTTTTCGTTACCAAATGTTCCTTAAAAATAGTGCAAAGTGAACAAATAATATGGAAAATTGGAAATGGCGGCCACTGACCACGTGTACTTCCTGTCCGGGTTCAGAGGTGAAGGTCACGGGTTGGGAGTATCCGTGTGAGAAGTGTAATGTGGAGTTCAGGTTGTGGTAGCCTCGTCTCAGTTCCACTACCACAGCTGGGGAGGAGGACCGTGTTTGTTAGGCAATCATATACTCGTTTTATAAAATCTTTCTTTTTTAAAGAAACACATAACTGGTATGTTCAAATTTACTTAGTTTAAGTGGAAATTGTAATATTTTACCGATAATAATCTAAAGCTTTAGTGTCAAATTTCATGCAAAGAGAATCAAAGGTACATCTTCTTTTATGAAAATGTTTTTTTTTAACATAGTCAGGGTCTTCTCTGCCTTTTGGGAAACAGGATATATTTTACATGTGGGCATACATTTAGTATATATAATAATAATTTAATATATACAAACTGCATCGACGGACTATATAAAATAAACAAAATTGTATTCACCTGATCAGGCCTACATGGAACCGACTTTCATATATCCTCTGACATTCTGGCCAATTCTAATATTAATCGATATAACAACAAACATATGTATACGGTCTCGTAAGCATACCCCTTTCGAGTGATATATTGATAAGAAACGATGGAATATGTTACTGTGACTGATCACCCAATTCTACAGGGGAGGATTCGACTTTATTTTATTATTTACCGTTTCCTTTGATTCCCGGTTCGTCAAGTTTTTCTTTTGCTCTCTGTAACGTCTTTAGGGGGGAATTTGCATGAAGTCTGTAGGAATAGAAGAAAACTAACATGCTAAAAACTAACTAGCAAGTTACTGTTATCACGCGAATTGTTATTCCTTTTAAGATGGTTTTATGGTCAATATATCCATAGTTTAAATAATAAGTTTTACCATATGATTCCATGCAAAATCTTGTTACAAAATTATCTCATAAAAGTCATAAGTAAAATAATTTATTCTTGGCTGACCTTTTTCTCATATAAGAAGATTAGTTTTCACTGTATTACTTTAACTGTCAGTAAGACTAAGCATCATTGCATGCTTCGTAGTTAGGTGAGGTGAATGAATGTGGGTTTAACGCCTCTTTCAACAGTATATGACTGTATATCACTGTGACCATACATTGCGATGAAACCTGCAAACATCGGCATGTAAAATTTAACTGATGGATGTCATTGCATCATTCATTGCACCTAAACGTAACTTTATGTAGAACTACAAACTACTGTTACACATTTATATAGTATATATATTATATAATATATTTTTCATGTAGGTACGATGGGTCAACCCATCCCCTGTGTTCAATAAGTAACACACTCCCCCCCCCCCTCCTCAGATGTTGTTTATAATGACGTGAAATAGTGTAATGTGAACGACTAAATCGTCAGGGAATAACATGTTATGGGTATTCCTAATTGTTGATTAAATCAAATTCAAAAACATTTTTTTGCACACTTATCACCTGGAATGTGCTAGAATATGTGAAAAGCTTCACGAATTATTCCTTAGATGTTTATTAATTGTTTTATATTTTTATTTTACAAAGTGCAAGCCAACTTTTCCCGTCAGCTTGAAATATGAAATATGATTAAGCCCACGCAGAGTTTGGAAATTCCAAAGATACTGTTTTCCAATCAATCAGAATTAAAGGTACATCCATTGTGTTATTGGGGGTCAAATATTCCAAACGATATAAATGATATTACTTTATCGAGAAGTAACAACTGTTACCGAAAACTACCATTTTGATGATAGTTGACTCAGTATACTGACCATATGAAGGTAAAGGTACTGATTTCTGATCGAAAACCGGACAATGCACTGCGTGTGGCGCGTCAATTTGTCAAACGTAATTTTGGAAACTTATTTAGAACAGACTCAAAGAAAACTTTATGTTGATAATGTTTAAAAGGTCTTATTACTTCCTTGCATGCAAATGGAACGTGTAGTTTCGGATTCTACACATGTTACTCGGTTTTAATTGGAAACTAGTAATTATGATATATATATTTGGTGATTGGGGATGAATATGCAAGCTGAGTGAAATTATTTGAACTGATATCAGCACATATTGTATGTTAGCATGTATTAAAGGCAAATAAAATGTTATGAAACACAATGGATGCACATTTAAGGAAACAAGTATTGACTTTTTGTAAAATAAATAAGAGTGTAGGAACAAGTCTCCGAAAGTAGGTAGATACAACTAAGGTTTTAGTTATCTTAGACACTCCTTCCTCCTGATAAACTAAATCACGATAAACTAAATCACCTAGAAACAAATAAATTATGTCAGATGTTAATATTCCTGAATAAAGACTTGAATCAGCGCTAGAATGGTGACCTTTACAAATTATTACATAACCGTTTCATCAACTGAATGCAGTCAGAAGGGTTGAAATGGCCACTCATAGAGGTGCTACTAATCTGGCACAGATCCCACAATGGACTCCGAGTCCTGATAAGGTACGCGAATCAGCACTAGAATCAGACTGAACAGCGCAATATAACAAGGTTTATCATCTGACAGACAGGCAGGCATTGTATTCAGTATAAAGGCCATGCCCAAAATACAATTACATTACAAATTTGAAACAAAACTTAAAAGATATCAGGTTTATCAATTAAAAATTGCAGCTCTTGTTTTACATTCACATTTAAGAAAGTTAACACCATTCATGATAATATCTTTATCTTTACTACTAAGAATGTAGATTAAATTCTGTGTGTTTGGTGTAGTGTACAACAAAGGGGCAATACACTTATTCTAGCAAATTTCAATAAAAAAAGGAATGTGAATTTCATCTTCAATACAGTTAATATTGTCTTCTTTACAGTAAATACAGACTCTGTCAGCCATTGGTACTATAAGTTGTATCTTCCTGTTTCTATACCTAACCAAAATTTCTGCACTTGAATTTTGCTAAAAGAGATATCAAATAGGGAGATATAGATAAGGATAGATGTAATAATGATTTAAAATGCTTGTAGGCAAATGAATCTGAAAGATTATGAATATTTGCAGACCATGCTTGTTTTAGAATATCAGGAAGGCTAAGTTTAATGTTTGCATAAAAACTTTGCTATCATCAACATCTGGGGAAAGCCACACATATCCAAAGCAAATTCAAATATAATATTCTTAATAGATGTAGCCCAAGTAAGCCTACCCTAATCATAAAGAAATTTCAACATATCACAACCCTGAAATGGAAGTCTATGTAAATCTAGTTGAATTAACCTACACCAATACTTTACCGGTTTATCATCAGTGTAGTCCCAAAGTTTGCCGTATACAGTATTTCGCCATATAAGTTAAACCCATTTTTTTAAAAAGTTTATCATTATTTATTATTTTTTTGTGCTAAACTTAATTTGGTGATTCTCATGGGACAAGAGATATTACATGCGTGCAACATTTCTCGACGAATGCGGAACATACAAATAAATATTTCAAAGCTTGAATAAGTTTGGGAAATTTAAGTATGTAAAAGTCAATGCTAGTTAATACTAACTCCGAAAATGATTTTGAATTATTAAATAAATCTGGTATGTAGCAATTTTAATTCACTCACTGGTGTATTTACAACGAACTGCAAAGATAATAACGCTAGAATTATGTAAATTCTTTAAGAATTTTTTGAAAAAAGTTGAATCTTGAAATAAATTGGAATGTTAATATGTTCAACAGCAACAATCTTCAAATAATAAAACAGCTGGCGATTTTAAACATGTTCTGCCATTTAAACTTGGACACAACCTGTGTATGGTCATCCAAAGCTTAATATTCCATATAGTGTAGAACATATTAAACCCTGGGTGGCCCACATAGAGACACATATTTAAAACAATAAAATGTAAATATAGCAAAGTCCATTTCAGTTTTCAACAGCTTGGGTAGCCATTCTTGACTGATCAGTACATTTATAGAGTATGTCAACTTCTTACAAATCAATAAGCTCTTACCCGGAGTTTGTATCAACACCTCCCGGATCTACGTATAGACGAACTGTTTTACACGAGATGAGAGACATAGCCCCTAAGAGAAGCAAAACGTATATCCACGTCATAGTCATACACTTGTTGTCGGATTGCTGATCACTGCCGTTGTTCCTTTTAACCCGTTATAACCCAGCCTTATCTAGAATCACGATCTGTGGTTATCTATGTAGAAACTGGAAAGTACATGTGTACATATTTGGTGACATAAATCAAACATGCACTGAATGTTATATCATCCTACACCAAAACAACTTCACGAAAACCTGGCATTGTAATACATTTAAGCATGAGCGATACATGTTTAAGTATGGACGTAATGGAGTAATACCATAGTTACTAAATTGTTTTATCAATACTTTTCATTCTAAAGTTTAGGCTCAGAAGCCTTATTTGGAAAACATTACTCAATTGTATATATCTAATCAGCTATGTTATTAGATGTCGATAACTAGTGACATGTTTACATGTTATAATCGTTAGACAGTGAATTCTTAAGACAATAAAAGTACAACATCTTTCTATGATAACATCTTGGAGATAATGGAGAAATTAGCATTACGATAATCAGCGTGCAGACAAATAATTCAGTAACAACTGATAAATAACCAACAAAGGAAACATTTCACTTTGATTAAGAATATATCAACAATTTTGTCTCTCAACATTATCCATGACGCTTTTGCAATGCGGAGTTCGGCCATTATATTTTAACAATATGAGCTTAACTTTCAAAGTAATTTCAAAACTGCAGTTCACATGCAACTTTATAAACACCTCTTGTTAATAGTCTAATGAAAAATGTCTCTTATAGAAAATGTTCAACTATCACAAATATTCGTCCCAATATAGGTGGAATTGAATCGCTAACATCAGACAACTATAACCAAAACTTTATTGATTCAGGCAGAAGTATAGGGTACGTTTATCAATCTGTTGAATGGGATTCGGTCTTCATTCATTTATCACGCACCCTGCTTTTTTTTATAGTCATGACACTTATTAAAAAGAGTATTCATTATTGATATTTCAAGTGTAAAATTATTTCCCATGTGATAATTTTAATCGATTCTATATGATGCCAATTGACGTATAGAGTATTCATGTGTTGTCAGGATGTAATTTTGCAAATGCAGTGTCATATTAATTATAAAATAAATTTAATCAAATCATTCTATGTACGTGTATTTGTGTTTCTGTTACGGTACATTGAAGAGTTATCTGCCCCTTAGTTAATCATCAGATCATTTGTTTCCTGCCATCTTCTATAAGATTCGAGAAGAGCTTGTTAACAGCAAGACACTGCAGTTGTTGATGGTGATTTAGGTAAATGTGTGTTCTCCCTATGAGGTTAAACGTTACTTTCATACCAAGAAAAAGGTGAGCATGGCCCACATACGGTATGTTCCCGGTCTGCCTACATCCCATTCTGCCTACACTGCTAAAACAACATGTTACGGTCTGGTGACGGGCTTTTCATGGATGAATAGTCATCAGCATACCTCTGAATTAATAATGGAACCTTCCATTCCTAGTCCCAATCTGCCTACAGTCAACCATTTTAAATAAAACACCAATATTGCAAAGATACAGCACTAGTTATTTATTAGACTGTTTCACATTGAAACATTTGTAACATTTCAATACAACAATATTTCAGGTTTCACATTGAAACCATTTTAAATAAAACAACATAATTGCATAGATACAGCACTAGATACAGCACTAGTTATTATTGAAATATTTCAATACAACATTTAGTGGAGTTTGAAAAGTGTCCAGCGGCATCCAGGAACTGAAGCACTGTCCGTCTGCCGGTGTCAAGTTGCTGCTTCAGTCGTTGCAGACGCTGGTCTAGATTCCTGTACACTTGTGCTCGGGATCGGACTGTAGCTCCATTTTCTGTCTGGAGTCTGGTCCTTCTGTAGGTGGTTTCTTGTTTCTTGATGGCCGTCACAAACTCGTACAGGTTGGGGTGATGTTTCCTGATTGCCTTCTTCAGTCCATTGTGGAAACCCTCAAGATGGTTGTTGGTACGGGGGCCTGTGTTGTGGTACTGGTTCCACAATCGGAGGTGGAACCTGGCATCATCGTCGACCCAGGTGGCTGTTACGTAGTCATTGATGGCAGTGATTCGGTCACCGTCTGGGCCATCTTCCATCACCTCCATCCAGGCATCTTGGACTTGGTCAGGTGGCAGTAGAGGGAGGGCTGCAGCACGACGGATGTGGTTCTGGACTGCTGGGTCATTCTGGTAGTCAACTGCTAGGCCTTTCTCACCACTTGACGCCACAGGGCTTGCGTGTAGTGGAAAAAACAGCCCCTGACTTCAGCATCTGGAAATACTGTCTGGACAGCACCAATAGCTGCAGCTTCGTAGTCTGTCTGCACAAACTCTGGTGAGAGGTCCACGCCTGTTGTTGCTGCAACTGCTTCCTTGATGTGAGTGAAGAGTCTTGTGTAGGTGTCTCGAGTCTTGTTGGGGAGCAGGGAAATGGCTACTGGAAACATCTTGCCAGACACCAGACAGTGAACAGCATACACCTGGTGCCACAGACTGGGGCACATACCCCCGCCATCCGCTATCCGTCCATTGATCATCATAGATGTCAAGGGTACAATGTTAAAAAAAACAGATTCAAGCATCATAATATTGTCTAAAATAAGGTTTTGATATCCATGACACTTTCTATGTATTTGTGTTTCTGTTATGGTACATTGATGGGTTACCTGCCCCTAAGGTAATCGTATATCATTTGTTTTCTGCCATCTTCTATCCGAGATCCGAGAAGGGCATGTTAACAGTAAGACACTGCAGTTGTTGATGGTGATTTAGGTAAACGTGTGTTCTCCCTATAAGGTTAATCGTTACTATCATAATTATTTGATGACTTACATAACAGTTATCTCGTCTTTAAGAGGGGCAGTAGCACGTTTTCTCGCTCAAATAAGTTGATGAAATGTATTCAAAAAGTCATGTCACCTACAGTATACCACCCTCCTCTTTTCGGGAAACCAAGTTAAAAATGAGTGTACATTGTTCGGTAAAGTCACGGGAATCGTTTTTGTAATTCGAAATAATAAAATGTGTTCACAATAGAATGGCCGTCATGCTTTTTTTGCTTTACACTCAACATCGGTGTTAACACTACGGATAATTGGTTTGTGTAATAAGATGTTTTACCCTCTAAACTAAATTTAAATGACATAAACTATTATAATAAATGAGAAAATTTAAAAAATAAATTTTGCAAAAAACGTGCTACTGCCCCTTTAAAAAATTCAAGCTATTATCAGACTACAATGAATATCAAGAATAACCAAGCTTTCAAATTGAGGTTGATAAACTATTTCACCGTATCTGAAATAAATATTCATAGTAAAATCGTGCTGGTTTCGAGAGGGACTTTACACGACATTCATTACAGTGATTTCTAATTCGTAAAAATCACTAATGCTGAAGCGGACGTACAATCTAGATCATGTGTGAGGTTCGTTGACATTTTGCATTTGTTTTTAAATCTAATTTTTCACAAATATTTTAAAACCAGATATAGAGAGAGTATATCGACACATACGTTGTTTGTTTGAAATTATATGTATACGATCCCGAGGGTAATCACACTGAATAAATTTGAATAATTAACAATAAATTTGAATGGTTAACACTTTGATTTCCTCTTACTTACTCTGATTGCACAGAACCGCTATCAAGGTGTACTGTGGTTCAGCATCCCACTATATACTTCGAAATAGATCCAAATAGTATGATAAACTAAAACAAACAAACATGACAACCTTGATGCATATCAAATATTCTTCTTTATTGGACGGACAATGTAGACAGAGACTGGAATCATTAAAAAATACTGGTAATATATGTTGCTACTGAGATATAAGCTTGATGATGCATGACACTGGAAATCTTTGACTTGGTCTGGAGAGCTTAATGTTAACCAGGAATGATCATACCTCACTATCGAACTAAATGTGTCATTATATTTATAAGCAATTTACACAGAGTATGTACGCCCAAATACTTCAGATCTACGCTCTTGTTGAAAATATATTGAAATTATTTAAATCCATTTGTGAACATAAACAAAATCATAAAATATTCTTTAAATGAATAAAATTCTCCAATAACTAATTTACATGAATACCGATTCTATAAAATGAATTCTTTCATATGAAAAATACATGTCTGTATAATATATAATATATGTGATTCGATGCGTAATGAATTTGAATTCATCAGAACAGTTAATACACGGCTACTTTTCTGCAATTAAGTGATGTTTCCACAGTGTTCCCAGAGTTATGTATTTAACAGTTATCCTCTTATCAGATTAGTTCCCTCTAGCGTCCGACCAGGCGTTTGAATTCTGTGTAAAGTACTGAAGTAAAGGGAGTCTTTCTTCAGTGTCACGTTTGAAGGATCCGGAATACGTGTTGGACAATCACATTCACACCGGAGTGATGTACTTCAGTGTTTTCATGCCAACAACCTGCAGCTGGGAATCTTTAGCCTGTGAGATGTACAGTCGTCCTTCTGACGTCATCCTGGCGTGGGAGACGATGAGTTTGTTCAGAGTCCTCGACTCTGCAATGGCGTCTGAGAGAATTTTGCAAAGCTCTGTGGTGAGCTCCGAGTTGCTGAGGTCAAGACACTTGAGAGAGTTGGAGAGCCTGATAGACTCGGCCAGAGCCACCACGCCTGATCTGTCCAGGTGAGTGCCACCAAGGTTGAGCTCCTCCAGCGACTCACCCAGTTTAACTCCTTGGGTGAGCGCCTTCAGATCTGAACTCTCCAGTCGTGTGCTGCTTAGGTTCAGACGTTTCAGATTCTTGGAGTGTTCAATCTTTGTGGCAACCTCCCCTGCACAGATTGGGTTCATGGCGCATCCGGCGAAGTCGATCTCCTCAAGAGAGGCAGGTAGGTGGTGGAGGATGTGACCCACCACAGACGCCATCTTGCAATTCAGAAAAATGAATTTCTTAACAGAGCCTATGTTGTTGCAGAATTCTTGCAGATGTGACCATGTGACCGCTGAAACATGATTCGAGACTTTCTTTGAGCAGTCCTCGAGCTGAATTGACCGCAACGTCTTGTTGTTTTCTGTTGCAATGGCCAGGAATTTGGACATCAGTTCCAGGCTGCTCCACAAAATCCTCAAACGTCTGAGTTTGGGACTCTTAGCCATTGATTCAGCTAGATTGAAGTATGAGTCGGGTTGGTTGATGTAGACAGGGAGAAGGTTGATCTCCACGTGTGTGATATTGACGGAAGGATGGACAAGCACAGTACTGACACCCCTAATGCAGGTATAAGGGATCATCCCATCTCGGCGTATAATGAGATGATTGGGTAAAGAGTCCACAACAGTTTCTATAACATCTTCTCTATACCCGCTCTCAGACAGGCCTTGCAGACTGTGACAGTACACGACAAGATGCCCGGACGTGAGTGTTTCAGTGTTCTGGTCTGTTTTCCCGATGGAAGGATTCAAGGCTCTTGTAAGTTGATAGTTGTTGGTTTTCATTTCTACGAAAATACTTTCCAATGTTGTTGTATCGTGATCATTTCTGAACAGACCACACAAATAAGAAATCATATTTGCAAATCGTGGGCGGGAAAGCAATTTGCGTTCAAAGATAGTCTCACTGATATCCTCCAAGGTCATGTTCCCAATATACCTTGCCGTTAAATAGTCTGTAAGAAGAGAACATGTCATTTTCCAGCGCCCACATAGGTTGGACCTCAAGAGAGCTCCAAACTTTGTGATAAGAATATTTTGAGTTGTGCCGATAAGCTGTTCATCCGTAAAACATTTCAGTTTGGAACAAGTAGCATCAAAAGCAAAATTCTCCAATTGATCAACGCTTTTGAGGACTTCCTCCGGAAATTCGTTTCCAGCTACATCGATGTTCTGACGTGCACAGAAACTTCTTGCCATTGCCTCCCCAAACAACTCCAATAATCCTGTCACAGTTGTCACATCAAGAAGAGGTTTATCCTGACACACTTTATGCACCATCAAAGATGCAAGACAGAGGAAGGGCGAGGATAGGTGAACCAAAAGAGTCCAATCGTTCTCCGTTATCAATTCAATCAACTCATCGACTTCCTCCTGAGACATCTCCACTAGCTGACTGTAAGTCCTGAAGCATCTGGCAATATTTGTAAGATCAAGACCAAGATTGAACAAACGTGCATCAGCCGAGAGGTACTTATTGGTCTTCAGATCAGAGTTCACCAACAGTAGCACAGCAGCGTGCTTGAACCTGGATCCTTGGATGATCTGCAACAGATCTGGATTCGTCGTTGTCTCATCAAATCCATCTATGAGGAACAGCACATTTTTGGCATTTGCTTCCAGGAGAGACCAGAAATCCTGGACTCCTAGCTTTGAGCTCTCAGGCAGGACCTGGTTGTGGACAGTCTGTAGCAGGTCCTCGCCCACAGTCTGTGCGTCAATATAGACGAGAAACTCGTACTTCTCCGTGAAGTAGTTTTTCTGACTGGCCCACATGAAGGCAAGCATTTTGGCAAGAGTTGTCTGCCCACATCCCTGGAAGCCCTCCAACACCACTCGTCTCCCTTTTCCTGAAGTATGTTGGGTTGGCAGTAGGTCGCTCAGGTGCTGGCGTTTGCTGTAACAGGTGGAAAGATGATTTGAAACGTGATACATAAATATGAAGTTCACTTTGATTTTCAATATAGGTCTTTATCTCTCCAAAATCAGTTAACATATAAAGTATGATACAAACGATAGGAAAATTATTATTCCATTGTTGACATATTTGATAAATGAGACTTTAGTATTGTTACGAATGTTGCATGAATGTACATTAATTACAAGTTGTGAAAATTACACAAATTCAGCAACAGCATCTCAGCATTAGGATATCATTTCTTCTCTCTCAACACCTGAACGAGAGATGCATATACGTAATTAAGACCTACAGGGGCAGAGCATGGTATGTTAGAATAAAGAAAAACACGATGGATACTAATAAAGAAAACACGATGAAAAGAAATAAAGGAACTCCTCCTCAATGAATGAAAATACATGTAATTGAATTAATGAAACGAAAGAATAACGGAAGGCGTTTGACACAAAGACATGAGAATTAAGGTTTAAACATGAAGAAGGCGTAGCAAATGACAGAGAAGAAAGACAAACACAAAGGTAAAAGCACTCACCCCTCACTGTCCATAACATCGACGTGAATGAAGAAGTCTCTGACACTGAGATGGAGTGACTCGAGCCAGGGTAGTGGGGTACAACGAGAGAGGGACTGTTTGTAGTGGGAACTCATCTCGTCCATACACACGCTCACCAGGTCTATACGTGCATCGTCACGGGGAGAGATCAGAGAATTAGAATAATATAACATAACACAACATAACATAAACATAACCATAAATAAATCTCACATATGAATATCTTAAACATCATTGGAACAGGAAGATAGCATTTATACAGAAATCTTCTTGTTATTCAGAAAATATTTCTGTTCCTTGTGTATGTCACATCTAAATGCCCTTCAAAGACTTAAATATCATTATCATTATCATTAAAGTCTCCGTGACGTCAATTACGTTGTTGCCCCGATGAATATGTAGATACAGGTGGCATTTTCATCAGTCGGTTTTATTTGGTCGGTAGGGCAAATTAATGAGTATTCTAAAAAGCAATTCAAATCAGGATTTTACACGAAATCTTCCGCACTAAACTGAGGCGTATGGATGGGATTGGGTCAAACAAACTTTCATAACTAGGTTAAAGTAGTCCTAAATTGAAATTTCACATCTATATAAAAGATACCCTATTACTAAAATACTTTTTCCCTGTGTCCTAAACTATTGAATCCTTATATTTCCAATACGAATCAGCACCCACCCACTGTCTCCACAATGCCTTGCTTGTAGGTCGCCTTCCTCGTCTTCATAACCACCTCGTACTCTTTAGGATACTTAAACTTGAGGGCATCACAGAGCAGCTTGAAGGCGTAGGGTATCCTGGAGTTGAGGACCTTGTCCAGGATCATCTGCATCCTGTCCTGGTTCCTGCCCAGACCCATGATCTCCTGCCTGTCGCTGATCTTGATTATCTGCCCTTGTTGCAGTCGGTCCATGATGTCCTCGGCTATCACCGTGTCAGTCAGCATCTTGTATACCTTCATAATGACGTGCTTGTCCTCTGGGGGTAGACCTGGCAACAGGGTAGTGTAAGTAGTGGTAAATCTCCATCTAATATTATTTTAAAAGAATTAAGGCAATTAAGAAATAAAGTGTGGGTTTGTAATTACGGGGTGAAATGTCAAGGAATATCTGCAACACATGTACACTGATGATAGGGATAATGGTTAGAGGAAAGTGCTTTACCCAGTTTTGTAGAGTTTTGTAACGTTTACTGACGTTCTCTTCATTTCAATAATGCTGAAAATACCATAGTGACTTACGATTAACATAGTGATTTGTTAAAAGATGATATTATATATACGATATTGACCCCTTCATCTCTGATCATCTCTGTTATTCATAAAGCGTTGCTGTTGATGATGGCCTATTTTGAACACCTATTTTGCAAATGCTTGTGAAAGTATAACCATTTATGCAATATTCTTGTTGATGAGAAATGAGCAAAGTGTAAATCAAAAGTACTAAATACCTTCATCGTCTTTCTTCTTCTTCGGTCCTCTCTTCGGTACAGGTTTGGTTGATGAGGAGGACTTGGCCCGTCTGTGGAGGGTCTGGAGGTCCACATTGACCACCCCTTTCTCATCAGGGGCCCAGATGTCCTTCACCTTCTGTATGTAGTGACCCTGCAGGTCAGGAGGAACACTCTCGTTGTCTATTCTCTGTATCTTAATCCGAGCCGGAGGGCCACCTAACCTGAGCAGGACCTCGCCAATCTGCTTCCACAGGACCGGGTACTCCTCATCCCTCACCCCTCCGAGACTCCCGATCTGCTGGAACAGGATGGACAGACGGACCACATCTGCACTCAGGCTGTTGTCTGTCCCGAGGGGAAGGGCGTTCCACCCGTGGGGGTAGGGAGGACAGAGGTGACATATGGTCTGGAGGAGGATTGCCAGAAGCTTGCTGTCGTACTTCTGAGACGAGACTCCTCGCTTCTTCACAGGGTACAGGATCTTCCATTGCTTCTCTGTCAGGGACTTCTGCTGGAAGAGCTTGTTCAGGACTATCTTGACATGTGCCTGGGCCAGGTGTTCCTTCAGAACAAGCGGTGGGTGGATGTTGTCGAACGTGACCCGAAGCGCATGGGTACCTGCGTCGTTGAGGAGCCAACATAGTTTAGCAAGGTACTCCCTCTCATTGGCTGTCAGCAGGTAGTGAGCGCTCTTGCTGCCATCCATACTGGCGTCTTCCTCTTCTGAAATCATACAATATTCAATAGATCGTGTAATCAAGTTCGATTTTGAAGAATGAGTTTGAGGTTCACATGTTGAAGAAACACGACCACCTACGAATTAAGAACTTTTGTTTAACCAGATAACCATATGGTGCTCCCTTTGTTTTACAAACTGTGATCTAAAGTCAAACTACCATTTCATGTAAAGGGAAAGTTCTATCACCGATCTATCAGCAGCATCCGCCATCTTGGATTTTTTACATTTCTTGAAATGAAAACAAGCTTTATTTAACCCAATTTTAAGATTTTGTAATAATAAAACATATACACTGATGGAACATTCACATAGTTACAAATGATGTATCATAAAACTAATAAACACTATGCTGTTAGTATAGGCCGTAGCGAAGTTGTCCCCACTCGCAGCGCCGATGAATGGCTTCACTTCTCATTGTTTTTATTTTCAACAAATGTGCGCTTGTCTTTATCAAGTTGTGAAATGTAAAGTCATCAAAGTATTAACTTCATTAATATATTTCAGTTTGACGATGTTTTAATCATGTATTAATAGCATATATGTGTGAACAGGAATATCCTCTGGAATTTCGTTTCCACAAAAAATACCCCGATGGAACCCTCCTTTTAATGGTTTTAGGAAAATTTATTCAATTCTAGGCAAAATATCCCTATGTTAAAATGAAATACCGAGCACAGACCGTATACACTGTACACATTCAAGGGAAAATTAATAGCCTTTAAAAACAATTGATGCAAACATATGATTAATTTTTTTTATATTAGAGAATATATTCATGAATGTTTAACTAGATTGGAGGTATCACGTCCCTTCTGACATTAGATTCATAAACATTACATCTCAAGTCAGGAAAATATCTTTTATGTCCAGTAAGCTTTTTAAATGACAGTTCCTGCGTAATCGCAAATGTTCTTTTCAGAAAGTTTATGTCGTGTTCCCACAATTAATATTCACGCTCGTTCCCTCATGTGAGTTCGTGTGAGGCATTAATTAGTTCTACTCACGGTGTGTTTCGTCTAGCGTCTAAATATGCAGCTGAGGGTTTTATTTGAACTGAAGTACATTTTATCACGTCAGGTAAATAACAGACAACTCCGTGTCTTGTACAACGTCCTCAAATTTGGTAGGGGAACTTAAATAACAAATACATTTAAGTTTAGTTCTTTGAATGACATCCAATGGATATAACAATGTTTGTAAGAATGTATTCAATTGATGTTCATTGATTCATTGAATGGTTCTTGATATTATTTTAATATGAAAAAAAACCCAATTAAGATCAATTTAGACGGCAAATATGCATACACGTCCATGTCATATATATTTCCTGTGTCTCGACACTCTACTTCAGAAAGTATTAGTAGCAAATGTTTTCCCCAAACCAAAGGCTGGCAGGCATATATTCAAGTCTGACCAATCACTCTCTTCGGTTGTAGATGCGTTTCTTATCTTTGGACAAATACAGGTTTATTAAGAGAGTTGTTGAGTGTTTATCCAATATAAATTTGTCAAACACCCAATTATCATATAATGACTTATAGCCACAGTCATTGTGTTTGCGTGGATAAAGTATAACTATTTTTTTTACGATAGCGCAATGTCTGCTAGAGCCAAGACTTTGTGTATAAAGACGATAAAGTCTACTCTGATCGTTCTATTTGTATAGACTTACTCATAGTCGCCTGTTAAGATAAAACTTGCATTCCAATATGTCCCATGACTAATATATCAGAATGTCCAGGCACTTTCTGCAACGTCAGCTTTCTACTCGCTACTTCACAGCCGGGTATAATCCACCCGGATACAAAGTAGACAGGGTAAATCTGCACAGAACCCATTTAGTGCTGTTACCCAAGAAGGGGTTTAAAACATGAAAAACATAGCAGCAATGAATCATACCATTGTCGATTAATGGATTTTAGACATATTTACGTATTAGACGTATATGACATATCAATGATCTAGGTCATGTAGTATTGTACGTATACATGTAAACTCACGGGCAAAAGAAAGTACATTGTGTATAGGTACAACAACGAGAAGACAAGAAATTTTAATCAACGAGTTATGAACAAGATTGAAACATAGTTACACCATGTCTCTAAAAGCAAACAAAGTTTGTCTGTAAATTTTGAAACATTATCTGTTCATAATTCTGAAAAACACGGCTTTTAAAAAATCGTCGTTATAGAATCTTCTTAACCAGGCGAGATAGGGGAGTGAAATAGGGCTTTCAGGCTTGTTTTTTGACGTCCTACAGCAACGATGCGTCATTGATTTAAAGTCAAAGGAAGTACATTATGTCGATACCATCTTGTACTAACATAATTTCCATATTTCATAAAACTTTACCTTAAATACCCAGAATAATTTCCCAAAATACCTTTTGAAATAGCTATTTCAGCACCAAATGTGTGTTTGAACAGATATAAAATATTAAGTATCATACTCTCATGAATGCAATTGTGTACATCTCTTAACACGATATATCCTCATCACAAACATTCAAAACCGAGTTTATCCGGCAGAAATATTTTGCGTTTTACTCTGTTGAAAAGAAGATATACTTTATTTTGCCCGTGAGTTTATATCCCTTATACTATAGCCATAATTTAATGATACTTGCCTTACAATTCTGAGTAAGATATATGATATTTGTTTAACGTATAGTGACATAATAAAAAAAAAAAATATCGCTGGAAATATTTAGTACGTAATAGAATGTTCAAAATACTCGGCTTGTATGCAAATCAAATACATGTAAATACACTCAACGTCATAACATTTTCAACAGTCGTAAAAATCAAAATATATTCCTACCGAAAAAAGAAGATTGTTTTAATGTATTCGATATACATGTACACGTGTTTAATACAGAAGAACTCACAATGTCATGCATCAGATTATATTAGTTTTATGCAAAGTTGGAACCATGTCATCCAATGTATTTTTAAAGATATTTAATCCTCAGATTCAGCCCATTTTATTATATGGATCTTAAATTTGGGGTTTTCAGCGATTCGATTGTATAGAGAGAATTCATCTTTTAGCCTGTAAAAAGTACCTTAATGTACGTCCAATGACACCTAATTGTATGGTATATGGTGAATGTGGAAGATTTCCTTTGTACATTAATTCCCAATTCAGATTAAGATTTTGGTTTAAGAATCTAAATATACATGAACAACGTCCCCCGAAATTAGCCTACAATATGCTTTTAAATCTAGATAATTTAGGAAAACATACTTAGACAACTGATATCAGGAATTTATTGTTTTTTCATGGTTTTGGTTTTATATGGATGTCTCAGATAATTGGTAACATGAACCTATTTGTCAGTGAGTTTCGTCGTAGATCAATAGATATGTTTAGTCAAGAATGGTCATCGACCCATGATTCAAGCTCTCGATATGAATAGTACAGGACCTTTAAAACGCTACTTCAGCCAGAAAAAATATTTATCAATTATTACAACATACAGTTTAAGAATAATGTTCGTAAGGTTTCGTTTAGGTTTGCTAAATTTAATGACTAATGAGAGAAGAAAATCGGCTATAGAGAAAGAAAGAAGCATTTGTCTTTTATATAATCTCGGTATAGAGAATAAAATGCATTTCACTTTAGTATGTCCTTGTTATGTCGAATTACGACAAAAATATATACCACCACATTTTCGTGAAAAACAACCAAGGGATTCTTATATATCCATAATGCAAACTAATAATGAAAATGTTATTGTCCAGTTGTCTTTATATGTGAAGCATGCTTTAGACAAAAGAGGCATTCTTATCAAACAAACTGTATACCCTTGAATACTTATGTAAATATATAAAATGTTAATATACCACTGTAACTCTTATGTATATGGGCCCAAGGCCTTTCATGCAATAAACATCTTTTGACTTTGACTTTGAGTATATTTTTAATTTTATGTCAGTTCAAGTACACTTGGGAGCTGAAATAGTTTTTTTTTCAAAATGATTCTTGGAGAGAGTGTTTAGCATTTAAGTAAATATGTGTAAAATGTAAAAATTTGATTACTTATATTATGGTGTCGACAAAAATATCCTTATTGAACTTAAATCTGTTGACGCGTCTTTGGACATCATACACCAAGCCAAAACTACCCTTTTTAACTCTCCTATTCTGTCTAGGAGATTCCAAAACGAGGATTTTGAGAATTCTTAAAATGCGTGTTTTTCAGAAATATGAATAGATAATGTTTTGAAATTTCAAGTTTAGTTAAGTTGGCTTCTCTGTTTCAGTGTGTTTTCGTATTTGTCGCTCGCGGATTGACTTATCTTGCATTTTGTAAGGTGACGTTTCTTTTGAGGTTGAGTGTACACTACGGCGCATGCGTTTCTTCGTGAATGCATGTAATACATGTTATTGACAAGTTGTTATTAGTAACCATGCTTGATCGAACTTTTGTTAAATTAAGTTTCTTATATTTGACATAGAGATGCCAGGCTGCAAACAGACATAACTGTCCGATGATTTACCCAACATGCGGTACAACAAAGCACGTTTGTATTCCATAATACGTTTTATATGGTAATTTCATCATGGCACCCGTGCTCAAACAAACGGGAACCGATGAAAGAAATATGTTTCTATATGTCGGCAATGGATTTCATGGATGATTATTGTAATCACCAACAAACCTAATCAATACAAATTCTTGCACTGTACTTCTAACTGCGAGTATATCTAGGGAGGTGTGGCTTTCTCTAAGCTTATTGCTTTCAAGGTTCTGTCTGTTTATCAGGGGACACTTGAAAGAAACAACGCCACCCTCGTTTGTTGCGGTTACCCCCAGCAACCAAACAACACGGATCGAGGGGGTCAAGTGAGTAGCAAGTACGCGTGACCTTCAATGTCTTCCGGACTTTTGTAAAGCCCAAGTCTTTATAACTTTATGAAACGTTTTAAATTTCTTTGTAAGTAGATCTTGAATATGACAAGTCACTGTTGAATTCGGCTACAAATACAGCACGCACAAGTGCTGCATTTTAATAACAAATGTTCAATACCGTTCTGTGACGCCTATCATTTGTCAGTTGATTGTGGACTTTTGAGTGGTTAGAAGTGTAATACATAATGAATAAACGTATTTAATTGGTTCAACATTTGTATGACTTTGTAATACATTGAGTTAAAATCCTATTGCGTATGAACGTCTAATCTTTGTATCCATACAACTTGTATAGTGTACAAGGTGGAATGCCTTCTGGAATACGAATACACATGAGTTTAAAGTAATTTTCGAAAAAGTAAATAAAATGTAACTGTATCCACAAACATAATCCTAAATCAGAAAAAACTCCATAAAGATCAGAATAAAACATGTCGTTCAAGTACAAACCTGTCATCATATGACATAAAACATTATAGCTTGTATGTAATGTTGTGAGTAATGTCCTATACAACGACTCGTGATACAGGCTTATATATGAGCTATTTATACTCAACAGAAAAAGTGCAAGGACCACCCCAATCCCATACTGAGGAATTTAATAGTCAAAATAATGATTTCTATTTTGGCTATCGAGTATTTTGGATCCACAATTACTAATTAGAGTATATGTATTATTACAAAGCGTGTTATATGACTTTTACGAAATGAGTGTTTTGTTGTTGTAAAAACGAGTTTCGAAACAATCATAGGAAACATTTTGGAATGTAATAGTATCCTTTTACCCATTGTATTCCATTTGAATGGCGTAGAAAGAGCCAGAAACAGTTGACGTCTCCTTCGAAATTACTACCGCGAACTTGCTATTTTGACGTCACGAATAAATTCCTAATGACGTCACAGAAACAGTAGTTGCTGTAGCCAAGTGATTAGTGTAGATGTGTCCATAAGGAAAACATCCCACTGGTCACGATGTTTAACCAAATTGGTGATAAATAAGATAGGATGTTTCTTCATTATCCACAGGGGAATTTGCATTACATCTGACACTGTTCACCAATAAAAGCATAAACCAGCCAAAAAAGTATATACATTACTTAAGAAATAGATTTCATAATGTGTTTGTTCACTGGCTTATAAACGGTTTGAAAGGTGTAAGTTAAACTGGTATAAATGCCGGAGCTTGTCGACGGCATTTATACTACAGTTTAACTTGAACTTTCAAACCGTATATAAGCTAGTGAACAAACACATTATTAAATCTATTTCTTATAAATTCAAACTTCACATGACCTTGTTTAATCCAATCAGCTGAGAGTATATCGCTTAAATTTCAAAGTCTGAATTTATATGTATTTAACTTGCGGTTATAAAAATTATACTCAACATTTTCCATTAAAGGTACTGATGCTATTTAGAGCAAGTGATTGGCGAAACCTATTTGATCTGCTAGCAGACACGCACAGTCTGCGCCAAGACAATAATGAAGAATATTCCGAAACAAAAGTACAAGTCATGTATGCGACTTGAGTGAATTATAATTTTTATTTTAAAGTTGCTGCCCAATAACTGCCGATACTTTCAAAGTTGAAGTCAATTTTAGAGAGGGAGAGTGGATGCATCCGGTGAATGGTACTATACATGTTTTAGCAATTATTTATGAATTGCTGTATAGGGTATCACTTTTTACCAGTGAAATGTCCATAAATGTCCATAATGATCGAATTATCATTTTAACTAATAATAAAGGAATTGTTCACACATGTCACATGTGAATAGATCCCAAAATTTTAACAAAGCGAAAAGTGATAGTTTAACTATTCGTTTTAATTTGAAAGATATATTGACGTGAGCACGACAGGGTCACTAATTAGTCAATGAAACTCAATCTAGCTTTCCATGATAGAGTTCAGCTTTATCAGCATGTAAACACTATAGTGTGGTCCCATATCAGTATGGCTGTAATGAATTCCTTACCTACATGACATACTTACCATATTAATTACTTACAGGGCCTACATGTACGTTAACTGCGTGACTGGACATACCACAGGTGTAACGCCAGTGACCAGATTTGTATTTACATCCATTCATTATCAATAACTATACTTTGTGGTAAGAATAACAAGTTTTATCATAAAACAATTGAAATATATGAGATTTCCTTTGAAAATCTATTTTACATAAACATAACAGTATGTTCTCTTTGCAGTTGAGTTTAACCACCAATATACATGTAGTTGTCGAACCTAAACGTCAAAGGCAATAAAGATAATACGCGAATGAGTTGGGGATTTGTCTATTGTAAATCTAGTCAATATCATTATCGTGATGTATACGTTATCACAGGTATAATTGTATCCAGCGGTAGTAAAGCATTATTTTAATTCAGAACTTATTCAGTACAAAATTCCATGTAAAAACTAATCTTCATACAGCCCTATCATCACAGCGAATTGAATCCAATCAATACTACAGCAGTCACGATCGATACGCCCCTAAATAACGTTGTACCGATCTCAACTTGGAAATGGATGGCACCATCTTACAACACTCAACACAGTTTAGTTCCATTAGGTGAAAATAAATAGGAATGGTTGGCTACCCTGACAGAGGATTAGTAAACTGATCGGAATGTTAAATATATCACACTTTGCAATGTAAAGCAATAATTAACTAAAGCAATTATGTACCTTTATCCGACCGTGTCTGGTAACATTCCGTGGCAAAAGTATTCAATAACAAGCTTGAAGTACGGTATGAGACAGGAGGTGAATTGAAGTTGTCAATATCGTTATAAAAGGTACAACATCAAAGTCTTAATGAAATAACGTAATGTTAGAACAGCTCCTAAGCCTGTCTTCAGTAAAATAATATTAATCACTTATCGAATATCAAATATCATATCAAGCGAGAAGTCATTAAGCAGTATGCCAGTTAGCTGCCTATTTGTATAGAAATAACAACATTAAATGAACTAACGTGATAACGCATTTCTAACAAAAGACGTCAGGAGGTGTCACACTATATATCACTTGAAGTACCAATTGCGCTCAAAAATGTTTTTACTACCCTTCCAACCATAAGGTAAACATACCTGTATAATGGAGGACACTGACAGCTATCAGAAACAGCAATCAATGTAATTCATACCAATAACAACATTATATACCTTGAAATGTTGAGAGATCACATCATATAAGATTCCATTCAAGTATACCTTACCATAACTTACCATTGTCACAGATATAGGTAGGATTTCATTAATTCCAGTAGAACGAACACAACAATTAGCTTGAGAGATCATATCATATAAGATTCCATTCTAGTATCTCAATAACTTACCCATTGTCACAGATATAGGTAGGGAACCATTAACTCCAGTTGGAACTCCCTCTAAACGCGCACCTGTTCTGTGTGTAGACCAGCAGAGTAACGGTATTTATAGCTTCCCCCGTCCACCTACCTACTTCTCTGATAAGAAAAGGTAACACCGCCGTCTAACAAACACTGTTTGAAGTTATGCCAGTCTCGTGAATGTCCTTTGAAGGAATTGAGTGAAACTTGACCAGTAATATGAGTTTTCCTTTAAGGACCAATACAAATCATATATGAATTTGGAACATTGCCACTGACGCAAAGCTCTTAAAGTACACCATTTATAAAACTTATCGCAATGAGGTTTTATTGTAAAAGCCAATAAAAGATAATATAACATTGGAGCGTGAGCATTGTTGAATACAAGGAGTAATATAGCGAATAATAAAATAATCAAGATGTTGAAGACAGTAAATTAACACGATGTGGTATGTGCCAATAACGCTTTATTGGTGGTATAGGTCATGTTATAGCTGTTCCATACACCATTGCCGTGTAATAAAAACACTGTTGGTGACTATGATACAGGGCTTGTATGAAAAATATCAGCAATCCGTTAAGAACTGCTGTGTATTCGTCATGTTAATTACGTATTCCCAAGGTACGATGCAAAATAAACCTTCCATCGGCAAGAACAATACCATTGCCCAAAGCACCCAATAAAACCAATCACGTAGACAAGATCTGATATAACTCCATACGACAGGTAAAATGGTACTTGAACAATCGATGAGAACCCATTGTAAAATATATTGTCAATACATGTAGAATTTGCTGCTAAATAGTCAACGTTATATAAGGCTAAAATGATAATATTTACTAGACTCGTGAGAATAACCCTCCATTAATCTATATAAGGTGAAGCTACATTTCATTTCGATAACAATATTGTCACAGACAAGCTAACAAGCTAAATCTTAACTATCTTATCAAATGAAATTGTTCATTTAAATAAAACAACTCGTTAAAACACATATACACTGTCGGCCAAAAGAAACGCCTACTTGATTTTCCTGAAAATGAAAGATGAAATAATTTCTGAAATATAATCAATGGCGGTTTCCAAGTTATGCTGAAAACAAATTAATATGAAAGTCCATTGAAATCGTGGAAAAACTGTGATTCGAGTCAATAGCATTCATGAAAACCACGCCCAATGAAAACCGCTATTTTCAGTTGATTCAATTGCGCACCGCACCCACGTACGTTTGTAGCGTCATTATTTCTTTAATGCGAATGCGTGCATGTATTGTTGCTCGTGGTTGTATGGAAATCGGTTTCAAATGTTTTTCTGACCAAGCACTGATCGAAAACTGAACAATTCATTTGTCTCATTCAACAATCGCCATTATATAATGGCATGACAACTTCTGAAATTTAAATATATTATGCAGAAATGCTGCAACTTCATTATGCTATAATATTGCTAAACTGCTCATTATAGTTTTTTACGGAATCTGATAAGATATCTGGTAGGCGTTTCTTTTGGCCGACAGTGTAAGTGTTCGGCCTTTTAAAGGGACTACCATAATAGTGCAACTGTTCATTAATGTTATAAAAACCAAATGTGTTTAAAATATTCACCGCACTCATCATTTTACCCTTTATATGATGTGCTTAAAATAATACATCAACTTAGTCAATGTTCTTGGCGATATCAAGGTACCAACCGTAAGTGTCAACGTAAGGAGGTATTTTATTAAAAGAGGTTATTGTAAACTAATCAATGAAAATATAATTTTACAAGAAATGAGGGTTAAATAGTCAATGAAACAGTTATTTCATTAAAAAAAAAAAAGTTAAAATGGTCAATGAAAAAAGTCATTGCATACAAAATGAATTTGAAAAGGCCAATTTAAAAGTCAATTGATAAAAAAAATGAAGGTAAAACGGTACAATTCTAAATGTCATATGACATTCAATTCAAGGTAAGCCTATAAAACTATAAGGGTTTGAGCACACACTAGGTAATTCCTCTGTACACTACCGATATTGCTTGGTGTACTCTGTTTACATAGGACTAACATGAAAGCAAAACTGTTGACATTAGACTGGAGACGGGATAACGATAAACCCACATGTCAAAATAACATGTAAACCAACAACAGAGCAAACAACGTAATGACTGTCGAACAACATGTCGATCAAAGTTCAATAGCAGTTCAATTGGAGAAGTATGCATGTGCAGTGAATGTTCAAGTGGAAAAGGCATTTTGGATGGATCAGCGGTAAAAATGATTGAAGTTTAGAAATCAATGTAACATATATAGAGATTATTACCCGAGGAAGTCATATGTCGTGTGTGATTTTTTGTATTGCCCGAGCGAGAGCGATGGCTCTACACAAATTTGCAGGAGTTTCGTGAAAGACATATGGCACACTTTTGAGTGTAATAATTTCTTTATAACCCATTCTGTTCCGTTTAATTCACGTAAAAAATAGACAGGAAGAGGCCCACTTCTCTTGCGACGGCAACCTACAGTGACGTCACGGATAATCGTTTTATGACGTCACAAACGACACAATACGGGAAGTCGCGTTGAAACAATGGTTGCTAGGCAAACTTGATATGTGCACATGTGCTCGTATCAATAATATCAACTCGGTTATTTTCAACAATATGGGTAATAAAATAATATGTTGGACTACAACGGAAATGACGTTCTAAATTTTATTTGTTATTGTTGCCGAACACTACATATACACCAAAATACCAACATCGAAAATCGCACCTAGACGTTTTGTATAAGTTATGTATGTTTTACTTTCCTTATTGATTTAATGGCAAAGTACATAATGTGAAAAAATGCCCAAAATTCTTGGATAAAATGTCATGTATCAGATGTAGAAAGGTATGTATGAATATGTAGTAGCTTATTTAGTAGCTTTAAAAGATATAAGGTTAGAAACACTATATGTGTACCGAAAGGTTTACTATGAGAATGTAGATAATATAGATATGATGGACGAGCAAATAGTTATCAAACAAAAAGTAATTGAATGATAATAATCTTCTATAATAATGTTTGATTCAGACAGACAAATGCATGTATTTCATATAACGGTCATGAGGCCAACAGTCCAATGCCAATCATTTTAGATAAGTAATTTAAGAGAGCTATCTTTGACATACAATGGTAGAAGTATATCATATATCCTTTTCGTTTGTTGGGTTTGGCTTATAAGCCTTTTGATTCTAATTTACATATGCTTTATCCCTCCAGAATAAACATGATTATATCCATTATATGATTGATGATGATATGATTACATAGGACTGGAAGAGCTTCGTCTGTCCATAGGTAAATTGGTCATGAAAACTTTGAGAGTCTAATTTATTGATGAGTATTTGACGAACTGTTTGCCTTGTCAGAATAAAGAATTTCTATATCATTAATGTCTAGTTTATTCTTCGTAGATGAATTCCAACTGTATCAAAACAACCGTCCGTTTGCGAAGTGCCCTTGAATCGTACAAACAATCTGTTTACAATTTGCAGCAAGTCGTTCAGTTGATGTCGTTACCAACGGTAGCCATTATTGTTGCCTCTTGTGTTCTCCTAGATAACCTCTATACAGTGGCACCGATCAGTAGACCTGACTGTATACAGCTCAATCACTTAGTCATCAGTCGGGCCGCTTTGACTCGTGCCTACATACACAGCCCATTTAGCCATTACCAGGTATGAAAACTCCAATTACCTGAGCGTTATTACTTCTACCTGGGCAGGTAAATGGACAGGAGGTCGACAAGTTGTGTAGCCGCAGGGTAATATAAATAGTATTCCGTTGTAAGGGGTTTGATTGCAGTCACTGAGAATATGAGATGTTTCAATGAGTTTCGTCTGAGATTATGATACTATGAGTGGTATGTGATCATGTTCAGTTCTTTAGAAGGAGGTTAGGTTGTTCTATTGATTGTTTGAGAATATGAGTGGTTTCAACATGTTTCATCATTGATTTTGTCAAACATTAACAATGTTTTTTTTAAAAATTGACATTGGATAATATCAAGAGCATTCTATTGTAGGAGGGCCCAGCTGTATAGACGTCCTGAGAATATGAGTTGTGTTTACGTTGATTTTGTTGCCATATGGCCAGATTAAGTAGTTTGGTGTGGTATTCGGAGAATATGCTCTCATTGCAGTAACGGATTGTTTCTTGGATCCCAATAAAACTGCACGAGTGTTGTCAATTAAAAGGAGGGTTCTATCGGGGTATTTTTTGTGGAAACGAAATTCAAGAGGATATTCCAGTTTACACATATATGCTTTTAATACATGATTAAAACACAGTAAAATTGAAAGATATTAATGAAGTTAATACTTTGATGACTTTACATTTCACAAATTGATAAAGTTAAGCTCACATTTGTTGAAAAATAAAAACAATGAGAATTGAAGCCATTCGTCGGCGCTGCGAGTGGGGAAAACTACGCTACGGCCTAATAGCATAGTGTTTGTTAGTTTTTTTTATATGTTATGTGTTACTATGTGAATATTCTATCAGTGAATATGTTTTATTATTACAAAAATCTAAAATTGGGTTAAATATAGCGTGTTTTCATTTCACGAAATGCCAAGAAACCAAGATGGCGGATACTGCCGATAAATAGGTGATAGATCAATCGAACATTGCTTTCAATGATGATGAAGCACTGTTATTATATTCTCTGTAAATATGCATTTTCAGTACGTTTTTTCGGAGAAAGTTAGAATATGGATTGGTTTGTAGCTATAAAGGTATAAATATGAACACCATTCTATTGACTGGAGATTTAGTAGATCTGGTATAGTTTGTATGATTATTGGATATTGGCTATAGGTATAATAAAAATAATATTTCATTGGTAGATAATAATGATAATAAATATAGTCACAAGTGACGATAAAATGATTCAGCGCATAAATAACTCAAATGTAATGAATAAAGCAACCCTTCTATTTGTAATTGCGCATCTTTTGAAGAAAGTTGCAAGTCTCTAACATGTCTGTACGATAATCGAAACCCAAATTTCCCATGTCAAAATGGCATAATTTTTAAGAAATCAAAATGGCGGTAAATCACGTGACCTACCAACTTGCCATGGTTAATTTTATATTGCTCGCATCGTTATTGCGCATCTTTTTAAAAAAATGCATTATGATTTGTTTCCCATGTTAAAATGCACTGCAAGTCTCTAAGTGAAAATGGAAAAAATCACATATAAATAGACACCTACATTATATTTCTCATGATTAAGACAAAACGGTTAATGTTTTCATACTAAAGTGTAACATAGAAAATGTTGTGCTTTAATTTCCACTTAAGTAGATGTAATCATCATTTAGATTTCATACATAATCAATGCGTTATGTTATTCTGAATATTCAGTAAAATACTCCAAAATGCTTATTTTCGGAGCCTTAGATCACGTTTGCGATGTTTGAAGCTTAACTATTAACTTTTGGACGAAAGGGTGCAACAACAGAGTTTTTGTTCTTGAAATCGTGCTTCCGCGGGTGCAAATAAAATTTCAATAACGAAATTTGTTATCAGTTACGATCCTTTGAATTCGCTGAAAATGGCGATTTTCGAAAAATGACAATGTTCTATAAGCTGTCATACGTACACTATGACAGATACATGTTTGAAATTTATTGTTCTTAATAAATGACATCTATACTTCGAAATGAGCTATGAAACATAACGGTATCTTCAGTGGTTTACGATCGAAAATTCTCCAAAGAAGGTACCCCTCGAAAATTCTTAAAATAACAAAATTTCAATTATTTGTCTCTTTGTCCAAATTGTGATCAAACTATCAACTTGTATTCGATAATGATATGAGAAGGAATTGTTAAGCTTGTTATAAGAAAGAGATTGCAGTCAGTAACTTTGACTTAAGTCAGTTTGTTACAGAGTTATGCCCCTTTGAATATGAAGGCGAAAAGCGAACATTTAAAAAAACCACCATATTCAAGGGCAGATAATTTTAGTTCTAACAAGAAATTTAACATGTTGTGAAGAGACTTTGTTAACCATTTATTCAGCTTTCAGATGAGTTGATTTGGTAGAAGATTTTTGAAGACGCGTACCCTCAAAATCGTTAAAATTCACCTAATTTTGGGAAATAGCAGAAAATCTATTATTACGGCCGAAAATCGCTTATAGGCCTTTTCGATTGGGAATGTTGTTACCCACGTTTTGGTGAAAGTTTTGTAAAAGTATCTCATTTTATTGAGCTATTGGGGTTTTAAATTTGCACTTTTTGCAAAATTTCCAGATTTCAAATACTCACTGTGGAAAAAGTATTGCGCATTAGAGCCCGTAATGGGATAGCCAACATATGTAATGCCTCAGCTACTTTATGTGCAAATATTAGCTCTCTAGTGTTTATATCTTCGGAGGAGAAGATTGTCAGAGGTGCATGGAGTCAGTGTGCATCTTTTAAAACAATTCGAAAGTCTCTAGCTGAATTTTAAAAATGTTTTCCCATGTTAAAAATCGAAGTTTAGATTCGAACTGGACCTTTAATGCCTGAGTGGATTGGACCCAAAAGCTGATTTTCGCGATTCCGGGGCAAGGGCTAGCCGCTACCAGACTGCAAAATGTGCTTGCATTTGTTCCAGTCGTTTTGGCTAAAACCGATCCTAAAGTTTCGTGGATTAAACTAATAAAACACGCCAATCTCAATAACGATTCAGCTGTCTATGGGACATGCTCTAATTAGTCTAACCGACCTGTTTCCAGGAACCAATTGTTCTCACAGAGTTTTTTTATTGTGAGAAAGAGTAACTCTAGATCGTTGGGGGTAAACAACATGACTATTGGACCCATCGACACAAGCATATAATACATGTATCATACATGACGGCTGTAAAGAAATATACCAAAGTGACCATGGAGATACAGATTGTATTAACTATAGAAAATGTGTTCAGTATGATAAGAACATGTGACAATAACTCCTATTTGTTTATATTCTATGACAGTGTCAGACTATTTCTCCAGTTTGTATTCTATGACAGTGTCAGACTATTTCTCCAGTTTATATTCTATGACAGTGTCAGGCTATTTCTTCAGTTTATATTCTTTGACAGTGTCAAAGCTATTTCTCCAGTTTATATTCTATGACAGTGTCAGGCTATTTCTCCAGTTTGTATTCTATGACAGTGTCAGGCTATTTCTCCAGTTAATATTCTATGACAGTGTCAGGCTATTTCTCCAGTTAATATTCTATGACAGTGTCAGGCTATTTCTTCAGTTTATATTCTTTGACAGTGTCAAAGCTATTTCTCCAGTTTATATTCTATGACAGTGTCAGGCTATTTCTCCAGTTTGTATTCTATGACAGTGTCAGGCTATTTCTCCAGTTAATATTCTATGACAGTGTCAGGCTATTTCTCCAGTTAATATTCTATGACAGTGTCAGACTATTATTCCAGTTTGTATTATATGACAGCGTCAAACGATTTCTCCAGTTTGTATTCTATGACAGTGTCTGACTATTTCTCCAGTTTGTATTCTATGACAGTGTCAGACTATTTCTCCAGTTAATATTCTATGACAGTGTCAGGCTATTTCTCCAATTTATATCCTATGACAGTGTCAGGCTATTTCTCCAGTTTGTATTCTCTTGTTTAGATCAGACATCCTCAGAAAAACTTATTTATGTGTGATTGCTAGTTTTCTTAAATTTATCCAATGTATAGAAATATAAATTTGTGATTTTTAACAACGGGCATTTCTTCTCGATATAATTACATCATTGATACCGTTTGACAGATGTGACTCCAACAACATACTCACTGTCACCGTATATGTCGTTATATGATGTCATGCTGGTGTCTGTACTCTGCAAGGTCACTATGACAATTATCCAGATTGATAAATCCTACATTATTACTTCACTATACGATAGTTCATCAGCCTTGTGGTACTTAAGATTGATAATATATAACAATAGGGGTTAATGTCTCTGATTCTTGAAATAGCGTTGTATAAAAATCAAATTAGAAATTCGTTCGATAATCTTTGTGAAGGTGACGTGAAAAAAAAGTTTCAAATTTAAAAGCAAATTCGAGACGTTCAATATCGATGATGTAATCAATCGACCTCTTGATCAATATACGGCTTAAAATATCTCACAGTTGAACAGAGAGAAAAACGTAAATGAAAAAAATAAACTCGTTAGCGGAAAGTAATGGCAATTTCAAGGAAGCCTTTGGTTTTGATCGATTACGTTTAATACCCAATTTCACTTTAGACCGCGGAATAAGTACTTGACTCAGGTCTAAAAATGATGCAGAGCAGAAATGTTGACAAGTAATTGATGATCTTGGAACATAACTTTAAAGGTCGAGATGTAATTCAAACCAGTCCCCATCACTGGCTAATTCAAGTATTGCTGCAGACTGTCACCCTGCCTGTGTCAACGTAGCAGCATGCTGTACCTGGCCTTGGTAGTGCAGTCAGAATTCTCTGGCACTGAAAAGGCGACGAAATGTAGAAAGACTTAAATTGGCCAGTGATGAATACTTGCGCGTACAAATTCAGATATAATCCTCGCTCTCGCTCAGGTGGTACAATATATATATAATAAATATGCTCCGTGACAGTCTCCCTTTAATGAGCTGTCAAGGACTGCACAAACAGACAGGTATCTGCGTGTCCTAATAGATAAGAGAGCGGCGAAAACTTACCGATATTATCTCAGCATATCTTCCCTGAGAGAAAACAACACCTTGGCTGACTAACGGGGCCGATAATACCGTTCACGATACTGGCAGAATGCGGTGTGTAAAGTAACGCTAGACAGACGTAGCGTGTCAACCTGTAATCAACACCTGCAATTAGCGAAATGTCTCACCTGCGCAAGCATTGTTGTTGTTAGGTCGCAACTACAACAAACTACTGGATCAACAATCATTCAGATTAATCCAAAATATTTTGTATTAATTCATGAACCGGAAGTGGATTGTTTTATGATTGTGACTAAACTAAATGGTAAAGGGTTGGTGATACCGTGCATATATATGACTTCGAGCTAATTTTGCTCAGCAAGGAGTTCTACATGGAGTTATACCAGATATCTTGGTCAGATCCTGAAGCACTGATTATTTCATAGTATCATTATATTTCTCCAGATTTTATGAACATTTGCCTAAGCTTACCAACAAGTTATATTCAATTCTTTCCAAAACACGACCATATTTTTACAAATAGTTCTTCATTATTGCAACCACATGATGATGACCATCCTCGGTTACCTCGGGTTTTATATATGCTCCGTTTCTCTCCACTATATCACACATGGGAAACTCTGTCAGCGAAATCTGTACCACAATTACCCGCCCTTGGCCGGCGTGACGAAGTCAGTAACCAAAGAAAATACTCAATACGATAAGACGGAAATGGTCAAGGGAGATAATCGGTGACGGATGGCTAACAAAATGCTTTACGAAGTGATATGAATTGTCATTGGCTCGCAGGTCCAAGCTGCGTAGCGGTTTGATTGGCTCACGCCGGCCAAGGGCGGGTAATTTGAGTACAGATTTCTCTGATGAAATTTCCCATGGGTGATATAGTGGAGATTAACGGAGCATATATAAACCCTGGGTAACCGAGGATGGATGATGACTGATTAGCAGAAAAAGCAACAACAGAAAGGACGTTAACAACTTAATATAACTATCAAGGCCGATGACCCTGTATCAACATTCATACCAGCAATCGGCAATCAGACCCCCAGGGGGTGATAGGACCTCATTGAGCAAACATCCCGACGTGTCTGTGTTTGTCGTGTACGGATGTTGTAAACTTTATCTACAGATAGACTTGCCTTAGTCGTGTTAACCAAGTTGTTCTACATGTAACTAGAATGAAAAGGAATTCTATCTCTGTATACTAACCTGGTGAGAGAATGGAGAATGCATGTTACAGCTTCTCTTAGTTAGATCTATTTTTCTAAGAACAGGAACATTTTCTAGATAACAAGTTCTTTAATGTGAAAATACAAGACGTTTCGGAGTATATGCTTACACCTTCATCAGGTGAAATGAAGGAGTAAGCATATACATATGCATTTCTACATTAAAGAAATTGTTATCAAGTAAATATTACTATTAAATGCTCTCGAAAGACCTATTTTTTCTAGGCATATCAAATTGAACTAAGCAATACTGTACTATAGTCTACAGCAACAAGGCTATAAAGGATGTGATAAGGGTTCAAGGGGGTATAACTCCACTTGTTTCATTCATGTCAGGTCAAGGACAGTCAGTGACGTCGATACTTGCCCTTGGTGCAGTCCAGCGTGAGTTAGTTAGCAGTCCTCATAAGCATGAGAAATTGACAAACAGTTGACATTTAATTTGTGAAACAAATTGAATGTGCCTTGATACAATAAAAAAAACTCCATATAATTACAACTATAAAATATTATTTTGTTTCAATTTTTCTTCTTTCTTTAAATGGAGTATAGTGTTCAACCAGCTGACGTTGCGGATAAGAGAAATCAGATACCGACGTAAGTGTGATACTAGGCTAATAATTAGTTTCAGAAATAATTTGTTTCCTTTTATTCGTAAAACCACAATTTTATAAACAATTTAAATAGTTATTCAAATGGAGCCCTCAATAAGCCTTTAAATCCTAGAGCTGGGGAATCTGAATTGGTGTGTTTTCTGGACGGGGCTGGTCATCGAATGAATGTTTTTCTCTAGGGTCTGAAGGACTGACTAACCAAATCAATAAGTCGTTCGAGTATCTTTTTTGTGATCACAATAGTAAGGAAAGCGAAATTTCACTATCCTAACAAGAGACATTCGCATTTTTAGAACATTTCAGCCCCTCTTACCTTTGCATAATAAACCTATATCGAGAATTACACACAGTCTGTCTACACGGAGTATTTCATCGGGTAATTTGCACCTGAGCAGTGAATACCGCTAAACAGTGACTCAAACACAATGTGTCTTCATACAGTCCATTCAATACCCGACTCGGCTGCAACTTCACGATTTCCATTAGTGTGTTTGAGTGAAGTTATTTTAGTATGGCTTACTTATAAACTTCTATAGAATACATCAATATTGTCAAACACTTGAAATGTAAATCAGGCCGGTAAACGATATATATAAGCGGTTATGATATTGGAGTACAGTAAACCAAGCACTGTTAGTCTTTGAATGAAGCTTAACTTCTTTTACAGAGAGATTGACCATATATATTTACATGTCTAATAAATGTTACAATAGATACAATGTTGGTAATTGTGAGCTGATTAAAACACAAGTTAAACCTACCGTTTGTTAATGAGGGTGAAACAAAAGACAATATTCCAGTTTTTGCTATGACACGGCACAATGTTTGTGTTGTGATTTGTTCATTATATGTATGCTACGTTTACAATGTGTATACTAGTAAGTTTAGAACATGTATGCCGCATGTATGTTCACCAAGTGTTCACTATGTTCACTAATTAAGTGTGTACTATGTTCACTAACTGTGTATTGTGTTGTCAATAGGTGTACTTTGTTCACCAAGTATATATGTTCACTGTGTGTGTATTATGTTCACAGTGTGTGTATTATGTTCACTGTGTGTGTATTATGTTCACTGTGTGTGTATTATGTTCACTGTGTGTGTATTATGTTCACTGTGTGTGTATTATGTTCACTGTGTGTGTATTATGTTCACTGTGTGTGTATTATGTTCACTGTGTGTGTATTATGTTCACTGTGTGTGTATTATGTTCACTGTGTGTGTATTATGTTCACTGTGTGTGTATTATGTTCACTGTGTGTGTATTATGTTCACTGTGTGTGTATTATGTTCACTGTGTGTGTATTATGTTCACTATGTGTGTATAATGTTCACTAAGTGTGTACTATGTTAACAATCGGTGTACTATATTCACTAAGTATATACTTTGTTCACAAAGTACTATCTACAATGTCAATTATGTATGTACTGTGTTAATTAATTGTGTACTGTGTTCACAATATGTGCACTGTGACGAAGCATTACTAAGTTCACTAAACATAAACTATGTAAACTATATGTGTACTATATTTACGAAGTACATACTATTTCACTAAGTACTATGTACCATGTCCATTAAGTGTGTACCGTGTTAATTAATTGTGTACTGTGTTCACAGTATGTGTATTACGTTCACCAAGTGTTATTGTGTTCACAATATGTGTGCTGTATTCACTTTGTGGTTACTATGTTCAAAATACGTGTGCTATGTTCACTAAGTCTGTACTAAGTTAACTAACAAAGTGTGTATTGTGTTCACAATATATGTACTATTTTACACTATATGCGTTCTATGTCAATTAAGTGTGTACTGACTTCACAATTCAATATGTGAACTATGTTCACTTAGTGTGTATTGTGTTCACAATATGTGTAATATGTTCACTAAGTGTGTACTATCTTTTTGAAAAACATATTCCGAGTTTACGGTATGATAACTATGTTAAGATGCGTATGTCACATTTTACAAAATATATAAAAATAGGAATGTTAGTATGATTTCGCTCATAATCAATCGTAATGATATGTTAACACTACGTATGTTATATTTACAATACAGCCATGACATATGATACATGTTTCTGTGTACTTTCATCATCCACACGTAGACACTACACAATTGAAGAAACTGATTTAGAGGCACCTACCTTAATTTGTATACCCTGGTAAATTCCAGGTAGATGGATGCCTTCGTTTATTTTTCTGTCGTCTGCTAATTCTAGAGGTAACGTGTATACACGTGCAGACTATCATCCTAGTTAGACCAACATGGAGAAGATTGAGAGATACTTACCCAAGTTCACTTCAATCGATATGTATCCGGGTCGATAGATACCCTGCTTATAGGAGGTTTTACTGTCGTCTGCTAATTCAAGAGGTATCGTCTGCTTGTCTCTGTTTTCGCGCCATGACTACGTTTGGCGTTCGGCTTAACATTTGTGGGCAGGTATGCACGAATTGATCTAAGGTGAGCTGTTCGTGTCATGTTCTGCGTGCAATAAAATGCTTCGATTTGATACAAGGTTCTTCATTGCTGTATTAACATATGACGCTTGATTTTTTGTTGGACATTAAGAATAAATTCCTATGTTGTACTGTAAAATGATGAACGATGAAATGAGGTTTACCTCAAGTCATATTAGATAGCTAAAGGGGCTGTAGCACGTTTTTTTTGCAAATTTCCTTTTTTTTTCAAAGTTCCCATTTATAATTATAGTTTATTTCATTTATATTACTTTAGAGGGTAAAACATCTTAGTACACAAACCAATTATCCGTACATAACGGTGTTACGTATAAAAAACAATTTCATGGCGGCCATTCTAATGTGAACAAAAGTTAATTATTTCGAATTACAAAAACGATTCCCATGGCTTTACCGAACCATGTACACTGATTTTTAACTTGATTTTCCGAAGAGAGAAGTGTGTTTTACTATTTGTGAGATTATTTTTCAAATACAAATCATTAACTTGTTTGAGCGAAAAAACGTGCTACTGCCCCTTTAAATGTCATTTTGTTTTTGAGTTAAAAATGAGGTCATCATTGGAGCAAATATCCGAATAACATCCTACACAGCTGTTTCTCCTGACCAGAATTCGGTCGAACTTAAAAACCTTTCTGAACAACGTAATCATGTATTTAATATAATGCGTTTAATAACGACGCGTACCGCCTGATGACGTGATGTACCGCCGTTGATGGTTTCTAAGAGTTTGACTATTTACTACACACTGAAAGGTATCAAGGGTGCAAATTATAAATTAGGATTTTTATCTCATTTTCAGTTTTAGATCATTCATTTCTCTATTCCTTATTTCTAATTCAGTCGCATTCTGTCAAAACAATTCACAGCAGATACTAAAACTATACCGCACAAATATGTTCGCTATGGACATCCATACACCCTAACAGCATGTTTGTGGTAAATTAAGCAACTGATTTCCAAAATAAATTGCACACATCGAGTAGCCTTTGTAAGCCTTTGTCTCCTGATAAATGTGCACGGGGTTACAGGTTAGCCACGCATAACGCCGTCTCGAAACAGAACCAGTCGCATTCTGCTCACTAACGCCATTCCTCCACACACAATAGACAGACGTGAGCAGGGGGTCCTACTACTTTAATGTTCGCTATTGTTGTCGTAACTCGCTCAGCGTACACTTATCGCTAATAGGAAATCTATACAGTTTCAATCGCCACAAGCGTCCCATTAAGATCACAAGATCAGTTGTTTTTAAATTTGTTTGTTCTTGTTTTATTGTTAACACAGTATTATTGGGTCAGTCTGAGTGAATTTTGCGACTATGATTATAGCTTCTTCCCTTTCTGTCAACTTCTGTCACATTTATGTATGTAATTTGTACTTTGGTTAAAACTTTCCTTGCTTTTAATATTTGGTTTGAACCAACAGGAATTTCCACGTCCTAGGATTTGAACCCCCTGGGACTGAACTCTAAAGATTTTTATTTTCCACTATTTGAACCCCCTAGGATTTGAACCCCATGTATATCAACTTTCTATCATTTGAAACCCTTCTGAAATCCTTAGAGTTGAGCCCATAACATGTCGATTTCCTAGGATTTGAATCCCTAGCACTTTCATTTCCTTGGATTTCAATTCCCTAGGAGTTCATAGAATTTGAATCCCTTAAAATTTGAACCCCAAGAATTTCAACTCCTTGTTATATCCTTGGAATCCCCTGTCTACCGCCTTGGGATTTAAAAAAATAGGATTTGAATCCCTAGGATTTCCACTTCCAAGGACTTCCCAGCATTTCCTAGGATTTGAAGCCCTAAGCATTTCCTATGATTTGAAGCCCTAAGCATTTCCTAGGATTTGAAGCCCTAAGCATTTCCTTGGATTTGAAGCCCCTAACATTTCCTAGGATTTGAAGCCCCTTACATTGCCTAGGATTTTTAACCCTAAGCATTCCCTAGGATTTTTAACCCTAAGCATTCCCTAGGATTTGAAGCCCTAAGCATTTCCTTGGATTTGAAGCCCCTAAGCATTTCCTAGGATTTGAAGCCCTAAGCATTTCCTAGGATTTGAACCCCTAAGCATTTCCTTGGATTTGAACCCCTAATATTCCTTGGATTTGAACACCTAAGCATTTCTTAGGATTTGAACTCCCCCCCCCCCCTACATACAAATAATGCCAACTCATATTATTGCAAGAAGTATTTGGGGCACTATTGAAATCACAGATACGGACTGGGAAAAGAACATAATAATCAAATTACTTGTCATAAATAAATAAATAAGTCTAGAAGCGAGCACAGCTCACATACCCCCATATTCCAAATATAGTTTGACATAACTGAAAATAGGAAAGGCACAACTATGGGAATGACTAAACTGTGTGTATTAATATTGTTGAATGAATAGCGAATGAACAATTCAAGAGATAACTGTTAAACCATGTTTTCATGGAAACCGCCAAAAATAAAATTCAGAAATCGGTCTAACCCTTAAAAAGACACAACTAGAGATCATGGTTAACATGTGTAGCAAGTTTGGTGAAGCTAGCAGGTTTCAGATATATGCTCTGCACAAAGTTTTGTGAAGAACAGACAGACGGACGGACAAACGGACAGAATGAACGCTATATACCCCCGCTTACGCTGTAGTGAGTGAGTGAGTGAGTTATTGTTTAACGCCGCTTCGGCAGTATTGCAGCCATTAGCGGCGACACTTACGCTGTAAGGTGGGGGTATAATACATAAAGGACAAAACAGGTGATGTAGAAAATATCATCATTTTATTTTGTTCTTTTTTTTCTCTTTCAGCTTAATAAAAAGAAGTAAATATGCTCTTTCATATCACAAAACTGAATAAATGAAACATATAAGGACTGTAGTTAGTCTTCTACACATCAAGTTTTCACATATATCTCTGTCTCTTACACCCTTTTGTTCACAAATTGAAATATTTCCATAGAAAAATTTGTTAACTAATTTGGCGCTTACGATTGAATAGTAAAAGTTAAATATTTACAAATAAATGAGAACTAAAATAATTCAACATTTAAAGTCAGAATGACAAACATATACACAACTTTATAAAGAATTTGTTCTTACAAAGAACCGTGAATGTACCGATAATGACATCAATTATACTTATGCAAACTTCAGACAAAACGTCAATCACAAATTTGATCACAACGGAAATTAATTGAATATTAATAAAACTAAATTTTAATGTTTGGACTTGAATTGATAAAAACAATTGTGTAAAGTTATCATAAACTCAAAATAAATGAAAAGAAGATAACACATATCGCAAGCATTTCATTGTAAAATCAACGTAATTCAAATGCTATAATACTATTTGGAGATTAGGTGACCAGATTTAAATTTGATTACCTTTCATGACAGTTCCACATACATCCCTACGATGCAAGAGTTATTGTCAGCTCAGGGTTTCATCACTAGAATTGCCCAACAGTTTCTATTTTGGGAAAATAAACTACCCATATCAGCCGGCCTACCATTCTCTTCCAACAGAGGTTACTCCCTTCAGATTTCCGATCCTACCCTCTGTTGTTTTTCGCTTGAAATCGAGTAACCTCTGTGGGAAGAGAATGCCGGCCTACATATAACCATGGATTGCTAACTTAATAATGTTTTCAAATAATGATTTAATTATTATAATATTATAATTTTAATGACAAATTATACAGAAATGAATGTAATATTCTGAAAATAGTTTTATCACAGGAAAGTATAAAAAAAAATACAGAAAGTGAAAATAATGTTTAAACAGCAATTAAAAATAAAAGTAACCCAATAAGAAACGGTGAACACAAGATCAAATACTATATGAAGCATCCATAAAATATCTAGATGTCTTCCATCAAATGCACACATACACAATTTCCTTGAAATTATAGAATAATGAAAAAGATATCTATATATGTAATAATCTATACAAATAGAAACAAAGAAAGAAATAAAGAGAAATGCAAATACTTTTTGAAAATTAAACAATAAATGCATAATAATACTTAAAATGTTCCCTATTATTATGTTATGTCTTGATTAAGTAAAATCTGATTACCGGTAAGTGTACCTCAATAATATAAACATAGAAAATAGAAAGTTTGAACAAACTTGCATTGTAGATACATATTCAAAGAAATAATATTTGATTGAATGAAATTTTTGATTTAATGAAATTTTTTATTTAATTAAATTCTTGATTTTGTTCTAGCTATAATAAAACAGTAAGGGAATTCAAAATTAATACAAATAAACAGTTGAGCATAAGAACTATGAACAATTATCACAGATAAAATCATCAATCATGAAACAAATTTATAGAAACTAAAAATATAAAATTTTCATTGACATATGCATGCATAAAGCTTAAACATCCAGGACCTAAAGGAGTCTTCTTATAAGATATGTATCGAGAGTATTGCATAGGATTTCATATGCTGAAGGACATTTTGAAAAGTTTAAATAAACTTTCATACATTCAGTCATGATCCATAAATGAAAAAAATAATAAGTACAAAAAAAGCTATTTATTCCAATGAAATTTGACGAAATTTGAAAGCAAGATTACTGGATAACAAATTCTACTGAGCATGTGCTTACTCCTTCATTAGCTGTATATTCACAATAAAGAAGTTATTAATTTAGAAATCTTCCCTTATGTTCTCCATTTCTTAACCCTTTAACGAATGAGAAACCGGAATGCAAAAACGTTTTTTGGCCACTGTGAAAGCTGCAGGGGTGAAAGGGTAAAGACTTAAGTGAAGTTGTTCAAATTCATTCATTCTCATATCCTCAAACAATCCTCAAATTTAAGACAGCATTAGTGAATACTCAATAATATCTTCATTCAAATCTTTACCTAAATATATAAGCAACGCTCAAGAGAAAGAAATAGTCTCATTCATTAGGGTTATCGCCACACAACCATCTCCTCACACAATTCTGTTCAGACATAATGCCATTTCATAGTCAACAAATGTTATATTTCACTTTATTTTGGATTATGCTTTCTGTAAGGATACAGCCTTAAGTGTCAAGTTTGGGCATGGTAATTATAAAACATTAAGGAATACTTTGCCCATCCTGATAAAGTTAATAACAGATCTAATTCTTACTTTTACTATCTGTCTTGTTAAGTTTTTATGCTTTTCACAATTGTCTATAGGCAACATGAAAACAAATAATCTTTCTTACCTCTTTTTCTCAGCAGTATTAGAAGATTTGTTGGATGTCATTTTAAAGTTTGTATGTAAAAGTCCTTTTTTAAAATTAATAAAAAACTGAATTTAGGCCAAAAAAATATATAAAAATGTTTCTGGTCTTCACAGGCTGGCAAAAATGATGCGATGACACGATTTTTAAAATTTAAATACAACATTTATTTTTTTTTAATTAAGAGTTAAACAAACAAAATTTATACAATTATTTATATAAATAAAGCACAAACCTTCTTAAATATGTGTTACTATTCCAAATAGTCAATAATCTCACCCCTAAACTCCACCAGAAAACAGTGACATTTTCTATGTCCAATATTTTCTGAGGCTAAAAAATTAGTTACCTGCCCCTTATTTTTGAAAACCTAGAAAAAATAAGACCTGAGGCGTGGGTTTGAAACTGATGTGGGCGGAAACCAGAAACAAATTCCTTTTTTTTGGGCCTTATATTTAATTTTAAGGAAGTTTGGCTATGAGAAACATGGAATAATGTTTATTAAGTCTTATAATTATATCAATCAAATCAAAATTAAACTTAATCCACTTTTAATGATTTACAGACAAAGCAATATATATAATGGTGAGTATAAATCCTAAAGAAAGAGATCTTTGGTTAGTGGCTCCCCCTGTAGGGGGCAATTCCAGTTTTATATCTAGACGGGTTACCTCCGCTTCAGTAACTGTCACCGCCTGAGAGACGTTTGTGTAGCCTTTGGATGAAAACTGAAAAACAAAAAATAAATGTTTTTATCAAGCAATATATAAATTCCAGACCGATTACACTAACAAGTTTCAACCAGCATTCATTTACAGGCTTCTTTAACAAAGCAACTTTTACAGAGTTTAACCTTCAGGCTCTTTTATAATATTTCACTGATTGTACCACAGTGACTTTACTTATGATAATCATAGTGCTTTGTGAAAGAGGCTTGGGATTGTTTTCCTGAAACTTCTTATTACTAGATGTGACATAAAGAAGCTATTTCTTCTTTGAGAGGCATTTGGTAATATGAAGAATTAACAATTATATGGATTTACAACTTCTTTATTGCATATCTTTGTTAATTGTTAATTCTTCATAAAGAAGCTATGTTTATTACTTTCTTCTTTCCTGTAGAAACTTAACTACCAGGAGATTCCAGAATAAATACATGATATTTAGAAGACCATTCTTTCTGCAAAAGTACAAATTATTGTACTCTTTTCCTTATACAAAATAACATGAATTCTGTCAGATTTTATACATTTTTAAATTTGTTTTATGAAGACATATTTTAGCAATACGGATATGATTTGAATTGCTAGATTTAACACTGGGAACATGAATAAATAAACAATACATACTTCAATACATACTAGTCAAGCGAGATACCATAATTTATATGGCGGCTGAAATCACCTCAACATAACAATCATCTGCTAGGTTCCTCAAACACTGCTGAGTGAACAGACAATCAAATTTAATAAAGTCTCTCGTTAAAACTGATTCCAAAGGTTTCACAACTGAAGCATGGGATCATCTTTCAAACTCTCAGGTTGTCCAGACAGGTAGTGGTCACCATCTGGTGATGAACTGCATCCGTTCTTGCTGAACTTGCTGAATGTGCCAATTTTACCGATGATTTTGATTAATGGACTCAATGAGAGAACTCTTACTCACATCCAGAACATTGTCTCCCCACATACGTTACTCAAGTCATGTCTTCCCATGTAACCTCTGCTAAAAGTAGACGATATTTCTAACTATTTCTTTGTATCAAATCAAAACTGACTTCTGATTTATAAGAAATAAGTGCACCTTGCACGGGTCAATCTTCTCAATGGATACAAGAACAGACTGAATGGTCGGTTTGAAATATCATCACTCATTTCACATCTAACTTCCATTGCAACCAATCAAGATTCACTATCTCTAGCCTTAGAAGTTCTCCTAAGAATGTCAAGACATATCAACAAGAGTTGAAAATTACATATACAAGAAAAAAAGAGAGAATTTAGCCTGGTCACTTGGCTCTATTGGAGTATTTGTATCAACAAGGTGAAATCTGCATGGAAAATCAGGGAAAGCCTTGAGGATACAGGTATCCTGATGGAGAAGGATGTAGACGGGTAAGTATTAATACTCACCTGGAATGTATATTGTCCTGGGAGCAGTATTCTCCAGTACTCTCCCCTTGCGGTTGTTTTAAATATAATCTCTTCCCGACCTTCAACCACAACCGAAACTCCACTGACAGGGTTGTTGTTTTCATCCAGCACCAAACCCTTCACTCCTGAAGTGGAAATTTTATATGTACATTTTGTAATGGAACTCTGTTTTATGTCATTAATCCAGCGGCAGATTCAGGATCCTCACCTTTTTGACAAATTTTGCATAATTATCATGTGGAAAAGGGAAACAAAGGGATACAAAAATATTTTTAAAAAGTGAACTTCAAAAAGAAGTTGATGAGGAGTGACCATTTTTTTCACAAACATTAGTTCAATCTTAAATTTAGGTGAGATATTGATTGTAGGGTCATAATTTGGAATAGTACCAGGATATATATAAGATCTTAATGTCATAAAACAATTTCTATTCTGTTCAACTTGCCACAAGCTGTTTCCTGAATGATGTATATTGTATAAAAAAAATTCAAAAGTATATCTAAAAAGTGAGGACAGAGAACACACCCCTGTGGACCTCCTGCAGGTAGTTGACGAGAGCTGCGCGGTTGTCCGCCCAGAGTTGAGCCAGCTGAGTTGCTGGTGGATACTTGCAGCAGGACATCTCCACCAGCACCTCCATACAGCTCGCCTCCACATAGTTGTAGTCCTGCATCCCTCCTGCAACATTCAATACATTGTACAGTCAATCTGCAATAGTCCGGCCAACGATAATCCAAATCTTGCAGTGTCCGGTAGCAAGCTGTAACCAAACTAATCTTTATATAAACTCATTAAATGTTGATTCATTAATCCGTTGATTCCGTTTCTGAATCCGAACGCCAAGTAGCTGTAATGGATTAGTTAATTACAACTATATTTGTTAATCTGTTCTGTTAATCCCCTTGACAAGCGATTACCACACTGATTGGATAGGTACTCTTCAATGACAGTGGATTGACACAGGAGTTGAGCGTGTCAGTAGTTTGTGATTTTAATATATTGTAATGTCTTACTTGTTGTGTTAGGAGTTTGTGATTGTAATGAATTGAAATTGATAGTTTTAAATATCCAACTTGTCAAACTCATTTGATATTCTAAATACGTTATCGTCTGTCTGTAGATTCAAAGGGGATCACCTCCATCTTGTTTGGTTCATTTCAGTATTCTGAACATTTCAGTATCCGAACATTTGACATCGATGTTCTATTTATCACCAAAGTTATGAAATAAAGTAAAACACACCAAAATATATGTACCTCTAATCATAGAGGCTGACTGCCCGCCCTAATGACAATAGACAAAATGTGACCTAATAGCTTTGCGCTAGTGCGTCTGATGTCAAGGTGAGCCTAATATGATAGCCTTCGTACTAATCATACACAGAAACAGCAATAATTGCCACATTTTATTTCCTTGTCTGAGCCCCCCAGCCACAAACAGTCTCATTGTCTTACCTGTGACTGGGTACCAGGCGGCACCGTTTGTGATTCCATCCTTGAAACCCTCGTTATCGTTAGGACAGGGCAGACCCAGGTGCATGGTGTGATGAGAGAAAGAGAAGACCTTTGAGATGTGCACAAATACATCATCATCTGGACAAGTTGAATACTTTGCTTCATTGGTGGCTGAAAAAATATACATACCGGTATAATATAAATAGAAAAGAACTTTATTAGAAGACAGAATTTGTAAAACTTTGATGCAATTCGGTTGTGGAACTGAACTTGACATGTTTTTAAAAAAATAGAACCATAGACTCTGTAGTTCATCAGAATTTGTATTTTTTGAAATAGCACAAACTGAAATAAATAGTTGCCAGTTTTTTCTACAGCTTTTCAGACTGGAGAAGATGATGAAAATAGATTTTTAGATCATGCCCGCAGTGTGACCCATATATGGGGTCACGGGTCACCAAATTTACTATCTACAATCCCTACTGACCAAAGAATCGGTTAACAACATTTCAGGAATCTGCACACAACATTTCAGCTTTCTAGACTTTTTGTAACTAGAGAAGAAGATGAAAATCGTTTTTTAAGTTGCAAATTATAACTAGATGTTAACTAGATAAACATCTTCCTTATACCTTTAGTGCCAACCCCATCCTATGAATAACCTACCCCCCTCGTAGCTGTCCCACGGGTAGTTGACCAACTCCACCCCTCCATGGAAGTTGGCCGACAAGACGAAGGGAATGTCCTTGATCCAGTTCATCACATGAATGGTTTCCTTCTGGAGTGGGGCTGGGTTGGTTGTGAAGTAATCGGGAAAGTTCCGGTTGAGATCAAGACTATTATTGTTGAACCTTGAACAAAGTGAAATAAATTTGGAGAAAGCAAAACAGAGCTGGTTTCCATGACCGTATCTGGCCTTATCAACCCTGTTTCAATCACTTCAATTGAAAAAACAAGTTTTGTATCATTCTTACCTTCCCTTGACACTTTCGCAATCCCCCCTACGAACAAATAGCTGATACTAACTGGAAATATATTCATAAAATACCTTTCAGGGCACTTGTTAATGTAAAACATCAATGGTTTCAATATAGTATTATTCATAGATGCATATCAACAAATGAACTGTTATCAAAAATGAAATTGATTGACACCAATGTTTGTACTTTTTGTAAAAACGAAGTGGAAACTATAACGCACATATTTTATGAATGCAAGATAATCAAAGAAATTTTGAGCAATGTTATTAAATGGATTCAACTAAACCTGGCATCCTTCTCCACTTTGATAAGTCGAAAATACTATTTGGATACCCTGAGAAAAGAAATGACGTAGTCAATCGTATTATAATTATCACAAAGTACAACATTTTTATAAATCAAGACTAGCAAACAGACACCCAAACATGTCGCACATTAAACATGACGTTGAATCTGCATACACTCTAGATAAATACAATTCAAAGATAACGTGTAGTGTAACACCATTTGCCACTTTTTGGTCTTCTTGTCACATGTTGTTTAGTTGATGTCTTATCTACATTGCTGACGCTAGTATTATTACTGTACATTTGGAATACTGATGTTATAATTCCATGCTCAACGATTCGATTGATCTCTGTATGTTGACTTTGTACCAAAAAAAAAAGGGAAAAAAAAAGACTATTATTGTTGAACCTTGAACAAAGTGAAATAAATTTGGAGAAAGCAAAACAGAGCTGGTTTCCATGACCTTATCTGGCCTTATCAACCCTGTTTCAATCACTTCAATTGAAATATCAATGTAAACAAGTTTTGTATCATTCTTACCTTCCCTTGACACTTTGGCAATCCCCCTCCTCTGACCGAGCGAAGCCATCGGGGTTCATGGTGGGCATGAGGTGGACGGTGGTGGTGTTAAGGAAGCGGGTGATGGTGCTGTTACTCTGGTAGTTCTTAACCAAGTAGTCCACCAGGTGGAGAACCATCTCGCGTCCTGTCACCTTGAACCACAGATCAACTTAATCATGGCAATAAGCTCCCCTACCTTAATAAGCACCCCTACCTTAATAAGCACCCCTCCCAAAACAAGCAACACTACTCCAATAAGCAGCCCATCCCCAGTAAGCACCCCTCTCCACATAAGCACCCTACCGTAATAAGTACCCAAGTACCTGAACAAGAACCTCTAAATAATAAGCATCTCTACCCTAATAAGCACCTCAACTTTAACTAGCATGGGGCCACCCCTACATAATAAGCACCTCTACCCTAACAAGCAGAGGGCCAACCCTACATTATAAGTACCTCTACCCTAACAAGCACTGTGCCAACCCTACATTATAAGTACCTCTACCCTAACAAGCACTGTGCCAACCCTACATTATAAGTACCTCTACCCTAATAAGCACCTCTACCCTAACAAGCACAGGGCCACCCCTACATGATAAGCACCTCTACCCTAACAAGCACAGGGCCACCCCTATATAACGCGCACCCCTACATTATAAGCAACCCTACCCTAACAAGCACTGGGCCCTATTACATAATAAGCACCTCTACCCTAACAAGCACAGGGCCAACCCAACATGAAAAGCACCTCTACCCTAACAAGCACAGGGCCACCCCTACATAACGCGCATCCCTACATAATAAGCACCCCTACCCTAACAAGCATAGGGCCAACCCAACATGAAAAGCACCTCTACCCTAACAAGCACAGGGCCACCCCTATATAACGCGCATCCCTACATAATAAGCACCCCTACCCTACCAAGCACAGGGCCATGTGCACCCCTATATAATAACAACATTGCTCCTTGAAGAACATATCCTATTAAGCAGTGCTTCAATATTATTAAGCTAGGCATTCTAGGCCCATTTTAAATTTGATTAGTGATTTCCATAATGGTTTATTATTTTAACGCTTATAATTCCATCAGACATTTTCTCCTACCTCATTGCCATGCATGTTGGCAACATACTTGACGTTTGGCCGGAGCAGAACTTGATTGTCAGGATTAGGGGTTTCTCCGATGGCGATCACCCACAGGATCTCTCCTGGTGTTGGAATTGATATTATTATATCATACAGTTCTGTTTTTAGTATTTTAGTTTTTTACTTTTAGTTTTTCAAATTTCAACTATAACAAAGAAACCTGGTATGAACATACTATGAAACATTTTCTTTTTTTCCCAGTTATGAACACTTTGCATAACATGTACAAAAGCTAAATATGAAATAAATATCATATATAAAAACAAAGATTTTTTATTATGCAACGGGTCAATTTTGCAGAAAGAACAACAAAATTACATCATTTGTCTGCCAACGGCCCAAGTTCAAATCCCGGTGGAGACACCAAACATTTGTGACCTGGATCTTATACTGTGTTGTGACCTTGGGCAAGGCACTTCATCCACATTGCACTCAGTTCACCCAGCTGTACAAATGGGAACCTGAACATGGGAAATGCATGGACCTATACGGTTGCGTGGAGCGCTTCATAGGCGGCACCGAAAGTACGATTCCTTCAGGGTAATAATTGTGTAGCACCTTGAGCATGCATTGTGCATGGATATGTGCGCATTATTAATATACTATTAAAAATTAAAGATGATACTGTAACATTTGTAAATGAGAACATAAAGTCAAGGTATTTTTAATTACAGCAAAACACCATACCTTCAATACTTTCTCCTATAGAGTAGAGATGAGTGATATCCGGGTATTGTGCATGAGTTGTGTTCAGGAAGCTTTCCAGTGCCTGTTGATCATGGTAACCAAAGTCCAGGTCGGCGCCACACAGTGTCACCATGGCAACCAGACATAACCACCTACCCATCCTTGCAAGAGATGTTATCCTCTACCTGCAAACAAGAAATAAGATTGTATTACCTTGCAGGAAGAGGGTCTGCAGCACCACTGTATCTATGCTTTGTGGTGAAACCTCTGAGGTGAGGTGAGGTGAGGTGAGGTGAGGTGAGGTTTAACGCCGCTTTCAAGAGTATTTCACTTATATCGCGGCTGCTAGTATTATAGCAGGGAGAAAGCCTGCAACGCAATGTGGTTATGCATTGCGGTGAAACATGCGAGCATCGGCTGGAACTAGCGAACCATGGGTGGTACTACGCTGACATTCAGTGTAGCATTGCACCCAAACCTTACTGCGTGTAGAACAGTTCTCTACTGCAGACAAAGTTGCCGTGCCCCTGGCGGGATTCGAACCCCGGACCTCTTGATCCGAAGCCAAACGCGCTAACCACTGCGCTATCCCGCCCCCTGAAACCTCTGAATGAAGTGAGAAACTCAAATAATTTACAGGAGTGCAATGCTTTGGAACAATACCAATGCATCAAATTTTATAATAGCAGAATGTACTAATTGAGTGAAATTAAATTACATTACACAATTATCTTTGATAATAATTTTTGTGTCAATTTCTAGTTGGCATAAGCCAAAAAGGTCAAGGACAACAAAACATATACTTATATACTAAAACTGTTATTGGATCAGTCTGAATGTGAATGGTAAAGAATCAGAAAATAAAAACAATATTTAATCCTTTTTGGTCAGGCAAGAGATTGGAAATGCCATTAAAGACATGTATGTTCTTACCAAATATCACTGCATTGGCAGGTTAAAGATTAACCTTTAGCAATGTCAAATATAATAGTTTATTTTTACATATTTCAGGTGATGCAACCAACCACAAATGAAAAATAATCTTTTCAACAAAAAGGCACGTATATAAACTGAAGTTTCAACAAATTATTTAGATCTTGGTATATCAAGAATTTTAAAACATTGTAAAACTAACCTTTATTTTGCACACGTTAAGTAATCTTCCAACATTGCAGGGCAAATATTTTGTTTAGCTATAATGTCCTATTGTTTGGGACAAAGTTACACAGTTGACCTTTGACCTTCAGTTCTACACAACACAGAGGGGGTTGATAACTTCTTCCTTACTGTTTTCAAAACAACACTTAACTTTAGATAAACAACACTGTCGAGAGAACAAGTCTACTGATTGTATAGAATGTTATAAAAACTCCAAAAGAATGACTTGGAATTCTTGATTTGCTTTTTGATCATGTGTATTTAGTTAGTGGCACATTTCAATGGTGTCAAATCTCTACAAGATGCTGAGGTGAGGTAATAGAAATTGGGTTTTAACACCGCTTTCAGGAGTATTTCACTTATATCATGGCTGCTAGTATTATGGCAGAGAGAAAGCCTGCAACACTGTGGTGGCTATGTATTGCTGTGAAACCTGCGAGCCTCAATGAAACTAATGAACCATGTGTTTTACTGCTCTGAAATTCAGTGTAGCATGGCACCCAAACCTTACTTCATGCTGAACAGTTCTCCACAGCAGATAAACCCTGGCTGGATTTGAAACCCAGATCTCTTGATCCAAAACTCATACTGTTAACAAAATTTAGATATAAATACAAAAAGATTGAATAATATAATAAATAATTTATCAAAGTAATTTCCTTTTTTTCCTGATTTGCCGAAACAATACTGAAACAAGTATGCAATATTTTAGAAAATATTAAAACTCTGGAAGTCATAAATGTAATAAATACCTCCTTCCAAAGTAAGTAAAAACCTCCAGCTACACTCGATAGGTAGATGAAATGATGAACAGTTTGTAGGTGAGTGGTATGTATTAATATGATGAACAGCTGTCTCGTCTTCCATTATATCATAACAATAAACTAGCTGTAGAACTGACCTGTCAGTAAATGGCAACATTCGTCAGTATTGCTGATACGCATCGGTAATCAACATCAATCATTTGCAGTAAATCAGTTATAATAACAGCACAATACCGAGCAAAAACATCAGGCGATACACAGTTCTTAAAGGCAGGGTATTTTTGCAACAAAGAAATTTGAGGGACACTTCCTGTTTGTTATTAATACATGATTATAACACAATCCAGTTAAAATGCATTAGAAAGGGTAAGTGTTTGGTGACTCTAGATTTGACAATTTGACAAACAATAGTGCACACTCATTCCAAAATATAAACAATAGGAAGTAAAGTCATTCATCTGCGCTACAAGTGTGAAAAGGTTTGATACAGCATAACAGAAACTTATTCAAATTCATTTTTGTTGTGTTTGTGTGTGTTTTAAGAAATTAAAGTTAACAAAGAATTCAAAATGGCATAAACATAAAGGCATCAAATCTTGTGATGAATTATTAGATATTCATCAGGTTTCATTTAACTATTAATGAAAGTATTTCAAGGGGTACTCTGATGGCGACGGTAATTCAGGGTAAATCAATATGAATATAGAAAGCATTATACAGCAGGTTTGTCAAGGAGTTAACAATTCTGAGTGGCAAATTGACAGGAATCACAACTCTTGAATAATGGGAATAATCAGGTATTGGCCAATGGTTATGATAATGGCATGTTAAGGGTTAATAAGCAGAATACCAGGAAGAGTCTTTGTCCAGCAGGTAAATATATAGCTAAGAGAATGAAATGTGTAGAGCAAAGACACAAACATAAAAAACATATTTCCAAACCAAGACAGCTGTTCCTGAGAGGAGATGAAAGAGCATGATGAATTCTGTTCTAGCCTGATGTGTGTGAAGTGCATCTTCATCACTAGTCCGTACACTTCCTGACAATCTCGACATTCATCACACGCTCCGTACATCTCCTGACATCTTCTACATACATCACACACTCCATTCAGCTACGGAGAGATGCGTTACATATGTACCCTGTCTCGAGGGACAGTCAACCATGTATCCTTCCTCTCCAACGTGTATCTTTCAAGTATCTCTCTCCAGCGTGTATCTTTCAAGTATCTCCCTCCAGCGTGTATCTTTCAAGTATCTCTCTCCCTCCAGCGTGTATCTTTCAAGTATCTCCCTCCAGCGTGTATCTTTCAAGTATCTCTCTCTCTCCAGCGTGTATCTTTCAAGTATCTCTCTCCAGCATATATCTTTCAAGTATCTCTCTCCCTCCAGCGTGTATCTTTCAAGTATCTCTCTCTCCCTCCAGCGTGTATCTTTCAAGTATCTCTCTCCCTCCAGCGTGTATCTTTCAAGTATCTCTCTCCCTCCAGCGTGTATCTTTCAAGTATCTCCCTCCAGCGTGTATCTTTCAAATATCTCTCTCTCCAGCGTGTATCTTTCAAGTATCTCTCTCCAGCATATATCTTTCAAGTATCTCTCTCCCTCCAGCGTGTATCTTTCAAGTATCTCTCTCCCTCCAGCGTGTATCTTTCAAGTATCTCTCTCCCTCCAGCTTGTATCTTTCAAGTATCTCTTTCCCTCAAGCGTGTATTTTTAAGTATCTCTCTCCCTCCTGCGTGTATCTTTCAGGTATCTCTCTCCCTCCAGCGTGTATCTTTCAAGTTTCTCTCTCCCTCCAGCGTGTATCTTTCAAGTATCTCTTTCCCTCCAGCGTGTATCTTTCAAGTATCTCTCTCCCTCCAGCGTGTATCTTTCAAGTATCTCTCTCTCCAGCGTGTATCTTTCAAGTTTCTCTCTCCCTCCAGCGTGTATCTTTCAATTAGTATCTCTCTCCCTCCAGCGTGTATCTTTCAAGTATCTCTCTCCCTTCAGCGTGTATCTTTCAAGTATCTCTCTCCCTCCAGCGTGTATCTTTCAAATATCTCTCTCCCTCCAGCGTGTATCTTTCAAATATCTCTCTCCCTTCAGCGTGTATCTTTCAAGTATCTCTCTCCCTCCAGCGTGTATCTTTCAAGTTTCTCTCTCCCTCCAGTGTGTATCTTTCAAGTATCTCTCTCCAGCGTGTATCTTTCAAGTATCTCTCTCCCTCCAGTGTGTATCTTTCAAGTATCTCTCTCCCTCCAGCATGTATCTTTCAAGTATCTCTCTCCCTTCAGCGTGTATCTTTCAAGTATCTCTCTCCCTCCAGCGTGTATCTTTCAAGTATCTCTCTCCCTCCAGCGTGTATCTTTCAAGTATCTCTCTCCCTCCAGCGTGTATCTTTCAAGTATCTCTCTCCCTCCAGCGTGTATCTTTCAAGTATCTCTCTCCCTTCAGCGTGTATCTTTCAAGTATCTCTCTCCCTCAAGCGTGTATCTTTCAAGTTTCTCTCTCCCTCCAGTGTGTATCTTTCAAGTATCTCTCTCCAGCGTGTATCTTTCAAGTATCTCTCTCCCTCCAGTGTGTATCTTTCAAGTATCTCTCTCCCTCCAGCATGTATCTTTCAAGTATCTCTCTCCCTCCAGCGTGTATCTTTCAAGTATCTCTCTCCAGCGTGTATCTTTCAAGTATCTCTCTCCCTTCAGCGTGTATCTTTCAAATATCTCTATCCCTCCAGTGTGTATCTTTCAAATATCTCTCTCCCTCCAGTGTGTATCTTTCAAGTATCTCTCTCCAGCGTGTATCTTTCAAATATCTCTCTCCCTCCAGTGTGTATCTTTCAAGTATCTCTCTCCCTCCAGTGTGTATCTTTCAAGTATCTCTCTCCCTCCAGTGTGTATCTTTCAAGTATCTCTCTCCAGCGTGTATCTTTCAAGTATCTCTCTCCCTCCAGTGTGTATCTTTCAAGTATCTCTCTCCCTCCAGCATGTATCTTTCAAGTATCTCTCTCCCTCCAGCGTGTATCTTTCAAGTATCTCTCTCCAGCGTGTATCTTTCAAGTATCTCTCTCCCTTCAGCGTGTATCTTTCAAATATCTCTATCCCTCCAGTGTGTATCTTTCAAATATCTCTCTCCCTCCAGTGTGTATCTTTCAAGTATCTCTCTCCAGCATGTATCTTTCAAGTATCTCTCTCCCTCCAGTGTGTATCTTTCAAGTATCTCTCTCCCTCCAGCATGTATCTTTCAAGTATCTCTCTCCCTCCAGCGTGTATCTTTCAAATATCTCTCTCCAGCAAGTATCTTTCAAGTATCTCTCTCCCTCCAGCGTGTATCTTTCAAGTATCTCTCTCCCTCCAGCGTGTATCTTTCAAGTATCTCTCTCCCTTCAGCGTGTATCTTTCAAGTATCTCTCTCCAGCGTGTATCTTTCAAATATCTCTCTCCAGCAAGTATCTTTCAAGTATCTCTCTCCCTCCAGCGTGTATCTTTCAAGTATCTCTCTCCCTCCAGTGTGTATCTTTCAAGTATCTCTCCCTCCAGCGTGTATCTTTCAAATATCTCTCTCCAGCGTGTATCTTTCAAGTATCTCTCTCCCTCCAGCGTGTATCTTTCAAGTATCTCTCTCCCTCCAGCATGTATCTTTCAAATATCTCTTTCCCTCCAGCGTGTATCTTTCAAGTATCTCTCTCCCTCCAGCGTGTATCTTTCAAGTATCTCTCTCCCTCCAGCGTGTATCTTTCAAGTATATATCTCCCTTCAGCATGTATCTTTCAAGTATCTCTCTCCCTCCAGCGTGTATCTTTCAAGTATCTCTCTCCCTCCAGCGTGTATCTTTCAAGTATCTCTCTCCAGCATATATCTTTCAAGTATCTCTCTCCCTCCAGCGTGTATCTTTCAAGTAGCTCTCTCCCTCCAGCGTGTATCTTTCAAGTATCTCTCTCCCTCCAGGTTTTATCTTTCAAGTATCTCTCTCCAGCGTGTATCTTTCAGGTATCTCTCTCCCTCCAGCGTGTATCTTTCAAGTTTCTCTCTCCCTCCAGCGTGTATCTTTCAAGTATCTCTCTCTCCAGCGTGTATCTTTCAAGTTTCTCTCTCCCTCCAGCGTGTATCTTTCAATTAGTATCTCTCTCCCTCCAGCGTGTATCTTTCAAGTATCTCTCTCCCTTCAGCGTGTATCTTTCAAGTATCTCTCTCCCTCCAGCGTGTATCTTTCAAGTATCTCTCTCCCTCCAGCGTGTATCTTTCAAATATCTCTCTCCCTTCAGCGTGTATCTTTCAAGTATCTCTCTCCCTCCAGCGTGTATCTTTCAAGTTTCTCTCTCCCTCCAGTGTGTATCTTTCAAGTATCTCTCTCCAGCGTGTATCTTTCAAGTATCTCTCTCCCTCCAGTGTGTATCTTTCAAGTATCTCTCTCCCTCCAGCATGTATCTTTCAAGTATCTCTCTCCCTCCAGCGTGTATCTTTCAAGTTTCTCTCTCCCTCCAGCGTGTATCTTTCAAGTATCTCTTTCCCTCCAGCGTGTATCTTTCAAGTATCTCTCTCCCTCCAGCGTGTATCTTTCAAGTATCTCTCTCTCCAGCGTGTATCTTTCAAGTTTCTCTCTCCCTCCAGCGTGTATCTTTCAATTAGTATCTCTCTCCCTCCAGCGTGTATCTTTCAAGTATCTCTCTCCCTTCAGCGTGTATCTTTCAAGTATCTCTCTCCCTCCAGCGTGTATCTTTCAAGTATCTCTCTCCCTCCAGCGTGTATCTTTCAAATATCTCTCTCCCTTCAGCGTGTATCTTTCAAGTATCTCTCTCCCTCCAGCGTGTATCTTTCAAGTTTCTCTCTCCCTCCAGTGTGTATCTTTCAAGTATCTCTCTCCAGCGTGTATCTTTCAAGTATCTCTCTCCCTCCAGTGTGTATCTTTCAAGTATCTCTCTCCCTCCAGCATGTATCTTTCAAGTATCTCTCTCCCTTCAGCGTGTATCTTTCAAGTATCTCTCTCCCTCCAGCGTGTATCTTTCAAGTATCTCTCTCCCTCCAGCGTGTATCTTTCAAGTATCTCTCTCCCTCCAGCGTGTATCTTTCAAGTATCTCTCTCCCTCCAGCGTGTATCTTTCAAGTATCTCTCTCCCTTCAGCGTGTATCTTTCAAGTATCTCTCTCCCTCAAGCGTGTATCTTTCAAGTTTCTCTCTCCCTCCAGTGTGTATCTTTCAAGTATCTCTCTCCAGCGTGTATCTTTCAAGTATCTCTCTCCCTCCAGTGTGTATCTTTCAAGTATCTCTCTCCCTCAAGCGTGTATCTTTCAAGTATCTCTCTCCCTCCAGCGTGTATCTTTCAAGTATCTCTCTCCAGCGTGTATCTTTCAAGTATCTCTCTCCCTTCAGCGTGTATCTTTCAAATATCTCTATCCCTCCAGTGTGTATCTTTCAAATATCTCTCTCCCTCCAGTGTGTATCTTTCAAGTATCTCTCTCCAGCGTGTATCTTTCAAATATCTCTCTCCCTCCAGTGTGTATCTTTCAAGTATCTCTCTCCCTCCAGTGTGTATCTTTCAAGTATCTCTCTCCCTCCAGTGTGTATCTTTCAAGTATCTCTCTCCAGCGTGTATCTTTCAAGTATCTCTCTCCCTCCAGTGTGTATCTTTCAAGTATCTCTCTCCCTCCAGCATGTATCTTTCAAGTATCTCTCTCCCTCCAGCGTGTATCTTTCAAGTATCTCTCTCCAGCGTGTATCTTTCAAGTATCTCTCTCCCTTCAGCGTGTATCTTTCAAATATCTCTATCCCTCCAGTGTGTATCTTTCAAATATCTCTCTCCCTCCAGTGTGTATCTTTCAAGTATCTCTCTCCAGCATGTATCTTTCAAGTATCTCTCTCCCTCCAGTGTGTATCTTTCAAGTATCTCTCTCCAGCGTGTATCTTTCAAGTATCTCTCTCCCTCCAGCGTGTATCTTTCAAGTATCTCTCTCCCTCCAGCGTGTATCTTTCAAGTATCTCTCTCCCTTCAGCGTGTATCTTTCAAGTATCTCTCTCCAGCGTGTATCTTTCAAATATCTCTCTCCAGCAAGTATCTTTCAAGTATCTCTCTCCCTCCAGCGTGTATCTTTCAAGTATCTCTCTCCCTCCAGTGTGTATCTTTCAAGTATCTCTCACCAGCGTGTATCTTTCAAGTATCTCTCCCTCCAGCGTGTATCTTTCAAATATCTCTCTTCAGCGTGTATCTTTCAAGTATCTCTCTCCCTCCAGCGTGTATCTTTCAAGTATCTCTCTCCCTCCAGCATGTATCTTTCAAATATCTCTTTCCCTCCAGCGTGTATCTTTCAAGTATCTCTCTCCCTCCAGCGTGTATCTTTCAAGTATCTCTCTCCCTCCAGCGTGTATCTTTCAAGTATCTATCTCCCTTCAGCATGTATCTTTCAAGTATCTCTCTCCCTCCAGCGTGTATCTTTCAAGTATCTCTCTCCCTCCAGCGTGTATCTTTCAAGTATCTCTCTCCAGCATATATCTTTCAAGTATCTCTCTCCCTCCAGCATGTATCTTTCAAGTATCTCTCTCCCTCCAGCGTGTATCTTTCAAGTATCTCTCTCCCTCCAGCGTGTATCTTTCAAGTATCTCCCTCCTGCGTGTATCTTTCAGGTATCTCTCTCCCTCCAGCGTGTATCTTTCAAGTTTCTCTCTCCCTCCAGCGTGTATTTTTCAAGTATCTCTCTCCCTCCAGCGTGTATCTTTCAAGTATCTCTCTCCCTCCAGCGTGTATCTTTCAAGTATCTCTCTCTCCAGCGTGTATCTTTCAAGTATCTCTCTCCCTCCAGCGTGTATCTTTCAATTAGTATCTCTCTCCCTCCAGCGTGTATCTTTCAAGTATCTCTCTCCCTTCAGCGTGTATCTTTCAAGTATCTCTCTCCCTCCAGCGTGTATCTTTCAAGTATCTCTCTCCCTCCAGCGTGTATCTTTCAAATATCTCTCTCCCTTCAGCGTGTATCTTTCAAGTATCTCTCTCCAGCGTGTATCTTTCAAGTATCTCTCTCCCTCCAGTGTGTATCTTTCAAGTATCTCTCTCCCTCCAGCGTGTATCTTTCAAGTATCTCTCTCCCTTCAGCGTGTATCTTTCAAGTATCTCTCTCCCTCCAGCGTGTATCTTTCAAGTATCTCTCTCCCTCCAGCGTGTATCTTTCAAGTATCTCTCTCCCTCCAGCGTGTATCTTTCAAGTATCTCTCTCCCTCCAGCGTGTATCTTTCAAGTATCTCTCTCCCTTCAGCGTGTATCTCTCAAGTATCTCTCTCCCTCAAGCGTGTATCTTTCAAGTTTCTCTCTCCCTCCAGTGTGTATCTTTCAAGTATCTCTCTCCAGCGTGTATCTTTCAAGTATCTCTCTCCCTCCAGTGTGTATCTTTCAAGTATCTCTCTCCCTCCAGCATGTATCTTTCAAGTATCTCTCTCCCTCCAGCGTGTATCTTTCAAGTATCTCTCTCCCTCCAGCGTGTATCTTTCAAGTATCTCTCTCCAGCGTGTATCTTTCAAATATCTCTCTCCCTCCAGTGTGTATCTTTCAAGTATCTCTCTCCCTCCAGTGTGTATCTTTCAAGTATCTCTCTCCCTCCAGTGTGTATCTTTCAAGTATCTCTCTCCCTCCAGTGTGTATCTTTCAAGTATCTCTCTCCAGCGTGTATCTTTCAAGTATCTCTCTCCCTCCAGTGTGTATCTTTCAAGTATCTCTCTCCAGCGTGTATCTTTCAAGTATCTCTCTCCCTCCAGCGTGTATCTTTCAAGTATCTCTCTCCCTCCAGCGTGTATCTTTCAAGTATCTCTCTCCAGCGTGTATCTTTAAAGGATATCTCTCCCTCCAGTGTATCGCTAGTATGCTGTTATGAGTGTTCAAAGAGAAGATGCTTTTTTGGTATCTTCTCGATTTCATACACATATTTTTGTACTTTGTAGTTAATCATAAACAATGACTGTGATTCATCTACCTCTTTGACATCTTCATAAGTTCTGTAATTGCTCTGTAAGAACTTAAAGATGGAAAGTTGGTAGTAAAGTGTTTTAGAAGTATGATGTAATCATAATCTCTCTCTCATACTCTCTCCTCACTTGTCAGAGTTACCAACAAATGTTGCTATTTGTGAGTTTATCTTTTGCTTTCTTCTAACCCTCTGGTGGGCCATCATGAGCACACGAAGAGAAAACGATTTTCTTATATTTCTCATCTTTATAGTTATCTTTAGAACCATGTCCAAGAATAGCAAACATAAATCATTTATTATCATTTTATCTCTCAGTCTCACCATAAGAGAACCTAATATTCTCATATCTTATTAATGTCATATCTTATATTGTCTCATTTTGTTAATAAAATAATAAACATTATTTACATAGTATCTCATCTAAATGCAAATAGTTTTTAAAATTTTGAAGATTATCACAAGAAGTCATATATTCACTGATAACTTGATTCATTATAATGATAATAAATAGCAAACTAATAAAATTCTAGCTAGTGCAAATTGTTCAATATACCTGAAAAGGATGGATTCTGAGGGGCACATTTCACTCTTACTTTGAATGAAGTTATAGTTTTCAAAATAATTATTTTAGGGACAAACTGGTCTCCAATTTGTGAAATCTTTTCACCAGCAATCCAATATTTTACTTGATTTACCAAATAAATTGTAATGAACCCGTTATCAGTTGTTTAAAAGAATTTCCTTCCATCTACTCATGTAAATATACAGGTGTCTCTCTTGAATCGTATATATCTATCTCTGGGTTATGTCAGTGATAGTTAATGAGCTTGTTTGGTTTGTGGAAGTCAATCATGTGAAGGAAGTGTTTTATGACTCATAAATACATCGTCTATAAACATATGGTTACCTAACCACTAATCATGATGTATTGTGACAGTAACTATCAGCTAACAAACTACCTGCTGACAGGGACACCTGTAGCTTTCCTTCTCGGGTCACCTTGACAAATGGATCAAAACCCCCGTGTCCAGGATATATAAACAATATATAGAGGATACTAAATGACCTTCTACTTTAAATACCATTTTTGTTAAAATGAAATGAGTGCAAGTGAGTTTGATACAGTATCATTCATGAATTTAAAAAAAAATGGTGTTACTACTACTACTTACTATTACTTGCCCAAATTAATCAATCGAAATTGCTTACAGTTTGCTGTAACTAAGATTTACGAGAGTCATGTACCATTGTGACGACTACCATTATGACAGCAACACAACGGCACATTATTGTGATGTCATAAATAATAATAATAATAATGTGGATATTTATAACGCGCTACCTCCAGGTTTGGTTTAAACATATTTTATTCTCAAGGAAAAGGATTGGGAACAAGTTATCAAACTTAAAATACCCTCTCCTTAAAGAATCTACCTCCAGGTACTAATAGTTGTGGCGCAGTTGTATGACACTAGTTTAATATTGCTGTATAAATATACATTCATGTATCTTCCACTAGCTAGTAATTAAAAAATCTACAATTTACAACTTGAACTTTGATAGCAAAGGTTTAATGAATGAATAAGTCAGATCCAGATGGACGGCCAGAAGAAGTAATTGCTACAATCCCAGTGCAACGTCTCCTTCCCGCCGCCCTGGTTAATAATGTGGCATAGAAATAAGATATGGTATTGGTATGAACATAGCAATATATACAAGCTTTTTCCAACTCATATAGTGAAATGATAATGATAGATATGAGTGTGTTTGTTTTTTTCTAGCAGATGGTGTTTTCAATACAGAGAGGTTTGATACATTTGATCTACCATATACCTGATACTTATTAATGCTGTGTCATGAAAAAGTAAATATTCAATCATTTCTCACATCATAACAATGATTTGATATAAAATATTTGATGCTGTATTAAATAAATGAATTTGAAAAAACTTTCATGTGATATATACAGCTGTGTTCCATCATGTACGAATATGAAATGAACTAAAAATATTTTTCTTACTATAACAAAAATTTACAAATACAAAGAAGCCAGTATCGTTATTGGATGTGATGTAAATGAAATGAAAAAAACTATTTATCATTATAGATTGAAAGAATTAAATCAAATTAAATTGTTCAAAGAGACTCACCACAGAGGAGATAATAGAAATAGTTACACATCATGAAATAAAATGTTAACAACTGAACCTTAAAAATATCAAAGCAGAGATTGCACTTTTAAGGAAAATCTTCTACATCAAATGATTTGTTTGAATATTGAATAAGATATCTGAATTCACTGAAATATAACTCTCAGTTTGAGTTTGGCATTGTTGCAGAAGTCTTGGAACACGGTTATGACGACATGTTGTGGTAAGACCAATAAGAGTAGGCTGTAACTAACAGAAGATTAACAATGCTATGTTTAAAATAAAACAGTCAATTTATAAAATAAAATCGTTGAAAATAATTAATTTAGGTTCAGTTCTCAAGAAATAAATTATAATTATATCAAATATTTTTATCAAATGTATCATCATCACCATCATTACAATCATCATCATCATTACAATCACCATCATTACAATCACCATCATCATTACAATCACCATCAACATCATCATCATCATTACATTCACCATCACCACCATCATCATCATCATCATTACCATCATCATTACAATCACCATCACCATCATCATCATTACAATCACTATCATCATAATTACAATCACATCATCATCATCATTTCATTTATCATTATTATCACCACCATGATCATCATCATTACAATCACCAACATCATCATTACAATCACCATCATCATCATTACAATCACCATCATCATCACCATCATCATTACAATCACCATCATCATCATCATTACAATCACCATCATCATAATTACAATCACCATCATCATCATCATTACATTTACCATTACCATCATCACCACCATCATCATCATCATTACAATCACCATCATCATCATCATCATTACAATCACCACCATCATCATCATTACAATCACCATCATCATCATCATCATCATCATCATTACAATCACCACCATCATCATCATTACAATCACCATCATCATCATCATCATCATGACAATCACCATCACCATTACAATCACAATCACCATCATCATTACAATCACCATCATCATCATCATTACAATCACCATCATCATAATTACAATCACCATCATCATCATCATTACATTTACCATTATCATCACCACCACCATCATCATCATCATTACATTTACCATCATCACCATCATCATCATCATTACAATCACCATCATCATCATCATCATTACAATCACCACCATCATCATCATTACAATCACCATCATCATAATCATTACAATCACCATCATCATCATCACTACTGCCATAATCACCATCATCCTCAATTCCTACACTGGATACCACCATTTAACTACAAGACACCCTAAGATAAGACAAGTGTTTATTGTCAGTGCTCTAAGGTTTCTAACTCCCTTCTAAAACCAACACACATCCTGTCAGAAAGTCCTACTCCTAGCGTACAGTGGCACCAGAATCCCCTCCATTATCCTGAAAGTGGTAACATTGTCCCCCGAGTGGCTATATGTTCCTGACACTCTACCTTCCTGTGTGTTTATCTTACGGTGGCTCCTCCAATGTATATTGGTGTAAGAAATGGGCTCGTATTTTTTCTCAAGAGTCAATAATTGAAAGATATTGTCTCCAACTTGGTAAGTTTTGCTTTGGCCAACTTGTATGAATATTTATATCATTTTTCCCCATTCAAGTTGACCAGATAGCACTTTCAGGTTGAGTTCTTTTCAAACACTGTATGGATTCAAACACTGTATGTGATATATGCATCTAAATATGAATACTTAGGTATGTTACTATCACATAATGCTTCACTTATTAACTTATAAAGTAATGAACATGATAAATTGGTTGTGCTTCCCTCCTTATAAACTGTGTTTGAATATGATCAAATACTGTAGGTACGGATGATAATTATGCGGAAGCAATATGATGAAAAGTGAGAGACAGACAGTGACGGATCCAGGAATTTTGAAAGGGGGGTGGGGTCCACCAATGGAAAATACCCATACCCGCCCATGCAAAAATTTTTGAAGGGGGGGGGGGGGGGGGGGGGGGGGGGGGGGGGGGGGGGGGGGGGCGGGACCCCCTCGACCCCCCCCCCCCCCCCCCCCCACCCCCCCCCTCTGGAAGACATATGTTATGCTAGCAGTCTTGGTGCCATCTCTCATAAAAATTAAAACATACATCACCCTACGAGTAGAAGACATATACAGATCAACATTAACAAGTAAATTATGAGGCCAAAAAATCAGTACCAACATTCAAGGTACATATGGGACAGATAAAGATCAAGTTATAATATTATATGATGCAGGAGTAAAAAGTCTGAGACTATTTCAAGTAGTGACACATAGAGATTATTACCTGCAGGAAGTGGTCATATGATTTTAGAAATATGGAAAGTTGCTCTGAGGAGAGGGTTGCTAGCAAACTTGATATGTGCACTATGTGCTCGTACAGAAATATTAGCTTGGTTATTTTCTATCGTATGGGTCATAAATGGCACAATGAATCCTGTTTGATGCCTGGATTTTATGGCAGTATAGATATCATCCTGATGTTACACCACAGATTGACATTTAGTCACTCAAATGAAAATATCGAAATTCTGAAAATGAAATGAATAAGGAGCTTCTGACATCTCTTCCGTTTCATACTGAGCTTTCTAGACTTGCCATAATGTAACCTGACTCACATCCTTTTTAATTATAATAATAGGCCTATAAGTTCACCGTAAGCTAAAGCAAGATCTTGGAGTGAAAGACAGAGCCATCTCTGAGGTTTTCTTTACAATATTCCACAAAAGTAATTTTTCTTAACACTAATTATTAAAAACAGGTTTTCAGAGACGAAGTGTCAGTATACATAAAATGTGATAGACTTGATTTGGCTATTACTTGATTAAAATGGTCTGGACAATAGACTGTGGTAAAGATAGAACTCAAACATTTATGACAGGATGAAAATGAGGCAACAAACACAAACTAAATGCAAAACATCCAAAATGAAATCCTCTCATGGTATATGATACAGATACAGATTCAACATTTCTGACAAGTTAAAATGATTCAACATACATTCGGTGCTATTTTTAAAAGTAAAACACAAATTATCCTGATTGTACCAGAAAGATAGAGATCGGACAACTCCTGCTGCCTGGTAGAACATGCCGGGTGATAAATAGATATCACATGCTGGCGAGAGGACAGGTGTGAGATAAGGGGAGGTTTGGGGGATAACGTTACATAAACCTCCCACAGGATACACAGAATATGATTTAGATGTTTCTTCTTTCATATACAGGTTTTAGTGTAAATCATGTTGCTTTTTCTAAGTTTTCATTTTCTGTAACATATATATTGAGTGAGTTATTGTTTAACGCTGCTTCGGCAGTATCGCAGCCATTAGCAGAAAACATAACTAACAGAAAATCTCATAAAAAGATATAAGTTAACATTTGTGACATCTATCCCCCATTGCAAGTCATCCAGATTAAACATTAAAGATTTGAAAATAAAATATATATTTACAAATTTAAATTATCTCACCTCAAATTGAGAATTTATTCAGAATTCCTTTCAATTTTATCTAAAATTAAATCTATAAAATCTATAAAAATATAAATTCTGTCTGGAATATCTTTTTAAGGGACTCAACATGTAGAAGTAAGTGTATTGAATAACTTAAATTCCACAAAGTTTTCTTTACGATTCAGAGCGATCGAATGAGAAGACGTTTTCATGAAGACACTAATATTACCACTATAAAATGTTATTCTATAGTAGTTTTAGGTAACCTGCTGATTGTTTGTCCAAACACATGTGATCATTTGCCTCAGGTCAGTATTTATACAACTCACCCAATGCTAATTCTATGACCCTGCCACAATTTAACTATCACTCCAATACCCTCATAAGAGACTACGCTGATCTGTATTGAAACAATTTTATCATTTGTCAAACCTTTCAGCAAATACTTTTACCAAAACATTTTAACTTTACATGCTATTCTAAGCAGCATCGAATCTTTGTCACACAGTGAAAATGAATTTTTTAACCTTTTCCATAAAGTTCGCTACCGTATGCTTTTTATATTTAACTATTAACTACGTGTTTATTAAAAAATTTGCATGAATTTTAAATGTATTTCAACAAATATTTTTACAAACTGATTTTTAAAAAGTTTGTTTTAGGGGAAACATTTATATTGGCTATTGTAGCATATTTGTTAACCCTTTCTCCATTGTTTTCCATTTCTTCTATTTCATATGTCATTTGGAAATAAAATACTGTTTAAATCAAACAATTATCTCACACAGGTAATCCATGGCACATTACAACTATCCCTTCACAACCGTCATACAATACTCAGTACAGCTATCTATATTGAAACAATCTATCATTCGCAAAACTAATCTCACAAAGTTAAGGATGATCTTTGAACCAAATCCATTGTACAGATACAATTCGCCCTCCAATACCCTCACACAATACTACAGTAGTCCTAATAAAAACAATCTTTTCATTAAAAATATCTTATTGTCAAATCAATCTTCAAAGGGTATTATTTAGAATATTGAACTCACCAAAGGCAAATCCATGACACTTAGCATTAGATGTATCCATCTAAGTGGTTTAGTTGAAGCAATCTTTTTATCATTTGTATAACAGATCTCAAAGAGATAAGTATCTTACAACCAAATCCATGGCATGGTTACAACTATCACTTCATACAATATTGCAGTTGTCCTAATTGAAGAAAATATTTTATCAAAAATATAATTGTCAAACTAATCTCACACAGGTAAATATTCTAGAACCAAACTCACCCAAGGCAAATTCAAGATCCTTCCACAGTTAAAGCTATGCTTCAAATCATCACACTATACTTCAGAGGATACCTCATTATCATTTGTCCAACTCAGCTCACACAGGTAAGTATCTAAGACCAAAACTCACCCACAGTAAATGCAAGAGCTCCACAGCTGAAGCTCTCAAGCACTGCCCTCACTGTGTACTGCAGTGGTTGTGTTGAAGTGATCTCTCCACACGCATTAGCCACTAGCTGTGAGGTGTAATTACACGACTCTTTTTAGGCTCAGGAATCTAACTTTAACATCTTCCGTGCCTGTTTGCCTTCGAAATTTAAGTATTCTAACAAATTCTGTTTAGACAATCAGAAGTAAAAGGAAACGATGCAAGAAGAATTGATAAGAGAAAACTGTTAGCGGCTTGTAGCTCAAATAGCTAACTGCCTCTTAAACACAGGTCCTGTCTACTCTCTCTGAGGAACTCATCGTAAATATGACAGCTGGGCCTGTGAGCCACTGACCTGATGTATAGGAACATAGGTGAGGAGATCATAGAACACATTTACAGATCTACCTGATGTATAGGAACATAGGTGAGGAGATCATAGAACACATTTACAGATCTACCTGATGTATAGGAACATAGGTGAGGTGATCATAGAACACATTTACAGATCTACCTGATGTATAGGAACATAGGTGAGGTGATCATAGAACACATTTACAGATCTACCTGATGTATAGGTGCATAGGTAAGGTGATCATAGAACACATTTACAGATATACCTGATGTATAGGTACATAGGTAAGGTGATCATAGAACACATTTACAGGTAGAAATGTACCTGATGTATAGGTACATAAGTGAGGTGATCATAGAATACCTTTACAGAACTACCTGATGTATAGGAACATAGGTGAGGAGATCATAGAACACATTTACAGATCTACCTGATGTATAGGAACATAGGTGAGGAGATCATAGAACACATTTACAGATCTACCTGATGTATAGGTACATAGGTGAGGTGATCACAGAACACATTTACAGATCTACCTGATGTATAGATACATAGGTAAGGTGATCATAGAATACCTTTACAGATCTACCTGATGTATAGGAACATAGGTGAGGTGATCACAGAACACATTTACAGATCTACCTGATGTATAGGTACATAGGTAAGGTGAACATAGAATACCTGTACAGATCTACCTGATGTATACATTGAGGAGATCATAGAATACCTTTACAGATCTACCTGATGTATAGGAACATAGGTGAGGTGATCACAGAACACATTTACAGATCTACCTGATGTATAGGAACATAGGTGAGGTGATCACAGAACACATTTACAGTTCTACCTGATGTATAGGTGCATAGGTGAGGAGATCATAGAACACATTTACAGATCTACCTGATGTATAGGTACATAGGTGAGGAGATCATAGAACACATTTACAGATCTACCTGATGTATAGGTACATAGGTGAGGAGATCATAGAATACCTTTACAGATCTACCTGATGTATAGGAACATAGGTGAGGAGATCATAGAACACATTTACAGATCTACCTGATGTATAGGTACATAGGTAAGGTGATCATAGAATACCTGTACAGATCTACCTGATGTATACATTGAGGAGATCATAGAATACCTTTACAGATCTACCTGATGTATAGGTGCATAGGTAAGGTGAACATAGAATACCTGTACAGATCTACCTGATGTATACATTGAGGAGATCATAGAATACCTTTACAGATCTACCTGATGTATAGGTGCATAGGTAAGGTGATCATAGAACACATTTACAGGTAGATCTATACCTGATGTATAGGTGCATAAGTGAGGTGATCATAGAACACATTTACAGATCTACCTGATGTATAGGTACATAGGTGAGGTGATCACAGAACACATTTACAGATCTACCTGATGTATAGATACATAGGTAAGGTGATCATAGAATACCTTTACAGATCTACCTGATGTATAGGTGCATAGGTGAGGAGATCATAGAATACCTTTACAGATCTACCTGATGTAGAATGTCAATCAAAGAATGCCAATCAAATAAATTCCATTAACAATGAATATTCTTGAAATAATGGGCTAACATTCAATGTTCTTGGAGATATTAAAAGGTTATTGAAATCACACTCTACTTACACAGTTCCTCACAGTGTATTGTACACATTATACATGCATGTAATACTGCACTACATACCGGTAAGTTAATTATCTTCCTTTACGATCTTGCACTAGCCTAAAATTCAGTCCATGAAATTTTCTCATTTTTTGGGATGGCAATTTCATTTTCAGATAGGTATGACAATTATGCTGGGGGATAATTCTAGACTACATATTCTAAAGGCTTCTTAATGATCTAATTAATCAATCTAATGGTGCAAGATCATTACTCCGGAGAGAACCATTTCACAAACATATCTGTTCATGGTAGTTTTGAACCAACACTCAATGTTCTTCATGCATGTGATACTGAGCTACACCTGTGGATTACCTCTCTTTAGGATCTTGCACTTGACTTCAATTCAGTCCATGAAATATTCTCATTTTTAAGACAATGCAACACATTCCAAACTTGTATTTCTTGGGATGGCAATTTCATATCAAACGGGCAGTAGCACGTTTTTTGCAAAATTTATTTTTTCAAATTTCCCATTTATAATGATAGTTTATGTCATTTAAATAAACTCTAGAGGGCAAAACATCTTATTCGAAAACCATTTATTTGTAGTGGTAAAACTATGTTGCGTATAAAGCAAAAATTGCATGACGGCCATTTTATTGTGAACACAATTTATTATTTTGTATTACAAAAACGATTCCCATGGCTTTACCGAAACATGTACACTCATTTTAAACTTTATTTTCCGAAGAGAGAAGGATCTTTTACTATAGGTGAAATTATTTTTCAAATACATTTCATCAACTTATTTGAGCAAAAAAAACATGCTACTGCCCCTTCAAGATAGGTGTAACATGCTGGAGGAGAATTCAAGATTGTATAAGGACTTATTAATGATATGAAGTTATAGCGCAAGACTATCATTGCACTAGAGAACCACTTTACAAGCATATCTGTTCAAGGTAGTTCTGGACCAACATCCAATGTTCTTCAAAGGATAAGAGATCTATTGTCAAATGTTTTCCATATGGCACTCTCTCTATGAACAGTTCCTCTGAGTGCACTCTACACCCTAAATATGCATGCGATACTGCACTACGTCTCCCTGTGAACAGTTCCTCCAAGTGCTCTGTACACTGTATACATGCATTCAATACTACACTACATCTGTGGATTATCTTCCCTCAGGATCTTACACTGGAGAACCCAGAAACACATAACCTTTGTAACTCTGTGTGGTTAAACGTCTCTTGTAAGGTTTGTTTGTAGCAACAAACCCAATGCAACACATAGCAATTGAGGGCTATTCATCAACAATAAAGTTCCTGAAGATTTGAGTTTTTTATGTAATGTCTACATGACTTGTAACATAGCACTTTGTATCTTACAGCAGCATCTCAAACCTTGAGACACTGAGTTAAAATAGATTTTAGGCCAAAGAGTTCATCTATAGATGATTTACATGTGCTTTTGAGAGCTCAGTTTTAGATTGCTAAAGTGGCGGTTCTATTACAGTATGGGTGTGGGTCTCTGGTCATACGAGTTCTGAAAGGGCACTGTTTAGGATGTCTGAGTAACTTCATTTCTTAAAAATAATGCAACCAAGCACAGTGTTATGAGGACATTGAATTACTTAAATTACACTCTAAGTATTGGTTACCAATGAAAGTTTCCATTTAAAAAAAACTAGATGTAGCTTGCACCTATCCATTAGTGAGAAATAATGAAGTGCGAAAACAATAGGATGACGTCACAAGTGTAATTTAAATATGGCAGTTTACACTCTTTAACAGTACACAATGCAATAGATGAATGTTTCACAAAATATGTTTCTTTATATACAAGTGGATACAATTAACATTTTGTCATTATTATGTTATCATCTTTAATATTTCATACATACAGTTCTACAATAAGTACAAATCACATGATTTCGTTAATAAAAAATTATCTCACGCCATATTTTCACATGCTTACCGATCAGAAGAATGAAGACAAATTTTGCTTATAAATTCACCTACATAGCATAAAGAAGTTGCTTATTTGTATAATTTGTCTTTATTCTTCATCACCTGAACTTTTAGAATGCCAATCAAAGAACTTACCATAAGAGTGTTAAACTAGAGCAAGAGTGCTAGGGCCCTGTAGTGCTACTTGGGTATGATACATATCTTTGACGCACTCCGTTGTCAACTTACTTTTTAGAATATCCACTGAACTGACTGACAACATTGGAAAACATTCCTGCGTCATATTCTGTATAAAGAACTATCATATCTAACCTATGAGTTATATGCACATATGTCCTGTTGTTTCATTATCATACAAGAAGCATCTTCTTTTAGATTCATTTACTGAAATAATGGTGTTAGGCCAACAGACAACATGCTAAGAAACTTAAATATCCTTCAGACTACATTGAATTAACTTTGTATGGTTTATCCCTACATTTTACGGCAGATATTCAATTTAACTGGTAAAAACAACCTCTTGATAATCTGTTCTTTCAGGGAAGTGTAATATTGTTATATATATACATATAGTTAGTATTATGACGCTTAGGTCTAAAATAATAAGGCATTTCTAAATCATACAGTTAAACAATAGCTTCAAACTTTTAGAGATTTTAGAGTCAAAACACTTTTAAGGTTTGACTAGCAGATTTTAATGAGACTGCTGAAACCTTGTGGGGGAGACAGCACTCAACATGTACCTAGAGGTTTCTGATCTAGCTACCGTAGGCAAATCTCTGAAGTACTGTTTGCTAAGTGTGAGTGTGATAGGGCTGACAAATGCTACTCTCATATATCTAGACCCGACAGGAAATGGTTAAGATGGTGAATGATGTTATATCTTCTGAGCTCTGACTCACTAAGTTGAGTTGAGTTGGGGTTTAACGCCGCTTTCAAGAGTATTTCACTTATATCGCGGCTGCTAGTATTATGGCAGGGAGAAAGCCCGCAACGCCATGTGGCTATGCATTGCGGTGAAACCTGCGAGCATCGGCTGGAACTAGCGAACCATGGGTGGTACTGCACTGAAATTCAGTGTAGCATTGCACCCAAACCTGACTGCATGTAGAACAGTTCTCTACTGCAGACAAAGTTGCCGTGCCCCTGGCGGGATTCGAACCCAGGACCTCTTGATCCGAAGCCGAACGCGCTAACCACTGCGCTATCCCGCCCCCCTGACTCACTAAATTATAGGTGCTAGCAGTTGGGCAGTGTATGAAGTATATATTAGTTGGTACAGCAGCAACTTTTTAATTAAAAAAATTAATTAGTTAGTTTTTATTAATAAGTTTTATTAATTATTATTAATTACAATTTCATTGCTGCAGTATTTTCTTGTTGAGGATTTTAAGGATTCTTGTGTTATAACTACTACGGTATTTATTCAGTGACTCATTCCTATTTTCTTTTGGTTATATTCTTACTTATTACCTTTAATATTCCAATGCATTGCTGTTATTTGTTCATCCATAGAAATTAGATGTTTACTGCAGATACTCCTACATATCCAATACTAGATATTCAACATTTATTTTTTATTATCTGAATTGTTTCATATGCAGGTACAAGGGCATGTGCAAGGATAAATTTGGAATTCATCTTACTTTCAATAAAACTATTCTCATGGGTACAGTGTTATAACCATGCTGATAGGTTAAGTATTTCAGAAATACACGAAGAGCTCGTGAAGATGTGCATTTGATATTCTCTCAATGTCACGTAGACCTCATACAGTATGTGTCCTGTTTGTATAGCAATGTTACTTTAATAGAAGCATGTTCCTATATTGCTCTAATAGAAAAAGACAACACAGCACATGTGCAAATAATTTCAAATAAATTTAAGATCATCGAATGTACTATAAAATATTTCAGTTAAACTCATACAGAGGATTTTTCATATTATTTTAATGACAACGAAAAGCAAAACTATTACCTTTGTGAAACATATATGGTTTTACAAACTAACTAGCTAACATACTATTTTGAAGAACTTATAAATGCCCTGCATCAGAATATTAGATACAAACCTATCTCTCTCAAAATTATGAAATTTTCACTTTGCCTCAATATTACAGGAAGAGGAGAAGATGTCATATGATATTCACTCAATGTCACGGAGACCTCATACAGTATGTATCCTGTTTGTATAACAATGTCACTATGATTAAGCATGTTTCCTCAATTGCTTCAATAGATAAAGACAACACTGCACATCTGCAAATAATTTTAAAAAATAGAGCCATGGGCTCTGTAGCTCATCAGGGTTTATATTGTTTAATGATGAAGACTGAAATAGATTTTTAGGTCATGGCGTGAGGCCCTTATTTGAGGCGCTTGAGGCCCTTATTTGAGGCACCACAGGGTCTCCAAATCTAAAATTTAGAATCCCAATTGGGTAGAAAGTCTGCACACAATATTACAGCCTTCTAGGTACATTTGTTCTGGAGTAGATGAAAATAGGTTTTTAATGATGTGTCACAAAATCTACAATTTAGAATCCCCATTGGCCAAGGAGTCTGCACACAACTTTTCAGATCTCTAGACCTTTTGGAACTGGAGAAGAAGATGAAAATAGGTTTTTAACGATGTGACCCCTGTGACCCCATTTGGGGTCATGGGGTCACAAAATCTACAATTTAGAATCCCCATTGGCCAAGGAATCTGCAAACAACTTTTCAGCTCTCTAGACCTTGGAACTGGAGAAGAAGATGAAAATAGGTTTTTAAGGATGTGACCCCTGTGACCCCATTTTGGGTCATGGGGTCACGAAATCTACAATTTAGAATCCCCATTGGCCAAGGAGTCTGCACACAACTCTTCAGATCTCTAGACCTTTTGGAACTGGAGAAGAAGATGAAAATAGGTTTTCAACGATGTGACCCCTGTGACCCCATTTTGGGTCATGGGGTCACGAAATCTACAATTTAGAATCCCCATTGGCCAAGGAGTCTGCACACAACTTTTCAGATCTCTAGACCTTTTGGAACTGGAGAAGAAGATGAAAATAGGTTTTTAACGATGTGACCCCTGTGACCCCATTTGGGGTCATGGGGTCACAAAATCTACAATTTAGAATCCCCATTGGCCAAGGAATCTGCAAACAACTTTTCAGCTCTCTAGACCTTGGAACTGGAGAAGAAGATGAAAATAGGTTTTTAAGGATGTGACCCCTGTGACCCCATTTTGGGTCATGGGGTCACGAAATCTACAATTTAGAATCCCCATTGGCCAAGGAGTCTGCACACAACTCTTCAGATCTCTAGACCTTTTGGAACTGGAGAAGAAGATGAAAATAGGTTTTCAACGATGTGACCCCTGTGACCCCATTTTGGGTCATGGGGTCACGAAATCTACAATTTAGAATCCCCATTGGCCAAGGAGTCTGCACACAACTTTTCAGATCTCTAGACCTTTTGGAACTGGAGAAGAAGATGAAAATAGGTTTTTAACGATGTGACCCCATTTGGGGTCATGGGGTCACGAAAATCTACAATTTAGAATCCCCATTGGCCAAGGAGTCTTCACACAACTTTTCAGCTCTCTAGACCTTTTGGAACTGGAGAAGAAGATGAAAATAGGTTTTTAAGGATGTGACCCCTGTGACCCCATTTTGGGTCACGGGGTCACGAAATCTACAATTTAGAATCCCCATTGGCCAAGGAGTCTGCACATAAAATTTCAGCTCCGTGGAGTCATTGGTTCTGGAGAAGAAGTCGAAAAAGTGAAAAGTTTACGGACGGATGGACGGATGGACGGACGCCGGACGCCATGCCATGCCATAAGCCCATCGGGCCTTTCAGGCCTGATGAGCTCAAAATTCAAATGGATTTTAGATCTCCGCTTGTTACTTAGTATGAAATATTTGAGAAATACAGTTAAACTCATACAGAGGATATTAAAAATAATAGTCTCTTACTCAATGTGACTTAATGAAAAGCAAAACCAGTACCTTTATGGTTTTACAAAGAGACTAGCTTACCTAAATAGTACTTTGAAGAGCCTGCTTTACCCTTTTCATTAGAAAAAACCCCACTTATTTCTCTAAAAATTACGAAATATTCAATGTGCCATTTCATTACACGAAGAGCTACGGAAAAGATGTAAATTTGATATTTTCTCAATGTCATGTGGACCTCTTTTTCCTTTTTGTATAACAAAATACTTTGATTGAAGGCAGTTCCTAACTTGTTCCAAAAGATAAAGATAACAAAGCACATAGGCAAATAATTTCATAAAATCCAGCGAGATTTAGATCGCCGCTTGTGGTATAAAATATTACAGTTACAGTCATACAGAGGATAATATTTTACCAAGGAGAGTCTATAACATCCAAAACTTTGTAAAACTATATTAATGATAATGAGGATACTTCTACAGCTTAACTCCACCTGATGAAGAGGAATGATCACATCACATACAAATTAACACCTGGCGTAAAGACCAACATTGTTCCTCTTTCATTCTCAACTCCCTGTGATTACGTAACAATGTAGAATTAAAAAAACGAGTATTATGATTAGATCTTACCTTACTCGTTGTATCAGAAGACTGACGAGAGAAACTTCTGCGCACAAAATTAGGAAATTTTCACTATGTCTGAATATATATGCTCTAGCTGATGATGTTATTCAGCATTTCTTTACATAATTTATCAGCTACACACAATACAAAATAAAACAGTCACATGAATTTATTACTTAGTGACGGCTTCTTGAGATGCTACAATAAACATGATAAATTGGAAAAAATATTTTCCTAAATTGACTCTGTAAATTTTAAATTTATAAATAAGCCCCATTAAACACTTTATGTAAGGGGTGTAACAAATGTGTCCCACCCTATGACAACAATTTTCTTTTTGATCAGACTTTCAGAAAAAATAAATGTGAAAATAATGCACTACAGAACAACGAGCAGATACCCCTCTGTTAGTTTGTTCATCAAGGCATCTGAATATTAGGGGTCATCTGAGCAATATAACCATAACAATTATAACACAGAGAAAATTAAATGTGAAAATAGCCGGCTGGTAAAGATAGTAGAATAACCTCATTAATATATGTATTTAAAAACAGCAATCATACCAAATATTCCAAAAACATTTTCAAAAAGTGTCAATCTGTGTCGGCGTTTCACAATCAGTGATTTATTCAATGGTTTTCAAAAACCATAAATTCTTTGATACACAAAAACATTGACTTGTGTCAGCATTGTTTTATCAATATACATGTTCTCTCCTTACGGAAAAATTAAAACAGTGCTGGTGAGGTTTAACATGTCTTTCCATGTAACATAACTCTAGTTCTACTTTGTAGTTGATTGGCTTATCTAAGAATTGCAAATACTGAATGATACAATTCAGGAAATCTTGAACGTGATCATAAAAGTCATTTCTTATTTATAAGCCTCATATATAAAACTAGATGAGCGTTTGCGGGACACCGCAAAAGCGGAGCAGCTCCGAAACTTAGGGTCTCGCCCTTCCCTGTTTCGCCTTCTTGTCAGCATCAATAAAATGGGAATTCTCTTCAACAAAAACTTGTTCATTATTCGAGTTATTACCAATCATCACTGGGTTCACTTTTCACAAGTTTATTCTTAAAACCAATTTCTTATTTCAAAATTTGATCAAAGGATTAACGTGGCCTTAACCAATATCTCATGACGTCATGTTAGTCACCATGGACATCACAAGCCTTTATACCAACATCCCCAACGGTGAAGGTATGAAGGCGGTGGCCCAGGCAATTAGAAACCTGACTGGACCCTCAGTCCCACAGGTCTTCTCAATCTTCTCAAATCAGTACTCCACAAAAACAATTTTGTTTTTAATGGTGAACATTACCTCCAAGTCGGAGGAACCGCCATGGGTACAAAGGTTGCACCCTCGTACGCCAACATTTTTATGGGTGAATTGGAGACCTCTCTCCTTTCCAAGTACAAGGATAAAACTGATCTCTATGTCAGGTTTATCGATGATATCTTCCTCATTTGGACCCTAGGTCAAGAACGCCTAGAACGCTTCATTAAGTACTTAAATGACACGCATCCCACCATAAAATTCACAGCAGAATTTTCCCGCCACAAGGTCGCATTCCTAGACACGTGGGTCATACACAATACAGAAACTCACAAACTGGAGTTTACCCTGTATTGCAAACCCACGGACACTCATTCCTATTTGTTGTACACCTCATGCCACCCTAAGCACATTAAAACGAAAGGGCAATTCAGTCAATTCCTGAAACTCAGACGCATCTGTTCATCTCCCACCGAGTATGAACAACACAGTGTCAATCTCATACAATATTACCTCAAACGAGGTTACCCGAGGAAACACATACAACAAAACAAAACCCGGGCCGACAGTACTGACAGGAAAACACTCCTGACTCAAACCAAACCCATTACAGTATCCATCCCTAGGGTAGTATTGGTTAGCGATTACAATCCACTATGCATGGAGCTCAACGCCATTATCAGAAAACGCTGGTACCTCCTCAGCGGCTCTGACATCTGCAAAGAGGTTTTCAAGTTACCACACGTAGCGGCATATAGGAGGAACAAAACCCTCAAAGATCACCTGGTTAGGTCCAGTTTGACCTATCCTAAAACATTGTCACAAGTCAGCGGCAAATGTGTCAAATTTATTGACAAGGTTTGTGAAAAACACAATTGCAGAATCTGCAATAAGATCAATGCCTCGAGCGAATTTTCCAGCTCTGTCACACATCAGGTATACCGCAAACGCACCTACAGTTGCCAATCACGCAATGTAGTATACCTACTTACTTGCGACAAATGCAAGATACAATACGTGGGTGAAACTAAGAGATGTTTCTACATTAGACTCTCTGAACACTTTGCCGACATTAGTCACAAGAGAGACAAACCAGTCGCTCTACACTTCAATTCTGAAGGACATGGCAAACATGATCTCTTCTATGAGACCATTGCACAACTCAGAGAAGATCCTGACATTGCTGCAACCACCACTAAGAGAAGATCCTTAGAACTCAGGTGGATTTTCAAGCTCCATTCCTTCCAACCGCAAGGGATCAATGACAAGATTGTAGGCTGAAGTATCCATTCCGGTCTTCTCCTCAATATCTCATGACCTTGACCTTTGACCTTCAAGGTCAAACCATCAATGATCCCTTTTCATTGTGTATAACAATCATGCAATGACTCAAAGTGTTCATAGTTAAAATACAGCATATTCACAAAAGCATGTTTAAGTTGTGGCCTAGCTGTGACCTTGACCTTTGACAGATTTTAGCGAAAACCTTTTCAAATCTTGGTCTTTCTTCGTAGTTCATATATACCAAATAAGAGCCTGATAGCACAAAAAAAGTTTGAAGTTATCATGTTTACAAGGATTGTTGTAGTGATTTCAGAACTCATGACCTTGACCTTTGACCTTGAATGCGAGCATGTCAAAATCATTCACCAGGTTTATAAGAAAGAAGCTATCTATATGAGGTGTTAATTTCTTCATGGAAAAAAGTTACTTAGTGATTTCAGAACTGGTTAGCATGACCATATCTCGTGACCTTGACCTTTGATCTTCAAGGTCACACAGTCAATGACAACTTTTCATTGTCTGTAACAATCATGTAATGATTCAAAGTGTTAATAGTTGAAATAAGGCACCTTCGCAAATGCATGCTTAAGTTGTTATCTTGCTGTGACCTTGACCTTTGACGGATGTTAGCAAAAACCTTTTCAAATCTTGGCCTTTCTCCATAGTTGATATACACCAAAGAAGAGCCTGACAGCACAAATATTTTTCAAGTTGTCGTGTTTACAAGGATTATTTTAGGAATTTCAGAACTCGTGACCTTGACCTTTGACCTTGAATATGATCATGTCAAAAAAATTCCCCAGGGGTATAAGTAAGAAGTCATGTATATGAGTTCTCAAAACCTTCTAGGAAAAAAGTTATAGCCAATACAAAACGCGCCGCCGGCGACGGAAACTGCGCAAAAACTGATAGCAGCTCCGACTAAGTCGGAGCTGCATATTACGAAGGAAAGATTGTCTGTACATGCAAATCTGACCATGTTATAATGAAAATCATGAGAATCAATATAATTTAGTGAGTGAGTTATTGTTTAACGCCACTTGGGCAAAATTGCAGCCATTAGCGGCGATGATATCATTTAACAAACTAATGAAATGGAAAATAGTCTGAACAAATGATATTAATTACAATTTGTAAAAATCTCAACAGAAGTTTTAAGGTTAATGCCCAAAAAAAAGTAGATGTTAAAATAAAATATTTTGATTTTCTAAAAAAGGAAATTCATCCCAAAATGCAAATACTTGATTTTAGCCCTAAGATTGTAAAATATGCAGTGAAAATGATTAGTAAAATTTATTAAATGTTAATTTTACCTTATTTTGGAACATCAAAACACGGACATTGGTTCGCTCTGTATAAGCTTCATTATTTTCTGGAGTATTGTATTAGTAATATTCATCAAATATTTACATCACCTGTTCTTGTAACATCAATATGCTGACAATGGCAGGTAGTGCATAAGCGTGATGAAGTTATGCAGTATTGTCTTTCTTGTTTAACATACCTGTAAGGGTTTGTCATGACGAAGCATCAATCAGGTTAGGAGACATGCTATTCATCACATGTCAGTGTCTAATTGTGCAATGTTATAACTTCATCTGTATCTTTTGGATTCAGCGGCTGATCCAAGGGTTTGAAGATTACTGTTAATTACCAGCTGAAATAAATTTAATTGTCTTTTGAAGGTGAGGTGAGTTTGGGTTTAACGCTGCTTTCAAGAGTATTTCACTTATATCATGTTTGCTAGTATTATTATTGGGGATGTAGCTCAGTTGGTAGAGTGTCCGCTCATCACCCGGAAGACCGGGGTTCAATTCCCGGCCGCGTCATACCAAAAGACGTTAACAGATGGGAGTTGTTGCTTCCTTGCTTGACACTCAGTATTATAAGGACAGAACAACGCTTGAACTGGCGCTGCACAGTCGCTGCCGGGTGCGGAAAGCACAAAATGAATTTCCAATGTACAATGTATTGAGGACAATAAAGAGTTATTATTATTATTGAAGGGAGAGAGCCTGCATGGTGGCTATGTAATGCGGTGAAACATTTCTAAAGATTTGCCATATAATTTATATTTCTTTGACATTGATTAGCACTGAATGGTACAATTACTGAATAATTAGTGTAAGAAGCAAATATTTAGGAGATAATACAGAGATAAATATTTCAATTGTAAGTAAGCAGTTATTTAACAGAATAGTTCATAACTTTTAACTATATATCTAAAAGTTGAGTTTTACTAAATATTTTAACATAGTGAGGTGATCATAAAATACCTATACAGATCTACCTGATGTATACATTGAGGAGATCATAGAATACCTTTACAGATCTACCTGATGTATAGGTACATAGGTGAGGTGATCATAGAATACCTTTACTGGTCTACCTGATGTATAGGTACATAGGTGAGAAGATCATAGAATACCTTTACAGATCTACCTGATGTATAGGTACATAGGTGAGGAGATCATAGAATACCTTTACTGGTCTACCTGATGTATATGTACATAGGTAAGGTGATCAGAGAATACCTTTACAGATCTACCTGATGCATAGGTACATAAGTGAGGTGATCATAGAATACCTTTACAGATCTACGTGATGCATGGGTATATAGGTGAGGAGATCATAGAATACCTTTACAGGTAGATCTATACCTGATCTGTAAGTGCACTGGTATATAACATCTAAGGAAAACCGTGTGTTTTGGTTAAGCATTAGGGTTGGAATAGTAAAACATGTTCAGGTCTTTGAATTGTTTAAATTATAGTCTATTTCGTTACAAATAATATAATTGAGGGGAAATATTTTGATTGCACTAGGCTTATTGTTATATATATGCACAGATTATAAGTAATTTTCTCTAAATTTTTCAAAGGCCATCCCTTCATATATTTATATGGCTGAGGATTTGATGTCAGGATGTTCTATGACATGGTCTCCACATAAGCTTCGGGACATTTATTATTGAGTACATCACTAGAATAGATTCAAAAGTCTCATAAAAAATGAGACAACATCAAATGTTCCCAGAGATAGATGCCCAAACATTAGTTTCTTGGAGACAGTAGGTTAATATTCTCATGTTTTTGTCAATAATAGGCCGAAAGTCAAATCTTCTAGCAGAAAATAAATAACTAAGCTGTCTTAATGTCCTTGGAAATAATTTGTTAATATTAAAATTTTCTCAGATCTTGATATGATTTACAGATTGATATTGAAATTGGTTTATTTTCATTATATATGCATATTAAGATACTCAGCAGAACTTGATTGTCTTCCTTTGAGATCTAAGCACTGGGGAACAATATTATTTACTAAACATCCATAAAATTGTCTCTATTCCATCACCTCAACATCTTCAATGTCAATCAAAAAATGCCAACGAAACATTGTCGGATCCAGAGGTTCAATAGTTTAATATTCAAAGGTTATTGATATCAGAGTCTCCTCCCAGTGTATTGTACACCCTATTAATGCATGTGAGAATTATCTTCCTTCAAGATCTTGCACTTGACTTAAATGCAGTCCATGAAATATTTTAAGACAATGCAACACATTCCAAAATTGTATTTCTTTGAATGGCAACTCATATTTAGATAGGTATGAACATGCTGGAGGAGAATTCAAGATTGTATAAAGACTTATTAATGATATATGCATGACTATCATTGCTCTAGAGAACCACTTTACAAACCTATCTGTTCATGGTAGTTTTGGAGTGAGTGAGTGAGTGAGTTGGGGTTTAACGCCGCTTTCAAGAGTATTTCAACAAATTTGAAGACATTGGGTGCAACAGTTCACAAGATATCACTTTAAAGAAGTAAGTGACCATGAAATCAAAGTCAAATCCACCAAAGATGACTAAGGTTTGCGTAATCTGTCATTATAAGCTGACAACAAATTTGAAGACATTGGGTACAAAGACTAAGGAGATATCACTTTAACAATTGTGTGACATTGAAGTTAAGGTCAAGGTCACCCAAACAGCAGCGGCTGGAACTAGCGAACCATGGGTGGTACTACGCTGAAATTCAATGTAGTATTGCACCCAAACCTTACTGCGTGTAGAACAGTTCTCTACTGCAGACAAAGTTGCCGTGCCCCTGTCGGGATTCGAACCCCGGACCTCTTGATCCGAAGCCGAACGTGTTAACCACTGGGCTATCCCGCCACGGTATTTCTGGACCAACATCCAATGTTCTTCAAGAGGATAAGAGATTAATTGTCAAATGTTTTCCATATGGCACTCTCTCTATGAACACTTCCTCAGAGTGCACTCTACACCCTATGCATGCGATACTGCACTACGTCTCCCTATGAACAGTTCCTCCAAGTGCTCTGTACACTGTATACATGCATGTGATACTGCACTACATCTGTGGATTATCTTCCCTCAGGATCTTACACTGGAGAACCCAGAAACACATAACCTTTTAACTCTGTGTGGTTGTTGTGTTTAAACGTCTCTTGTAAGGTTTGTTTGTAGCAACAAACCCAATGTAACACATAACAATTGAGGGCTACTCATCAACAATAAAGTTCCTGAAGATTTGAGTTTTTTATGTATTGTCTACATGACTTGTAACATAGCACTTTGTATCTTACAGCAGCATCTCAAACCTTGAGACACCGAGTTCAAACAGATATTAGGCCAACGAGTTCACCCATAGATGATATACCGGTACATGTGCTTTTGAGAGCTCAGTTTTAGATTGCTAAAGTGGCGGTTCTATTACAGTATGGGTGTGGGTCTCTGGTCATACGAATTCTGAAAAGGCACAGTTTAGGATAATGTCTGAGAAACTTCATTCCTTAAAAATAATGCAACCAAGGCACAGTGTTATGAGGACATTGAACTACTTTAATTACACTCTAAGTATTGGTTATTTAACAGTTAACTAAGTTTACCAATGAAAGTTTCCATTTACAAAAAACTAGATGTATCGTGCACCTATCCATTAGTGAGAAATAATGGAGTGCGAAAACAATAGGATGACGTCACAAGTGTAATTTAAATATGGCAGTTTACACTCTTTAACAGTACACAAAATATGTTTCTTATATATATACAAGTGGATACAATTAACATTTTGTCATTATTATGTTATCATCTTTAATATTTCATACATACAGTTCTACAATAAGTACAAATCAAATGATATGGTTGATACAAAATTATCTCACGCCATATTTTCACATGCTTACCGATCAGAAGAATGAAGACAAATTTTGCTTAACAATTCACCTACATAGCATAAAGAAGTTGCTTATTTGTAGAATTTGTCTATATTCTTCATCACCTAAACTTCTAGAATGCCAATCAAAGAACTTACCATAAGAACTTAAGAGTGTTAAACTAGAGCAAGAGTGCTAGGGTCCTGTAGTGCTATTTTGGTATGATACATATCTTTGACGCACTCAGTCATCAACTCACTTTTTAGAATATCCACTGAACTGACTGACAACATGGGAAAACATTCCTGCGTCATATTCTGTATAAAGAACTATCATATCTAACCTGGGAGTTATATGCACATATGTCCTGTTGTTTCATTATCATACAAGAAACATCTTCTTTTAGATTCATTTACTGAAACTATGGTGTTAGGCCAACAGACAACATGCTAAGAAACTTTATCCTTCAGACTACATTGAATTAACTTTGTATGGTTTATCCCTACATTTTACGGCAGATATTCAATTTAACTGGTGAAAACAACCTCTTGATAATCTGTTCTTTCAGGGAAGTGTAATATTGTTATATATATACATATAGTTAGGATTATGTTGCTTAGGTCTAAAATAATAAGGCATTTCTAAATCATACAGTTAAACAATAGCTTCAAACTTTTAGAGATTTTAGAGTCAAAACACTTTTAAGGTTTGACTAGCAGATTTTAATGAGATTTTGATGAAAACATGTGGGGGGAGACAGAACTGAACATGTGCCTAGAGGTTTCTGATCTAGCTACCGTAGGCAAATCTCTGAAGTACTGTTTGCTAAGTGTGAGTCTGATAGGGCTGACAAATGCTACTCTCATATATCTAGACCCGACAGGAAATGGTTAAGATGGTGAATGATGTTATATCTTCTGAGCTCTGACTCACTAAGTTGAGTTGAGTTGGGGTTTAACGCCGCTTTCAAGAGTATTTCACTTATATCGCGGCTGCTAGTATTATGGCAGGGAGAAAGCCTGCAACGCCATGTGGCTATGCATTGCGGTGAAACCTGCGAGCATCGGCTGGAACTAGTGAACCATGGGTGGTACTGCACTGAAAATCAGTGTAGCATTGCACCCAAACCTGACTGCATGTAGAACAGTTCTCTACTGCAGACAAAGTTGCCGTGCCCCTGGCGGGATTCGAACCCAGGACCTCTTGATCCGAAGCCGAACTCGCTAACCACTGCGCTATTCCGCCCCCCTGACTCACTAAATTATAGGTGCTAGCAGTTGGGCAGTGTATGAAGTATATATTAGTTGGTACAGCAGCAACTTTTTAATTAAAAAAATTAATTAGTTAGTTTTTATTAATAAGTTTTATTTAATTATTATTAATTACAATTTCATTGCTGCAGTATTTTCTTGTTAAGGATTTTAAGGATTCTTGTGTTGTAACTACTACGGTATTTATTCAGTGACTCATTCCTATTTTCTTTGGGTTATATTCTAACTTATTACCTTTAATATTCCAATGCATTGCTGTTATTTGTTCATCCACAGAAATGAGATGTTTACTGCAGATACTCCTACATATCCAATACTAGACATTCAACATTTATTTTTTATTATCTGAATTGTTTCATATGCAGGTACAAGGGCATGTGCAAGGATATATTTGGAATTCATCTTACTTTCAATAAAACTATTCTCATGGGTACAGTGTTATAACCATGCTGATAGGTTAAGTATTTCAGAAGTACAGGAAGAGCTCGTGAAGATGTGGATTTGATATTCTCTCAATGTCACATAGACCTCATACAGTATGTGTCCTGTTTGTATAGCAATATTACTTCAATAGAAGCATGTTCCTATATTGCTCTAATAGAAAAAGACAACACAGCACATGTGCAAATAATTTCAAATAAATTTAAGATCATCGAATGTACTATAAAATATTTCAGTTAAACTCATAGAGGATTTTTCATATTATTTTAATGACAATGAAAAGCAAAACTATTACCTTTGTGAAACATATATGGTTTTACAAACAAAGTAGCTAACATACTATTTTGAAGAACTTATAAATGCCCTGCATCAGAATATTAGATACAAACCTATCTCTCTCAAAATTAAGAAATTTTCACTTTGCCTCAATATTACAGGAAGAGGAGAAGATGTCATATGATATTCTCTCAATGTCACGGAGACCTCATACAGTATGTATCCTGTTTGTATAACAATGTCAGTAGGATTGAGGAATGTTTCCTCAATTGCTTCAATAGATAAAGACAACACAGCACATCTGCAAATAATTTAATAAAATTCAAATGGATTTTAGATCTTCGCTTGTAGTATGAAATATTTTAGAAATACAGTTAAACTCATACAGAGGATATTAAAAATAATAGTTTCTTACTCAATATTATGACTCAATGAAAAAAAACCAATTACCTTTATGGTTTTACAAAGAGACTAGCTTACCTAAATAGTACTTTGAAGAGCCTACCTTACCCTTTTCATTAGAAAAAAACCCACTTATTTCTCTAAAAATTACGAAATATTCAATGTGCCCTTATTACACGAAGAGCTGCGGAAAATATGTAAATTTGATATTTTCTCAATGTCATGTGGACCTCTTTCCTGTTTGTATATAGAGATTATTAACCAAGTGTGTTTCCGTATCATTAATATCATATTTTTGGAATAAAAATTGTATTATGCGAGCCTCTGGCGAGCATAATACATTATTTTTTATTCCAAATATATGATATTAATGATACGGAAACACACGAGGTTAATAATCTCTTTATCATATATGTCATTATTAAAATAAGCGTGTTTTGTAGTAAAAGTGGAAAGAGAATTGACCTAGTTTTAGCGGAGTAATATCACAGATGGTACATCAAAATGATTGTCACGACATCGGCTGTGAAGTGCCTAAAAATAGTTCTTAATTAAAACAATTTAAAAAGACATGTGCGCGATTCTTTCAAAAATCAACAATTGGTCCCTGGTTTCTTGTTCATGGAGATATTTTCAATCAGTTCATAAGCATCTATCTCAAGCACTCATAAATAATTTGGTCACGTTGCTAGAACAAGGGACGTAACTCTAGTTTCAACTTTTTGGAAGCTGCGTTGCCGGTTTGATTCGGATTGATGCATAACAGTATCTTTCGCACTTAAACGGTAATTACTTGTGAGGTGGGGTTATTTCCTTTGTTTATGACAATAAGTACCTATTAATGTACCTAATACCGTGTACTCATCCCTCAAGAACAACCAAAATGCTAATGCGATCGACTAGGCGCGTCGGTATGCAACACTGACATATCAAGAATCATATTGTACACAGGACACTGCAGCTACTTGTTGATGCTCTTGGTCAATAGCGCACTGAAGTTTTGAATTATTTTTAAAAACAAATCTACAATTATCTTGACTTTGTTAACACTATAAATGCACTGTACCATATCAGATGATTTCGTGTTTTCGAATATCCATTCTTTCAAGCGGAAATACTCTGGTAAACTCCCGGTTACGCTTTTCAATGATACGTAAACAGTTTTAGGATTCGCATGAAAAGAAAGGAATTCTCCGAAAGTAGTTCGTGTATTTGACCTTTGACCTGTTTTGCATATTTATCAGATTCGGATACCAAGTTTATCAGATTGCTTTATTGCATCGATAACACCCTCCATATATGATAAAACAAAATACTTTGATTGAAGGCAGTTCCTAACTTGTTCCAATAGATAAAGATAACAAAGCACATAGGCAAATAATTTCATAAAATCCAACGAGATTTAGACCGACGCTTGTGGTATAAAATATTACAGTTACAGTCATACAGAGGACAATATTTTACCAAGGAGAGTCATAACATGTAAAACTTTGTAAAACTATTTTAATGATAATGAGGATACTTATACCGCTTAACTCCACCTGACGAAGGGGAATGATCACAGCACATACAAATTAACACCTGGTGTAAGGACCAACATTGTATGTACGTAACAATGTAGAATAAAAAAAACGAGTATTATGATTAGATCTTACCTTACTCTTAGTATCAGAAGACTGACGAGAGAAACCTCTGCGTACAAAATTAGGAAATGTTCACTATGTCTCAATATATATGCTCTAGCTGATGGTGTAATTTATCAGCTACACACAATGCAAAATAAAACAGTCACATGAATTTATTACTTAGTGACGGCTTCTTGAGATGCTACAATAAACCTGATTATCAACCTACCAGCCATATAACGTGATACTTGAAACGACCTTTCTAAACCGTATCACCCGGTATGAGGGACTTACAACATTGTAAGTCCCTCCAGGAGGGTTTACACAGACAGTTGTACACACTGTTAGAAGGAATTATAATGATTGTAAACCCTAATATATTTGCTAAGATGACGGCTTGAAAGTAATGATCTGAAGAAACTAACTTAGACTTATTTTGAAAAATTACTTAAATTTACGACAGAATAAAAATAGCAAATGTTTTGCAGAAAGTGTGTCTCGAACCCGTATCCACTATCACCTGTAGTAACTGAGCTAACGCCTTAGTCTATTAACAGGCTGACATCAGCCAGGGATCCTCAATATATATATAACGCCAGGGATCCTCAATATAACGCAATAACAAGTAAAAAGCCTGCTTTACACTTAAAAATAGAGCGATGGGCTCTGTAGCTCATCAGGATTTCATTGATTTTTTATCTAAATATCTACCGGTAAGTTATCAAGTAATACATTGTTAACAAGCAAAAACAAAGGTTTTAAGATCATGACCCCTGTGATCCACATTTGGAATCACAGGGTCACCAATCCTACAATTAAGAATCACTTTTGACCAAAGAGTCTCTACACAACATTTCACCTTTCTAGAGCTTTACATACTTGAGATAAAGATGAAAATAGGTTTTTGGGTCATGACCCATGACCTAGATTGGGGTCACGGGGTCACGAAATCTACAATTTAGAATCCCCATTGGCCAAGGAGTTTGCACACAACTTTTCAGCTCTCTAGATCTTTTGGAACTGGAAAAAAAAGATTAAAATAGGTTTTTAAGCATGTGACCGCGTTTGGGGTCACGGGGTCACAAAATCTACAATTCAAAATTCCCATTGGCCAAGGAGTCTGCACACAACTTTTCAGCTCTCTAGACCTTTTGGAACTGGAGAAGAAGATGAAAATAGGTTTTTAAGGATGTGACCCCTGTGACCCCATTTGGGGTCACGGGGTCACGAAATCTACAATTTAGAATCCCCATTGTTATTATTATTATAATTATAAAAATTACTTTCCATGTTGCTTAACTTAACTTTATCTAAGAAATGTAAATACTGAATGATACATAAATTAAGGAAAACATGAACATGCTCATAAAAATAATTTCTTATTTAACAAAAATACCAATCATTTATAAGCCTCGCATAAAAAATAATTACCCGGTAGGAAAGATTTCTGTACATGCAAATCTGACCATGTTATACTGAAAATCGTAAAATCAATATCATACATCTAACAAAATAATGAACATTGATAAGTACAAATTATCTGAACAAATTATATTTATTACAATTTGTAAAAATCTCAACAGAACTTTTAAGGTTTATGCAAAAATAAGGAGATGTTTAAATAAATCATTTTGATTTTCTAAAAAAGGAAATTCATCACAAAATGTAAACACTTGATTTTAGCCATAAGATTGTAAAATATGCAGTGAAAATGATTAGTAAAATGTATTATATTTTCCATTACCTTATTTTGCAACATCAAAACATTGGTTCACTGTGTATAAGCTTTATGATGTTATGTTCATTATTTTCTAAAGTATTGTATTAGTAATATTCATCAAACATTTACATCACCTGTTCTTGTAACATCAATATGCTGACAATGGCAGGTAGTGCATAAGCGTGATGAAGTTATGCAGTATTGTCTTTCTTGTTTAGCATACCTGTCAGGGTCTGTCATGACGAAGCATCAATCAGGTTAGGAGACATGCTATACATCATATGTCAGTGTCTAATTGTGCAATGTTATAACTTCATCTGTATCTTTTGGATTCAGTGGTTGATCCAGGGGTTTGATGATTACTGTTAATTATCATAAATGGAGGGTGTTATCGATGCAATAAAGCAATCTGATATACCTGGTATCCAAATCTGATAAATATGCAAAACAGGTCAAAGGTCTAATACACGAACTACTTTCGCAGAATTCCACTCGTTTCATGCGAATCCTAAAACTGTTTACGAATCGTTGAAAAGCGTAACCGGGAGTTTACCCGAGTATTTCCGCTTGATATTCGAAAACACGAAATCATCTGATAGACACTATGTGCATTTATAGTGTTAAAAAAGTCAAGATAATTGTAGATTTGTTTTGAAAACTATTCAATACTTCAGTGCGCTATTGACCAAGAGCAACAAGTAGCTGTAGTGTCCTGTGTACAAAATGAATCTCGGTGTGTCGGTGTGTGACCTACCGACGCGCCGAGTCGATCGCATTAGCATTTTGGTTGTTCTTGAGGGATGAGTACACGGTATTAGGTACATTGATAGGTACTTAGTGTCATAAACAAAGGAAACAACCCCACCTCACAAATAATTACCTTTAAAATGCGAAAGATACTGGTTATGCAGCAATCCGAATCAACCCGGCGACGCAGCTTCAAAATGTTGAAACTAGAGTTAATTACTTGTCTTGTTCTAGCAACGTGATCAAATTATTTATGAGTGCTTTAGATAGATGCTTATGAACTGATTGAAAATATCTCCATGAACAAGAAACCAGGGGCCAATGGTTGGTTTTTGAAAGAATCGCGCACATGTGTTTTTACATTGTTTAAATTAAGAACTATTTTAGGCACTTCACAGCCGATGTCGTGACCATCACTTTGATGTACCGTCAGTGATATTACTCCGCTAAAACTAGGTCAATTCTCTTTCCACTTTTACTACAAAAACACGCTTATTTTAATAATGACATATATGATAAAGAGATTATTAACCTCGTGTGTTACCGTATCATTAATATCATATATTTGGAATAAAAAATAATGTATTATGCTCGCCAGAGGCTCGCATAATAAAAATTTTATTCCAAAAATATGATATTAATGATACGGAAACACACTTGGTTAATAATCTCTATTTACCAGCTGAAATAAATTTAATTGTCTTTTGAAGGTGAGGTGAGTTTGGGTTTAACGCTGCTTTCAAGAGTATTTCACTTATATCATGTTTGCTAGTATTATTATTGGGGATGTAGCTCAGTTGGTAGAGTGTCCGCTCATCACCCGGAAGACCGGGGTTCAATTCCCGGTCACGTCGTACCAAAAGACGTTAAAAGATGGGAGTTGTTGCTTCCTTGCTTAACACTCAGCATTATAAGGACAGAACAAAGCTTGAACTGGCGCTGCACAGTGGCTGCCGGGTGCGGAAAGCACAAAATGAATTCCCATGTACAATGTATTGAGGACAATAAAGAGTTATTATTATTATTGAAGGGAGAGAGCCCGCAAAGCCATTGTGGCTATGTAATGAAACATTTCTAAAGATTTGCCATATAATTTTAGTTATATTTCTTTGACATTGATTAGAACTGAATGGTACAATTACTGAATAATTAGTGTAAGAAGCAAATATTTAGGAGATAATATGGAGATAAATATTTTGATTATAAGTAAGCAGTTATTTAACAGTATAGTTCATAACTTTTAACTATATATCTAAAAGTTGAGTTTTACTAAATATTTTAACAGCCTTTAGAAATACATGCCAATTGGGATGTGAACCCACACCCTGAGAGTGAGGCACCTATCACAGAACTGAATGTCCCCACAGCCTATTTATAGAGAATACTAAACGACGTCCCGTTTAATAACATATTTATGAAACGAGTGGATGGTTTTGGTATTTAACGAGCGAAAGCGAGTTAGATACCAATACCATCCACGAGTTTCATAAATATGTTATTAAACGGGACGGAGTTTAGTATTTTATTTATTACACGCTCTAAATTAATGAAATATGTAATTAAAGTTTACTATTCATTCATGTAGATGTGCGTAGGAATACATCTCTTACCATGGACGCATAACGCCATCTCACTAAACACCAAAAATAGACCAAGCACATATCCGTTAATAACAGTTTCAATTTTGAACAATACAATTTCAAATCACTTATTACATTGTCTTTATGTTGAACTAGAAGAAGCGCAAATGGGCGAGTAAACAAAAACATCGTATTAATCTCACTAGATCTTATGAATGATGTCAGGTGATTGTGACGTCATCGGAATGCGACTGTTTTCAAGCGCGATTCAGTTAGGCTAGTAACAGTATGTAGCTGCAGTTGCTTTGCCAAAATAGGCTCTGTAACACCCGGATGACAATGATACTGGGGAGTAAAGTTACATAGAAAAATCTACAGGGTTACAGTTCTGCAGCTAGTTTTATCTGGCGAAATTGTGGGGATCGTTGTCCTTGTAGCTGATGAAGTTACCATTGACGACACAAATTGCTAACAGCACCGCCGAAAATGGAGTTCCGACATTTATAGCAAACGTTAAAATTGTATATCAGCATTGATACTTACCTTGAAGCATTTTTATTCATTTATCTTGGTATGGTATCTTCTGTAACAACAGACTGACAATGCCTCCACAACCTGGAAAACTTAAATGTCGACACGAAGCTAATTTTTTACATTCTAAACAATCAAAACCATTCCTCAAAAGAAGAAAATATCAAAATGTACCTTTAAGGATTACAATGTAGTTGCAATAATACTCAACTGACGACTGTCACAGGAAACGTGGGTTCAACATGACGTTTTTTCCTTGTGAATTTACATAAACTGAAGCTACGTCAAGTTGCATGACGAAGCAAAATGGCGGTCAAATCCCGAAAGCCGTAACGAGATGACATGTCAAGGGAACTAACTCTGAATCAACCAAGCGATACTGATTGACGGTAAATTGTGATAGAAGCGTCCGTACAATATTAATCATAACGACGTTATGTGAAAAAACATGTCCCAAGAAATCCAGTGCGATCCCAAAGGCCATGTGTCTACTGGAAAGTAGTTCCGACTGCGATCGCATTCACATGCAATGTTTCACAACAGTGTTGAATAACATTTCGATGTTTCACAACAGTAGTATCTTCAACGAGAGTGTAATAAATAACACTAAGCCACGATGCTTCATCTATATTATAGATGGCACAAGGTTTCTCTATTACAGGAGTTCCTTCAAGGTTCACTTCATTGCACATACCGACTGTCTACATCACATACCTCACAGTTGCAGTTGACTACTGTATATATAACGTACCAAGTCACTTCCATTTCTACTTGTTCTCAACGAAGTACAAAAACCTAGTTAGTACTAAAATATTTATTGATTCTTAATTCAGACAAGTGTTTGCCACTAACATGGCAATGTCTCCCGCCTCCAACGTTGACACATTTTCTAAATGTGGTTCTTCATATATTGCATTTCTGGTAAAAAATGTCAGTATGACATCAAATGTGAAGACATTGGGTGCTAAGGTTCATGGCATAGCATTAACAACAATGTTATGCACTAAAAGTTGACTGGTGTCGGCATAATTCCCTAATGACAGATGTCACCAAATTTTAAGATAATGGATGCTAAGGGTTAATAACAAGAGGCTGAAAAACTGTCAAAGTGCCGTGGTGACCTTGTAAATAAGGTCAAGGTCATGCAATTTGAGTGGTGTCTGCATAGTCACACATTGTAGGCTGGTACAAAAATTGAAGACACTGGATGCAACGGTTCATGAGATATCGCGTAAACAAGAAATGTGACGTACGGACGCCACTGAATACATAGTCCCTGTGCCTCGTTGCGGCGGGGGACAATAATCAGTGATATCAAATAGATACTATTAGACACATTGACGGTGCTTCACTTATTAACAATGGTCCCCTATCTATAAGGGGTGATGTATAAGGTGTAAGTCACAAGTTGAGAACAATGCCACATGGTGATATCACTCTTTGTACATGTAGTTTTATTTTCAAGAGGTACTCCCAATTCCAAATCATTCAATTAAAGCAGTGCTCTTTTTAATAATATCGGGCCACGAGCAGTGATTTAGTTTTTGGCCAACCACGATGACATATATGAGAAATATTAGGGTATCAGAGTCAATTGCAACAATTGCCAGTATTGACTGAACTTGACTAAGTCTTTGTGGCTGGATAGATAAGCTGTTGGTACAAACAGTGCAGGCAATTGTTGCCTGACAAACTACAAAAATTTGTATTATTGCAGATGGTCTGATTCAAGATAAAACAACGTTATACATACAACATTATTGTGGGAATATAAAGAAGAAAGTATGAAACACGTCATTGCTGCTTGAAAGTACATACACCTAGTACCATCTAGTCTCAGCATCTATTGGCTGAACATTCAGACAATCAGTAATGTTACATGTTTAGTAAAAAATCATTGCTGCTTTACGTTAACAGAGGGGGCAGGAGAGCGCTGATTAGCGTGTTCGGCTTCGGATCAAGAGGTCTGTGGTTTGAATCCTGCCAGAGGTTTGGCAACTCCTGCAGAGAACTGTTCTACATGCAGTAAAGTTTGGGTGCAGTGCTACACTGAATTTCAGCGTAGTACAGCCCATGGTTCGCTAGTTCCAGCCAATGCTCGCAGGTTTCACCACAATGCATAGCCACATGGCACTGCGGGCTTTCTCCCTGCCATAATACTAGCAGCCATTTAAGTGAAATATATATACTGTGGTGTTAAACCCAAAATTACCTGACCTCAAGTAAACAGAGTACAATGACCAGTATAGTTCACACATCACCAGAACCTCAGTTCTAATCTAGTACATACATCACCAGTACAGGAGTTCTAACATATCTAACCTCCAATCTACATACCTGTTGCACCTAATCAGCAGAGACAACCTGTCCTGATGATGCTGAGAGTCCTTAGAGAGGCAGTTACTGTGAGTTAGGTGTTCCTGAGTTCCAGCACGTGAAGCTACATAGATGATGTGAGAGTTCCTCTCAGTGTATTATATCTGGGTGCTATTACTGTATTCAACGTTAATAGTGCCCTCTTCCTGTAAGTGCCCCCAAACCATGTTTTTAACTTAATAAAAATTTAGCGCCCCCTCTCTAGACAACATAATGTGATAAACCTATGAATAATGAATCTGAATTATATTACATTTTATTACCATATGGTTGAAAATAACCGAGTTAATATTATTGATATGAGCACATGTGCACATATCATGTTTGCCTAGCAACCATTGTTTCACCGTGGCTTCCCGTATTTCGTCGTCTGTGACGTCATAAAACGATTGTTTTTGACGTCACTGTAGCTTGCCATGGCAAAGGAAGTGGGCCATTTCCTGGCTAATTTTACGCGAATCAAATGGAATAGAATGGATGACACACTTCTTCGGGTAACAATCTCTATATATTTTAAAACAATGATCGATGATTGAATCTATTCTGGCTTTATTTTAAATGCGTATGTTGACAAAATCATCTTTTTTTTCTGTATGTAGAAAGAAAATATCCAAGCATTTTACTTACTGGACTGAATGATAAGGTCATTTTAAATAAGCGCCCCCTTCTTCCAATTTTCTAAGCGCCAAGAACTCTTAATACGTTAAATGCGGTATGCATAAGAGAAGCTGCCAGACTTACCAGACTGCCACTAATAAAGTTTGACCCATTAAGATAGAGGATATTTGACATGAATGAGGACCATGAATATCTCTGTAGAAGTTAACCTTTTCACTTCACTAGATGAGGTATGAAGAGAAAGGTCAAAGTTTCTAATTATTATATATTAACAAATAATGCAAAAAAATTTAAATGGTGTTAATTTTACAAAAGGAGTATACAAATGTTCTCACTTAATCACAGTCATCTTATGTCATCATCCTATTGTAATGTGACGTCAATAATAAATCATATGATTGAAATTGTTACTTGTTCAGCGAAATCAACACACATATGCATGTAGCTGTAGAATGTTTTAATTTTCAGTGTCTTATTACTATCAGCATTCCTGAACTTACCATAATAATTTAATAATGTAATATTGTAATGTAATATATATGTAAATTGAAAGTGTTATTTCACACAGTGACATACATATTTAATTTTAACTGAAGAATGTTTTATTTCAAAATTGAAAAGATAAAAACAAGTGTTTATCACGAACACGGCAATGTCCCCCGGCACCAATGTTGAGTCAAATTTAAAAGCTTTTACCATTTGGTCAAAAGGCAGTTCTTCATATACTGCATCACTGGTAAAATGTGTCATGATGATTAACAGATATGAAGAGTGCTATGGTTAAGCACTAAAAGTTGACTGGTGTCGGCATAATTCCCTAATGACAGATTTCACCAAATTTCAAGATAATGGATGCTAAGGGTTAATAACAAGAGGCTGAAAAACTGTCAAAGTGCCGTGGTGACCTTGTAAATAAGGTCAAAGTTATGCAATTTGAGTGGTGTCTGCAAAGTCACACATGTACATAGAGGCTGGTACAAAAATTGAAGACACTGGATGCAACGGTTCATGAGATATCGCGTAAACAAGAAATGTGACATAGGACGTTCATGAGATAGAGCATTATCAAGAGAAGTAAAAATGTTTTGGCGACCTTGAAAATAAAGTCAAGGTCACTAAAGTTGGTGTCTGCATAATTTCAAAATGAAGGATGTCTCTAAATTTGAAAATATTGGGTCAATTAAGGTGATGAGATATTGCTTCAACAGCAGTGTGACCTTGAAGTTAAGGTCAAGGTCATCCAAACTGAATGCGTCTGCACCATTCCCCAATGTCGGTGGTCACCAAATGTGAAGACTTTGAGTGTGACGGTTCATAAACATTCACAAGGAAAGCAGTCAAAGTTTCTTGGTAACCTTGAAAATAAGGCCAAGAACACCCAAACATTTGTACTGACGCCTCTGAACACAAAGTCCCCCATTGTGATGGGGACAATAAACAACTTGTTTCAGAAAACACTTTTAAAAAACAATATTCTCTCTCATACTCTATATTTCATTAAGACATCACTCACTCTTCTACAGCACTGTGCTGTCATAGCTCTAGTTCCCGGATATAATCACTTCTATTTGTGTCCCCATATCTACAAGACTAGATCACAAGATTACATTCATAGCATCTCCTCTGTATCTTTTCATCTCTACAATTGTACATAAGCAACTGTTTTGAAACAAATACAATATCTAAGCAAACACATAATATTGTTGTTGAAAGCAGTTTTCATGCATTTTATAGTATATAGTGAATACCTTGCCATGTTTCTTAATAATAATAATAATAATAATATACATTTTAACGCCTAATATCCAGTGCAAGCACTGCTCAATGGCGGTTCAATTATTACCCTGAAGGAACTGTACTTTCGGTGCCGCTACTAAGCACTCCGCGCGACCATATAGGTCCGTACCTCCCGTGTTCAGGTGTTCTTAAAAAGCTTAGAAATATATTTTCATTGATTTCCAAAATATTAAAATCTTTTCTGGATTTGAATACGTATCGCTCAATGAAGGTGAGTGTGATATATAGCTATATATTCCAACTGAAACATTAACTTTTATACATAAAGCAAACCCAAAACCGTTTAAAACGTTTGTTTATTTCAACACTTGAAGTTGAATATATTATTTGTAGCTTTAGAGCTAATATTTTAGTTATATCAGCAATTCTCAAATGTTCATCATAATAAATCTATTTAATATGTAGCTCTTGATTCATCAATCATTTTATACATTTTCCATATTTTAGTACACAAAATTCACCATAATAATGTCATTAATTTTGCAGCTGTTCAATTCAAGTAACGCATATATCTTGATGAAAAAGAGCTCATTGTATTTAAAAAATCCCAATTATTTTCAGATTTTTCCAATTTATTCATAAAACATATATTACATGTAATCTTTTTTTCGAAGTGAGATATATATAGGTAACTAGCAGCTTGTAGGTTTTAAAACATGACTAATCTTGTCCACATGTGAGTCGATAACCATTAATTGGTGGAATATCTCCCATCTGTGTTATCCTAAACCAAGATAACACTTATACAACCAGAGTGACATTACCGCTATCAAACTATTAAGCACCCCATCATACAAACTGAAGCACATAGAGTACCGTATTTCCTCTAATAGGGGCCCGGGCCTTTATTAACATGTAGGGGCTCTTACCCCCCGGTGCTTATTTGAGGCCCAGCCCTTATTTAATTTTTAGCGTTGACCAACGAATACACCTGATAATCTTTGATAACTCACTAAAACTCCTCGCCATTTGACATAAACTTAATTTAGCATGATAGTTTAACCCTCTCAGTGCCTGGGAACATATATTGGGAATATTATCTAGCAGGGGTGATCATTAATGCAATAAAAACACGGGCCCTTATTAGAGACCCGTCCCTTATTGGAGGCCCAGCTCTTATTCACCTTTAGGTACCCTTATACCTTGCTATTAGAGGCCCGGCTCCTATTTGAGGCCCAGCTCCTATTTGAGGCCCGGCTCCTATTTGAGGCCCGGCTCCTATTAGAGGCCCGGCTCCTATTAGCGGAAATACGGTACTTCCTATCCTTACACTCAGCACTTACAGTAAATGGTAGCCATATGTACTGACAAGGAATCTGTTCCTGACCCTGGAGTCCGTCTCAGGAAGTGGGGGTGCAGCACACGACAGCACTCACACCTCCTGATATACTCTCCTCTAATAACACGATGATAAAACTAAATTACATCTTTCCTAATGAGTGCCCTCTCTTCAGTTTATTAAAGTTTAGAGACTTGCTGAAATGGGATTATCTTGCTTCAGCTTTCAGTGATCTGTGGGTCGAGATGACAGGCTAATGATCTAATGGCTTAATGATTTCTTGTTTCTGTAATGCAGTTAAAAGAAATGTTGGCAGTTATAAATCGTCAGTTTAGAGAAAGGATTCTATTGAAAGAATGTTAGATATGTATTCAATTATGATATATATATATATATATATATATATATATATATATATATATATATATATAATTCACACATAAATGTTTATAAAATTCCTGTAAATTCTAATCATTTTAGTGTACGGAGGGTTTAGTTATGTATCCTGGTGCCTTGTATAACTACTTGCCTACTGAAAAGTTTCAATACTGAACAATATATTACATTTCATCCAAAAAACATATCTAAATTTAAATCCATAGTTAAAATACCTACCTGAAGAAACTAGCAACATATACAAGCTATACTAGGATAAGTTTTGCTTACATTCCGATACTAACAAAACAAACATACCTTAATTGACAGTACAGATCCTTATTCCAGATTAATTCCAAGACCATTAGAGACACGTTCACTACTGCAGGTGGGCTCATCAAACTGAACATACTTACTTCATTACATGTATGTACCCACTCTCCTGTAGAGGAACCAGAGGCAGGGGGGGGGGGGGTGGGGGGAGTGGGAGGGGGAGATAGGTTTAAAAGGCCTGGATCCACCTATGAACTTTTAATCACGTTTGCTGACAATGTGCAGCCAATCCCCTATGTCCCTATTCTCCCCCCCTCACCTACAACATGATTCTTTGTTAACCCTCCTGCCCTTCCCCCACCGTTTTTCCTTCATACCAACTTCCTGTCACTCTCCTTATTCACATTCCACATTAAAAATCAGACAAATCTATGTCCAAGTCACAAGACAGTGTGACTCCTAGCGCTGCCCTCTCAAGTACCCTCTTCCCTAATCCCTCCTTCAACCCCATACCTCTACAAATTCTCTCCTGTGCATCCCTCCACCTCACCCCAAACACACTCACACGTTACCCTCAAACTTCTTGATATCGACACTCTTACAAGTACACCATTTCACTGTCTCAAGTTCATCACAATGAAACTGAGAGCCGGATACAAAACCTGTTCCCACTGCCATGCACGTCTGTTGAAGCTAGATTAACTCAAGATTTATCTAATGTACCGTGACTTACTCTTTCTTCAAAATCCAAATGACAGCATGAATCCTTCTCTCCCATCTACTACTTCCTCATCCCATCATAATATATATACTACTTATCATATCTACCCTATCAAAGGCTTCCTTATCAAATGTCTCCTTGATTTACATTAGGCTGCGTCCCAGACACATTAACCTTTAACTCTATGATTTTTTTTCAGAGCAACTGAATTCCATACTTTGTCTAATAAGAGATTTTAAAATAAAGTTTACTTACAGGCCTGAAGTTTTCATTTGCTATAACATGTATGACAAAATTATTGCCAAGAATATCTTTTGAATTGGATATTTTTGAATAAATTTATTTTTCAAATGTTTCTGTGCTAGGAAATCGGAGCCAACTATGCATTTCAGGTTTAGCGCTCAAATATCTTAGCACAGATAAGCAAGGGAAATACTGCAAGGCTTAAATCAGCCAGTAATGGAAACTGGCAAAAGTTATGCCTTGCATAGAGAAGTTGGTAAATTCCAAGAACTGTTGAGGGATGTCAAAAATAAAAGTCCTTTTCGTAACATCTTCCTCTTTTTTTTCCTATTTCCTATTGACCGATAAACTTTGATCATGTCTATGTTTGGAACACATAAGAACACCCTTGTTATTAGATAACTTGTTCCTTTACTAACAAATTTAGACCCCCACCCAACCTAAAAAAATGGTCTGCTACTTGAGAGGAAAAATTACCCACTGCTTCAAAGTCAGCCATCTGGCAATTTGCTGATTACCTCAAGACCCCTTGCCCCCCCCCCCCCCTGAACTTACTTACAGGCCTGAACTTTTCATTTGCTATAACATGTATGACAAAATTATTGCCAAGAATATCTTTTGAATTGAATATTTTTGAAAAAATTTATTTTTCAAATGTTTCTGTGCTAGGAAATCGGAGCCAACTATGCATTTCAGGTTTAGCGCTCAAATATCTTAGCACAGATAAGCAAGGGAAATACTGCAAGGCTTAAATCAGCCAGTAATGGAAACTGGCAAAAGTTATGCCTTGCATAGAGAAGTTGGTAAATTCCAAGAACTGTTGAGGGATGTCATCGATACGAGAATCATTAGAGATTGTGGAGAACCCCTAGAGTGAGAGTACCTTCTGGATGTACCACATGACTTTACCCTATCATGATTATAATTAGATCCCCTTCTTTATTTGCTAAACAAGAATTAATTTAACCCCTCTTACCTCTTAGGACCCCTCAAGAATAAGTTTTACTGTTGATGACTGTAGATCCCACTATCCCCTCCAAACCACTCATATGTAAAAAAAAAGTCCTTTTCGTAACATCTTCCTCTTTTTTTCCTATTTCCTATTGACCGATAAACTTTGATCATGTCTACATTTGGAACACATAAGAACACCCTTGTTATTAGATAACTTGTTCCTTTACTAACAAATTTGGACCCCCATCCAACCCTAAAAAATGGTCTGCTACTTGAGAGGAAAAATTACCCACTGCTTCAAAGTCAGCCATCTGGCAATTGGCTGATTACCTCAAGACTCCCCCCCCCCTCCCCCACCCCCTCAAGAGTAGAGTTTCCACCCAGCTTCAAAGCCAGCAGTACATGTCTGATGGTTGATTACCTCTAATTAGACCCCATGTCCTGTTTGCCTCCCAGCATCTCAATCATTCTCACATACCATGAATCACATACAATTCAACTTCAATTTTTTGTCTCCTAAAAATCCAACAGGATGCCTTGTTTTGTAATACGTTTAGTGAACAGAGGCAAGAAATAAATAAACTGTCTGTTTTATAAGGATACTTCTTATCTTTGATTTCAGTTGAATATATTATTGCTCAGAAACTATACTCTTTCATTTAGACCTACCATGAATCACAAATTTGACTGTGGAATTTGTTAGTACTCCATGTTGTTTCATAATATTTTATATCTAAACTGAGGTGAGATGTCAATAAACAATCTATCTTGTCTGTCTGTCTGTCTTGTCTGTCTGTCTGTCTGTCTGTCTGTCTGTCAGTCTGTCTATCTTGTCTGTCTGTCTGTCTGTCTATCTTGTCTGTCTGTCTGTCTGTCTGTCTGTCATACAAGGATACATCTAACACTTTCAATCGAAGGAAACTTTCCTTTATATCTTTAAATTTTATCATGTAACTTAGTCTAAAAAAACTTCACAAAACCCATGAATCTGGAATGAGAAATGTTTATCATGTTAAACAAACAGGAACATTATTTTATCAAATAATGTTAAAAATTAATTATCCTTTCCTCTAACTTACGTAAACACTTGAACTATATTCAATTAAATCTTTGAAGGGCATTTAGAAGTGGAATGCATAAAGAAAGGAAGATAACAACTTCTTTATTGTGAACATACACAAAATTTCAGAGTAAATCCTTACTCCTTCTCAGAAGGACTGAAGAATCCTTGTACTAATTACTTTAGTTACAACTTGTTTAGGAAATGTAAATTAATGTAAACATCAAGATCTAATGAAACACTCACTGTGAACAAGCCGAAGCTTTTAAACCTCCACTCATCTGTCAGTGGGTCTCGTCAGAATGTTTTCTAAACCTCCACTGATCTAATTACAGATAACTCTGTAAAGAGTCTCTAAACTGAATGATAGCATCAAATTAAAGGTTTAACTAATCTAAATATTTTGAACTGTCAGTGAGAAAAAGTGAGAATAAAGTCTCAGGATCGACTTGAGAGGAAGAGACACGTACAGGGATACAAGCATTAGGCTATAGGTAGATTGTTGGAGTTACCAATGTTCAACAAGTCTTGATAACTTGCAGGTTATCAGCGGAATGTTTCAAAAAAGATGGTTTACATCTGCTATAGAACCTTTTAATCAAAATGATTATGAGATAAAATAATTCTTAATTTTCAAAAGTGAGTTTGGTTTAAACATAGTTTATTCTTTATTGAAATAGATTGACAAACAAGCTTAGAGCTTATGTAAATCCCGCTCAAAAGAAAAAGTGAATCTATTTATTGTAATATGTAATATTGTGTATATGACATACCTAGAAATAAAAATAATAAATTTGCAATAAATTAAAATGTTTCATCAGTGAACAACAAGTTCTTCTATAAGTTCCATGTTATTTGTCCACTACTCCACCTGACACACTTCCAATGCTAAATATGAAGAATGGTGTAACTTTCCTTAGTGTTCATTTTTTTTGTTGGAATTCTAGAATCTGTCAGCCACTATGTTACTGCTTACTGGAAGCAGACTTCTTATCAAAAGTACAAAATAATAAAACATTCCCCCTTATAAAGCACTTGTATAACTAGGGGTGTAACAATACATCGAACTATCGATGCATCGCAATAGTTGGCTTGGCAATAGTACTATATCGATAGTATATACAAAAACACTATCGCTATCACAATAGTAAGGTTAACTATCAATACTATCAAAACTATTTAATTTCCCTTAATTATGAATGATTTACACAAACCTGACTGCATTTGATAGGAAATAGCAAAATAACAAAAAGTCTTTGCATTTATGATTTCTTTACTGATTTTGGTTCCATAGTCCTTACATCAATTAAACATTTCTACTAAACCTATAAGAAATCTAGCTGATTATTGCATATTATAACCCAAAAAAGCTATCGCAATAGTTATTGCAATAATGAGTTTCAATAGTCTATCGCTATCGCATAGTAAGTGGCAATAGACTATCGCTATCTTTGGGTCAATAGTCACCCCTATTTATAACATTATTATAACTTTTGCCATGTTGCATAACACGCTTTACAATACCTTACATGATGTAAATGTTGATGAAATTCAAACATAATAATTTAATACCTGGTGTGTTGGACGTTGTATTTACAGATGTACATATGTGCTGGTATCTAAAATGCTTTATTTGCTGTACGCCAGAATTGTAGGGTGCATTCAGGAAGGACATTACCCAACATGCACTTATCATAAGCTCAAATCTCAAGGCCTGGCATTTCATCATTCACAATGTAATAAGGTTATATACCATCTCTTTTTGTATCTCATGTACCTATTTTCATAATCTTAAAACTGTCCGTTACATCAGAAAGGGAAAGTATCCTGTTTTTTCGAAATCACATGGAAAAGTAGCCCTTCCCCCAACCTGATCGAACGAGATCGGTCATTATATGTTTTCTATGCTTTCTCCGTCATATTTCTTCAAAACTCACCCAACAGTAGACCTATGAATGGTTTACAACTTTGCGATTTTACTACTTGCTCTTCTGTCAGCTCTGTGGCATGACAAGCCATGCCATGTGTCAGGTACGAACCATAATCACAACCAAGGACCACTACTAATTATCATCCTGCCAAATTTAACACAAGATTTGTTCAGCGTTTTTCAAAAGGGAGATATATCAGCATATCATTGTGGCATCTCCCAACGAACTTTAAAATTCAAAAACCTACCTTCAATCAGTCCTTTTGAGTAATCTAAGAAAGGGTGATATACAAATGACTTGTTTATATCTATAGGGCTTACATATAATAAAATAAGAGAGTTCAAAAATTCAGTATGAAGAGAAAGTGAGTGTGGAGGGATATTGGAGTGGGAGAGGTAAGGGTTTGAGAACACGTCTAGGATATAAGGATAAGTTGGAAATACAAGGGAGAACAAGGCATTACTCGAAGTATACTGGACAAAAATAGTTCGGGATATATGTAAATTTTGAAATCATAAATACAGATTCATTTAATCATAGACACATTGATAAAATATAAATCATAAACATCCAATATTCCTTTATTTTTTATCTTATTTTGCCTGGTATAGTTCATAATATTTTGATATTTTAACATGATTTGAGAATAATGTCAAGGTCATCAAAATCTAATCAGTCCTTTTTCTTCCCAAGGAGAAGCCGTGTGTAAGATATGAAGAGAATCCCTTGAGAAAACTTGAGATATTCCGATGACAAGGGTAAAATGCTGAAGTCTCACTGTGACCATGAAATGAAGTTCTCACTATGGTGAACCCATAAGCAAAATATGAAAAGGATCCATTGAATTGTACTTGAGTTATTCCGTTTCATACGTACGTACAAACATTAGGACGGACGCAGCGGAAAACTATATTCCCTGATCCATGCTTAAAGTGTGACGGGGGAAAATAGAGAAGCTGGTTATCAAAGAGGCTTTTTGTTGAGGTGAAACTGTAAAGGTTTTACAACTAAATCTCATTAAAGAGATACAACCACTACAGCTGGAATCGCCCATGGTGCTGAGAGCCAGATGTTCAGATCTTCTTAAATGATCTTGCTCTCTGTAGTAGCTGGAGACGCTCAAGTCTTTGATGGGCATTAGAATGTTAATAAATCGGCAGCATCCACCATCTTGGTTTCTTGGCATTACGTGAAATGAAAACATGTTATATTTAACAAAATTTTAAATTATTATATTAATGAAACATAGAATATTCACACAGTAACACATAACTATCATAGAACTAATAAACAATATATTGCTAGGCCGTAGCGAAGTTTCCCCCACTCGCAGCGCCAATGAACGGCTTCAAATCTCATTGTTGATATTTTTCAACAAGTGTTCGCTCGTCTTATCAAGTTGTGAAATATAAATTTATCAAATTATTACCTTCATTAATATATTTTAATTTGAATGTTTCAATCATGTATTAATAGCATATATGTGTAAACAGGAATATCTTCTCAAATTTGGTTTCCACAAAAAATACCCCAATAGAACCCTCCTTTGAAGCAGTTGAGACACATGAAAGTCAAAATTTGACTACTGTAATAAATCCAGTTTGAATCCAGGCATTTTACTAAACAAAAACTGTCATCGTCATAAGCGTCTTTACCTTAATTCTTAATTAATTCATACGAAGTGATTCAAATCTGTTAATTAGTGTCCACAGATCAACAGCTCTGATAACATATATTATCATAGATATACAATAAGGATATTCCATCTATCACATTAATTAAAGAAGATATTCTATCCATCTAATAAATTAAGAATAATAAAGAGACAAACAGACATGAAAAACAAGGATTGTTTACTGTCTTACTTTTAAATAATATTATAAAGTTAATTAATCTATTGTGTGATGTTTTAATGTAATATTTAGCATAAATTCACAAATGCGAGTATATTGTCCCAATTTTGTTTCAATAATCATACCTGTTATACTGTCCTTAAGAGTGAGTTTGATTCCTAAAAAGAGTATTTAACAATATAGTCGCAAGTGACGATAAAAGAATTCAGCGCATAAATGATTCAATTATTTGAAATACAATGAATCATTATTAAGGGATTATTGACACCAAATATGTACATGTCAAATGACAGAATTGTAAAGAATATCAATATGGCGGCTAAACCACGAGTTACATCTTTGTCATGATTTACTTTTTTGCTTGTATTGTTATTGTTTGGGTCGGTAGGTTTTTGAATTATCGGCCCTGAAAGTTTGCGATTTTCAAAACTTTGGACTTTGAAAGGCTATTGTGAAAAAGTATTAGGAGTTCGCCTATAAAATAACAAACTTGTTATTTCCCAATGCTTCAGCTGTATAGCAAACCAAGTTTCAGCTCTTAGATGCCTATATCTTCAGAATGGTGATTCTGCAAAAGTAAATGGGGTCCGAAAATTTGAAAAAGTTAAAAAATTCCAAGATGGCGGCTAAACCACATGACCTACCACTTCACCATGATTTTCTTTATTGCTCGCAAGGTCTTTGCAGATCTTTTGGAAAAAGTTTTAAGTTTCTAGGTGCATTTTGAAAATTTTTCCCATGTTAAAAATCAAAATTTGGATTCAAACTGGACCTTTAATGGCTGAACCTATTGGGCTCAAAAGCTGAATGGCTGAATCCTTAAATATACATGAATCATTCATCGTATAGTATTTCTCCTGCTAATCACCTGACTGCATGTCTACACCGTGTTCCCACTCGTGTACCTCCATTACCTTGACACGATTATAGACTGAGAATGTAGCTCACCTGTCAACAGGCAATAAATACTACACTTATATTTCATATATAAATTATTCCACTTGCAAGAAATGTTTGTATATGCTCAGCATTAACTAGGTCATTCTTTGTCTATTTTTGATACATTCTAACTATGTGATCCCCCTACCCCTATATTCAAATATGATTTAAATTTGTTATAGATGCATCCATTGTTTCATAAAATTTTATTTTGCTTTAATATGTTACAACTCACCACATATGCTGTCTACAATACAAATGAATTCACTCAGCTTGCATATTTATCCCCAATCGCCAAATATATCATGATTACTAGTTTCCAATTAAACTTGAGTAACATCATTATGCATGTGCAGAAACCGAAACTCCACATCCCATTTACATGCACAGCAGTTCTGTGTTCTATTTAACATTATCAACTCAAATTTGTCTTTTTGTCTGTCATAAATAAATTATGTTTGAATCATTGACGCGCGCCACAAGCTGTGCATTGTCCGGTTTTCGATCAGAAATCAACACTTTAAACATCATATCGCCAATATGCTAAGTCTACTATCATCAAAATGGTAGTTTTCGGTAACAGTCGGTACTTCTCTATAAAGTAATACCATTTATAACGTTTGCAATATGTGACCCCAACAACATAAGGGATGTACCTTTAATGTAAATATTGATATGACATAATTGCTAATTGATGAACCCCCTCCCCTATTTATCACCTTTACCCAAAGTGAAGTTCCTTAGCAACCAGGTGAAAATTCTTGAGTCTGACTATGATAGATAGTTCATGTATTTTAGATATTGCATAATTTCAGTTTATCATCTACAGTCAAGCTGCGATAATCCGGCCACCGATAATCCGAATCTCGCAGTTTCCGAACGGTAGGAAGATGTAACCAAACTAATCTCTATAGTAGTCCTCAGTACTCAGTAGTCCGAACATTTCACTATCCGAACGTTTTTGATTAAAAACGGAAGCGTTCGGATTATCGAGGCCTGACTGTATTCACTTTTTACGCTCATTTTCACATTAAAATGGATGGAAGAAACACAAGATTTTTCATTTTCGAAATGGTGTAATGTAATCTTCTAGATTTTATATATATTATTAAGAAAGTTTTGAATAAATTAAAATGGTGAAAACAAGACCACAACAGAAGCTTCCTTACGGTTGCATTTGTAGCCAACATTATGAAACATTGGAACAATGAACCATAAATATAGTATCACATCACAGCCTTAACCTACAACACAAAGAGAATATAGGAGTTACTGAAATGACACTAAAAATTTAAAAGTTAAATTAAAACGATCCGGGTCTTGGCTGCCAAAACAAATGGATTCTCTATTAGCGTTCCGGACCAACCCTGGGACCCGCAACACAAGGGTTAATTTTTACATGTTTTTACATGCAGGTCCAAGAACATTGAAGGGTTGTCAATATTTAACCTTTTGCTCATTCTTGTTCATTGCCTTTGTTAAAGCCATTTCCAGCTGCCCTGGGACAGCCAGACAGAGACAAGGCTCGGTTCCGAGAAAGTATTGTGGCCTGTCAACTCCTTATCAGTCATCTTGACCTAGGGCTTCCACGGGTACTCGAGTACAAGTCGGGTTTAGCTGGACTCGAGTCTATTTTCTTGGACTCGAGGACTCGATAAAAGATTACTCTATTTCACATTAATTTCAATCATCCTGTGCAAGTTATATACATGTTGTGACTGAAACAAGATTTAACAACAACTGCAGTGGAACCCCTATATGTCATGGTTTTACCACATTACCTTCCATCCACAGTCACACCAGCGTTGGTCGAATCGGTTACTTTCATTACCACTGTCACAAATTTCAGTGAAAATCATACAATGCAACCAAATAAAATATTGAATGATGACATCAGATGAAGTTTATACCAACACATGTAAGTGAATATGAAGCTTAGCCTATATGGTTTATATGCCTTTGTTCATTAATAATTCTATGTTGGTCGATTTGACAAGCAACAGTAGACCGGATTCATATTTATTACTGAATGTTACACTTTTTCATAACAAGGATAAAATAAATGTATTCTCTTATAATTATTTCAGTATATTTGAAAAATAAAAAGGCAATCATTTAAATCTTATACCATAACAGAATAATGATAATGACACCGACACATGAGGTAAAATAATCCATGTCAAGTGCATGGTCAAATCACCAGGGGCACAACCCATCAAAATGCAAGAATTTTAATAGCTTTGACATAACTCAACCCACATGATTATGGAATATGAAACGAATTTACTGATTAAGAGGGAATGTAAATCTATAAGCAGTCCATTTCTTAGAAGGTTTTGGAATTTATCAACGAATTGTTGACATTGAATTACTACGTATCTTTCTAAACCTATAGAAGTATCATAGGCTAGAAATTACAACTATTAATTTAGAAATGTGTATAAAGGAAAATATTAGTTTAAGTCATTAGATGTACTCATATTCTGTAGTAGTATTATACATCTTCCCATATTCAGTATATACTTTAAACATTACATTCAGTCATAGAGATAATCTGTAATTTATTAGAAGACATTTTAGCTATTTTAAATTGATATCTTGTTACTGTTAATCTTTTGACAAGCGTTAAAAACCCTTAGGCACAATTAAGATAATCCATTTAGACACTTTAATTCCTTCAACCTTGCTAATCTTTTACTTAACTAGACATGCCAGTCTATTAGAACAATGAACCAGCTACTGTATTATTTACTGTCAACTTAATTCTCAACTCTTTTGCTATATAAAGCTGATGGGACATCAGAGAAAGTAGATTCGCTTTTGGAGCTCGAGCATCAGACTCTGACATGTCTTTAATCAGTTTTAGTTAGTTCTGGACTCAGGAATAGGACTATCTCAGCTCCAGGGGTGAAACTCTGTATGGATAAATAGCCCCTGGAAGCATCAGCTGTTATCTACAAGTTGTACTTGTTACTATACGTTGTTATAATTGTTCCTGCAAATAAATGTGTGCATAACTGTTTCAAGGACTTTGGATTTCATCTGCCTAGAGTTAATTCCCCGTTATATCTAGACAGCCCATCAACACGAATATTGTATGTTTGGATTACAACAAGTGAGACCTTGTCCGAACATATGATAGAAGTAGGAAAATATGTTAAAATCAATTCTATTTGTTTACTACGTCTTAATTACTAATATTAAACATCTCAAACAATTTCTACTTGATACTTGCCACCTTTCATGAAATAATCAAGATCATTCTGTTTATAAACAAGGCGGGAAGTTTAGCGACCCTGTGAGTTAGTCTTATATATACTGCAATGGTTTTCAAGATTATCGCTTACTTTATAAGTTTATATATGGTTTCGATTTTAAATATTAGACATCACAATCATTCCTCGCTATTCCATATCGATATTTCTTGCACTTGATATGAAAATTACAATATTAATGACACACTGTCACACAGTTATTCAACGGTACCCCTTTCTGTAGCCTGTATGCCTTTGTCACTGAAGAAGAATATAAGGAAATATTATTTTATTGCAATTTTCCTTCTCTGTCATCTGCATGCCTTTATCACAGAGATAGAAAATAAATAACCTAAATATCATTTTATTTGAACCTAAAAAGGTGTTAGATTTATCAACTGTAGTGCTGAACGTTGCATGGGTACTGATTATTTTTGGGGACATATGGCCATATTGTATCGCGAAATATAGTTCGCACTGTATTCATAATCTAAAACCTCAAAGACAAACAAAATGTTAGAGCGACATGCTGCTACGTAGTTGAAAGGTATTAATTTCGAGTACTCAAGTCCGAGTCGAGTCCAACCCCTCGAGTACTTGAGTCAATTTTTTTGGACCCGTGGAAGTCCTATCTTGACCTATGACTTTCTTCCACTGCTCTCTCCCTCTCTCTGTGTGTAGATCTTCAGTTAGCTAACGTAATAGTTATGTTGTATTACATTATTTTACAGTTTCTGATAATTGTTATTTATTGCTCGCCTATTATGTTGTACATACCTGCTGTATATGTTCATTTGTAAATAATATTGCTTTTAGTGCTGGTATGTTTTGGTAAAAAAAAATTTTGTAAATGTATCATGTGCATTTGGATTATTAATAACTTAAACATATATGCATTAAAAGTGAATGTGTCATATAAAACTAAATCATCTTGAGGAAAAAGGTCTGTAAAGTTGTGTTTTAGAGGAGCTACCGTTTCTTTATATTAGAAGGATAATGATAAACACACATTCTGGGGGAAAGTGACAGCTATATATATGGCCCAGTGACGGTCCAAGCACTAGCCTTATCTTGGAAGAATTTAGCATAAATTAGGGAGTTGACATACTGTGGATTTAAGGAGTTTTAATTCCTGAAAATCAGTTAATAAGAATGATTTATTACTAATGATTTTAAAAACAAAATTTTCATACATGAATAATAACAATATGAAAGCTCACCTTCGATCTGTTTATGATCTGAGGAAAGTTTTGTCACTGCCTGTTTCCTCTGTGGTCTTCATGACAATGGGTCTGACCTTGTATTTGTACTGAGGTCTACGGGCTGTAAACATGTACGTCTCTTGTAATCTCACAAAAAGGGAGGGATATGATAACCAACAATTTACTGCCTCATATCACAGACATCTATGAACATAAAACATTTGAATGAGAGTAAGGTCAGCCTTTCTAACATGGTATTCATGATCACTGATCACATTACAGTAATAGTCCTCCAAAGAGCTGTATTCAGTACTGGTCAAGATCTGACCAGTGACGGATCCAGGCATTTTGAAAGGGGGGGGGGGGGGTCCACCAATGGAAAAGGGGGGGTCCAAAATATTTGTTGTTGCAATACCCGCCCATGCAAAAAAATAAATTACATGGTCCGGATCCGCCGCTATGACAGACTGATCACTAAGAGAAATGTTTTTACCAAGTCTTTGTAAACAGTATCATTAGGCCATTCATAAGTTTTCTTTGCTTCCTGTCATGTGATCTCTTGCCTGAACTGAATTCTCAATGGGCTAAATGAAATGGTCCCAAGTTATTGCCAGTGTATAATAAACAACCCGGAACCTGTTAATGTTTGTCCGGGCTAATAATTTTGAGGTTTTTCCATAATTTTAGCATTTAAATTGACAAAATAAGATTTTTGGGCTTGCTGCTTTTCAAGCTTATTTCATTCACTGTTATGCACACAATGCAGGCCTTGGTAAGATCCTCCACGTCACTGAAAACTAACAGTGTACGTATATGCACAAGACCAATGCACAAAATGTAAACAAATTCAAATTGAAGTCCAAATATCAAGTACTGCATGACCTTGAACAAATCGTGAAAGTGACCGAAGTCAGCTGATGTAGCAATAGTCCCCAAATTCGATTGATTTAGTCTTTTCATTCTTTGTTCTGAATTTTTAGAAATGATTCACTTAACGTAATGGTGATGAGAAACACAGAAATACAAGTATGGCCTTACTGGTCAAATGGTCACTTTGATAGCCATGATTACAGTGAAACCACTGACCAGTAAGTACTGTGACAAAGGGACAGTGTCCAACCAAGTTGGTGACCTCAGTGGTCAACAATAATGGGTTTGCCCTTTGGTCATGGCAATGCAACTCTTTGGTCAAGGCAACTGCCCTTTTGGTCAAAGCAACTCATGCTGAAACAGTTTGAAGGATCGTGAAACTCCCTCTAGTGTTAGAAAATGCTTTCATTCTGCTTTTATCCAACTCTTTTATTTCCTAGATGAAGAAAGTAGAAAGTAGCAACGCCCACTCAAAAACCACTAAACCAGGAGTACTGTGAGATGGGTTTCAAACGCTACTAAACTAAAAAAAACTGGAGTTTACTTTTTATCTTAAATCCACAAAATTTCACTCCTCTATGCTTTACACCTCTTGTCATTCCACTCATGGCAAATACTAGGGACCATTCCAGTCCATTCCTTCGACTTAGGAGAATCTGCTCCTCTAATGTCGAACATGAGAAACACAATTTGAATCTCATTCAGTATTACCTGAAACGGGAATACTCAGAAAATCCCATAGCAAAACAAACTGAAGTCGGTTGATACCACCAGGAAAAACTTGCTCCTGAAAGGGCCCAAACCATTTGAAGACTAACAGCTTCATGTGTAAGTTTGCGACTACAGAACTCAACATGTTCCAACCGCATGGACTCTATTATAAGATAGTTGGTTGAAATATCCACTCTTTTATTTCTTCTTTCATTTCCTAGACTGATTTCTATTATAGCTCCTTATTATTTTTGATAAAATCATTTTCAAGCACTTTAATGTACTCCATAGTAATCAATAAAACAAATCGAGACACTGTGTATCTTCATAATCTTTATTTGTACACAAGTCTGGTTGAACCGTGTATGTTCACGGACTAGGTGCCTGACTCTGAGGTTGTGCATTAGAATCCTGCAATGGACTCAATCGGAAAAGAAAAAGAATTTCTACTATTGCAGATAGTGTGATCCTCAGTTAAACTAGTATGAAACCTTATACAACAGTATCAGAACAAAGTAAATATTCCTCATATTTTGTCATAATTGAGAAATGTTTTCAAAATTGGACCACTCGTTTTCTCACTAACATAACATTACAATCATCACCAACTCTCTTGTAAGCTGACATTTCTCTCCATTGACCATCTTATTTAAGCTCTACAGATATTCACAGATATTCAGAACAAGTTGACTTACATTTTCACAAGTCAGGGTGATGGGGAAACAGTGACCAAATAACAAAATAACCGTTAGTCTTTACTGGCAGTACAGGGCTTGTGGTTAGAAAATCAACCAGCCGTTCTCAGACTGTGCTAGGCCCAGTAATGTTCAGAAAGTCAGTTTATCAAAAATCTAACAGGCCAGACAAGCTTGCTGGCCATTTTGCAACTGGCCCATATTTAACGAAACTAACAAGACCGGTGGTGGGCAGCTACCGGTATTTCGAACACTGTGATGAAGACTACCTTAGAAACATAATCTTAAAGAAACTAAAACAAAGGTGAGAGTCTCTAGCATACTTACCACAAGCAATCTTCAAGTGAAACATCTGTGTTCGGTCAGGTGTGACAAGTCAACACATCAATCTTATTACGTGACAGTTCTGAAGGAATGAAAAATACTTTTTCAAGTAAACAGTTTTTAAATGGAAACTCTGTACAGTATTATAATATTAGAAATACTTGCCATTTAGATAGTGAAGAAATATAACATGGTTATTTGGGATAACACTACCTTCAATAGTACAGATTCTTGTACTTTTTTCGGCCCAACTCCCATGTGGGATTCGAACCCACGCCCTCAGAGTAAGGCAACTATCGCCAGCATTGACTGTACCATATATATGTATATAGTATTATAATAGTTATATTGGGGGGTTCTATTGGGGTATTTATAGAGGAAATGAAACTCAAAAGGACAGTCTTGTTTTATGTTATTACGGCAATACATGATTTTAAAACAACCCAGATGAAACATATCACTTAGGGAAATATTTTGATGATTTTATGCTTAACAATTTAACAAAGAACTCGCACATTCATTAAAAAAAACTGTGAGAGGTAAAACCATTTATTGGTACTATGAGCAGAGGTGAGGTGAGGTGATTTGGGGTTTAACGCCACTTTTAAGAGTACATGTATTTCACTTATAGCATGACTGCCAGTATTATTGCAGGGAGAATAATATAATACTTTAAAGCATTCAATAACAGTTTTAACATTTTATAACAGTATATAACATTTTATAACAGTTTTTAACATTTTATGATCTTTCATTATATTTTTCAATATCAACAACATTTCACAAAATTTTATAACATTTTATGACATTTTATTATCTTTTTAAAAAATTTCAATATTTAACAACACTATATAACATTTGATGACATTTTATTATCTTTCATAACATTTTCAATATTTAACATTTCATATTTTGCAACTTTCACTGATTCAGCCTAAAACTAGACGTTCTCTCACTGTGCCAAGGTGAAGCTACATCACTCATGTACATATTAGACGTCATCTATCATCTCAAAGGGATCATATAAATTAAAACTGATCTTCATATTTCCAGAAAAAAAGACTTTATTAATTTTAATTTGTGAGCAGAAATTGGTCAATAGTTTAAATTTAGAAAAAAGATAGGATGTATAATTTAGAAATAAGTTATAAGTTATGTAGGGAACTTACTGACAAGAACCAACATTACATTAGATAGCTATAAACTTAATTGACATTCGACGATACCAAAAGCGAATCTCTGCCTAAACCTGAAAAACTTGTGATGATTTTATGACTGCTTCACACAGTGACTTGGGTCGCCTTTTGTTGTCTCAATGTCTGTCGCTGTAAATAATGGTGACATCTTACCTTCCTCTCCTCTCTTCACTACGACATGCAGACACTGAAATTAGTGATACACATATCTACACAAGAATCACTTTGTGTTACTCAAAAGTCTAATGTCAGTGAACATGATTAGCTTTTTACGAATCACAGCATCACAAAGCAAAACCACTCATGTGGAACATTGCCATTGGACTTCTTACCATCAACTGCGACACCGACTGGAGTTCAACTTAATGATTCCCCGAAAATTTCTCAATATCAACGTCTGCATCCCATCTCTTATGTATATGAACATGATAAAATGAGTTGAAAAAGATGTGACCTTAATTTAGAATTCCAACGACAACCATATCTTATCATTTGCAAGTTCCTTTTTGCAGTAGATCGGAGTTGCTTCCCTTGCATCAGAATACAATTATTGACTACTTGCGGCGAGAAAAATGTTTATGTTTCATAAAAAGTCAAGATAACTAAATTAAAAACAAATCTTTAGATAATATTCAAAATCAATGTTCATCATTTAAACTATTTGTGTAAATGTCTTTACCAGTCAATAAGTCTAAAATTCGTTTTAATATGTCATGAAATCATTAAATATAGGAAACCTTTTACATGGTATGACATCTCTGTATATTTTGTAAGCTACTGCCGAATCAAATGCAGAACAAATAATATATGTTTTTGGCCTTTCCATGTGTTAGATGAAATACGCTATGATCATGTTATATATATATCATGCTTGTAACACAACTTTGATTACAATAGAGTTACGAAATTAACTTATAAGTCTTTATGACTGTTTGACAGCAAAGCGGACATAAAATAATCAATATGTGTACTTTGAAAGACAAATCGATGACAACTTCTTTATTTGGTTGACACCACGTTTCAGGGCTACTTCTTGCCCCTTCTTTAGGTGAAATGAAACATTCTCATAACCTTTCCATTTACACAAGGATTAAAATATATTAATCCTTAAGTACAGAACACATTATTCAATAACACATTCTCATTGATCCGTGTTTTCTTATTTGAGTGACATTCTGGAAGTTGGGTAAATGAAGCAATTTAGTTGGTCACTTAATTCTTCTTGATAGTTGCATTTATAAAATTCTGGTTTTTTGTGTGTTGTTGTTGCTAATTACATAAAAAAAAACATACAAAGTTGCCTAATGAAGGTATTTAGTCGGCATAGTGTAATGGCTCCCTTAAAGCACAGGAAAGTGTTTAATAACTGAACTGAACTAAAAATAATCTCAAATGCATTCCCAAATCGTTTGATTACAGCCTTTTTCAATAATTGTTTATATTGCATGGTGAAAGATGTTTTGAGGTATGAAAGTCAACATGGTAACAACATTGTTGGTTTTGTCATCTGAAACCTAAAGTTTATCAGGTGTTTTAGTCACAAGGACAATAGTTATTTTTGGAGAATTATCAGTGCCATTGCAACTTCAGTTGTAATTTCCTAAAATGTCATGAATAATTTGTCTTTGAATAAATAAGTTACTTGCTTGATAACGATGTTAGTAACTACACTGAACGTCGCATTCATTGCAATAAAGAAGTTGACTATCCATATAACTTGGTTTTTCTTCATCTCTACAACTTCTGAATTGCCTCACAAAGAACAAAATAGTCACATAATCTACTTTTTTTTGTCGAGAGAAATTTTTTCTGTCATATCAACATCATCACATTTCATTTTTCAGTGCTTTTAAGTTTTTTCTTATATAGATTTACACATCATAAACAAGAACTCAAAGTCTGAATTTATTTTATTCAAGAATAAAACCATTCATTTAACAACGATTAAGATATATAAATCCTTAATGTATAGATAGAGAATACTAAACGACGTCCCGTTTAATAACATATTTATGAAACTGAGTGAGAGGTTTAGTATTTACCGATACCATTCACGAGTTTCATAAATGTGTTTTTAAATGGGACCGAGTTTAGTATTTTATTTATTACGCGCTGATTAAGTTGCACGAACTCGTCAATAAATGGGACAAGCTTTATTGCGACCGCGGCGCTGATATTGTGACGTCATGTTTTTAACCATTATGACTTCACGTCAATCGGCGGCGCGATGTTATTACACAATGTGCAATAACATTGTAGATTTATCAAACTGCGATATCTTCAAGGGGCGAGTAATAAAACACATTATTCAATAAGTTTACTTCCCAATGATGGTTGTCGTCTGACCGATGGCACATATGTCAGCCATTTCTATTCTGGGCGGCAGACGATGAATTTGACATGAGACTTTTGCCTAAAGCCTTGGTCCCAACCACCGTGTGTTATTTTGTCCTGATGTTTTTTTGGGAGGCCATGGCCGCTACGTTTTTCCTTCGAAACGCAGGGAGGGAGAAAATCAACGCACGTCACACACAAGGTGTAAGAACGTTGCCCACACGAAACGCCGTGATCTTCTACGGGCAACGTACGTTGCGCACGTGGTAAGTGAGTTGTAAGTGCCTTACAACATACTTACACCTTGCGTGTGACGTGCGATTGCCACGTTATCGCACGGAGGCCGTACTGACATGTGCTGCACACGCACGATGTCCTTACTTACAAGCACGGTTTAAGTACGTACACGTGGGATGAACGTGAGTTTTTTAAAATCTGATTCCAGACTCACAGGGGGTGGGGGTATAGGACGACTTTCAGAGGTTCTCTCCCTGTGCTGCTGCCTCAAGACGCCGTCGATTCCTCCGCAGAGATTCCGGGTTCTGATGCTGCAAGAGGAGCTTCAAATGAAAGGTCATAATAACTGCAGAACGGAGCATTGTGATTGCTGCGTGCTCATTTGACAGTTGAACCACAGGAACTCGATATCGTAAGTAAAACGTAGGTAAAACGTAGGTAAAACAAACCTACCCCCTATATAATATAGAGTATTATATAGGGGGGTAGGTTTGTTTTACCTACGTTTTACCTATGTTTTACTTACGATATCGAGTTCCTGTGCCTTTAGCCTATTTAGCCTTTTCACATGAAATAATTTGTCAATTATGAGAAAGTTTCGTGACAAAGTTTTTGGACCACGCTTACACAAATAAACACAAGCAATAAAACATATTGTTCAATAAATGAATTATCCTTTCTTCCCCATAACGATTGTCGTCTGGTCGATGACATTTTCCCGCCATTTCTATTCCGGGCGGTTGACGATACTTTTGACATTGTATGTGACATTGGTTATCTGTTAAAGACTGGGGCCGATTAACTTCTCAGTGGGAATATAATCTGTCTGTATGGCTCTTCTCGAAGGGACAATCTCCTGATCGCATTCTGCTCATCATATGCTCGTTAACTTGTCTGTGTGAGCTGGTGAGATTCAATATAGGCAACATAAATTCTGGACGGATCTGCAGACTCGACTAATGGAGAAAGATGATAGCGGATTTGCTGTGATGTCGGTCCTTCTAGCTGAAGACCGAGTTGATCCGGACATTTATCATAATTAATCCCAATCAAACAAACACAGACTGAATATGACCCTCTTTGACTTCCACTTTTTCCAATTCTGTATATTCCAATAGGTGCTGTATAATGATTGATTGCAATAGACTGCAAGTATGGTGAGCCAGAAGGGCAAAGTTACATAGTTACATTTGGAATCACACTGTCGGCAAAAGTAAAAATGTCTGTCTGGAATTCTTTGTCAGGATGAGTCCCTTACAGGGATTCCAACCCACAACCTCAATCGCCATCACTGACTTAACAGGAGGGTTCTATCGGGGTATTTTTTGTGGAAACCAAATTCAAATGAAAATTCCAGTTTACACATATACGTTATTAATACATTAAACAGTGAAATTCAAAGATAGTAAATACGGTAATATTTTGATGAATTTATATTTCACAACTTGATAATCACAAGCGCACATGTGTTGAAAAATAAAACAACACGAACTGAAGCCATTCATCGGTGCTGCGAATAGGGAAAACTTCACTACAGCATAACAGCAAAGTGTTTATTAGTTTTATTACATGTTATGTGTTGATATGTGAAAACTCTATCTGTGTATGTCTTTTGTTATTAAAAAGTTGCAAAACAAGGTACATATATACAATATATAGCATGTTTTCATTTAACATAATGCAAAACAAATATGGCGACATTACTCTCCCTTTAACCAACAGATTATCCATTCGACGACCGAGATCGCATGTCTTGAATATGTAAAAATAATTGTCAGTAAAATGGAGACACCATCACCAATCGCTAGCACTGACAAATTCGGCCACTGAGACCTCATGTCTTGAATATGTTAACAATAATTGTCAGTTTAAACCGCCATGAAAATAAAATTGAGACACAAACATGTCCTCATATCAATATAATGACAACCACAGACTATACAATATGAAGAATCTTCCTTGACGACTTAGGTGACACACTTACAAAGATGAGATATCAGACCATATAGCCCTCAAGAGAGGGATACGACATAACACTCAACCACAATAAGTGACGTAACATCCCCGGGGATCAAACTTCTCCATCTAAATGCATCAACGGGAAAGCATAAGAAACTAAAGAGATTTTTCTCTTCTCTCGTACGTGTTAAGCATAAATTGAACTTGAGTGATGAGCTCGTAAGAAATAATTTTTTTGAATTTTAAAGCGCAGTTACATTTTAGGGCCTGCATTAGGATATTGGGTATATGAAGAAAACCAAGATATATGGATAGTCAACTTCTTTATTGCAATGAATGCAAGCATTCATTGCAATAAAGTAGTTGACTATCTATATATCTTGGTTTTCTTCATCTCTACAACTTCTAAAATGCCTCTCAAAGATGATATTGGGTATATGGTTTCTGTAGATGCCTCATGGGTTAGTGATGTTTTAACATATACATACTGACATGACATTTAATCGAAAACTTAGATTGAACTGCACCAGTGTTACTGGTTGGTACATGTAATAGCAGGAAATATGGCCGAAGTTATTATTTGAACAAAAGTTACGAAGTCAATATGTTTATCATAATGTAATCATCCGCCCTTTTGTAAATATTAATATTTTTAGGTCATATTGTTTATAAGAGTCTTCTAACAACCGTGTTTTACGTGTATCAGTATGGTGATGGGCATACGATACATATATAGTCACTTTAATATGTGCATTACGCTTAATCTAAGAATTAATTTATTCATTCTCTGTGGGACAGAATTACACGAATCACATCTAACATATGATGCATACATAAAAAATATATATGACAGATATCGATAATATAATTAAAATGAAACACATTTTTTTTCTGGGGTTTGTGTGCTGAAAGATACGGTAGATAAAGCTTATATCGGTCTAATTTCAAACCGGATGATGTACACCTTATCACAACGAAACAACTCTCTTGAAAATGTTGCTAGAGAATCATGAGGAACTTCCCATGGTTAGAAACATAACTGCCCTAAAATAATTATATTCAGATTTACAAAGAGAAGTCGTGTACTGAAGGAAGACGAAGTGTTTAATATGGTGTACACAGGAAGACAGACAGACATGATCTATGTGTCCCATATCCGTACTTTGTCGATACTATAGGCTACAACGTACGGCTACTAATATTTTACTCACGTGTTTGCACGTAGACAGCATGCACTTGCAAGTACGACGGGTTGGTTATCTTCATCTAATACGTACACAATGAGCCTTTAGCCTATTTAGTCTTTTCAAATGAAATAATTTGTCAATTATGAGAAAGTTTCGTGACAAAGTATTTGGACCATCATTACACAAATAAACACAAGCTATTAAACATATTGTTCAACAAATGAATTATCCTTTCTTCCCAATAACGATTGTCGTCTGGTCGATGATATTTTCCCACCATTGCTATTCCGGGCGGTTGACGATAATTTTGACATTGTATGTGACATTGGTTATCTGTTAAAGACTGGGGCAGATTAACTTCTCAGTGGGAATATAATCTGTCTGTATGGCTCTTCCGTCGCGGACAATCACCTAATCGCATTCTGCTCATCATATGCTCGTTAACTTGTCTGTGTGAGCTGGTGAGATTCAATATAGGCAACATAAATTCTGGACGGATCTGCAGACTCGACTAATGGAGAAAGATGATAGCGGATTTGCTGTGATGTCGGTCCTTCTAGCTGAAGACCGAGTTGATCCGGACATTTATCATAATTAATCCCAATCAAACAAACACAGACTGAATATGACCCTCTTTGACTTCCACTTTTTCCAATTCTGTATATTCCAATAGGTGCTGTATAATGATTGATTACAATAGACTGCAAGTATGGTGAGCCAGAAGGGCAAAGTTACATAGTTGTATTTGGAATCACACTGTCGGTAATAGTATGTCTGTCGGGAATTCTTTGTCAGGATGAGTCCCTTACAGGGATTCCAACCCACAACCTCAATCGCCATCACTGACTTAACAGGAGGGTTCTATCGGGGTATTTTTTGTGGAAACCAAATTCAAATGAAAATTCCAGTTTACACATATATGTTATTAATACATTATTAAAACACAGTGAAGTTCAAAGATAGTAATATTTTGATGAATTTATATTTCACAACTTGATAATCACAAGCGCACATTTGTTGAAAAATAAAACAACACGAACTGAAGCCATTCATCGGTGCTGCGAATAGGGAAAACTTCACTACAGCATAACAGCAAAGTGTTTATTAGTTTTATTACATGTTATGTGTTGATATGTGAATACTCTATCTGTGTATGTCTTTTGTTATTAAAAAGTTGCAAAACAAGGTACATATATACAATATATAGCATGTTTTCATTTAACATAATGCAAAACAAATATGGCGACATTACTCTCCATTTAACCAACAGATTATCCATTCGACGACCGAGATCGCATGTCTTGAATATGTAAACATAATTGTCGGTAAAATGGAGACACCATCACCAATCGCTAGCACTGACAGATTCGGCCACTGAGACCTCATGTCTTGAATATGTTAACAATAATTGTCAGTTTAAACGGCAATGAAAATACAATTGAGACACAAACATGTCCTCATATCAATATAATGACAACCACAGACTATACAATATGAATTATCGTCCTTGACGACTTAGGTGACACACTTACAAAGATGAGATATCAGACCATATAGCCCTCAAGAGAGGGATACGACATAACACTCAACCACAATAAGTGACGTAACATCCCCGGGGATCAACCTTCTCCATCTAAATACATCAACGGGAAAGCATAAGAAACTAAAGAGATTTTTCTCTTCTCTAGTACGTGTTCAGCATAAATTGAACTTGAGTGATGGGCTCGTAAGAAACTTTCAAAATAACTTTTTTTTAAATTTCAAAGCGCAGTTACATTTTATGGCCTGCATTAGGATACTGGGTATATGGTTTCTGTAGATGCCTCATGGGTTAGTGATGTTTTAACATATACATACTGACATGACATTTAATCGAAAACTTAGATTGAACTGCACCAGTGTTACTGGTTGGTAATAGCAGGAAATGTGGCCGAAGTTATTATTTGAACAAAAGTTACGAAGTCAATATGTTTGTAAGAATGTTATCATCCGCCCTTTTGTAAATATTAATATTTTTAGGTCATATTGTTTATAAGAGTCTTCTAACAACCGTGTTTTTACGTGTATCAGTATGGTGATTGGCATGCGATACATATATAGTCACATTAATATGTGCATTACGCTTAATCTAAGAATTAATTTATTCATTCTCTGTGGGACAGAATTACACGAATCACATCTAACATATGATGTAAAACATACATAAAAAATATATATGAAAGATATCGATAGATCGAATTCTATTCTTAAAATGAAACACATTTTTTTCTGGGGTTTTGTGTGCTGAACGATACGGTAGATAAAGCTTATATCGGTCTAATTTCAAACCGGATGATGTACACCTTATAACAACGAAACAACTCTCTTGAAAGTGTTGCTAGAGAATCATGAGGAACTTCCCATGATTAGAAACATAACTGCCCTAAAATAATTATATTCAGATTTACAAAGAGAAGTCGTGTACTGAAGGAAGACGAAGTGTTTAATATGGTGTACACAGGAAGACAGACAGTCATGATCTATGTGTCCCATATCCGTACTCTGTCGGTACTATAGGCTACAACGTACGGCTACTTATATTTTACCCAAGTGTTTGCACGTAGACAGCATGCACTTGCAAGTACGACGGGTTGGTTTTCTTTATCTAATACGTACACAATGAGCCTTTAGCCTATTTAGTCTTTTCAAATGAAATGATTTGTCAATTATGAGAAAGTTTCGTGACAAAGTATTTGGACCATAATTACACAAATAAACACAAGCTATTAAACATATTGTTCAACAAATGAATTATCCTTTCTTCCCAATAACGATTGTCGTCTGGTCGATGACATTTTCCCCCCATTTCTATTCAGGGCGGTTGACGATAATTTTGACATTGTATGTGACATTGGTTATCTGTTAAAGACTGGGGCAGATTAACTTCTCAGTGGGAATATAATCTGTCTGTATGGCTCTTCTGGAAGGGACAATCTCCTGATCGCATTCTGCTCATCATATGCTCGTTAACTTGTCTGTGTGAGTTGGTGAGATTCAATATAGGCAACATAAATTCTGGACGGATCTGCAGACTCGACTAATGGAGAAAGATGATAGCGGATTTGCTGTGATGTCGGTCCTTCTGAAGACCGAGTTGATCCGGACATTTATCATAATTAATCCCAATCAAACAACCACAGACTGAATATGACCCTCTTTGACTTCCATACAGACCTTTCCAATTCTGTATATTCCAATAGGTGCTGTATAATGATTGATTACAATAGATTGCAAGTATGGTGAGCCAGAAGGGCAAGGTTACATAGTTATATTTGGAATCACACTGTCGGCAATAGTAAAAATGTCTGTCGGGAATTCTTTGTTGAGATGAGTCCCTTACAGGGATTCCAACCCACAACCTCAATCGCTCTCACTGACTTAACAGGAGGGTTCTATCGGGGTATTTTTTGTGGAAACGAAATTCGAGAGGATATTCCAGTTTACACATATATGTTATTAATACATTAAACAGTGAAATTCAAAGAAAGTAATTAAGGTAATATTTTGATGAATTTATATTTCACAACTTGATAATCACAAGCGCACATTTGTTGAAAAAATAAAACAACACGAACTGAAGCCATTCATCGGTGCTGCGAATGGGGAAAACTTCACTACAGCATAACAGCAACGTGTTTATTAGTTTTATTACATGTTATGTGTTGATATGTGATTACTCTATCTGTGTATGTCTATTGTTATTAAAAAGTTGCAAAACAAGGTACATATATACAATATATAGCATGTTTTCATTTAACATAATGCAAAACAAATATGGCGACATTACTCTCCCTTTAACCAACAGATTATCCATTCGACGACCGAGATCTCATGTCTTGAATATGTAAACATAATTGTCGGTAAAATGGAGACACCATCACCAATCGCTAGCACTGACAAATTCGGCCACTGAGACCTCATGTATTGAACATGTTAACAATAATTGTCAGTTTAAACGGCAATGAAAATAAAATTGAGACACAAACATGTCCTCATTGCAATATAATGACAACCACAGACTATACAATATGAAGAATCTTCCTTGACGACTTAGGTGACACACTTACAAAGATGAGATATCAGACCATATAGCCCTCAAGAGAGGGATACGACATAACACTCAACCACAATAAGTGACGTAACATCCCCGGGGATCAAACTTCTCCATCTAAATACATCAACGGGAAAGCATAAGAAACTAAAGAGATTTTTCTCTTCTCTAGTACGTGTTCAGCATAAATTGAACTTGAGTGATGAGCTCGTAAGAAGAAACTTTTTTTGAATTTTAAAGCGCAGTTACATTTTACGGCCTGCATTAGGATATTGGGTTTATGGCTTCTGTAGATGCCTCATGAGTTAGTGATGTTTTAACATATACATACTGACATGACATTTAATCGAAAACTTAGATTGAACTGCACAAGTGTTACTGGTTGGTAATAGCAGGAAATATGGCCGAAGTTATTATTTGAACAAAAGTTACGAAGTCAATATGTTTGTAAGAATGTTATCATCCGCCCTTTTGTAAATATTTATATTTTTAGGTCAATAGAGGTTATCATGAGAGTGTGTTTTGGGATGGTCAATATCCTGCATTAGGAATAAACATTGTATTTTGCGAGCCTTGGCGAGCTAAATACATTGTGTTTATTCCTAATTCAGGATATTTACCATCCCAAAACACACGAGCATGATAACTTCTTTATCATACAATGTCATTCTTCATTCATTTTGCGCAAAACAGCATGACAACATTATTTCAAAGTTGAACTTAACTCTAACTAAGCGTATTGATATATGCAAATGAACTGCGTGTTATTCTCACAGTAAAATGACACAAAATAACGCCTCCTAAATTATGCTTTCAGTGAAAATAATTGTTATTTATGGCATGATCTTAATTTTCAATGTTTTAATACGTTTTAAAATACGTTTTTCAAATGAAAAATATTGAACGTGAGGACAGCGAATCGCTTGTGTAACCATGACTGTAAGCGAATCTCGAAGTGCGAGAGTTGCTTCCCTTCCCCCTGGTTGCAAATGGCGACTCGCTCCACCACACGGAGAGCTAAACTGAATGTTAGGCAGCTAATTCTAAAATCCCCTTTACAAAAGTCACATTATGGAACCGTGAAGATTGCCGTTTGATAAATGAATGTGTCACTCAAACTGCCTTTGTTACCTGTGAGAATTATAAAGTGTTAGCTCGGTAGTTTTCAACTCGCGATGAACATGTTTTGGCACTGCTTGAACATAATAAAATTTTGCCGCACTATGCATTGCACAATAATGTTTTGTTATCATTTCCAAAATTAATGTGGATCTATATGAAAGGGAGCATGTATATTTACATGAAGCTGTTACGCTATAATTGTTACGGTTATTACAGGCATTTGAAATGTTAACGCGTGTGACGTCATTTCCAAAAGAAGTTCCGTCACTTGACCTCTGTAATTTGCATCTTTATCCGTATATGACCCCAACGGATACCGAAAATATCCGTTGCCTTTATCCTGCCGAGAACACCATCCACTGTATGATAATATTGTTTATAAGAGTCTTCTAACAACCGTGTTGTTACGTGTATCAGTATGGTGATGGACATACGATACATATATAGTCACATTAATATGTGCATTACGCTTAATCTAAGAATTAATTTATTCATTCTCTGTGGGACAGAATTACACGAATCACATCTAAAATATGATGTAAAACATATATATAAAATATATATTTATGACAGATATCAATAGATCGAATTCTATTCTTAAAATGAAACACATTTTTTTCTGGGGTTTTGTGTGCTGAACAATACGGTAGATAAAGCTTATATCGGTCTAATTTCAAACCGGATGATGTATACCTTATCACTACGAAACAACTCTCTTGAAAGTGTTGCTATAATCCCGAGGAACTTCCTATGTTTAGAAATAATTATACTCAGATTTACAAAGAGAAGTCGTGTACTGACGGAAGACGAAGTGTTTAATATGTTGTACATAGGAAGACAGACAGACATGATCTTTGTGCCCTTGGGTTCAGTGTGCAGTTGACACGGGTCCTTGAGATATGTCTGAGAAACCTCTGTGGTGTGTTTTCAAGAACAACTTGTAATGGTGTTATCTTATATAGTTGACACAGTTGACACAGGTGACAATAAAATACTGTAACCATTTGGCAGTAAAGTTTTGTATGCAGCTGTTTGACAATAACATAATGTAACCATTTGGCAGTAAAGTTTTGTAAGCAGCTGTTTGACAATATATTACTGTAACACTTTGGCAGTTAAGTTTTGTAAGCAGCTGTCTGACAATAACATAATGTAACCATTTGGCAGAAAAGTTTTGTAAGCAGCTGTTTGACAATAAAATACTGTAACCATTCGGCAATAAAGTTTTGTAAGCAGCTGTTTGACAATAACATAATGTAACCATTTGGCAGTAAAGTTTTGTAAGCAGCTGTTTGACAATAAAATACTGTAACCATTTGGCAATAAAGTTTTGTAAGCAGCTGTATGACAATAACAAATTGTAACAATTCGGGAGTAAAAGTTTGTAAGCAACTGCGTGACGATAACATATTGTAATCATTTGGCAGTAAAGGTTTGTAAGCAGCTGTTTGACAATAAAAGATGGTAACAATTTGGCAGTAAAGGTTTGTATCCAGTTGACAACAAATAGTATGTCAGAGAGAGGAGTGTCTGGTCTCAACCTTTTAGCAGCAATGTATATGTACACAGTCCTGATGTTGCTGTACCATACCATTTCACTTTAAAACATCTGGTTGTTCACAATAAAGAACTTAACCATTGCTTTACTATTTCGTTTCTTACTATAACTCAATGCCGTCATTTCATCTGGTTGTATTTGGTCAAAACGTGAACCTGCATATATCTGCTAGTGAATTCTTTATATGAATAAAACATACCATGCCATCCTGAAAAAAGTTTCTTTCTCAGTCATTTGTATTTTTAATTCATTTCAGAGATAATTTGATTCCAGATAAAATGTATTCAGTGAAATTTTGAAAATGAATCTAGTCTTTAGACAACGAAACCCAAAGGGCATTCTATCTTGTATTTACTAAGATAACTTAGATAGAAAATGTAAGATATATAAGCTCACAGTCCGCTCAATCATTCATTGTTGTGTTCGACATACATAAAACACAACAAGGGAACACTTTAATGAGCTAAGAAGAAATATATATTCTTGATGTTTTCTCACTTCATTCATCTTTGTTAACAGTTTTAGTTAAAGGCACAGCACTACCGTTTTTTGTCTGAAACGAAATTTTTAAAAAATTGTGTTAGTATGTTATTTAATGACGATGGAAATAACACCCAAAGCGAAATGTTTTCAAATGAACTATGTTAAAATTATGCATTGAAAGTTTAAATGCTCGTGTGTTCCAATATTTCCGCTTTAAAGGCTGTAGCACATTGTTACATTTTTATTTGTTCAACTTTGCCATTTATAATAAAAGTATATGCAGTATTTCTTTACTTTAGAGCCCATTACATAACCCAGTTATCTGTAGTAAAAACTATGTGAAGTATAAAAACGAAAACTGCTAGCTACCATTTTAGTGTGAACACCTTTTGATAAACTTTTGCTCAAATAAGTTGATGAAATAGTAATACACCCTTCTCTCTTCGGAAAATCAATTCGAAATAATAAAATGTGTTGACATTAAAATAGTTGATGTTTATATTATGGGGAATCATGTTAAGTAATGAATTATTCTCAATTCTTATATAACCACCAATCACTTACTGCTACGATAAAGAAATAAACATAGCTCATAGAATAAATATAGGTATTAAGAACATGCATATGTTATCAAAAGTATTGTTCTCCGGGTATTTTAACACTTAACATCTTCAGCATTCGCACTTACAATGTGCGTGCTTGGGTTACAAAAACAGATAAATCGATAAGGTATAAGTTTGCAAGAGCTTTTAACGTGTATGTGAAGTAAAACATTGGGTATTTGAAATGTATGTCCAAGTTAAGTTTAAGTAAGTGTTACAATTGTATCCTGAGTGATATCAAATTCTATTTGATAAGACAACGTAATGTAACCCGTGTGTCTACAGCTTTATTGCAGGACTATTTTCCATTATGTGGTGTTTTTACCAAACTAAAGCGATTTTTCGATGTTGTTCTGCATTGTAAAGGTTTCTTTCACACTTTGGACATTTTCAGGGTCCAATTTATCTTTTAAAATATTCTCTGCAGAACTATTTTATTGTTTATTCAGAATATTGCATTGTAAAAGATTGTGAAAATGAAAGATGCATCAACATTATAACAAAGGTGGTTATGAATCACGACATTAATTTATATGTTAAACTTTGGTTTATACTAAAGTCATTACAGCAACACTTTCGCTTGCTGAGACCGAGTGATTAAGTTTTTTTTAACAAGGCATGCTTAAGAACATGTAATGATAATGTGTCTTACTGAAATCATCAACCCTTCTTGTTACTTTACAGTTTTGAATAGTTCACACAATAGAGTGCTCCTCCTTTATCAAGTTTCCATCAACCTAATCAGACAAAGAGTGAATTGTGCAGGAATGCAGGGGACATGTTGTGTTCTTTGTCACGGTTACTTATAGGTTATACTGTTGCATTTTCAATATGTTATGACATTACATCAATCATTTTATTCAATAGAAAGGTCATTGGCCCATATATAATACATTTTTAAAAAAAATCATGTTTCACCGTGACGATGTGATATATGATATGCATTTTCAATTCAAGCTGTAATTTTCTCTGAGAAAGAGCGTCCTTGATTGACACAGCACAATTCTGGAGTATAAATGATGAACAGGTACCCAACAAATTAAAATATGTTTGAACAGTGACATTTGTATTAAAATAAATATATAACGGGAGATATTTCATTCTTAATTTTTGGTATGGGGGCATATGAGGAGGAAATGATATTCATCTTCAATCAACTGTAATTCACAGACTTGACAAATCCTTTCTTGCAATCCTCCCCATCTTCCCGTATTAACTCTTAGTGGTAACTCGGACGATCGTAGTAGGAATATTATTCTTCTAAGTACGTTATTTTTTATAGTTGATATATATGTTTCTTCAATAAGAATGGATTTAAAATCTTTGTAAAATGTCATTTTCTTTGATGTCGATAATGCCTCTGTCCATTCTTGTTGATAACAATGTTTAAATCTTTGTTTAAACGAACTTATAAAGTTGCTGATATCTCCGACCTCTTGTGATATCCAAACGAATCCATAGCATATTGGAACAGCAGTTCTCGTAGGTTACTCTCCCAAGTTCTTTGGTTGCTTTAGCCTTTAGACCAGTTTAAACATCATGGTGTAAACTTGTAAACTTGTAAGAAACCTATATTGTACTTCAATATACACGGAGCATGTTTACAGAGCATTGATGTATCTACATTTAGTAGATAAGGACAATAGTATGATGAAACTTTAATGTCTGTACTGATATCATTAGTAAATACCTCTATAACACTGCTACCCGTGTTTTCATAGTTTTACATGAGGTTATTGAAATATAGCAATTAACTAAAAAAACAAAATAATTGTATACTTGATGTTTAATATTACTTCTATTAAACTTAAATAGCATGTTATACATTGATGTTTGGCTGTTAGGTGAAATATGTGCTACAATATTAGTACTATCTTATATTACTTGTAGACAAGACACGATAAGACAAGTAGGTAAGTGAATATCACCTATGTGTTCTACAATATTGGGAACAAAATTCGCAAAAATCGGTTATAAAAGTACATTGTAGTCCCTGTAGTACGTTATTAAGGGTTGAGCCAGGACAATACTTGATCTTCCCATGTAACTGGTGCCAAAAGTGCATGAAAATTTTATCAGTAGATTACAAACGCATGGATAGGTTTAGAGGTCATTATCAAATACATGGTAATGTTTTCATCGAAAGTGATACAATACAGTGGTACAATAACAAACCGTATCTTTAATGACTTCTCAGCAAACAGTGATATGGCAAGGAGTTGAGTCCATAGCACCTTTCATATATTTATGGACAACAAGTCTTTAATCATCACTCGTTATCTTGGTGTAGAAATTAACATCACGAAATATCTCTCTCTCTCTCTCTCTCTCTCTCTCTCTCTCTCTCTCTCTCTCTCTCTCTCTCTCTCTCTCTCTCTCTCTCTCTCTCTCTCTCTCTCTCTCTCTCTCTCTCTCTCTCTCTCTCTCTCTCTCTCTCTCTCTCTCTCTCTGTTTGTACTGATATCATTATTAAATACCTCTATAACACTGCTACTCGTGTTTTCATAGTTTTACATGAGGTTATTGAACTATAGCAACAAACTAAAAAACAAAAGAATTGTATACTTGATGTTTAATATTACTTTTATTAAACTTAAATAGCATGTTATACGTTGATGTTTGGCTGTTAGATGAAATATGTGGTACAATATTAGTACTGTATCTTATATTACTTGTAGACAGGACACGATAAGACAAGTAGGTAAGTCAATATCACCTATGTGTTCTACAATATTGGGAACAAGATTCGTAAAAATCGGTTATAAAAGTACAGTGTAGTCCCTGTAGTACGTTATAAAGGGTTGAGCCAGGACACAGGACAATACTTGATCTTCCCATGTAACTGGTGCCAAAAGTGCATGTATGCGTCAATTCTTAATTGTGAAAATTTAATTAGTAGATTACAAACGCATGGATAGGTTAAGAGGTCATTATCAAATACCTGGTAATGTTTTCATTTCAGGTGCCAAGAAGGATATAATTACTTTGGCCTAAGATTAAGTACATCGAAAGTGATACAATACAGTGGGACCAGAACAAACCGTCACCATAATGACTTCTCAACAAACAGTGATATGACAAGAAGTTAAGTTCATAGCACCTTTCATTCATATATGGACGACAAGTCTTTAATCATCAATCGTTATCTTCGTGTAGAAATTAACACCGCGAAAGATCAAAGGCTCCTCAAACACTTCCACGATTATTCTCAGTGACCTATATCCCAGTCGTACGATCACGCAAGTTATTGATAAGAACTCTCAATAGCGTCACCCTCTGTAAAACATTCATCAACTTGAGTAGGATTAATACCAGCCAACGTTTGATCAACTGGGTTCTGTCTAGAGGGAAACCTAGACGGTCTAATCGGTTACCTAATATAAATGCGTTACGACAGCATAATGGACTACGTTCCGTCTTCATAGGCCACTAAGTAACTAAATCAGTTTTCTGACACTGAGGCGATTCATCGATGCGCACACTTCATGAGAGACAAATTGTTTGATGTATTTAGATATACATGTATACTTACGTTCTCTGTTCTTTCTGTATTATTCCTCCCACGTCTATTGTTACAGGTTGAGGTCATTAACCTCAGGTTGGTTTTTAACTAGTGTGCGAACTGTTAGAGATATAAAATGTTAAAAAGTTTACGTGAGTATAAAAGGTTAAATCTGTCATCATCATGGTTTGAACCCTTTTCAATTCTTAATCAATATATCAAAGTAAAATTCAGTTAACTTTAGTTAACAGTTTTGAAAATCATATAATTGAACAATGGCTTAAAAGTATGTATCACAATGTTAAATTGTACATGTATGAATGAATAATGAATGATGTTTTTCAGACAACTTTTTCCTTTTTAATATCGTTCATCTTACTTTTGTATTGTACATAATATTAGACATATTTGAGACTGATTTTATTTAATCATATCATTTCATTTATTATTGTTGTTGTTTGGTATTGTTCCCGACTAAGACCTAAACATTAAAATATGCTCAAAATACCATTCAATTAAAGGAGAATATTAGAGAAAAACTTTGTTTTAACATGTTTAACAGTATTGTTTATGACAAAGTGTGTCAAAAATATTATTAAAATGCAACATTTTATGTAGAAACGTTGAAAAAACGTTTTCGGTGGGAGTCTTTTTCCGGAAATCCCCGAGAGTTAATCAGGCTGGCAGCAGTCACGTGATATGATGTCAAAGATGCTCTCCCGCGCGCCGAGCCAGTGTATTTTCTACGTTCGTAGTGTTGTTATGGCTTTCTCGGATAGCGATGGCAGCGTTGATTTTCAACCATCTGACATAAATAACATCCGTCCTTATCAGTATGAACCTATTGTGAATCAACATTGAGTTGAACACCAGGAATCAAGTGAGGATGAGCTTTCAGAATTAAACAGTGAGAGAGTTGGAAATACAGATTCGTACGTAGGGACTGGCAAACTCTAACGTTACAATTTCACAATAAGTGGATTATGCCGTACATTAAATATTTATTGTCTACATGTAGATAACATGGGTGTCAACAACTTATATTTAGTTAATTAAAATATTTTACTACAAATTATACTGCTTTATTCGTATATATACTGTACCGCTGAAGTAACCAGTTGCACAGGACAAAATGAACCATCTTGATTCTCGATTATTCAAATCATGTTTGCTTTAAAAACGTATTGATATTAAATATTATTATTATTTAGATCTAACGTACAAACCACTGTTCAATCCTAATCGAGTAAGATAGACAATAAGATCTACACATAGCTATGTGAGAGATTTGGTAGTCACGAAAACCGGACTAACATGATAATAAGGAACTCGCGATATTAGAAGCCTGTAATAACGTAGTGTAAAGCCCTGTTTATACGGCGAACTTTGCAGTGCACAAATGCAATATAGCTTATGGTAGTAATATACGCATGTTAGTTAAAAGTAAATTTACTATGCGTTCACGCGTGTTTAATTTCTGCCTAAGAAAATGGGATTCCATCTCTTTTAATATATGAATAGAGAATTTCTAAAATATGTCAATTAATATGTATTAGATCAACTAAATAAATGACATTAATTTAAATCTGTCAACATTGGTTTGACTTTGTCGCTCTAATTATAATGAAAATCGAAAAGTCAGATAGATTTCGAAGTTCATCGCCTGCAAGAAGGAGATTAGGCCTTTCAGTAATTATTTGAACTTGACAGTTACGTGTTCTCCTATCACAAGTACACAAACCAAGCATCCACAAGGATTGAACACTGAAACTTATTATTTTTGCAATAATCATTTGTTATTATATTGTGAACATATACAATCAGTTATATCCTTATGAAGGACTGTTAATTACGGGTACTCTAAGACTAACTATCACTTATTTTAATATAACGGATAAAAATGCTCTGAACATAGTGAGACAGATTCCGACGGTTTTCGGTCCTTCTTTCCTCTTTGACACTATCCAAACCTTTCGCCGCGCTGCATCCGTCTTTTCACTTGAAAATTAAAAATATGTAAACTTCTGTCCAGAATTACTGCACACCAACGCTGCACAATATACCATATCAAGTCAGAAACTACCCGAAGTCTACGTATTCAACCGATTCTTCATCTATTCTAATGCCTTCCCTTTCACTGCGCTAAGGACCCAAAGCGGGCCGTAGAGCATCTCTGACGTCACAGCCTAAACCTGCCGAAGGCTACCGGCAAATATGCATACGCGCACAGGCAACAGTAGGCGCGGTTGTTATATCGCGTAATTAGTAATTAAACACGGCTTTCCATATTATTTTCGGGGGAATATGTTTTTTAAAGTATATTTTACTATAACAGAATATCATTTTTTACAAATATTCTCCTTTAACCTCAACAAGATTATTGTAATCTCAAATAACACATTTCATGTAGAGAGGAGTTTCAAAGAAACTGAGTTTTAAAAAAGATAGCTTTGACGAAAGCCAACAGTCCCATGCTATTGTTACGATTCTGGTGTAATTGCAGCTTCAGAATTAGACATTGAAACTTTATAACCCTTAATAAAGTTTAAATTACAACAACATTTTGTTCATTAACGGCAGTTACAAGCGCAATAGATCCAATGTTTTCTTTTGCTTGCTGCATAATCATCTTTTCTGAAAAATGACATTCTTTTCTGCGCTGATGACGGGACCACCAAAGCATTGACACAGTTTGTTATAACACACAAGTACACAATAGAACGAAATGACACTTTGTCAATGGTTTACATCGAGTAATCTGGAGACTGTATGGCAACGGTAAATGGAGACGGTAGACTGTAGACTGTCTTGAAGTCTTTTAAAACATGTATACCAATTCTGATAATTATGATTGGAACTGAGTCAAATGAAATTGAAATGAAATCTGTGAAATGCCTCCCTCTATCTTTGAATGAAGTATATAATGATTCAGAATTAACTTTGAACTGTGGCTTTCACAACAGTATGTATTTTCAGAAATTAATATCCTTTAAATATTGTAATTCAGTCTATGAATACCTGAGTGTTCTGGCCATTCAAACGGTGTCGACTTAAGAAACAAGCATAGGTTATACAGAAAGAGATTATACACTGTCGGCCAAAAGAAACGCCTACCAGATATATTATCAGATTTCGTCAAAACTATAATGAGCAGTTTAGCAATATTATAGCATAATACAATTGCACCATTTCTGCATAATATATTTGAATTTCACAAAAGAATGGCGATTGTTGAAATGGGACAACAGAATGTATCAGTTTTCGATCAGTGCGTGATCAGAAAAACATTTGAAACAGATTTTCATACAACCACGAGCAACAATACAGACACGCATTTGCATTAAATTGGTGATGACGCTACAGATATACTTGGTTCTGGTGCGCAAGTGAATCAATCGGAAATAGCTTTTTTCATTGGGCTTGGTGTTCATGAATGTTATTTCCACGATTTCAATGAACTTTCATATTAACTATTTTTCAGCATTACTTGGAGACCACTATTACTTATATTTCAGAAATCTTTCATTTTAAGGAAAATCAAATAGGCGTTTCTTTTGGCCGACAGTGTATATAGATTTTTGTAAACAACCCATTTCACAAACTACAAATATTTTCAACTTTGATAAGATGCGTTATCACATGTTCAACCTACTACGTTTTATACAACTATTTCAAATGTTGGTTTTGACAAATTAGGAGTATTCACACAGAGTGACTGATGATAATAACTGGAGGCAAATTGATTGTTTAGTTTGTCAAAGATATATTGCAATTAACAAGACAACATTGAAAGTAAGTACTATTTAACTCATACTCTACTGAATAGTTGTAGGTTTATTTTTTCATAACTTATTCTTGTTCTTGACTCCATAGGAAAACTTGTTCTCAAATAATTTCTCCCGTTTGTAACTAAAAAGTAGACAGACAGACAGGCAGAATTTATAAAATAAATAAATTATGATGCAATAACATGTCTATAATTGCCGCTGAAAGTTATAGGTATGAAACACTGTTCAAAGTAGACGGAAAATCAGGTTACTCTTCTGTTGTTGTGTATGTCATGAAAACCTGCAATTTCCCGTTCTCTTTACTCATTAAAAATCACGTCAAAATGTACTCAGTGAGAGTTATGTCAAAATGACGTTATCGAAATTACGTTTGATCATTGTCAATATCGTTTCGATAGTTGCTGAATTACACTCATTTACAATCAGGTCTTTGAAGGGCATTTAGAAATAAATAAATTGTATACCATTATCATGCTTAACATCTCTCATGTTCGTATTACAAATCTCCATTGTATACCATTCTCATGCATGTTAACCTCCCTGATTGAAATTCTTCACCATTGTTTTGTTTGCTATATCAATGTATCATATTTTGTTATCTTCTTACATTCCATCGGATGAAGGAGTGAGTATGTACTCCGAAACGTCGTGTATTTTCAAATAAAAGAAGTTATTGTCGAGAAAATTTAACTGTTCTGATTTGCAATCAATAGTTGTAACCATATGGCGGTAAAAAGTTTTAAACAGATGACAATAAAGAGATGTAACCATTTGACAGTATAGATTTGTAACCGGTTGTCAATAAAGAGTTGTTATTTTTTTATTTAAATATTTGTAACCAGTTGACAACAGGTAATTGTAACCATTTGGCAGGAAATGTTTGTTACCAGCTGACAATGAATAGGTGTAACCATCTGTCAGTAAATATTTGTAACCAGTTGACAATAAAGAGTTGTTACTATTTGTCAGTAAATATTTGTAACCAGTTGACAATAACGAGTATGTCAGAAACAGGAAGTTCTGGTATCAACCTTTTAGCAGTAATATTCGTAGATGATGCTGGTGTTGATAACCTTACCATACATGGTACTTTAAAGTGTCAAGTTTCACAGCTTGACAATTACGTTACCATTGTCTTTTCTCACTTGATATTATCTATTTGGTTGTATTTGGGCAAAACGTGAACCTGCATAAATATGAAATAAACATTACTTTATGTATAAATAACTTGGCAAACTGACACTTGAAAAATTCGTTCTTCGGTCATTTAGTTTTTTTTACTTCACTTCAGACATCATTTGATTCAAACTGTAATGTAGTCAGTAGAATATTGAAATTGGCCACATCTAGTCTTGCACTTTTTTAAAACTAAAGTAATATCTAAGATATATAAGCTCACAGTCCGCTTCATCAGTCCATGTCATGCTCAGCACACATAAACACATCAAGGGAGCAATTTGATGAGCACAGAAGAAATATATCTTGTTGATGTTTTTTCACATCATTTATCGTTGTTAAGACTTTTAGTTAAAGGCACAGCACTACCGTTTTTGTCTGAAACGAAATTTAAAAAGTTACTCTTATAATTTTGTTAATAATGACGATAGATATAACACACAAAGCGAAATGTTTTCAAATGAACTATGTTAAAATCACCCATTGATATTCCAAATTAAATATACCTTCTTAATTTATTTGTTCAAATTTGTTATTTATTTTTTATGTTTATGCAACATAATTTAGAGGATAAAACATCCAATTACACGACCTGATTATCCGTTGTCGTAGAAATTGGTGTGAAGTATAAAATGAAAACTGAAAATGAATACCTTTTAATAATAACAGGATGGAAAATGGATCCGCGTTGCTTAACTGAACCATAAGCATTAGTTTTAGAACTCTTGATTGAGGAGGATAGTTTGCAATTAGTAGGATTTATGTTCCATTTTGTGAGATCTCTTTCTTTCCATTAGAAAACGTGCTACATGTCATCCCATTTCAGGTCTGTCACACGATACAACTTGTCGTAACAGCTTGTGATCTACCTGTAGTAACTACATTACAATGAAGAGTTGTTACAACTCTTGTATTTTCATAACGGAAAGTTGTCATTACGGGTCGCATTGTCAGAACGGGCATTGACTGTCTCTTTGGTATGACAAATACGTTTATATATTCTTTCACTATACAACCTTAGTTCTAAAATACTGTATTTTTGGGGTTAATTCTGTCAGTGAAAGAAAACAATTCAATTCTAATATCAATCTTAATGTTTGATTAGTTGTCCCGCGCCGCGGTATATAGTAATCGGCTCCGTCAGTCCGTACGTCCGTACCGTTTCTTGTTAGCGCGACATTTGATGAATCAATGCACCTAGAGTCTTCACATTTGGTACCAGTCTTCATTTGGGGAATACGCAGACACCAGTCGATTTGGGTGACCTTGGTATCATTTTCAATGTCACAATGAGACTTTGAGTGTTTGTTAAATCTTGTTAGCGCGATTCCTCATGAACCGCTACACCTAGAGTCTTCAAATTTGGAACCAGTCTTTATTTGGGGAATACATGGACACCGGTCGATTGGGTGACATTATTTTCAAGGTCACTACGAGACTTTGACCATTTTAAAACATTTAATGGACGATTTATAATATATCTATTTCAAATTCTCTCTATATATGTATATATATATATACACCAATCATTCCCTTACTGCCCCGATAAAGAAATAAACATAACTCATTCAATAAAAATAGGTATTGTTTTCCGGGGTATTTTAACAATTAACATCTTCACCGTTTGCTCTTACAATGTGCGTGTTTGGGTTACAAAAACAGATAAATCAATTGGTGTGATATAAACTCGCAAGAACTTTCAACATTTATGTGAAGTAAAACATTAGATGTTTGAGATTTTTGTCCAAGTTAATCAAGTTCAAGTAAGTGTTACAAATATACCATGGGTGATATCAAATTATATTTGATAAACTTCTGTGTTGTTTTTTCCCAGACTAAAACCATTGTTTATCTAAAATATTGTAAAAATGAAAGATACATCAGTATTATAACAAAGGTGGTTATGAACCATAACATTAATCGGAGTATCACACTGGTTTATTAGAATCCTGAGACGTAATTTTAAAGTCATGAAGAATGTTTTATGATTATAGTTTCACAAACTGATGTTTTTATTTCCTCTTTGATCAGTATACAAAACAACCAATGCAATTATTTTACATATCATCAGACACGATAATGATATCATAATGATTATATACCATGCTGCGATGCTGTCATCATATTCCATTATCGGTACATGTAGTAGCAATTTGTCTCTTTAAATACATACACTTTATATGATGAAAACTTTATAATTTATAAATCATGGATTACATTCCATTTTTAAAGATGTATGACTTTGTGATAACAAGTGTCATAACAAAGTCATAACACAATAAATAGAGGATATCTGTCCTTTCTTGACAAATACCATGTTTATGTCATCGAGTGAGATACAAAGTCTATTTTTTCACGAGTTGCGCAGCCACCAGTGAAAAATATACAACTTTTCAACCTCAAGACAATTATTCTTTTTATTATATGATGTAACCTTGTAATTAGGCCATTATTATTGTATTATGACGTCAAATAGTAGCAGTCACTGGTCACAGTGAAAATATAAGTTATTTTCACTGTAGCTTGATAGCCAGTTTATTTCACTGATAAATACCAGTATTCCATTGCTCGTCATATAATAAAAACCCTTTTCATCTCAATACATGTACACTCGTCAGGTATAGTACATATATAAAATATAATGTTAAACATCCATTCATGAAAACTTTCGCATGCTGAGACCGAGTAAATAAGGTTTTATATATATATTACAAACCATGCATAATAACATGCAACAACGATGTGTCTTTTTGAAATGGTCAACCCTTCTGGTTACTTGACAGTGCTGAATAATACACACAAAAGAGTGTTCCTCCTAAATCAAGTTTCCATCAACCTAATCTGACAAATAGGTCATCGTGTAGAAACTCAGGGGGCATTTTATGTATTGTTACCTTTTTATTTGTTCTTTTTTATTACATATATGGCTTATACTATTGTATTTTCAATATGTTATGACATTATACCAAACATTTGTTTACAGAAAAGTTATATTCCAACGTATATTTAGTAGAAAATAACAATGGTAAGATAAAAATTAATGTTCTGTACTTCTATCATTAAAATAAATTTCCTCTGTTTCCCGTGTTTTCATAGCTCTAAATGAGGTTATTAAAATATCATATCTACTAACTTCAAAACATTATTTTGAGGATTGTATACTTAAACATAAATAGAATGTTATAAACATGTATATATCAAACCTTTGTTTACAGAAAAGTAATATTTCAACGTATATTTAGTAGAAAAGAACAATGGTAAGATAAAAATTGATATTACCCATACGGGTGAGAAGACACAGGTGGTTATTTTTGTGATATTTTCACATGTGCTTTCAACTGATTCTCAACGTTGATTGGTCGGTTACCCGGAGAAAGAATGAATATGACGTCATAAAACAATGGTCTGACGCGAGAAATTATCTTATGACGTCACAATATTACCATGGCGACGGGTCCTTCACAGCAGCCGCCCAACATGAAAATGTAATAAGCCAGCGTAATTTGGTCAATTTAATTGCATAATGGGTAATATATAGAATAACCAACTCGGTACGAGTGATTACGGGAAATATCCACTCGCCTAAATAATGTTCAGAGCCACTCGCTAAAGCTCGTGGCTGAACATTATTTAGACACATGGATATTTCCCGTAATCACTCGTACCTCGTTGGTTATTCTCTAAATGTTCTGTACTTCTTTCACTAAAATAGATTTCTTCCAAAACATTGTTACCCGTGTTTTCATAGCTCTTAAAGACGTTATTAAAATATCATATCAACAACTTCAAAATATTATTTTAAGGAGTGTATACTTAAACATTAATAGAATGTTATAAACATGTATATTGATCTTTAGCTTTTAGTTAAATAAGTGTTACAATATTAGCACTGGTTTTTAAATTGCTTGTAGCAGGCAGCGATAAGACAAAGAGGCATATATTGGTGCAAAAACTGATAAAAAATGTTTATAAAGTACATTGTGGTTCCTGTAGTACGTTGTAAAAGGGTTCATTGAGGAAAATAGTCGGTCTTCCCATGAAACTAGTACCATAAGTGCATGTATGCGTCAATTCATAATCGTGAATTTTGTATCAGTAGATTACAAAAGCATGGTTAAGTGTAGAGGTTATTATCAAATACCTGGCAATGTTTTCACTTAAAACACGTGTCGAGGAGGCTGTCACTTGGGTCTAGGTTTTAGCAAATCGGTGTTGAGGAGAAAGCAAGTGGTACAATGATAAACCGTATCTTTAATAACTTCTCAACAAACAGTGATATGACAAGGAGTCCATAGCATCTTTCATCCATATAAGGACAACAAGCTTTACATGAGTTGATTGAAATATCATATCAACAAACCAAAAAATATATATCTGAATTATTATACAAGATAGTTAATGTTACTGTTATTAAACATAAATAGAATGTTATTCATTGATGTTTTGCTGCGAAATAGGTAATAATAACACTCAGTCTGAATGTTATATTCACTTGAGACAAGCAGCAACAAGACAAGGAGGTTAGTCAATATCACCTATCTGTTCGTATCATTGGGGGGAAAGTTGTAGAAAGGGTTAGAAAAACACACTGTGATCCCTGTACAACCTTTTAAAAGATTTATACCCAGGACAATACTTGATTTTCCCATGAAACTGGTACCATAAGTGTATACGTCAATCCTTAATTGTGAACATTGTATCAGTAGATTATAAAAGCGTGGATAGGTAAATAGGTTATTATCAAATACCTGGTAATTTTGTCATTTATAATACGTGCCAAGAAGGATATACATACTTTGGTCTAAGATTCAGCCGCAAATCGGTGTTAAGGAGAAAGCAAGTGGTATAATAACAAACTGTATCTTTAATGACTTCTCAACAAACAGTGATATGACAAGGAGTAGTCCATAGCACCTTTCATTCATATATGGACAACAAGTCTTTAATCATTAACCGTTATCTTGGTGTAGAAATTAACACCATGAAAGATCAAAGGCTCCTCAGGCACTTCCACGATTATTCTCAGTGACCTATATCCCAGTCGTGCTATAATACAAACTCGTACGATCACGCAAGTTATTGATAAGAACTCTCAATAGCGTCACCCTCTGTAAAACATTCATCAACTGGAGTAGGAATAATACCAGCCAGAGTTTGATCAACTGGGTTCTGTCTAGAGAGAAACCTAGACGGTCTAATCGGTTACCTAATATAAATGAGTTACGACAGCATAATGGACTACGTTCAGTCTTCATAGGCTACTAAGTAACTAAATCAGTTTTCTGACACTGAGGTGATTTATTGATGCACAAGCCTCACGAGAGATAAATTGTTTGATGTATTTAGATATACATATATAGTTACGTTCTCTGTTCTTTATGTATTATTCCTCCCACGTCTATTGTTACAGCTTGATGTCATTAACCTCAGGTTGGATTTTAACTAGTGTGCGAACAGTTAGTGATATAGAAAGCTAAAATGACATAGTTTTCAGAACTTATTGTTAACCAGTGTTTTGAATTTGTGAATGTGAATAAAAGATCAAATACAATTTTTGAGATTGCTATTTCTTATCATTATATTAAATCCAAATTAAGATACATTAAGGTAACATTTTGGAGAGGTTTCGATCCCAATAATTATTTACATGATATAAATAAACAAGAGCTTAAAGGTTCGTATCACAATGCTAAATTGTACATGTCTGAATGAATAAATGTATGACTAAGACAAACATGGATGTTTTTCAGATAATATTTCTCTCGCTTAATATCGTATATATTATTTTTGTACATAACATGAGACATGTTTGAGACTCAACATGTTTTAATAATATCATTCCATAAAATATGTATTTTGGATGGTGTTTGGCTTTGTTCGTGACAAAACGTAAACATTAAAAAATGCTCAAAATGTCATTCAATTAATCTCAACACGATTATTATAATGTCAAAAAGCACATTCCATGCAAAAAGGAGTTGAAACGAAAGTGAGTTTTTTAAAACAGATAGCTTAGACTTGTGTGATAGCCAACAGCCACGTTCTTTTGTTACGATACTGGTAAATTCAGTGTTCCCCTGGCTTTTTTAACTGCCAGTCCACGAGACCGGCAGTCGTTATAAATACCGGTCCCCAACAATATTAATATAACCAGTTCTAAAATAAACTCACGGGCAAAAGAAACGTCCCCATACAAAATACAAGATATTTCAATCATCGGGCGATAAATGCGACTGAAACAGCGTTACACCATGTCTTTAGAACCCAACAATACTAAATATGAATTTTCAAAACATTATCTATTCATAACTCTGAGAAACACAAGTTTGAAGAAATGGTCGTTTTGGAATCTCCTTAACTAGACGAGATAGAAGCCTCAAAAAGCCAGTTTTGACTTGTTTTGAGACGTCCTACAGTAAAGACGCGTCAACAAATTTAAATCAAAGAAGGTTATTTATGTCGAGGATATCTTAAGTTAATTAAATTTCTACTTTTTCTAAATACTAAATATTGTGGGCCAAAAACATCTTTAAAAAACGATTTTAGCACCCCATGTCAATTTGAACAGATATAAAAATAAAAATTGCATACTCTGATGTATGAAATTGTGAATATTTCTTAAGAAAACATGTGGCTACCAAATACATACAAAATCTATTTTCTCCGACATCAATATTTCATTTTATACTGTTTTCAAAATGTGGTGACGTTTCTTTTGCCCGTGAGTATATTCATGTTTGGAAAAGACTAAGTATATGTTTATATAAAAACAATAATAAATGTGTGCACTTGTGAACGAACATCAGTTCATATTGTTTATAAATATGTGAAATGCTGGTCACATGACACTTACAGCGCGATCTAGTGACGTAAGCAGGTACTGAAAGTTTTCCGACAGTCAAAAGTAAAATCCTTCATATCAACACAAATACTACAAATCAAATTGTTAAATTGTTCTTGTAAAAAGTAATGTAATATTTAATCTAATTTGATTTTCATTTTATACTGATAATTTCTCAATTGCAATCGTACTATCCAGGTATTAACACAGTGTTATATTTAGCCGTCACACGTTTTTCAGGAATTGTACAAAACATACAATAACTACTAAACCAAAAACATTTCATCAGTGATATTTTTTAACATACCTCAACATATGGTGTTTGGTAACATTGAGTAGCATGGCTATCTAAACTACGACATTGAATACAGAAAAGCTGCATGTTGACTACAGTGCAGACCTCCCGGATAATCCATTTACAACACAGGGTTGGTAATTGACAAAACTTCAATCAAATTTGATTATTGTTTCTTGGTTTGACAAATCTATTACCGAATTATTTTATTTAAGTTAAGACTAAAATCATTCTTTATTTCCAATCAGTTATAATAGTTTAATAAGTTATTGTGCTCTAAGCTATTTGAACTATGCAACTCCTGCCACCCCTGTACAAAAATAAACCAGTCCCTCTTCTTGGGGACTTTCATGGACTTAGGTCAACACCTTGATGGACGTTTCCTGTCTGACGTTGCCATGCAGCACATTTGTTTTTATCAATATATGATTTGTTTTGGGTGTAATCAACAGAGTGACAAATGCTTATTTAGTAACATTTCTGCATAAATACAAATTTAAGGACTTATTATTTATATATGCTTATTTAGGATCATTCCTGCACAAATACAACATTTTGAAATTGCCGGTCCTTGGGACCGATAGTAATGAAAAATACCGGTCCAGCTTCGAAAATTCCGGTAAAATACCGGTATTTACCGGTAAACGGGAATACTAAATGAAGCTTCAGAATTAAACATTGAAAATTTATAACCCCTAATAAAGTTTAAATTTCAACAACATTTTGTTCATTAATGGCTGTTACAGGTGCAATAGATCCCATGATTTCTTTTGCTTGCTGCATAATGATATTTTCTCGCCATTTCTATTCCGGGCGGTTGACTATACTTTTGACATTGTATGTGACATTGGTTATCTGTTAAAGACTGGGGCAGATTAACTTCTCAGTGGGAATATAATCTGTCTGTATGACTCTTCTGGAAGGGACAATCTCCTGATCGCATTCTGCTCATCATATGCTCGTTAACTTGTCTGTGTGAGCTGGTGAGATTCAATATAGGCAACATAAATTCTGGACAGATCTGCAGACTCGACTAATGGAGAAAGATGATAGCGGATTTGCTGTGATACCTGTCCTTCTGAAAACCGAGTTGATCCAGACATTTATCATAATTAATCTCTATCTCTATCTACTCTATCTGTGTATGTCTTTTGTTATTAAAAAGTTGCAAAACAAGGTACATATATACAATATATAGCATGTTTTCATTTAACATAATGCAAAACAAATATGGCGACATTACTCTCCCTTTAACCAACAGATTATCCATTCGACGACCGAGATCGCATGTCTTGAATATGTAAATAATTGTCAGTAAAATGGAGACACCATCACCAATCGCTAGCACTGACAAATTCGGCCACTGAGACCTCATGTCTTGAACATGTTAACAATATTTGTCAGTTTAAACGGCAATGAAAATAAAATTGAGACACAAACATGTCCTCATATCAATATAATGACAACCACAGACTATACAATATGAAGTATCTTCCTTGACGACTTAGGTGACACACTTACAAAGATGAGATATCAGACCATATAGCCCTCAAGAGAGGGATACGACATAACACTCAACCACAATAAGTGACGTAACATCCCCGGGGATCAAACTTCTCCATCTAAATACATCAACGGGAAAGCAAAAGAAACTAAAGAGATTTTTCTCTTCTCTAGTACGTGTTTAGCATAAATTGAACTTGAGTGATGAGCTCGTAAGAAAAAACTTTTTTTGAATTTTAAAGCGCAGTTACATTTTACGGCCTGCATTAGGATATTGGGTATATGGTTTCTGTAGATGCCTCATGGGTTAGTGATGTTTTAACATATACATACTGACATGACATTTAATCGAAAACTTAGATTGAACTGCACCAGTGTTACTGGTTGGTACATGTAATAGCAGGAAATATTGCCGAAGTTATTATTTGAACAAAAGTTACGAAGTCAATATGTTTATCATAATGTAATCATCCGCCCTTTTGTAAATATTAATATTTTTAGGTCATATTGTTTATAAGAGTCTTCTAACAACCGTGTTTTACGTGTATCAGTATGGTGATGGGCATACGATACATATATAGTCACTTTAATATGTGCATTACGCTTAATCTAAGAATTAATTTATTCATGCTCTGTGGGACAGAATTACACGAATCACATCTAACATACGACGTATACATAAAAAATATATATGACAGATATCGATAATATAATTAAAATGAAACACATTTTTTTCTGGGGTTTTGTGTGCTGAAAGATACGGTAGATAAAGCTTACATCGGTCTAATTTCAAACCGGATGATGTACACCTTATCACAACGAAACAACTCTCTTGAAAGTGTTGCTAGAGAATCATGAGGAACTTCCCATGGTTAGAAACATAACTGCCCTAAAATAATTATATTCAGATTTACAAAGAGAAGTCGTGTACTGAAGGAAGACGAAGTGTTTAATATTGTGTACACAGGAAGACAGACAGACATGATCTATGTGTCCCATATCCGTACTTTGTCGATACTATAGGCTACAACGTACGGCTACTAATATTTTACCCACGTATTTGCAAGTAGACAGCATGCACTTGCAAGTACGACGGGTTGGTTATCTTCATCTAATACGTACACAATGAGCCTTTAGCCTATTTAGATTTTTTAAATGGAATAATTTGTCAATTATGAGAAAGTTTCGTGACAAAGTATTTGGACCATCATTACACAAATAAACACAAGCTATTAAACATATTGTTCAACAAATGAATTATCCTTTCTTCCCAATAACGATTGTCGTCTGGTCGATGATATTTTCCCACCATTGCTATTCCGGGCGGTTGACGATAATTTTGACATTGTATGTGACATTGGTTATCTGTTAAAGACTGGGGGAGATTAACTTCTCAGTGGGAATATAATCTGTCTGTATGACTCTTCTGGAAGGGACAATCTCCTGATCGCATTCTGCTCATCATATGCTCGTTAACTTGTCTGTGTGAGCTGGTGAGATTCAATATAGGCAACATAAATTCTGGACGGATCTGCAGACTCGACTAATGGAGAAAGATGATAGCGGATTTGCTGTGATGTCAGTCCTTCTGAAGACCGAGTTGATCCGGACTATTATCATTATTAATCCCAATCAAACAACCACAGACTGAATATGACCCTCTTTGACTTCCATGCAGACCTGCAGGTGCTGTATAATGATTGATTACAATAGACTGCAAGTATGGCGAGCCAGAAGGGCAAAGTTACATAGTTATATTTGGAATCACACTGTCGGCAATAGTAAAAATGTCTGTCGGGAATTCTTTGTCGAGATGAGTCCCTTACAGGGTTTCCAACCCACAAGCTCAATCGCCATCACTGACTTAACAGGAGGGTTCTATCGGGGTATTTTTTGTGGAAACGAAATTCGAGAGGATATTCCAGTTTACACATATATGTTATTAATACATTATTAAAAAACAGTGAAATTCAAAGATAGTAATATTTTGATGAATTTATATTTCACAACTTGATAATCACAAGCGCAAATTTGTTGAAAAATAAAACAACACGAACTGAAGCCATTCATTGGTGCTGCGAATAGGGAAAACTTCACTACAGCATAACAGCAAAGTGTTTATTAGTTTTATTACATGTTATGTGTTGATATGTGAAAACTCTATCTGTGTATGTCTTTTGTTATTAAAAAGTTGCAAAACAAGGTACATATATACAATATATAGCATGTTTTCATTTAACATAATGCAAAACAAATATGGCGACATTACTCTCCCTTTAACCAACAGATTATCCATTCGACGACCGAGATCGCATGCTTGAATATGTAAACATAATTGTCGGTAAAATGGAGACACCATCACCAATCGCTAGCACTGACAAAATCGGCCACTGAGACCTCATGTCTTGAATATGTTAACAATAATTGTCAGTTTAAACCGCCATGAAAATAAAATTGATACACAAACATGTCCTCATATCAATATAATGACAACCACAGACTATACAATATGAAGAATCTTCCTTGACGACTTAGGTGACACACTTACAAAGATGAGATATCAGACCATATAGCCCTCAAGAGAGGGATACGACATAACACTCAACCACAATAAGTGACATAACATCCCCGGGGATCAACCTTCTCATTCTAAATACATCAACGGGAAAGCATAAGAAACTAAAGAGATTTTTCTCTTCTCTAGTACGTGTTCAACATGAATTGAACTTGAGTGATGGGCTCGTAAGAAACTTTCAAAATAACTTTTTTTTAAATTTCAAAGCGCAGTTACATTTTATGGCCTGCATTAGGATATTGGGTATATGGTTTCTGTAGATGCCTCATGGGTTAGTGATGTTTTAACATATACATACTGACATGACATTTAATCGAAAACTTAGATTGAACTGCACCAGTGTTACTGGTTGGTAATAGCAGGAAATATGGCCGAAATTATTATTTGAACAAGAGTTACGAACTTAATATGTTTGTAAGAATGTTATCATCCGCCTTTTTGTAAATATTTATATTTTTAGGTCATATTGTTTATAAGAGTCTTCTAACAACCGTGTTATTACGTGTATAAGTATGGTGATGGGCATACGATACATATATAATCACTTTAATATGTGCATTACGCTTAATCTAAGAATTAATTTATTCATTCTCTGTGGGACAGAATTACACGAATCACATCTAAAATATGATGTAAAACATGTATCAAAAATATATATGACAGATATCGATAGATCGAATTCTATTCTTAAAATGAAACACATTTTTTTCTGGGGTTTTGTGTGCTGAACGATACGGTAGATAAAGCTTATATCGGTCTAATTTCAAACCGGATGATGTATACCTTATCACTACGAAACAACTCTCTTGAAAGTGTTGCTTGAATCCCGAGGAACTTCCTATGTTAAGAAACGGAACTGCCCTAATAATTATACTCAGATTTACAAAGAGAAGTCGTGTGCTGACGGAAGACGAAGTGTTTAATATGTTCTACACAGGAAGGCAGACAGACATGATCTTTGTGCCCTTGGGTACAGTGTGCAGTTGATACGGGTCCTTGAGATATGTCTGAGATACTTCAGTGGTGTATCTTCAAGAACAACCCGTAATGGTGTTATGTTATACCGTCCTCTGAAACAAAATATGAGAAATGGGCTTGATTGGATCTTAGTTTTATCTTTATTGTAACAATTTGGCAGTAAATGTTTATAAGCAGCTGCGTCACAATAAAAGATTGTAACCTTTTGGCAGTAAAGGTTTGCAATGCACTGACATTTTGAGTGCTGCGTGCTCATTTGACAGTTGAACTGGGGAAGTGCCGAGGAAGCACCGACGACGCACTTACTACGCGCGGAGCACGCATGTGCTAAGTGCGTCGTCCGTGGAGTATATTATCGGGTGAAAAACTTAAAACACTCATGGCGTCCGTACGTGTGGAAAATACGCAGCTCGGACGTAGCGAAAGTTCTGCATTCACTAAAAGTGCTATACGGCGTGTCCCAAATCCGTACTCTGTCGGTACTATAGGCTACAACGTACGGCTACTAATATTTTACCCATGTATTTGCACGTAGACAGCATGCACTTGCAAGTACGACGGGTTGGTTATCTTCATCTAATACGTACACAATTAGCCTTTAGCCTATTTAGCCTTTTCACATGAAATAATTTGTCAATTATGAGAAAGTTTCGTGACAAAGTTTTTGGACCACGCTTACACAAATAAACACAAGCATTAAAACATATTGTTCAATAAATGAGTTTATCCTTTCTTCCACATACCGATTGTCGTATGGTCGATGACATTTTCCCGCCATTTCTATTCTGGGCGGTTGACGATAATTTTGACATTGTATGTGACATTGGTTATCTGTTAAAGACTGGGGCAGATTAACTTCTCAGTGGGAATATAATCTGTCTGTATGACTCTTCTCGAAGGGACAATCTCCTGATCGCATTCTGCTCATCATATGCTCGTTAACTTGTCTGTGTGAGCTGGTGAGATTCAATATAGGCAACATAAATTCTGGACGGATCTGCAGACTCGACTAATGGAGAAAGATGATAGCGGATTTGCTGTGATGTCGGTCCTTCTGAAGACCTAGTTGATCCGGACATTTATCATAATTAATCCCAACCAAACAAACACAGACTGAATATGACCCTCTTTGACTTCCATACAGACCTTTCCAATTCTGTATATTCCAATAGGTGCTGTATAATGATTGATTACAATAGACTGCAAGTATGGTGAGCCAGAAGGGCAAAGTTACATAGTTATATTTTGAATCACACTGTCGGCAATACTACACATTTCTGTCGGAAATTCTTTGTCGAGATGAGTCGGGATCCGAACCCACAACCTCAGTCAGGCACCAATCGCCCTCACAGACTTAACCAACAGATTTTCCATTCAACGACCGAGATCGCATGTCTTGAATATGTTAACATAATTGTCGGTAAAATGGAGACACCATCACCAATCGCTAGCACTGACAGATTCGGCCACTGAGACCTCATGTCTTGAATATGTTAACAATAATTGTCAGTTTTAACGGCCATGAAAATACAATTGAGACACAAACATGTCCTCATATCAATATAATGACAACCACAGACTATACAATATGAAGAATCTTCCTTGACGACTTAGGTGACACACTTACAAAGATGAGATATCAGACCATATAGCTCTCAAGAGAGGGATACGACATAACACTCAACCACAATAAGTGACGTAACATCCCCGGGGATCAAACTTCTCCATCTAAATACATCAACGGGAAAGCATAAGAAACTAAAGAGATTTTTCTCTTCTCTAGTACGTGTTCAGCATAAATTGAACTTGAGTGATGGGCTCGTAAGAAACTTTCAAAATAACTATTTTTTAAATTTCAAAGCGCAGTTACATTTTATGGCCTGCTTTAGGATATTGGGTATATGGTTTCTGTAGATGCCTCGTGGGTTGGTTATGTTTTAACATATACATACTGACATGACATTTAATCGAAAACTTAGATTGAACTGCACCAGTGTTACTGGTTGGTAATAGCAGGAAATATGGCCGAAATTATTATTATTTGAACTAGAGTTACGAAGTTAATATGATTGTAAGAATGTTATCATCCGCCCTTTTGTAAATATTTACATTTTTAGGTCATATTGTTTATAAGAGTCTTCTAACAACCGTGTTGTTACGTGTATCAGTATGGTGATGGGCATACGATACATATATAATCACTTTAATATGTGCATTACGCTTAATCTAAGAATTAATTTATTCATTCTCTGTGGGACAGAATTACACGAATCACATCTAAAATATGATGTAAAACATGTATAAAAAATATATATAACAGATATCGATAGATCGAATTCTATTCTTAAAATGAAACACATTTTTTTCTGGGGTTTTGTGTGCTGAACGATCCGGTAGATAAAGCTTATATCGGTCTAATTTCAAACCGGATGATGTATACCTTATCACTACGAAACACCTCTCTTGAAAGTGTTGCTATAATCACGAGGAACTGCCTATGTTTAGAAATAATTATACTCAGAATTACAAAGAGAAGTCGTGTACTGACGGAAAACGAAGTGTTTAATATGCTGTACACAAGAAGACAGACAGACATGATCTATGCGCCCTTGGGTACAGTGTGCAGTTGACACGGGTCCTGGAGATATGTCTGAGATACCTCAGTGGTGTGTCTTCAAGAACAACTTGTTATGGTGTTATCTTATACAGTTGACACAGTTGACACATGTGACACAGTTGACAATAAAATACTGTAACCATTTGGCAGTAAAGTTTTGTAAGCAGCTGTTTGACAATAACAGATTGTAACAATTTGGCAGTAAAAGTTTGTAAGCAACTGCGTGACGATAACATATTGTAATCATTTGGCAGTAAAGGTTTGTAAGCAGCTGTTTGAAAATAAAAGATGGTAACAATTTGGCCGTAAAGGTTTTTATCATATAATGGCGGGTGTTATCGATGCAATAAAGCAATCTGATAAACTTGGTATCCAAATCTGATAAATATGCAAAACAGGTCAAAGGTCAATTACACGAACTACTTTCGGAAAAATTCCACTCTTTCATGCGAATCCTAAAACTGTTTACGAATCATTGGAAAGCGTAACCGGGAGTTTATCCGTGTATTTCCGCTTGAAAGAATGGACATTCGAAAAAAAAATTCATCTGATATGAAACTGTGCATTTTTAGTTTTAACAAAGTAAAGATAATTGTAGATTTAATCTAAGAATCATTCAAAACTTCAGTGCGCTATTGGCCAACAGAATCAGCAAGTAGCTGCAGTGTCCTGTGTACAAAATGAATTTGATGTGTCAGCGTCAAACCGACACGCCTCGTCGATCGCACTAGCGTTTCGGCAGTTCTTGAGGGCTGAGCATACGGTATTAGATACATTTATAGGTACTTATTGTCATAAACGAAAGAAACAACCTCATCCCACAAATAATTACCGTTTAAGTGTGAAAGATACTGTTATGCAGCAATCCGAATCAACCCTGCAACGCAGCTTCCAAAACGTTGAAACTAGAGTTACTTCCCTTGTTCTAGCGACGTGACCAAGTGATGAGTGCTTTTTAATTATTAGATAGGTGCATATGAATTGATTGAAAATATCTACATGAATAAGAAATCAGCGACCAATTGTTGATTTTTTAATAAACGCGCACATCGTGTTTTATTTTATTTTTTAATTAAGAACTATTTCTAGGCACTTCACAGCCGTTGTCGTGACCATCACTTTGATGTACCGTCTATGATATTACTACGCTAAAACTAGGTCAATTCTCTTTCCAATTTTACTACAAAAACACGCTTATTTTAATAATGACATATATGATAAAGAGATTATTAACCTCGTGTGTTTCCGTATCATTAATATCATATATTTGGAATAAAAAATAATGTATTATGCTCGCCAAAGGCTCGCATAATACAATTTTTATTCCAAAAATATGATATTAATGATACGGAAACACACTTGGTTAATAATCTCTATGTATCCAGTTGACAACAAATAGTATGTCAGAGAGAGGAGTGTCTGGTCTCAACCTTTTAGCAGCAATGTATATGTACACAGTCCTTATGTTGCTGTACCATACCATTTCACTTTAAAACATCTGGTTGTTCACAATAAAGAACTTAACCATTGCTTTAGTATTTTCATTTCTTACTATAACTCAATGCCGTCATTTCACCTGGTTGTATTTGGTCAAAACGTGAACGTGAATAAATCTGCTAGTGAATTCTTTATATGAATAAAACATACCATGCCATCCCGAAAATCAGTTTCTTCCTCGGTCATTTGTATTTTTAATTCATTTCAGAGATAATTTGATTCCAAATAAAATGTATTCAGTGAAATTTTGAAACTGAATCTAGTCTTTCGACGAAACCCAAAGGGCATTCAATCTTGTATCTTTTTTAAACTAAGATAAAAAAAAATGTAAGATATATACGCTCACAGTCCGCTCCATCATTCATTGTTCTGCTCGGCATACATAAAACACAACAAGGGAACAGTTTAATGAGCTAAGAAGAAATATATCTTGTTGATGTTTTCTCACTTCATTCATCTTTGTTAACAGTTTTAGTTAAAGGCACAGCACTACCGTTTTTAATCTGAAACGAAATTTAATTTTTTTTAGTTACTATGTAATAAATGACGATTTAAATAACAGCCAAAGCGAAATGTTTTCAAATGAACTATGTTAGAATTATGCATTGAAAGTTTAAATGCTCGTGTGTTCCAAATATTTCCGCTTTAAAGGCACTGTAGCACATTGTTACATTTTTATTTGTTCAACTTTGCCATTTATAATAAAAGTATATGCAGTATTTCTTTACTTTAGAGGGTAAAACAGCCCATTACATAGCCTGATTATCTGTTGTCAAAACTATGTGAAGTATAAAAGGAAAACTGCTAGCAGTCTGATCACCGAGAGTTCAAAATGTTTGTTCAATCCATATTAACACGATTTTAAATTCTTCTTCAGAAATTATGCTAGACACACATTTCAATATCGATTTGAAATTTTCTCTATATCATCTTACATACAATAACGAATATGTACATGAGAAAAGAAGATACATTCTCTGTTGATGTTTATATTATGGGGAATCATTTCAAGTAATGAATTCTTCTAAATTCTTATACACCAATCACTTACTGCCACGATAAAGAAATAAACATAGCTCATACAATATGAATAGGTATTAAGAACATGTTATCAAAAGTATTGTTCTCCGGTGTATTTTAACAGTTAACATCTTCACCATTCACTACAATGTGGTGCTTGGGTTACACAAACAGATAAATCGATAAGATATAAGTTCGCAAGAACTTTTAACGTTTATTTTTGGGTATTTGAGCTGTATGTCCAAGTTTAGTTTAAGTAAGTGTTACAATTATATCCTGAGTGATATCAAATTATATTTGATAACATAACGTAATTTTACCGTTTGTCTACAGCTTTATTGCAGGAATATTTTCCATTATGTGCTATTTTTACCAAACTAAAGCCATTTTTCGATGTTGTTCTGCATTGTAAAGTTTTCTTTCACACTTAGGACATTTTCAGGGTCCAATTTATATCTTTAAACGTATTCTCTGCAGAATTATGTTATTGTTTACCCAGAATATTGCCATTGTAAAAGATTGTAACAATGAAAGATGCATCAGCATTATAAGGTGGTTATGAATCACGACATTAATTTATGTATTAATGTTTGGTTTTATACTAAATTCATTATAATAATACAATAATACTACAAATGCTAAGGCACAAGTGAAACGGCTGGATAAAAGTAATGTCTGAAAAAGAACATAATTAATACAGATTTCACCATGTAACGACGATCTCTGCAGTTACCAAAAACAAATAAAAGGCACACATGTTTTTTTCTGACATTACAAGACTAATCGTAATTGCTTGATATCTTATTAAAAATCCTAAAACGTAGTAAAGACATAATAAATTTATTCATTATAGTTTCACAAAGAAATGTCTTCATTCCCTCTATGATCAGTTTACAATATATATGAGTACTTTATATATCAGAAGAGACAATTTATGATTAAATGATAATATACAATGCTGCGATGCTGTCATCTTATTCCATTGTCGGAACATGTTATCGAACTGCAGTAACAATTTGTCTCATGAAAGTCATGAGACGCTCTCTTTAAAGGGGCAGTAGCACGTTTTTCCGCTGAAATAAGTCGATGAAATGTATTTGAAAAATAATGTCATTCTCTCTTCGGAAAATCAAGTTAAAAATGAGTGTGCATGGTTCCCTCAAGCCATGGGAATCGTTTAAGTCATTCGAAATAATAAAATGTGTTCACAATAAAATGGCCGCCGTGCAATTTTTGCTATATACGAAACACCATTATTACCACTACGGATAATTGGTTTGTGTAATAATATATTTTACCCTCTAAATTAAATATAAATGACATAAACTATCATTGTAAATGGGAAATTTGAAAAAATAAAATTTGCAAAAAACGTGCTACTGCCCCTTTAACACATTATATATAGTGAATTAGAATAATAGAAAATTATATAATCACTAAAGCTTAATTCATGAATCAAATTCCATTGTTAAAATGTAAGAATATCTAATAACAAAGTGTGTTGTGAACGCCATAACACAATAAAATCATGTGTCTCTTTGTATACATATATCACGTAGCATATACCTTTACAAGGCTAAACCTCCATTCATGAACACTTTCGCTTGCTGAGACCGAGTGATTAAGTTTTTTTTAACAAGGTATGCTTAAGAACATGTAATGATAATGTGTCTTATTGAAATCATCAACCCTTCTTGTTACTTTACAGTTTTGAATAGTTCACACAATAATGTGCTCCTCCTATATCAAGTTTCCATAAACCTAATCAGACAAAGAGTGAATTGTGCAGGAATGCAGGGGACATGTTATGTATTGTTGTTTTTAATGCGTTCATTGTCACGGTTACTTATAGCTTATACTGTTGCATTTTCAATATGTTATGACATTACATCAATCATTTTATTCAATAGAAAGGTCATTGGCCCATGTATAATACATTTTTTAAAAATCATGTTCCACCGTGACAATGTGATATATGATATGCATTTTCAATTCAAGCTGTAATTTTCTCTGAGAAAGAGCGTCCTTCATTAACACAGCACAATTCTGGAGTATAAAAGATCAACAGATACCCAACAAATTAAAATATGTTTGAACAGTGACATATGTATTAAAATAAATATATAACAGAAGATATTTCATTCTTATTTTTTTGTATGGGGGCATATGATGAGGAAATGATATTCATCTTCAATGAACTGTAATTCACAGACTTGACAAATACTTTCTTGCAATCCTTCCTATCTTCCCGTATTAACTCTTAGTGGTAACTCGGACGATCGTAGTAGGAATATTATTCTTCTAAGTACGTTATTTTTTATAGTTGATAGATATGTTTCTTCAATAAGAATGGATTTAAAATCTTGTAAAATGTCATTTTCTTTGATGTCGATATTGTCTCTGCCCATTCTTGTTGATAACAATGTTTAAATCTCTGTTTAAACGAACTTATAAAGTTGGTGATATCTCCGACCTCTTGACATATCCAAACGAATCCATAGCCTTATTGGAACAGCAGTTCTCGTAGGTTACTCTCCCATGTTCTTCGGTTGCTTTAGCCTTAAGTCCAGTTTAACATCATGGTGTAAACTTGTAAACTTATAAGAAACCTATATTGTACTTCAATATACACGGAGCATGTTTACAGAGCATTGACAGTATGATGAAACTTTAATGTTTGTACTGATATCATTAGTAAATACCCCTATAACACTGCTACCCGTGTTTTCATAGTTTTACATGAGGTTATTGAAATATAGCAACAAACTAAAAAACAAAAGAATTGTATACTTGATGTTTTATACCACTTTTATTAAACTTAAATAGCATGTTATACATTGATGTTTCGCTCTTAGGTGAAATATGTGCTTCAATATTAGTACTGTATCTTATATTACTTGTAGACAAAACACGATAAGACAAGTAGGTAGGTCAATATCACCTATGTGTTCCACAATATTGGGAACAAAATTCGTAAAAATCGGTTATAAAAGTACATTGTAGTCCCTGTAGTATAATGTTATTAATTAAGTATTTCCGTATTGGCCCAGTTACAGGTCCGAGGTCCGAGGTCCGTTGTATTGGCCCGAGACGAAGTCGAGGGCCAATACAACGGACCGAGGACCTGTAACTCGGCCAATACGGAAATACTTAATTAATGACAATTTTATTAATTAACTTCTTTTCATTCTATTTGCACAACACTAGACATCTCATTTATATTGAAATAATAATTATAAACAAGATTGGTTAACATATAGCACAGATCAAAGTTGTGAAGCGACAGCTTCGGGCTTTCACAAAATGTGCAACTGCGCATGCTCAGACTCATATTGGCCCAGTTTGTCTCGTATTGGCCCAGTTTTTCCCGTATTGGCCCAGTTTCCCCGTATTGGCCCAGTTGTCGAATCATATGGTCTAGGCCGTAAATGCAGTATACATGCAATAACATTGATAGTTAATTAATAATACGTTATAAAGGGTTCAGCCAGGACAATACTTGATCTTCCCATGAAACTGATGCCAAAAGTGCATGTATGCGTCAATTCTTAATTGTGAAAATTTTATCAGTAGATTACAAACGCATGGATAGGTTTAGAGGTCATTATCAAATACCTGGTAATGTTTTCATTCAGGTGACAAGAAGGATATAATAACCTTGGCCTAAGATTAAGTAAATCGATGTTAAAGGAGAAAGTGATACAATACAGTGGTACAATAACAAACCGTATCTTTAATGACTTCTCAACAAACAGTGATATGACAAGGAGTTAAGTCCATAGCACCTTTCATTCATATATGGACGACAAGTCTTTAATCATCAATCGTTATCTTGGTGTAGAAATTAACACCACGAAAGATCAAAGGCTCCTCAGACACTTCCACGATTATTCACAGTGACCTATATCCCATTCTCTGTTCTCACGTCTATTGTTACAGCTTGAGGTCATTAACCTCAGGTTGGATTTTAACTAGTGTGCGATATAAAAAGCTAAAATGGCACATTGATCAGAACTAACCAGTGTTTAGTTTACGTGAGTAAAAGGTTAAATCTGCCATCATCACGGTTTGCATTCTTTTCATTTCTTAATCATTATATCAAATCAAAATAAAGTCAACTTTAGTTAACAGTTTGGAAAATCATATAATTGAACAATGGCTGAAAAGTCTGTATCACAATGTTAAATTGTACATGTATGAATGAATAATGAATGATGTTTTTCAAACAATATTTTTCCTTTTTAATATCGTACATCTTATTCTTGTATTGTACATAATATTAGACATATTTGAGACTGAATCTGTTTAATCATATATCATTCCATTTATTGTTGTTGTTGCTTGGTATTAATCGTGACTAAAACCTAAATATTAAAAAATGCTCAAAATGTCATTCAATTAACCTCAACAAGATTATTGTAATCTCAGATAACACATTTCATGCAGAGAAGAGTTTCAAAGAATCTGGGTTATTAAAAAGAAAAGTTAGCTTAGACTTAGTTATATGATAACCAACATCCACATGCTGTTGGTACGATACTGGTGTAATTGCAGCTTCAGAATTAGACATTGAAACTTTATAACCTCTAATAAAGTTTGAATTACAACAACATTTTGTTCATTTATTGCTGTTACAAGCACAATAGATCCAATTTTTTCTTTTGCTTGCTGCAAAATCATATCTTCTGAAAAATGACATTCTTGGTTCGCTGATGATGGGACCACCAAAGTTTTGACTCAGTTTGTTGTAACACACAGGTACAAAATAGCACGAAATGATACTTTGTCAATGGTTTATATGGAGTAAATGGTAATGGTATATGGTGACGGTAGACAGTAAACTGTCTTGTAGTCTTATAAAACATGTACATGTATACCAGAACTAGTACAATAATAACACTAAGTATGAATGTTATATTCACATGTAGACAAGAAGCAACAAGACAAGGAGGTTAGTCAATATCACCTATCTGTTCCGTATCATTAGGGGGAAATTCGTAAAAAGGGTTATAAAACACACACTGAGATCCCTGTACCGCCTTTAAAAGAATTTATACCCAGGACTATACTTGATATTCCCATGAAACTAGGCATCAATTCTTAATTGTGAAAATTGTATCAGTAGATTACAAAAACGCGGATAAGTTAACTATGCGTCAATTCTTAATTGTGAAAATTGTATCAGTAGATTACAAAAACGTGGACAGGTTAATAGGTTATTATCAAATACCTGGTAGTGTTGTCATTTATAATACGTGCCAAGAAGGATGTTCATACTTTAGTCTAAGTTTCAGCAAAACGATGTTAAGGAGAAAGTAAGTGGTACAATAACAAACTGTATCTTTAATGACTTCTCAACAACAGTGATATGACAAGGAGTTAAGTCAATATAGCACCTTTCATTCATATATGGACAAGTCTTTAATCATCAATCGTTATCTTGGTGTAGAAATTAACACCACGAAAGATCAAAGGCGTCTCAGACACTTCCACGATTATTCTCAGTGACCTATATCCCAGTCGTGCTATAATACAAACTCGTACGATCACGCATGTTATTGATAAGAACTCTCAACAGCAATACCCTCTGTAAAACATTCATAAACTGGAGTAGGAATAATACCAGCCAGCGTTTGATCAACTGGGTTCTGTCTAGAGGGAAACCTAGACGGTCTAATCGGTTACCTAATATAAATGCGTTACGACAGCATAATGGACTACATTCCGTCTTCACAGGCTACTAAGTAACTAAATCAGTTTTCTGACACTGAGGCGATTCATCGATGCGCACGCTTCATGAGAGACAAATTGTTTGATGTATTTAGATATACATATATAGTTACGTTCTCTGTTCTTTATGTATTATTCCTCCCACGTCTATTGTTACAGCTTGAGGTCATTAACATCAGGTTGGATTTTAACTAGTGTGCGAACTGTTAGAGATATAAAATGTTGAAAAGTTAACGTGAGTATAAAAGGTTAAATCTGTCATCATCATGGTTTGAACCCTTTTCAATTCTTAATCAATATATCAAAGCAAAATTCAGTTAACTTTAGTTAACAGTTTGGAAAATCATATAATTGAACAATGACTGAAAAGTACCTATCACAAGGTTAAATTGTACATGTATGAATGAATAATGAATGATGTTTTTCAGACAATTTTTTTCCTTTTTAATATCATTTATCTTACTTTTGTATTGTACATAATATGAGACATATTTGAGACTGAATTTATTTAATCATATCATGCCATTTATTATTGTTGTTGTTTGGTATTGTTCCCGACTAAGACCTAAACATTAAAATATGCTCAAAATACCATTCAATTAAAGGAGAATATTAGAGAAAAACTTTGTTTTAACATGTTTAACAGTATTGTTTATGACAAAGTGTGTCAAAAATATTATTAAAATGCAACATTTTATGTAGAAACGTTGAAAAAACGTTTTCGGTGGGAGTCTTTTTCCGGAAATCCCCGAGAGTTAATCAGGCTGGCAGCAGTCACGTGATATGATGTCAAAGATGCTCTCCCGCGCGCCGAGCCAGTGTATTTTCTACGTTCGTAGTGTTGTTATGGCTTTCTCGGATAGCGATGGCAGCGTTGATTTTCAACCATCTGACATAAATAACATCCGTCCTTATCAGTATGAACCTATTGTGAATCAACATTGAGTTGAACACCAGGAATCAAGTGAGGATGAGCTTTCAGAATTAAACAGTGAGAGAGTTGGAAATACAGATTCGTACGTAGGGACTGGCAAACTCTAACGTTACAATTTCACAATAAGTGGATTATGCCGTACATTAAATATTTATTGTCTACATGTAGATAACATGGGTGTCAACAACTTATATTTAGTTAATTAAAATATTTTACTACAAATTATACTGCTTTATTCGTATATATACTGTACCGCTGAAGTAACCAGTTGCACAGGACAAAATGAACCATCTTGATTCTCGATTATTCAAATCATGTTTGCTTTAAAAACGTATTGATATTAAATATTATTATTATTTAGATCTAACGTACAAACCACTGTTCAATCCTAATCGAGTAAGATAGACAATAAGATCTACACATAGCTATGTGAGAGATTTGGTAGTCACGAAAACCGGACTAACATGATAATAAGGAACTCGCGATATTAGAAGCCTGTAATAACGTAGTGTAAAGCCCTGTTTATACGGCGAACTTTGCAGTGCACAAATGCAATATAGCTTATGGTAGTAATATACGCATGTTAGTTAAAAGTAAATTTACTATGCGTTCACGCGTGTTTAATTTCTGCCTAAGAAAATGGGATTCCATCTCTTTTAATATATGAATAGAGAATTTCTAAAATATGTCAATTAATATGTATTAGATCAACTAAATAAATGACATTAATTTAAATCTGTCAACATTGGTTTGACTTTGTCGCTCTAATTATAATGAAAATCGAAAAGTCAGATAGATTTCGAAGTTCATCGCCTGCAAGAAGGAGATTAGGCCTTTCAGTAATTATTTGAACTTGACAGTTACGTGTTCTCCTATCACAAGTACACAAACCAAGCATCCACAAGGATTGAACACTGAAACTTATTATTTTTGCAATAATCATTTGTTATTATATTGTGAACATATACAATCAGTTATATCCTTATGAAGGACTGTTAATTACGGGTACTCTAAGACTAACTATCACTTATTTTAATATAACGGATAAAAATGCTCTGAACATAGTGAGACAGATTCCGACGGTTTTCGGTCCTTCTTTCCTCTTTGACACTATCCAAACCTTTCGCCGCGCTGCATCCGTCTTTTCACTTGAAAATTAAAAATATGTAAACTTCTGTCCAGAATTACTGCACACCAACGCTGCACAATATACCATATCAAGTCAGAAACTACCCGAAGTCTACGTATTCAACCGATTCTTCATCTATTCTAATGCCTTCCCTTTCACTGCGCTAAGGACCCAAAGCGGGCCGTAGAGCATCTCTGACGTCACAGCCTAAACCTGCCGAAGGCTACCGGCAAATATGCATACGCGCACAGGCAACAGTAGGCGCGGTTGTTATATCGCGTAATTAGTAATTAAACACGGCTTTCCATATTATTTTCGGGGGAATATGTTTTTTAAAGTATATTTTACTATAACAGAATATCATTTTTTACAAATATTCTCCTTTAACCTCAACAAGATTATTGTAATCTCAAATAACACATTTCATGTAGAGAGGAGTTTCAAAGAAACTGAGTTTTAAAAAAGATAGCTTTGACGAAAGCCAACAGTCCCATGCTATTGTTACGATTCTGGTGTAATTGCAGCTTCAGAATTAGACATTGAAACTTTATAACCCTTAATAAAGTTTAAATTACAACAACATTTTGTTCATTAACGGCAGTTACAAGCGCAATAGATCCAATGTTTTCTTTTGCTTGCTGCATAATCATCTTTTCTGAAAAATGACATTCTTTTCTGCGCTGATGACGGGACCACCAAAGCATTGACACAGTTTGTTATAACACACAAGTACACAATAGAACGAAATGACACTTTGTCAATGGTTTACATCGAGTAATCTGGAGACTGTATGGCAACGGTAAATGGAGACGGTAGACTGTAGACTGTCTTGAAGTCTTTTAAAACATGTATACCAATTCTGATAATTATGATTGGAACTGAGTCAAATGAAATTGAAATGAAATCTGTGAAATGCCTCCCTCTATCTTTGAATGAAGTATATAATGATTCAGAATTAACTTTGAACTGTGGCTTTCACAACAGTATGTATTTTCAGAAATTAATATCCTTTAAATATTGTAATTCAGTCTATGAATACCTGAGTGTTCTGGCCATTCAAACGGTGTCGACTTAAGAAACAAGCATAGGTTATACAGAAAGAGATTATACACTGTCGGCCAAAAGAAACGCCTACCAGATATATTATCAGATTTCGTCAAAACTATAATGAGCAGTTTAGCAATATTATAGCATAATACAATTGCACCATTTCTGCATAATATATTTGAATTTCACAAAAGAATGGCGATTGTTGAAATGGGACAACAGAATGTATCAGTTTTCGATCAGTGCGTGATCAGAAAAACATTTGAAACAGATTTTCATACAACCACGAGCAACAATACAGACACGCATTTGCATTAAATTGGTGATGACGCTACAGATATACTTGGTTCTGGTGCGCAAGTGAATCAATCGGAAATAGCTTTTTTCATTGGGCTTGGTGTTCATGAATGTTATTTCCACGATTTCAATGAACTTTCATATTAACTATTTTTCAGCATTACTTGGAGACCACTATTACTTATATTTCAGAAATCTTTCATTTTAAGGAAAATCAAATAGGCGTTTCTTTTGGCCGACAGTGTATATAGATTTTTGTAAACAACCCATTTCACAAACTACAAATATTTTCAACTTTGATAAGATGCGTTATCACATGTTCAACCTACTACGTTTTATACAACTATTTCAAATGTTGGTTTTGACAAATTAGGAGTATTCACACAGAGTGACTGATGATAATAACTGGAGGCAAATTGATTGTTTAGTTTGTCAAAGATATATTGCAATTAACAAGACAACATTGAAAGTAAGTACTATTAAACTCATACTCTACTGAATAGTTGTAGGTTTATTTTTTCATAACTTATTCTTGTTCTTGACTCCATAGGAAAACTTGTTCTCAAATAATTTCTCCCGTTTGTAACTAAAAAGTAGACAGACAGACAGGCAGAATTTATAAAATAAATAAATTATGATGCAATAACATGTCTATAATTGCCGCTGAAAGTTATAGGTATGAAACACTGTTCAAAGTAGACGGAAAATCAGGTTACTCTTCTGTTGTTGTGTATGTCATGAAAACCTGCAATTTCCCGTTCTCTTTACTCATTAAAAATCACGTCAAAATGTACTCAGTGAGAGTTATGTCAAAATGACGTTATCGAAATTACGTTTGATCATTGTCAATATCGTTTCGATAGTTGCTGAATTACACTCATTTACAATCAGGTCTTTGAAGGGCATTTAGAAATAAATAAATTGTATACCATTATCATGCTTAACATCTCTCATGTTCGTATTACAAATCTCCATTGTATACCATTCTCATGCATGTTAACCTCCCTGATTGAAATTCTTCACCATTGTTTTGTTTGCTATATCAATGTATCATATTTTGTTATCTTCTTACATTCCATCGGATGAAGGAGTGAGTATGTACTCCGAAACGTCGTGTATTTTCAAATAAAAGAAGTTATTGTCGAGAAAATTTAACTGTTCTGATTTGCAATCAATAGTTGTAACCATATGGCGGTAAAAAGTTTTAAACAGATGACAATAAAGAGATGTAACCATTTGACAGTATAGATTTGTAACCGGTTGTCAATAAAGAGTTGTTATTTTTTTATTTAAATATTTGTAACCAGTTGACAACAGGTAATTGTAACCATTTGGCAGGAAATGTTTGTTACCAGCTGACAATGAATAGGTGTAACCATCTGTCAGTAAATATTTGTAACCAGTTGACAATAAAGAGTTGTTACTATTTGTCAGTAAATATTTGTAACCAGTTGACAATAACGAGTATGTCAGAAACAGGAAGTTCTGGTATCAACCTTTTAGCAGTAATATTCGTAGATGATGCTGGTGTTGATAACCTTACCATACATGGTACTTTAAAGTGTCAAGTGTCACAGCTTGACAATTACGTTACCATTGTCTTTTCTCACTTGATATTATCTATTTGGTTGTATTTGGGCAAAACGTGAACCTGCATAAATATGAAATAAACATTACTTTATGTATAAATAACTTGGCAAACTGACACTTGAAAAATTCGTTCTTCGGTCATTTAGTTTTTTTTACTTCACTTCAGACATCATTTGATTCAAACTGTAATGTAGTCAGTAGAATATTGAAATTGGCCACATCTAGTCTTGCACTTTTTTAAAACTAAAGTAATATCTAAGATATATAAGCTCACAGTCCGCTTCATCAGTCCATGTCATGCTCAGCACACATAAACACATCAAGGGAGCAATTTGATGAGCACAGAAGAAATATATCTTGTTGATGTTTTTTCACATCATTTATCGTTGTTAAGACTTTTAGTTAAAGGCACAGCACTACCGTTTTTGTCTGAAACGAAATTTAAAAAGTTACTCTTATAATTTTGTTAATAATGACGATAGATATAACACACAAAGCGAAATGTTTTCAAATGAACTATGTTAAAATCACCCATTGATATTCCAAATTAAATATACCTTCTTAATTTATTTGTTCAAATTTGTTATTTATTTTTTATGTTTATGCAACATAATTTAGAGGATAAAACATCCAATTACACGACCTGATTATCCGTTGTCGTAGAAATTGGTGTGAAGTATAAAATGAAAACTGAAAATGAATACCTTTTAATAATAACAGGATGGAAAATGGATCCGCGTTGCTTAACTGAACCATAAGCATTAGTTTTAGAACTCTTGATTGAGGAGGATAGTTTGCAATTAGTAGGATTTATGTTCCATTTTGTGAGATCTCTTTCTTTCCATTAGAAAACGTGCTACATGTCATCCCATTTCAGGTCTGTCACACGATACAACTTGTCGTAACAGCTTGTGATCTACCTGTAGTAACTACATTACAATGAAGAGTTGTTACAACTCTTGTATTTTCATAACGGAAAGTTGTCATTACGGGTCGCATTGTCAGAACGGGCATTGACTGTCTCTTTGGTATGACAAATACGTTTATATATTCTTTCACTATACAACCTTAGTTCTAAAATACTGTATTTTTGGGGTTAATTCTGTCAGTGAAAGAAAACAATTCAATTCTAATATCAATCTTAATGTTTGATTAGTTGTCCCGCGCCGAGGTATATAGTAATCGGCTCCGTCAGTCCGTACGTCCGTACCGTTTCTTGTTAGCGCGACATTTGATGAATCAATGCACCTAGAGTCTTCACATTTGGTACCAGTCTTCATTTGGGGAATACGCAGACACCAGTCGATTTGGGTGACCTTGGTATCATTTTCAATGTCACAATGAGACTTTGAGTGTTTGTTAAATCTTGTTAGCGCGATTCCTCATGAACCGCTACACCTAGAGTCTTCAAATTTGGAACCAGTCTTTATTTGGGGAATACATGGACACCGGTCGATTGGGTGACATTATTTTCAAGGTCACTACGAGACTTTGACCATTTTAAAACATTTAATGGACGATTTATAATATATCTATTTCAAATTCTCTCTATATATGTATATATATATATACACCAATCATTCCCTTACTGCCCCGATAAAGAAATAAACATAACTCATTCAATAAAAATAGGTATTGTTTTCCGGGGTATTTTAACAATTAACATCTTCACCGTTTGCTCTTACAATGTGCGTGTTTGGGTTACAAAAACAGATAAATCAATTGGTGTGATATAAACTCGCAAGAACTTTCAACATTTATGTGAAGTAATACATTAGATGTTTGAGATTTTTGTCCAAGTTAATCAAGTTCAAGTAAGTGTTACAAATATACCATGGGTGATATCAAATTATATTTGATAAACTTCTGTGTTGTTTTTTCCCAGACTAAAACCATTGTTTATCTAAAATATTGTAAAAATGAAAGATACATCAGTATTATAACAAAGGTGGTTATGAACCATAACATTAATCGGAGTATCACACTGGTTTATTAGAATCCTGAGACGTAATTTTAAAGTCATGAAGAATGTTTTATGATTATAGTTTCACAAACTGATGTTTTTATTTCCTCTTTGATCAGTATACAAAACAACCAATGCAATTATTTTACATATCATCAGACACGATAATGATATCATAATGATTATATACCATGCTGCGATGCTGTCATCATATTCCATTATCGGTACATGTAGTAGCAATTTGTCTCTTTAAATACATACACTTTATATGATGAAAACTTTATAATTTATAAATCATGGATTACATTCCATTTTTAAAGATGTATGACTTTGTGATAACAAGTGTCATAACAAAGTCATAACACAATAAATAGAGGATATCTGTCCTTTCTTGACAAATACCATGTTTATGTCATCGAGTGAGATACAAAGTCTATTTTTTCACGAGTTGCGCAGCCACCAGTGAAAAATATACAACTTTTCAACCTCAAGACAATTATTCTTTTTATTATATGATGTAACCTTGTAATTAGGCCATTATTATTGTATTATGACGTCAAATAGTAGCAGTCACTGGTCACAGTGAAAATATAAGTTATTTTCACTGTAGCTTGATAGCCAGTTTATTTCACTGATAAATACCAGTATTCCATTGCTCGTCATATAATAAAAACCCTTTTCATCTCAATACATGTACACTCGTCAGGTATAGTACATATATAAAATATAATGTTAAACATCCATTCATGAAAACTTTCGCATGCTGAGACCGAGTAAATAAGGTTTTATATATATATTACAAACCATGCATAATAACATGCAACAACGATGTGTCTTTTTGAAATGGTCAACCCTTCTGGTTACTTGACAGTGCTGAATAATACACACAAAAGAGTGTTCCTCCTAAATCAAGTTTCCATCAACCTAATCTGACAAATAGGTCATCGTGTAGAAACTCAGGGGGCATTTTATGTATTGTTACCTTTTTATTTGTTCTTTTTTATTACATATATGGCTTATACTATTGTATTTTCAATATGTTATGACATTATACCAAACATTTGTTTACAGAAAAGTTATATTCCAACGTATATTTAGTAGAAAATAACAATGGTAAGATAAAAATTAATGTTCTGTACTTCTATCATTAAAATAAATTTCCTCTGTTTCCCGTGTTTTCATAGCTCTAAATGAGGTTATTAAAATATCATATCTACTAACTTCAAAACATTATTTTGAGGATTGTATACTTAAACATAAATAGAATGTTATAAACATGTATATATCAAACCTTTGTTTACAGAAAAGTAATATTTCAACGTATATTTAGTAGAAAAGAACAATGGTAAGATAAAAATTGATATTACCCATACGGGTGAGAAGACACAGGTGGTTATTTTTGTGATATTTTCACATGTGCTTTCAACTGATTCTCAACGTTGATTGGTCGGTTACCCGGAGAAAGAATGAATATGACGTCATAAAACAATGGTCTGACGCGAGAAATTATCTTATGACGTCACAATATTACCATGGCGACGGGTCCTTCACAGCAGCCGCCCAACATGAAAATGTAATAAGCCAGCGTAATTTGGTCAATTTAATTGCATAATGGGTAATATATAGAATAACCAACTCGGTACGAGTGATTACGGGAAATATCCACTCGCCTAAATAATGTTCAGAGCCACTCGCTAAAGCTCGTGGCTGAACATTATTTAGACACATGGATATTTCCCGTAATCACTCGTACCTCGTTGGTTATTCTCTAAATGTTCTGTACTTCTTTCACTAAAATAGATTTCTTCCAAAACATTGTTACCCGTGTTTTCATAGCTCTTAAAGACGTTATTAAAATATCATATCAACAACTTCAAAATATTATTTTAAGGAGTGTATACTTAAACATTAATAGAATGTTATAAACATGTATATTGATCTTTAGCTTTTAGTTAAATAAGTGTTACAATATTAGCACTGGTTTTTAAATTGCTTGTAGCAGGCAGCGATAAGACAAAGAGGCATATATTGGTGCAAAAACTGATAAAAAATGTTTATAAAGTACATTGTGGTTCCTGTAGTACGTTGTAAAAGGGTTCATTGAGGAAAATAGTCGGTCTTCCCATGAAACTAGTACCATAAGTGCATGTATGCGTCAATTCATAATCGTGAATTTTGTATCAGTAGATTACAAAAGCATGGTTAAGTGTAGAGGTTATTATCAAATACCTGGCAATGTTTTCACTTAAAACACGTGTCGAGGAGGCTGTCACTTGGGTCTAGGTTTTAGCAAATCGGTGTTGAGGAGAAAGCAAGTGGTACAATGATAAACCGTATCTTTAATAACTTCTCAACAAACAGTGATATGACAAGGAGTCCATAGCATCTTTCATCCATATAAGGACAACAAGCTTTACATGAGTTGATTGAAATATCATATCAACAAACCAAAAAATATATATCTGAATTATTATACAAGATAGTTAATGTTACTGTTATTTAACATAAATAGAATGTTATTCATTGATGTTTTGCTGCGAAATAGGTAATAATAACACTCAGTCTGAATGTTATATTCACTTGAGACAAGCAGCAACAAGACAAGGAGGTTAGTCAATATCACCTATCTGTTCGTATCATTGGGGGGAAAGTTGTAGAAAGGGTTAGAAAAACACACTGTGATCCCTGTACAACCTTTTAAAAGATTTATACCCAGGACAATACTTGATTTTCCCATGAAACTGGTACCATAAGTGTATACGTCAATCCTTAATTGTGAACATTGTATCAGTAGATTATAAAAGCGTGGATAGGTAAATAGGTTATTATCAAATACCTGGTAATTTTGTCATTTATAATACGTGCCAAGAAGGATATACATACTTTGGTCTAAGATTCAGCCGCAAATCGGTGTTAAGGAGAAAGCAAGTGGTATAATAACAAACTGTATCTTTAATGACTTCTCAACAAACAGTGATATGACAAGGAGTAGTCCATAGCACCTTTCATTCATATATGGACAACAAGTCTTTAATCATTAATCGTTATCTTGGTGTAGAAATTAACACCATGAAAGATCAAAGGCTCCTCAGGCACTTCCACGATTATTCTCAGTGACCTATATCCCAGTCGTGCTATAATACAAACTCGTACGATCACGCAAGTTATTGATAAGAACTCTCAATAGCGTCACCCTCTGTAAAACATTCATCAACTGGAGTAGGAATAATACCAGCCAGAGTTTGATCAACTGGGTTCTGTCTAGAGAGAAACCTAGACGGTCTAATCGGTTACCTAATATAAATGAGTTACGACAGCATAATGGACTACGTTCAGTCTTCATAGGCTACTAAGTAACTAAATCAGTTTTCTGACACTGAGGTGATTTATTGATGCACAAGCCTCACGAGAGATAAATTGTTTGATGTATTTAGATATACATATATAGTTACGTTCTCTGTTCTTTATGTATTATTCCTCCCACGTCTATTGTTACAGCTTGATGTCATTAACCTCAGGTTGGATTTTAACTAGTGTGCGAACAGTTAGTGATATAGAAAGCTAAAATGACATAGTTTTCAGAACTTATTGTTAACCAGTGTTTTGAATTTGTGAATGTGAATAAAAGATCAAATACAATTTTTGAGATTGCTATTTCTTATCATTATATTAAATCCAAATTAAGATACATTAAGGTAACATTTTGGAGAGGTTTCGATCCCAATAATTATTTACATGATATAAATAAACAAGAGCTTAAAGGTTCGTATCACAATGCTAAATTGTACATGTCTGAATGAATAAATGTATGAATAAGACAAACATGGATGTTTTTCAGATAATATTTCTCTCGCTTAATATCGTATATATTATTTTTGTACATAACATGAGACATGTTTGAGACTCAACATGTTTTAATAATATCATTCCATAAAATATGTATTTTGGATGGTGTTTGGCTTTGTTCGTGACAAAACGTAAACATTAAAAAATGCTCAAAATGTCATTCAATTAATCTCAACACGATTATTATAATCTCAAAAAGCACATTCCATGCAAAAAGGAGTTGAAACGAAAGTGAGTTTTTTAAAACAGATAGCTTAGACTTGTATGATAGCCAACAGCCACGTTCTTTTGTTACGATACTGGTAAATTCAGTGTTCCCCTGGCTTTTTTAACCGACAGTCGTTATAAATACCGGTCTCCAACGATATTAATATAACCAGTTCTAAAATAAACTCACGGGCAAAAGAAACGTCCCCATACAAAATACAAGATATTTCAATCATCGGGCGATAAATGCGACTGAAACAGCGTTACACCATGTCTTCAGAACCCAACAATACTAAATATGAATTTTCAAAACATTATCTATTCATAACTCTGAGAAACACAAGTTTGAAGAAATGGTCGTTTTGGAATCTCCTTAACTAGACGAGATAGAAGCCTCAAAAAGCCAGTTTTGGCTTGTTTTGAGACGTCCTACAGTAAAGACGCGTCAACAAATTTAAATCAAAGAAGGTTATTTATGTCGAGGATATCTTAAGTTAATTAAATTTCTACTTTTTCAATGTTTTAAACTTAAATACTAAATATTGTGGGCCAAAAACATCTTTAAAAAACGATTTTAGCACCCCATGTCAATTTGAACAGATGTAAAAATAAAAATTGCATACTCTGATGTATGAAATTGTGAATATTTCTTAAGAAAACATGTGGCTACCAAATACATACAAAATCTATTTTCTCTGACATCAATATTTCATTTTATACTGTTTTCAAAATGTGGTGACGTTTCTTTTGCCCGTGAGTATATTCATGTTTGGAAAAGACTAAGTATATGTTTATATAAAAACAATAATAAATGTGTGCACTTGTGAACGAACTTCAGTTCATATTGTTTATAAATATGTGAAATGCTGGTCACATGACACTTACAGCGCGATCTAGTGACGTAAGCAGGTACTGAAAGTTTTCCGACAGTCAAAAGTAAAATCCTTCATATCAATACAAATACTACAAATCAAATTGTTAAATTGTCAAAGTTCTTGGTTAAAAGTAATGTAATATTTAATCTAATTTGATTTTCATTTTATACTGATAATTTCTCAATTGCAATCGTACTATCCAGGTATTAACACAGTGTTATATTTAGCCGTCACAAGTTTTTCAGGAATTGTACAAAACATACAATAACTACTAAACCAAAAACATTTCATCAGTGATATTTTTTAACATACCTCAACATATGGTGTTTGGTAACATTGAGTAGCATGGCTATCTAAACTACGACATTGAATACAGAAAATCTGCATGTTGACTACAGTGCAGACCTCCCGGATAATCCATTTACAACACAGCGTTGGTAATTGACAAAACTTCAAACAAATTTGATTATTGTTTCTTGGTTTGACAAATCTATTACCGAATTATTGTATTTAAGTTAAGACTAAAATCATTCTTTATTTCCAATCAGTAATAATAGTTTAATAAGTTATTGTGCTCTAAGCTATTTGAACTATGCAACTCCTGCCACCCCTATACAAAAATAAACCAGTCCCTCTTCTTGGGGACTTTCATGGAATTAGGTCAACACCTTGATGGACGTTTCCTGTCTGAAGTTGCCATGCAGCACATTTGTTTTTATAAGTATATGATTTGTTTTGGGTGTAATAAACAGAGTGACAAATGCTTATTTAGTAACATTTCTGCATAAATACAAATTTAAGGACTTATTATTTATATATGCTTATTTAGGATCATTCCTGCACAAATACAAAATTTTGAAATTGCCGGTCCTTGGGACCGATAGTAATGAAAAATACCGGTCCAGCTTCGAAAATTCCGGTAAAATACCGGTATTTACCGGTAATTGGGAACACTAAATGAAGCTTCAGAATTAAACATTGAAAATTTATAACCCCTAATAAAGTTTAAATTTCAACAACATTTTGTTCATTAATGGCTTTTACAGGTGCAATTGATCCCATGATTTATTTTGCTTGCTGCATAATGGTATTTTCTCGCCATTTCTATTCCGGGCGGTTGTCGATACTTTTGACATTGTATGTGACATTGGTTATCTGTTAAAGACTGGGGCAGATAAACTTCTCAGTGGGAATATAATCTGTCTGTATGGCTCTTCCAGAAGGAAGAATCTCCTGATCGCATTCTGCTCATCATATCCTCGTTAACTTGTCTGTGTGAGCTGGTGAGATTCAATATAGGCAACATAAATTCTGGACAGATCTGCAGACTCGACTAATGGAGAAAGATGATAGCGGATTTGTTTGTGATGCCTGTCCTTCTGAAAACCGAGTTGATCCAGACATTTATCATAATTAATCTCTATCTCTATCTACTCTATCTGTGTATGTCTTTTGTTATTAAAAAGTTGCAAAACAAGGTACATATATACAATATATAGCATGTTTTCATTTAACATAATGAAAAACAAAAATGGCGACATTACTCTCCCTTCAACCAACAGATTATCCATTCGACGACCGAGATCGCATGTCTTGAATATGTAAACATAATTGTCGGTAAAATGGAGACACCATCACCAATCGGCCACTGAGACCTCATGTCTTGAATATGTTAACAATAATTGTCAGTTTAAACCGCCATGAAAATAAAATTGAGACACAAACATGTCCTCATATCAATATAATGACAACCACAGACTATACAATATGAAGAATCTTCCTTGACGACTTAGGTGACACACTTACAAAGATGAGATATCAGACCATATAGCCCTCAAGAGAGGGATACGACATAACACTCAACCACAATAAGTGACGTAACATCCCCGGGGATCAAACTTCTCCATCTAAATGCATCAACGGGAAAGCATAAGAAACTAAAGAGATTTTTCTCTTCTCTAGTACGTGTTAAGCATAAATTGAACTTGAGTGATGAGCTCGTAAGAAACTTTCAAAATAACTTTTTTTAAATTTCAAAGCGCAGTTACATTTTATGGCCTGCATTAGGATATTGGGTATATGGTTTCTGTAGATGCCTCATGGGTTGGTGATGTTTTATATACATACTGACATGACATTTAATCGAAAACTTAGATTGAACTGCACCAGTGTTACTGGTTGGTAATAGCAGGACATATGGCCGAAGTTATTACTTGTTGAAGAAAAGTTACGAAGTCAATATGTTTGTAAGAATGTTATCATCCGCCCTTTTGTAAATATTAATATTTTTAGGTCATATTGTTTATAAGAGTCTTCTAACAATCGTGTTTTTACGTGTATCAGTATGGTGATGGGCATACGATACATATATAATCACTTTAATATGTGCATTACGCTTAATCTAAGAATTAATTTATTCATTCTCTGTGGGACAATTACAAGAATCACATCTAACATATGATGTAAAACATGTATAAAAAATATATATGACAGATATCGATAGATCGAATTCTATTCTTAAAATGAAACACATTTTTTTCTGGGGCTTTGTGTGCTGAACGATACGGTAGATAAAGCTTATATCGGTCTAATTTCAAACCGGATGATGTATACATTATCAGTACGAAACATCTCTCTTGAAAGTGTTGCTAGAATCCCGAGGAACTTTTTATGTTTAGAAACGGAACTGCCCTAATAATTATACTCAGATTTACAAAGAGAAGTCGTGTACTGACGGAAGACGACAGACAGACATGATCTTTGTGCCCTTGGGTACAGTGTGCAGTTGACACGGGTCCTTTAGATATGTCTGAGAAACCTCAGTGGTGTTTCTTCAAGAACAACTTGTAATGGTGTTATCTTATACAGTTGACACAGTTGACACAGTTGACAATATAATACAGTAACCATTTGGCAGTAAAGTTTTGTAAGCAGCTGTCTGACAATAACATATTGTAATCATTTGGCAGTAAAAGTTTGTAAGCAACTGCGTGACGATAACATATTGTAATAATTTGGCAGTAAAAGTTTGTAAGCAGCAGTTTGACAATAAAAGATGGTAATAATTTGGCAGTAAAGGTTTGTATCCAGTTGACAATAAATAGTATGTCAGAGAGAGGAGTGTCTGGTCTCAACCTTTTAGCAGCAATGTATATGTACACAGTCCTGATGTTGCTGTACCATACCATTTCCCTTTAAAACATCTGGTTGTTCACAATAAAGAGCTTAACCATAGCTTTACTATTTTCATTTCTTACTATAACTCAATGCCGTCATTTCACCTTGTTGTATTTGGTCAAAACGTGAACCTGAATAAATCTGCTAGTGAATTCTTTATATGAATAAAACATACCATGCCATCCTGAAAAAAGTTTCTTTTTCAGTCATTTGTATTTTTAATTCATTTCAGAGATAATTTGATTCCAAATAAAATGTATTCAGTGAAATTTTGAAACTGAATCTGGTCTTTCGACGAAAGCCAAAGGGCATTCAATCTTGTATCTTTTTTAAAATAAGATAAAAAAAAATGTAAGATATATACGCTCACAGTCCGCTCCATCATTCATTGTTCTGCTCGGCATACATAAAACACAACAAGGGAACAGTTTAATGAGCTAAGAAGAAATATATCTTGTTGATGTTTTCTCACTTCATTCATCTTTGTTAACAGTTTTAGTTAAAGGCACAGCACTACCGTTTTTGTCTGAAACGAAATTTAAAAAAAATTGTGTTAGTATGTTATTTAATGACGATGGAAATAACACCCAAAGCAAAATGTTTTTTAATGAACTGTGTTAAAATGATTCATTGATAATTTAAATGCACTTACGTGTGTTACAATATTTCCGCTTTAAAGGCACTGTAGCACATTGTTACATTTTTATTTGTTCAACTTTGCCATTTATAATAACAGTATATGCAGTACTGTATATCTTTACTTTAGAGGGTAAAACAGCCCATTACATAACCCGATTATCTGTAGTCAAAATTATGTGAAGTATAAAACGAAAACATCTAGCTACCATTTTGTGTGAACACCTTTTGATAAACTTTTGCTCAAATAAGTCGATGAAATAGTAATACACCGTTCTCTCCTCGGAAAATCAAGTTAAAAATTGACTATACATGGTTCGGTAAAGCCATGGGAATCGTTTTTGTAATTCGAAATAATAAAATGTGTTCACTTTAAAATAGCCGTCATGCAATTTTGCTTTATACGAAAGACCGTTGTTACTACTACGGATAATTGGTTTGTGTAATAAGATGTTTACCCCCTGGAGTAAATACAAATGACATAAACCATCATTGTAAATGGGAAATTAGAAAAAAATAAAATTGGATAAAAAAAATTGCTACAGCCCCTTTAGATGAAACAAGGGATCTAGCATGTTTTTAACTTTTTTTTTACCAGACACTATCTTATCTTCAAAATCTTCCCACAGTATAGTTACTTCCTTCAGAGTTATTTTTTCGTAAACTCTCTTATTTTGAAAATACTGGATATTTTGTTAATTCTGTTAATTTCTTAAATAAATATTAGAGATTTAATTAGCTTAAGTAACGGGTGTTTTAAAAGGAAATCATACTCACATTCCGGTATGTGTTTAAGTATTGAGAACTGTATTAAGATTAAAGGTATAAATTGCAGTCTGATCACCGAGAGTTCAAAATGTTTGTTCAATCAATATGAACACGATTTTAAATTCTTCTACAGAAATTATGCTAGACACACATTTCAATATCGATTTGAAATTTTCTCTATATAATCGTACATACAATAACGAATATGTACATGAGAAAAGAAGATACATTCTCTGTTGATGTTTATATTATAGCGAATCATTTTAAGTAATGAATTCTTCTCAATTCTTATACACCAATCACTTACTGCCACGATAAAGAAATAAACATCGCTCATACAATAAAAATAGGTATTAAGAACATGTTATCAAAAGTATTGTTCTCCGGGGTATTTTAACAGTTAACATCTTCACCATTCACTACAATGTGGTGCTTGGGTTACACAAACAGATAAAACGATAAGATATAAGTTTACCCGTTTGTCTACAGCTTTAATTTTTATTGCACGAATAGTTTCCACTATGTGGCGTTTTTACCAAATTAAAGCCATTTTTTTATGTTGATCTGCATTTTAAAGGTTTCTTTCACACTTAGGACATTTTTAGGGTCCAATTTCTTTAAAAATATTCTCTGCATAATTATTGTATTGTTTACCCAGAATATTGCCATTGTAAAATATTGTAAAAATGAAAGATGCATCAGCATTATAAGGTGGTTATGAATCACTACATTAATTTGTGTATTAAAGTTTGGTTTAATACTAAATTCATTATAATAATACAATACTACTACAAATGCTAAGGCACAAGTGAAACGGCTGGATAAAAGTAATGTCTGAAAAAGAACATAATTAATACAGATTTCATCATGTAACGACGATCTCTTCATTTAACAAAAACAAATAAAAGGCACACATGTTTTTTCTGACATTACAAGATTAATCTTAATTGCTTGATATCTTATTAAAAATCCTAAAACGTAGTAAAGACATAATAAATTTATTCATTATAGTTTCACAAAGAAATGTCTTCATTCCCTCTATGATCAGTTTACAATATATATGAGTACTTTATATATCAGAAGAGACAATTTATGATTAAATGATAATATACAATGCTGCGATGCTGTCATCATATTCCATTGTCGGAACATGTTATCGAACTGCAGTAACAATTTGTCTCATGAAAGTCACGAGACGCTCTCTTTAAAGGGGCAGTAGCACATTTTTTCGTTGAAATAAGTCTAAGAAATGTATTTGAAAAATAATGTCACCAATAGTAAAACTTCTTTCTCTCTTCGGAAAATCAAGTTAAAAAAATGAGTGTGCATGGTTCCGTAAAGCCATGGGAATCGTTTTAGTCATTCGAAATAATACAATGTCTTCACAATAAAATGGCCGCCGTGCAATTTTTGCTATATACGAAACACCATTATTACCACTACAGATAATTGGTTTGTGTAATAATATATTTTACCCTCTAAATTAAATATAAATGACATAAACTATCATTGTAAATGGGAAATTTGAAAAAAATAAAATTTGCAAAAAACGTGATACTGCCCCTTTAACACATTATATACAGTGAAAATTATATAATCACTAAAGCTTAATTCATGAATCAAATTCCATTGTTAAAATGTTGAATATCTAATAACAAAGTGTGTTGTGAACCCCATAACAAAACAAAACCACGTGTCTCTTTGTATACATACATCACGTAGCATATACCTTTACACGGCTAAACCTCCATTCATGAACACTTTCGCTTGCTGAGACCGAGTAATTAAGTTTTATTAACAAGACATGCTTAAGAACATGTAATGATAATGTGTCTTATTGAAATCATCAGCCCTTCTTGTTACTTTACAGTTTTGAATAGTTCACACAATAATGTGCTCCTCCTTAACAAGTTTCCATGAACCTAATCAGACAAAGAGTGAATTGTGCAGGAATGCAGGGGACATGTTATGTATTGTTGTTTTTAATGCGTTCATTGTCACGGTTACTTATAGCTTATACTGTTGCATTTTCAATATGTTATGACATAACATCAATCATTTTATTCAATAGAAAGGTAATTGGTGTACAATACATTTAAAAAAAATCATGTTTCACCGTGACAATGTGATATATGATATGCATTTTCAATTCAAGCTGTAATTTTCTCTGAGAAAGAGCGTCCTTGATTAACACAGCACAATTCTGGAGTATAAAAGATGAACAGGTACCCAACAAATTAAAATATGTTTGAACAGTGACATTTGAATTAAAATAAATATATAACGGGAGAAATTTCATTCTTATTTTTTTGTATGGGGGCATATGATGAGGAAATGATATTCATCTTCAATGAACTGTAATTCACAGACTTGACAAATCCTTTCTTGCAATGCTTCCCATCTTCCCGTATTAACTCTTAGTGGTAACTCGGACGATCATAGTAGGAATGTTCTTCTTCTAATTATATATAAGTACTTTTTTTGTTTTAGTTGATAGATATGTTTCTTCAATTAAAATGGATTTAAAATCTTTGTGAAATGTCATTTTCTTTGATGTCGATAATGCCTCTGTCCATTCTTGTTGATAACAATGTTTAAATCTTTGTTTAAACGAACTTATAAAGTTGGTGATATCTTCGACCTCTTGAGATATCCAAACGAGTCCATAGCATATTGGAACAGCAGTTATCGTAGGTTACTCTCCCATGTTCTTCGGTTGTTTTAGCCTTAAGTCCAGTTTAACATCATGGTGTAAACTTGTAAACTTTTAAGAAACCTATATTGTACTTCAATATACACGGAGAATGTTTACAGAGCATTGATGTATCTACATTTAGTAGAGAAGGACGATAGTATGATGAAACTTTAATGTTTGTACTGATATCATTAGTAAATACCTCTATAACACTGCTACCCGTGTTTTCATAGTTTTACATGAGGTTATTGAACTATAGCAACAAACTAAAAAACAAAATAATTGTATACTTGATGTTTAATATTACTTTTATCAAACTTAAATAGCATGTTATACGTTGATGTTTGGCTGTTAGATGAATTATGTGCTACAATATTAGTACTGTATCTTATATTACTTGTAGACAAGACACGATAAGACAAGTAGGTAGGTCAATATCACCTATGTGTTCTACAACATTGGGAACACAATTCGTAAAAATTGGTTATAGAAGTACATTGGAGTCCCTGTAGTACGTTATACATGGTTCAGCCAGGACAATACTTGATCTTCCCATGAAACTGATGCCAAAAGTGCATGCATACGTAAATTCTTAATTGTGAAAATTTTATTAGTAGATTACAAACGCATGTATAGGTTTAGAGGTCATTATTAAATACCTGGTAATGTTTTCATTTCAGGTGCCAAGAAGGATATAATTATTTTAGCCTAAGATTAAGTACATCGAAAGTGATACAATACAGTGGTACAATAACAAACCGTATCTTTAATAACTTCTCAACAAACAGTGATATGACAAGGAGTTAAGTCCATATAGCAATTTTCATTCATATATGGACGACAAGTATTTCATCATCAAGCGTTATCTTCGTGTATAAATTAACACCACGAAAGATCAAAAGCTCCTCAGACACTTACACGATTATTCTCAGTGACCTATATCCCAGTCGTACGATCACGCAAGTTATTGATAAGAACTCTCAATAGCGTCACCCTCTGTAAAACATTCATCAACTGGAGTAGGATTAATACCAGCCAACGTTTGATCAACTGGGTTCTGTCTAGAGGGAAACCTAGACGGTCTAATCGGTTACCTAATACAAATGCGTTACGACAGCATAATGGACTACGTTCCGTCTTCATAGGCCACTAAGTAACTAAATCAGTTTTCTGACACTGAGGCGATTCATCGATGCGCACCCTTCATGAGAGACAAATTGTTTGATGTATTTAGATATACATATATAGTTACGTTCTCTGTTCTTTCTGTATTATTCCTCCCACGTCTATAGTTACAGGTTGAGGTCATTAACCTCAGGTTGGTTTTTAACTAGTGGGCGAACTGTTAGAGATATAAAATGTTAAAAAGTTTACGTGAGTATAAAAGGTTAAATCTGTCATCATCATGGTTTGAACCCTTTTCAATTCTTAATCATTATATCAAAGTAAAATTCAGTTAACTTTAGTTAACAGTTTGAAAAATCATATAATTGAACAATGGCTTAAAAGTACGTATCACAATGTTAAATTGTACATGTATGAATGAATAATGAATGATGTTTTTCAGACAATATTTTTCCTTTTTAATATCGTTCATCTTACTTTTGTATTGTACATAATATGAGACATATTTGAGATTGAATTTATTTAATCATATCATTCCATTTATTATTGTTGTTGTTTGGTATTGTTCCCGACTAAGACCTAAACATTAAAATATGCTCAAAATACCATTCAATTAACCTCAACAAGATTACTGTAATCTCAAATAACACATTTCATGTAGAGAAGAGTTTCAAAGAAACTGAGTTTTTAAAAAAGATAGTTTTGACGAAAGCCAACAGTCCCATGCTATTGTTACGATTCTGGTGTAATTGCAGCTTCAGAATTAGACATTGAAACTTTATAACCCCTAATAAAGTTTAAATTACAACAACGTTTTGTTCATTAATGGCAGTTACAAACGCAATAGATCCAATGTTTTCTTTTGCTTGCTGCATAATCATATTTTCTGAAAAATGCAATTCTTTTCTGCGCTGATGACGGGACCACCAAAGCATTGACACAGTTTGTTATAACACACAGGTACACAATAGGACGAAATGATACTTTGCCAATGGTTACATGGAGTAATCTGGAGACTGTATGGCAACGGATAAATGGAGACGGTAGACTGTAGACTGTAGACTGTCTTGAATTATTTTAAAACACGTATACCAATTCTGATAATAAGGATTGGATACTAAGTCAAATGAAATTGATATGAAATCTGTGAAGTTCCTTTCTCTGTCTTTGAATGTAGTATATAATGATTCAGAACTAACTTTGAACTGCAGGTTTCACAACAGTATATCTTTTCAGAAATTAATATACTTTAAATATTGTAATTCAGTCTATGAATACCTGAGTGTTCTGGCCATTCAAACTGTGTCGACTAAAGAAACAAGCATAGGTTATACAGAAAGAGATTATACACTGTCGGCCAAAAGAAACGCCTACCAGATATATTATCAGATTTCGTAAAAACTATAATGAGCAGTTTAGCAATTTTATAGCATAATAAAATTGCACCTTTTCTGCATAATATTTTTGAATTTCAGAAGTTGTCATGTCACAAAAGAACGGCGATTGTTGAAATGAGACAACATAATTCATACAATTCATTTTCATACAACCACGAGCAACAATACATGCTCGCAATTGCTTTAAATTAGTGATGACGCTACAGATGTTCTTTGTTCTGGTGCGCAAGTGAATCAACCGGAAATAGCTTTTTTCATTTGGCTTGGTTTTCATGAATGTTATTTCCACGATTTCAATGAACTTTCATATTAACTATTTTTCAGCATAACTTGGAGACCACTATTACTTATATTTCAGAAATCTTTCATTTTAAGGAAAATCAAATAGGCGTTTCTTTTGGTCGACAGTGTATATAGATTTGTAAACAATCCATTTCACAAACGACACATATTTTCAACTTTGATAAGATGCGTTATCACATGTTCAACCTACTACGTTTTATACAACTATTTCAAATGTTGGTTTTGACAAAGTAGGAGTATTCACACAGAGTGACTGATGATAATAACTGGAGGCAAATCGATTGTTGAGTTCGTCAAAGATATATTGCAATTAACAAGACAACATTGAAAGTAAGTACTATTAAACTCATACTCTACTGAATAGTTGTAGGTTTATTTTTTCATAACTTATTCTTGTTTCTGACTCCAAAGGAAAACTTGTTCTCAAATAATTTCTCCTGTTTGTAACTAAAAAGTTGACAGACAGACAGACAGGCAGAATTTATAAAATAAATAAATTATGATATAATAACATGTCTATAATTACCGCTGAAAGTTATAGGTATGAAACACTGTTCAAAGTAGATGGAAAATAAGCTTACTCTTCACTTGTTGTGTATGTCACCCATGTCATGAAAACGTGCAATTTCCCATTCTCTTTACCCATTAAAAATCACGTCAAAATGTACTCAGTAAGGGTTATGTCAAAATGACGTTATCGAAATTACGTTTGATCACTGTCAATATCGTTTCTATAGTTGCTGAATGAGACTGATTTACAATCAGGTCTTTGAAGGGCATTTAGAAATAAATAAATTGTATACCATTCTCATGCTTTACCCCTCTCATGTTTGTATTACAAATCTCCATTGTATACCATTCTCATGCATGTTAATCTCCCTGATTGAAATTCCTCACCATTGTTTTGTTTGCTATATCAATGTATCATATTTTGTTATCTTCTTACATTCCACCTGATGAAGGAGTGAGTATGTACTCCGAAACGTCGTGTATTTTCACATAAAAGAAGTTATTGTCGAGAAAATCTTCCTGTTCTGATTTACAATCAATAGTTGTAACCATTTTGCGGTAAAAGGTTATAAACAGATGACAATAAAGAGATGTAACCATTTGACAGAAAATATTTGTAACCAGTTGTCAATAAAGAGTTGTTATTTTTTTATTTAAATATTTGTAACCAGTTGACAACTGGTAATTGTAACCATTTGGCAGGAAATGTTTGTTACCATCTGTCAGTAAATATTTGTAACCAGTTGACAATAAAGAGTTGTTACTATTTGTCAGTAAATATTTGTAACCAGTTGTCAATAAAGAGTTGTTACTATTTGTCAGTAAATATTTGTAACCAGTTGACAATAACGAGTATGTCAGAAACAGGAAGTTCTGGTATCAACCTTTTAGCAGTAATATTCGTAGATGATGCTGGTGTTGATAACCTTACCATACATGGTACTTTAAAGCGTCAAGTGTCAAAGCTTGACAATTACGTTACCATTGTCTTTTCTCACTCTACCCCCAATGACTTGATTTTATCTATATGGTTGTATTTGGGCAAAACTTGAACCTGAATAGATATGAAATAAACATTCTTTTATGAATTTTATGAACTTGGTAAACTGACACTTGAAAAATTCGTTCTTCGGTCATGAAGTTTTTTACTTCACTTCAGACAGCATTTGATTCAAACTGTAATGTAGTCAGTAGAATATTGAAATTGGCCACATCTAGTCTTGCACTATTTTTTAAACTAAAGTAATATCTAAGATATATGAGCTCACAGTCCGCTCAATCAGTCCCTGTCATGCTGAACACACATAAACACATCACGGGAGCAATTTGATGAGCATAGAAGAAATATATCTTGTTGATGTTTTTCACATCATTTATCTTTGTTAAGACTTTTAGTTAAAGGCACAGAACTACCGTTTTTATCTGAAACGAAATTTAAAAAGTTACCCTTATTTGGGTTATTATGTTAATCATGACGATACAAATAACACCCAAAGCGAAATATTTTCAAATGAACTACACTAAACGCCAAAAGAAACGTTACCCCATTTCTTTTTTTTAATTACTTGTTAAGTATCAAAGATATTTGAGAAATGAATGGTTCAAAAGAAAACTGAATAACGTAGCTTTATGCTAATAACACGTTTAAACCGGACAATTTTAAACGTCTTAAGCAAGCTGCATTTTGCCACAATATGAATCCATCAGGAATTTTAAACGTGTTATTATTTATATAACCAACACATGTTTATCAACTGAGCTAGTCATCCTTTTTATATAACTAATTTCATGAATATCAATGTTTTAAGACATATTCGTTTCAGAGAAATTTTGCACCAAACCTTGCCTCATGTTATTGTTTCATCACCAAGACAACATCGTCTTGTAAATTCAACTGCCAACATATTTGAACTCTTCAAATTATCAAATATGATTTTAAAGTAATTACAAATGTATACTCGCATTTTATTTCAATGGTTAGTTTAAACACGAACTTTAAATACATTTAAACATAGACAAACTTATGTGAATGTGAATTAGACAAAGTGGATCACTTACTAGGCCTCCCTATATACACATGGTTAGTTTATCAAGATTATAAAAATATAAGAAATGTGAATAAACATTTAAAATATGTTAAATATTTTATATTACGATATGTGCAAAAAATGTACCGTGCTGTAAGATAAAATGTACAACAATCTCTCATAGTATTTACATAACAATAATGGTGTACACATATATATAGTTGGCACAGTAAACAAAAACTTGACAATCATTTGAATATATGTGTCTAAAGTATACTATGGTTTATTCTTAGGTCATTATAATACTGCTATAATACTAAAATGCTAAATCACAAGTAAAATGACTGCATATAAGTAATGTCTGCCAAACATAATGGTTAATTCAGCTATCTGGTCCTGAAGTTTTTATAATGTAACGATGGCAGTAACCAAAAACAAACTAAAGGCACTAGTGTTTTACTCACATTACAATAATAATCTTAAAAGCTTTATATGTTATTAGAATCCTAAGACATCCTAAAGTCATGAGAAATGTTTTGTGATTATAATTTCACAGTTTTCACTATATGCGAGTACTTTATATGTCATAACACACAATTTATTATATAATAATGATAATATACCATCCTGCGATGATCATTGTATTGCATTATGGGAACATGTAATAGAATGTGCAGTAGGACTTTGTCTCATGAAAATCATTATTTTACTCAATAGTTTTTTAGTATCCTAAGACGAAGAATGTTTTATGATTATAGTTTCACAAACAGATGATTTTATTCCCTCTTTAATCAGTTTACAAAACATGCAATGGAATTAATTTATAAACCATCAGACACAATTTATGATATCATAATGAGTATATACCATGCTGCGATGCTGTCATCATATTCCATTATCGGAACATGCATCAGAAACATGTATATGTAGTAGCAATTTATCTTGTAAAAAGCACGAGACTCTCTCTTTAAATAACTTTATATAATGAAAACTTTATGATCTACACATCATGAATCACATTCCATTTTTAAAGATGTATGACTATGTAATAACAAAGTGTCGTAACAGAGTTATAACACAATAAATAGAGGATGTTTATCCTTTATTGACACATAATATGTTTATCTCATCGAGTGAGATAGAAAGTCTATTTTTTTCACGAGTTGCGCAGCCACCAGTGAAAATTATACTACTTTTCAGACTCACTAGAAGAATATTTTTTTTATTATATGATGTTAACCTTGTAATTACGCCATTATTATTGTGTTATGGCGTCAAATAATATCAGTTACTGATCACAGTGAAAATAATAGTTATTTTCACTGTAGCTTGATAGACAGTTTATTTCACTGATAAATAGAGATTATTTCATTGTTTTTGCCGAATACCATTTCCATCTCATCGAGTGGAGTGAGAAAGTGATATTTTCAGAGTGGCGCATTGACAAAAACAATGAAATAGTCTATTTATTTTATAACTATTTACAATATATCTACATTAAAAACAATTAAAATGTGACATTGAAAGGTTGACATAATCCTAACAACTACCCGCTATAGTTCACGGTAAATGCAGTGAGAAAATAATTTGACTGAAATAAGTCGATATTAAACAGGACAATGTTTTGCAAAAACAAATATGTTGAGAAAGTTTTTAAATTTAACACCAATAATATTTTACGGTACCATCTCGTCAAGTGAAGATACCTAAGACATTGAGGAACGCAAGTTTTGTCGTTATTTCAAACGCGAAGTGATACAGCGAGTGACGTGGCGCCAAAGAAAACTCCAAGAAGCGATTGACATTCGAAGGGAACAACCTGCAATAAACCGTGATCAAGTCATCTGCCAACTGTCGGAGGAAATATCCGAGGAGCACCAAACCAAATCCAAGTATCCCTTCCTTCCATCCACTCCTGTCGGAGCAAATTATCCGAGGAGTCCCCACCAATCTACACCTATCAGCTTCAATCACCATGCAACAACTTCAAAGCCACCCATATCAACAATTGGCCTCTCTTCCAATCAACTTTAATAATTGTTTGTTTTACAATTTCAATAAAGCCAATTAGCCTCCCTCGTTTCATTATGTGTGTTTATTTATATCTTCAATAAAGCCTACAGGGCATTATTTATCTACGTACTCCCCCTCATGTTTGCATTGCAAATCCTCATTGTATACCATTCTCATGCTTCACCCCCTCATGTTTGTATCACAAATCCCCATTGTATACCATTCTCATGCATGTTGATCTCCCTGATTGAGTTTCCTTACCATTGTTTTGTTTGCTATATAGAGAATCTCACCCAAGTGTCTTCTGATATCAAATATATCAACACGAGTTGATTAAAGTTACAAATATCCGAGGCTTGCCGAGGATATTTTTACTTTAATCAACGAGTGTTGATATATTTGATATCAGAATACACGAGGGTGAGATTTTATTTATCATTCAAAATCATTCTTCAACAATTACTAGCAAACGAATGAATAGAAAACTGCCATTGAACTTCTTCAGCAGTGATCTCAGTGAGGTCATAGCATTGTGACGTCATCAGCATTATGGCATCATAGCATTGTTACGTAATCAACTTTGTGACGTCATATCATTGTTAGCAGTGTTCTAAGTGATGCCAAAGCCTTGTGATGTCATTAACTGATGATGTAATAGGATTATGACGATTTGATTGTAGCGATATCTACAATGTAGATATCGCTTGTAGATATCGCTTGATCTCACACAAGCGATATCTACTGTGGGAACCAGTTTTGGATGATAAATAAATGTACCGTATTTTGTTATTTCCTTACATTCCACCTGATGAAGGAGTGAGTATGTACTCCGAAACGTCGTGTATTTTCACATTAAAGAAGTTGTTTTCAAGGAAATCTTCCTGTTCTCTTGAGATTTATCGAATGTAAGAATGAGTGCATAATGTTTCAACATATATTTAGTAGAAAATAACAATGGTTAGATGAAAATTAATGTTCTGTACTTCTATCACTAAAACAAATTTCCTCCAAAACACTGTTACCTATGTTTTCATAGCTCTAAATGAGGTTATTAAAATATCATATTATAATATATATTATATACATGTATATTGATGTTTAGCTTTTAGGTTAAATAAGTGTTACAATATTAGCACTGTTTTTTAAATTGCTTGTAGCAAGCAGCGATAAGACAAAGTGGCAACTCGATATCACCTTTCCTTTGTTTACATTATATTGGTGCAAAAATGTCTCCGCTAAAAATGGTTATAAAGCACATTGTGGTCCCTGTAGTACGTTGTAAATGAGGACAATACTCGGTCTTATCATGAAACTGGTACCATAAGTGCATGTATATGTCAATTCTGGCAAAGTTTTCACTTAAAACACGTGTCGAGGAGGCTGTCACTTGTGTCTAGGTATTAGCAAATCGGTGTTGAGGAGAAAGCAAGTGGTACAACAACAATCCGTATCTTTAATGACTTCTCAACAAACAGTGATATGACAAGGAGTTAAGTCCATAGAGCACCTTTCATCCATATATGGACAACAAGCTTTACATGAGTTTATTGAAATATCATATCAACAAACTGCAAAATATATATCTGAATTCTTATGCAAGATATTTAATGTTACTGTTATTGAACATAAATAGAATGTTATACACTGATGTTTTGCTGTGAAATAGGTAATAATAACACTCAGTCTGAATGTTATATTCACATGTAGACAAGCACCAAGAAGACAAAGAGGTTAGTCAATATCATTGGGGGGAAAGAAAAACACACTGTGATCCCTGTACCACCTTTTAAAGGATTAACCCAGGACAATACTTGACATGAAACTGGTACCATAAGTGTATACGTCAATCCTTAATTGTGAACATTGTATCAGTGGATTACAAAAGCATGGATAGGTTAATAGGTTATTATCAAATACCTGGTAATGTTTTAATTTGAAATACGTGCCAAGAAGGATATACAGAGTCGTGCAAAAAGTATTCGGACGGTGACGCCATTTCCATAGACTCTCATGTTAATTAAGTCTGGGATAAATAATTTTCATAGATAATATTTTTGTCAGATCCTATTCACATGTATCATGTTTGTGAGGAATCATCTTGGCTACAACCTCATCATTTATGTTTAATTTTCCGTTTTATATATAGGAAATGACAGTAATGTCATCAACATATATACATAGTTGTGAAAACATTTAACATAGCGATCTATGGGACCCGTTTTTATTTAATATACACACGTAGGTAAATCGGGTGAGATTTGTTAAATTGTCGTCAGAAAATTTAATACAAATTATGTACTTCAAGCTGAGATGTTTTCCAATCAGGCTGGAAAATTTGACATTGATCCAACCAGAAATTTGTTCATGAAAATATTTATACAAGACTAAATTAACACGCAAGTCTATGGAAATAACGTCATCATTCGAATACTTTTTGCATCACTCTGTACATACTTTGGTCTAAGATTCAGCAAATCGGTGTTAAGGAGAAAGCAAGTGATACAATAACAAACCGTATCTTTAATGACTTCTCAACAAACAGTGATATGACAAGGAGTTAAGTCCATATAGCACCTTTTTATTTATATATGGACGACAAGTCTTTAATCATCAATCGTTATCTTGGTGTAGACATTAACACCGCGAAAGATCAAAGGCTCCTCAAACACTTCCACGATTATTCTCAGTGACCTATATCCCAGTCGTGCTATAATACAAACTCGTACGATCACGCAAGTTATTGATAAGAACTATCAATAGCGTCACCCTCTGTAAAACATTCATCAACTTGAGTTGGAATAATACCAGCCAGCGTTTGATCAACTGGGTTCTGTCTAGAGGGAAACCTAGACGCTCTAATCGGTTACCTAATATAAATGCGTTACGACAGCATAATGGACTACGTTCAGTCTTCATAGGCCACTAAGTAACTAAATCAGTTTTCCGACACTGAGGCGATTCATCGATGCGCACATTTCATGAGAGACAAATTGTTTGATGTATTTATCTATCTATTGTTACAGCTTGAGGTCATTAACCTCAGGTTGGTTTTTAACTAGTGTGCGAACTGTTAGAGATATAAAAAGCTAAAATGACACATTGATCAGAACTAACCAGTGTTAAGTTTACGTGAGTAAAAGGTTAAATCTGCCGTCATCACGGTTTGCATCCTTTTCATTTCTTAATCATTATATCAAATCAAAATAAAGTTAACTTTAGTTAACAGTTTGGAAAACCATATAATTGAACAAGGGCTGAAACGTGTATGAATGAATAATGAATGATGATTTTTCAGACAATATTTTTCCTTTTTAATATCGTACATCTTATTTTTCTATTGTACATTATATGAGACATATTTGAGACTAAATTCGTTGAGTCATATCATTCCATGTATTCTTGTTGTTGTTTGGTATTGTTCCCGACTTAAACCTTAAAATATGCTCAAAATACCATTCAATTAACCTCAACAAGATTATTGTAATCTCAAATAACACATTTCATGTAGAGAGGAGTTTCAAAGAAACTGAGTTTTAAAAAAAAGATAGCTTTGACCTATATATACGATAGCCAACAGTTCCCTGCTATTGTTGGTAATTGCTGTAATACTGGTGTAATTACAGCTTCAGAATTAGACATTGAAAATTTATAACCCCCAATAAAGTTTAAATTACAACAACATTTTGTTCATTAATGGCAGGTGCGGGTGCAATAGATACAATTTTTCTTTTGCTTGCTGCACAATCATATCTTCTGAAAAATGACATTCTTTTCTGCGCTGATGATGGGACCACCAAAGCTTTGACACAGTTTGTTATAAAACACAGGTTCACAATAGGACGAAATGATACTTTGTCAATGGCTTACATGGAGTAATCTAAAGACTGCATGGCAACGAATAAATGGAGGCGGTAGACAGTAGACTATCTTGAAGTCTTCTAAACATTATATACCAATACTGATATTTAGGATTAAGTATTAAGTCATTTTCCGGACTACATGGTGCGGCATAAATGGAAACGGTAGGCCCCTTTAGTCCCTAAAAATAAGATTTGTGCATTTGGTAATCTCATGAATAGAAAGCAAGGTTCTAAAAGAGATTGATCTTGCAATCCCAGAAGCATTAGGTACCCTTTCTTACATTCGATTTTATCATATAATAAATCTCATAATTAAAATGTAAATATCAATTCAAAACGTCAAACAAAATAAAATTGGCATCCTTTTAAACTGTGTTTTGCTCAACAATATAAAGAATATTATGAGACTCACTATCGCCAGGTTTATTACATTTCAAGCGCAAATAATATAAGGATTTTATGAATTAAACAATACATGACAGTGTTAAAGAAAAGGCTATATGGCATTCTTTGTAACTGTAGTGTTCGCATCAATATATCATTTCAGAAGTAAATTTACTTCAAAGACTTGAATTCAGTCTACCTAAGTGAGTGTCTGGCTATCAAACTATGTCGACTTGAGAAACAGGTCTGGTTATAAAGAACAGTGGGGACTTGATAACACTCAAGAATTGATATAATTTTTTAAACAACTCATTCAACGCAGGTTGACCTATTTCACAAACCACAAACATTTTTAACTTTACCCGTGTGTGATCACATGTTTATAGTGTGTTATACAACTACCGGTATTTCTAATGTTGGTTTGTTAGGAGTATGCAGGCATAGTCAGTGAGTGGTGATAATAATAACTGGAGGCAGATGAACTCTTATGTTTGTCTTAGATATATTACAATAAACAAGACAACATTAAAACTGACACAGTGTTCAACTGAATTGATATAAATGTATTACGTTAAAGGAAGTGAATCGTAGTTTGCTTAATGTTCCACACCATGACCCCTAATTAGAATGTCTATTCAGCTGTCCTTGTTCTTTTTCTCAAATATTTACTTCACTTTGTCTCGAGCTTATTTTAGGCAGCATGTCAGGTTCATTTCCCTTTCTCTGTGAATGTTTGAACCAAGGATGATAGATATTCGAAACTCCTCAGAGCTTATGTAGCTTATGTTTAGTACTTATACCCCTATTTTCTATTTCATTCCTACAAAAATTAAAAAAAGATTAGTCCCAGGATGTTGGTCGTTACATATTACCTGTAACTACAAATGCGACCTTTTTCTCAAATAAATACTCCTGTTTGTAACTAAGTTATATGTTTATGATTGCCGCTGAAAGTTTTATGTATGAAACACTGTTCGGACAATCAGGTTACTCTTACGTTCTTGAAATGACGTTTGATCACTGTCGTTTTCGTTTTTAAAGCTTCTAAATTAGATTGATTTTGCATAAAATGTAAATGAGTATGTAGTTATTGTTTTATAGTTTTTATTTTCCTTGCAATTATCCAATTTGAAACAAAGTTATAATTTGAAGGTGTGTCATACCAAAGAAAAACATATTCGACCTTCTTCAACAATTTGTTTATAGAATCTGGGGTCAACGAAGTCATTACTTTAACAAAACAGGATGCATAGTGATCACCCCTCGTAAGCCATGTGCACTTGTAGTTTTGAGGCAAAACAAGCCAGGATGAAAATACGATGTAAAGATAGACAAGTTTCCAAATGTACACTTCAGGGATTGTTACACTGTGTGTAGATAGATATACGATCCAGGAAATCTAGAATATACCAACACCTCTGGTCAAACTTTCAATAAGCTACATTTAAAGGGGCAGTATCACGTTTTTCTCTCAAATAAGTCGATGAAATGTATTTGAAAAATAATGTCACCAATATAGTAAAACACCCTTCTCTCGTCGTAAAATAAAGTTAAAAAATGAGTGGATATGGTTCGGTAAGGCCATGGGAATAAAAAAAAATTGTAATTCGAAATAATAAAATGTGTTCACATTGAAATGGCCACCATGCAATGTTTGCTTTATACGCAACACCGTTATTAACACTACGGACACTTGGTTTGTGTAATAAGATGTTTTACCCTCTAAAGTAAATATAAATGTCATAATCTATCATTATTAATGGGAATTTGTTTTTAAATGCCAAAAAACGTGCTACAGCGCCTTTAAATCAATTCAAAAATGTTAATGAATCACTTAATAGATCCTCAGCAAAGTAAGCTGATATTTGTACATCCAACTTCATCTATATCTTCTACAGAGATTGCTTTGTGGTAGTTCTGTTATCAATAGGGTTGGCGCATGCCATCAATTTCACCGTCCCGATTATCACCATCAATAGTGTGGGTCATCTAATAACCCCGAGTTAATCAAATGCCAGGTATCTTCAATCAGGAGACAGGTAGGTAAACTTACCTGTTAAACACCTGCCCAATCAATGACACGGCAGACTGGTAGAGGAAAGATAATACACCTATATTGTAGTTTATCCACAATATGCAAACACACTTGACAATATCACACATGCCGGTGTATTGGATTCAAGAAAGGTACCGTATTTGCTCGTAAAGAAGCCAGTATTAATTGAAGCCAGTATATTATTGAAGCCAGTTATGTAATTGAATTCAGTAAATTGTTGAAGCAAATATTCAAGATACAATTGATGCCAATATATAATTGAACACAGAATACAAATATACAAATAAAGCCATTATATCATTGAAGACAACATATAATTGAACCAAGTATATAATTGCATCCGGTAAATAATTGTAGCCATACGATAACTGAAAAGAGATTTACCAATCATTAATAATATATCGATTGTCCATAAAGACCACCGGAGACTACTCACATTGGTTGGTGTTCGGTGCTAATCTTCAGCAGTATGTCAGGTTCGCTTCCCTTTCTCTGTGAACGTTGGAACCAAGGCGTACATATATTCGAAGCTCCCTCAGAGCTAAGATAAACTGGCGCGCAAAAGAAAGTATATCACTCATTTGTTTTCCATTAATTCAATATTTTGAAAAAAATTAGATGCATTTGATTATGGCACGATACAATAACACCTTTCGGCAGTAGTTTGAATGACTTGAAGGTACATCCTCTCTTCAACTTTTTTTATAAACTGACTTGCAAAAGAAACGCCACCAACAAAAATAGATGCCGGTATTTTAAAGGTACATCCATTGTGTTGTTGGGGGTCACATATTGCAAACGTTATAAATGGTGTTACTTTATCGAGAAGTACCGACTGTTACCGAAAACTACAATGTTGATGATAGTAGACTTAGAATATTGACGATATGAAGGTAAAAGTAGTGACCGGACAATGCACATCGTGTGGCGCGCGTCAATAAGTCAAACGTAATTTTGGAATCTAGTTTATAACAGACAAAAAAACAAATTTGAGTTGATAATATTTGATAGGTCACATAACTACTGTGCATGTAAATGGGGCGTATAGTTTCGGTTTCTGAACATGCATTATGATGTTACTCAATTTTAATTGGAAACTAGAAATTATGATATATTTGGCGATTGGGGATAAATATGCAAGCTGAGTGAATTTATTTGTATTGTAGACAGCACATGTGGTGAGTTGGAACGTATTAAAGCCAAATAAAATGTTATGAAACACAATGGATGCACCTTTAATAAGTGACTGTTTTATGTTTTAACTTAAATATCATTATTTAAAGTAGACGGTGGTAAGAAATGAAATTTACACCAACATGACCCCTACCAGGTTCAAAATGTTGTAAATGTGTGCAAGACGAGGCACATTTATTGATTTTCACACAGAGAAGGTCTTATATGTCGATGAACAGTTGTGTTTTGTCAAATTTAATTTGGGGACATTTCAAAAAAAAAATTTAATTTTAATTTTTAAAAACAAAACGCTTAGAGGTATTCTTTGACTGATTTAATGTTTTGGACATATTTACCAAACTAGTCAGTTTCTTAATGCGACGTCAAAAACTCGAGATATTTGACTTTGAAAAATATACAAATGAGTGATATACTTTCTTTTGCACCTCAGTTTAGTTATAAGCCAATATTTATGTTTTGTACTAGTTTCTATTTAATTCCTACAATAGCTTCGAAAACCCAGTCCCAGGAGGTTGGTCGTTACAAAATACATGTAACGTTAGAAATGTGCTTCATACATTAATTAAACATTTAGTTGTTACCTTTGTAATTCCGTAAAGCCGATACAGCATTTGTTCATCTTGGGATTTGGGCTTCTTTTGATACGTAGTATGATAGCCCATGTACCATCAATGGAGGCGTTGAAAGAATTGACATTGGTTAGCACGCGAACACGATTGAATACGGCTTGCTTTCACGAAACTCAACTTCTATCTTATTTGCTTCAAGGGTTCAAGTTCAAGATCCACCGTGGAGAGGTTACCGACATCACATGTAGGGCACATATTCAAGCAGATACGGTAACATACATATATCCTACTTAACAATATCAACTGTAACGATTGGAGTGATACACTAGATGTTATGTCGACGCTTCAGAAGTTGATTAAAGCCACACCTGAACTAACAGAACGCTCAGGTAATTGATAGGTTGGACAGGTGAGGTGGCCTGTTTAAAGAAATAAGTAGCAATGGATATGGTTTTTCACCAGTAGAAAATTAACTTGGTTGGATTCATTCGTTTTTATATTTTATTTGATCAGGAGAAATTTTTAAAGAAATAAATGGTAAAATACGCCGTTTTAATGACCACAAATAGCGCAGTAAATCTAAAATTTGGTTTGATTTTTTATTGTGTTGTGTGGATTAAGTATAACATTGAGCAAACTATTCAATTTTTTTAATGGTGTTCGTTCGACACAGTATGTGGTTCTTGATGTGATATCAAGATACATTTGAAAAGAGTAGTTTATTTTTTTTATCTTGATGTGAAAAGTGAAAATCGCCGACAACAACATTTCATAATTCAGACAGAGTGAAAGAGAGGTCAAGCTGTCCAATGTCATATTATGAGTTCATCACTTCTTCTTTCGGGAGTTAAATTAATCCATACATATTCGTGTATTGTTTTATCTGTACTGCACTGTCGCACTGTTGGAATTGAGAGGGGGTTATGCATGCATTTCATACTGTTCATATGATCGAGTGGCATATGAATCATAAATACACATGAGTACATATCACGTCATAGAACAATACATTACGTCTCGTTATTGAATTAATTGCTAATAAGTATGTGTTGCACACATTACTTCGAAACTAACCAATTCAGAATAGAATGTATAGAAGTAGCACGTCGATAACACTATATTAATCTTCCATCACTTAAAATACTATACAATGCCAAATTGAATCAAAGATGTTTATTAGGCGTTGTCGTTTTTTTAAATCATGAAAATGTCAGAAATTCCGGTTTGTCTTTCTGCTTGTGTATACTCAGACCTTGTCTTTACCTGTGTGACGTCACAGCACGTGAGATCAGGTAACATGAAAGCTGGACCAGGTGACAGGTATATGGTCCGGAAAGCGACAACAATTTTCCTGTTGGTCTCCTGAGACTGTGAGTGACCTGGTATTTCCTGACCAGTGCAAAGTAAACACCGGTCGACAGATACATACAACCCTATTATATTATATCTGAAGGAAGCGAGATGGGGAGGGGTGTCCCCGCAGTATATTGGAGAAGTGGGGGAGGGGTAGAGTATATTGACCTTCGCGGTATATGGCCTTACAGGCCCCTATAGACTATTATTATATATACACGAGGTTTTTCATACGTCTTTGTCATTTAGATTTGGATAGGGTAACCAGTAAAGTTTTTAGGTGGAGTCATGTTACAGAGGGTGTTTTTAATGAATGTGTCTGTAGATGGAAATGCATGTTATCGCGAATTGAAAGTTGAATGGCCAGGGTGGTAATAAGCTACGTACGTATTGCACTTTTAAATTTGAGTTTGGCTGTGAATTTTATATTACTTGTAATATGTCCCGTGCAATGAGAAAAGCACTAGCTTTTTTTAGATGTTGAAACTGGTCGGTACAATGGTTGTCCTTTAATAGAAAGAACCTGTTTTTACTGTAAAGATTTTATTGAAAATGAATGTCACGTTTTATTACACTGTCCTTTATATGCCAATGATCGATCACAACTTTTATTAAAATGTACAAGTATTTTAGATATATTTTAAGTATAGATGATGGTGCAAAACTATGTATCATGTTAAGGCGAGACTTGAATAAAAATGTGTCTGTCTGTCTATATGTCTACACGTTAATGTCTACCTATATAAACATATAAACATGCATTCACCTGATGCGACCCGTGATGGTCGAAAGCATGCTTGTGACTTATGAATAAATCATCGTGATTTCTTCGACAATTGTATTTGCTGCTTAATGATTACTCCATTTCATCCTACCCTCTACCGATACATTCTGCTCGTGTGAAAATAGCTTTTTTCCCTGCATTACAAGTGTTAAAGGGGCAGTAGCACGTTTTTTCGCTGAAATAAAAATTTTATTTTTTAAAATTAAAATATAATGTTACCAAATGTAAAACACCCTTCTCTCTTCGGAAAATCAAGTTAAAAATGAGTGTACATGGTTCCATAAAGCCATGGGAATCGTTTTTATCATTCGAAATAATAAAATGTGTTCACAATAAAATGGCCACCATGCAATTTTTGCTTTATACGCAACACCGTTATCACCACTACGGATAATTGGTTTGTGAAATAAGATGTTTTACCCTCTGAAGTAAATATAAATGACATAAACTATCATTAGAAATGAGAAATTTGAAAAAATATAATTTGCAAAAAACGTGCTACTGTGCAAATGTCCAATGTTCAATAAAGTAACCATACAACCCTACATTTGGGTTGGTTTGTATGTGCTACTTGTCAAAAACAAGATTTCCAAATCTCTTGGACTTCGGTTTTCTTTTATCAATACATATGCTACATACTTCAAATAGAAACTAGATTCAGACATGTTCGTTATTACAAAATAGAAGTGTACAGCATTTTATAGATATCCTTATAAATCGAACCTAGTTAGATTAGTATATGAATGGTTGTATTTATCATTTGTATATTGATATTTGTAAGGCCAAACTACCATTGAACATTGTGCTTCATTCCCAGGTATAATAAGTTACCAACTTCACATTTTAAATAAGGGAACGGTAACTGCCAACTTCGCATTTTCAATAAAGAAATGGTAATTGGGAATAATTTGCCAACTTCACATTTTGAATAAAGAGATGGCAACTGGGAATAATTTTCCAACCTCACATTTTGAATAAGGGAAAGGTAACTAGGAATAGTTTGCCAACTTCACATTTTGAATAAAGAAATGGTACTGGAAATAATTTGCCAACTTCACATTTTTAATACGGAAACGCTAACTGGGAATAATTTGCTGACTTCACAGACCCTTAGTTGGTGTCCATATTATATCTACCTTGTGCAGTGAATGAGGTCAAAGACAATTATCCGTCATGTTGCTTGTTAAGCAAGACTTACAGCACCATAAAAAAAAGTCTATGCCTAACGTGTACTACATGCCCTGTTCTCTCATGTGCCATGATTGTGTATATAATGAGTTTGAGTATTTACCGTCTTTCAATTTTTCTTATTCCAAATTTTGCGTATTTGAATTTTTCGTACAGCATTTTTCTTAAAAAGATGTGATATTACGAGTATGTTTGCCTATAGTTATGTGTGACATTCTTTGGGAACAATGCGTGATCTATTTCTTATACATAATAGTATCATGCTGAACAATATGTCAGCATGTTGTAACAATCAGTTTTCATTTCAAACTTTATAATGAACCGAGCATGTAATTGTAATTCGGACTAGATTGTTTCGATTTGTCTTTTTGTAACGCCGCTAATAGCTGCAATACTGCCGAAGCGGCGTTAAACAATAACTCACTCACTCACTCTTTTTGTAAGTATATGATAGTTAAAAAGATCATACACATCATAACAATTTTATTCATTAATAATTGTACTGAGGTGCTATGCTCTGTCTTGTCATGTATTGCCATACGTTGTCAGTTCCATGAGGCGATACTTCATGTTGGAAAACAGATCTTGATGTATCTTCTAGGTCCTTCAGTTCCTGAATCTTTCATCAAGAACTTCTTTGAGAGCTTCTAAACTGCCTCTCAAATGTCTCATTTCATCAAGAGCCTACAAGAACATACTATGAAACGGGAACATATACAGTATAGATTTAAGGCTTACGTTAAAAAAATGAAATGTCATTGATGATATACGATGTCTTTTGTAACATAAATATAGATTTAAATGGAAAGTCGTGTGGAGAAAGCGTTTCCTCTGTGGGTCATGCTTAACGCCAAGAGGTAATTTCGGGGTTTATCCAACAAAACACATTAACAATATACTCCATACTGTAGCTCCAAGTTAGAGTCAAGTATGTGTTTTACATAACCACAAATATTTCCCCCGCTCTTTATGGTATTATCAACACTCGTGTCACAAGTGTAAGAATTTCCTGTTGTATTGTTGTCGACTAGTCACGTGACCCAGATAGACGGGTATTATGGGTAATAACAGCATCTGTGTGATAAACAGTGTCTAATAACACTGCACGTGTGGATAAATCGAATATGCACCGTCAGTGGCATTTATTAGATCTGTGTTCATAAGAGCTCACATTTTATTATTCAATTCACTGAAAGCTTTTGAGTCTCCGTTACATAGTGGGGGACTCTTTTATGTACTATACATAGTGTTTCATTGTGAGTGTATCCTATAACAGTCGTGAATCTATACAAAGTGAACAATTGAAAAGTTAAATGTACAAACCATGTATGTTTTGGATAAAAATAATTTCCAAACAATTAAACATCGAATATGTAACATTGATAATTGGCGTATTGGAATCTTTCGCATACAGTAAGATCTTTATTCTTAAAAGAAGATTATATAGCTAGTGATGCGTTGATCTACAGTCTACAGTCATGTGTATCATTCTTATTGAACAATGCAGGATCTATCTCTCATGCATAATGAGTACATCACTGTACACTATAGGAGTTATAGTTCGGTGTCTATTTAAGAAATAGAAGACGAGTTGGCGTGCTCCCTGCTATGTTCTTTTTTACGATAAAGCACAACAACGAGTCTCAGTCTATTTATTATATGAGATGCCCTTAAACAGTTACTCGCTTTTATATAAAAACCGTGGAGATATTATGTTGGTTGTAGAAAATATATTTTTAAAATATTAATGCCTCTCGTCATAGAACACATTCACTAGCATTGAACAACCAAAGCGACGTAAATTATGACGTCATTTGCTAAGCGACGCTCTAACTGACGTCTGAAATCACGAGCATGTTTTATTGTCTCTTAAAGCACGCTGTCGGTCCCATTGACCGCCTGTGTTTTATTGCCGTTGGTATCTTACATATATGCGTAAACTGTACAGTCAAAAAGTTATGTAAATAATTGGGATTCACCAACGTCCGTCATCGTAAAAAAATTTCAGCAAGACAATGCTACAGTTGCAATCAAAAAGTTCGTTCACACTCGTGTATGTTAGTTATGTAATGCTTTTAGTTAGTACGCTATGCACTTATGTAATTTGTATTTCGTTGAACGCTAATTGCATGACTTCAACTGCACTGGCAACAACATCATCCTTTGTCAATGAGTACAATAATTTTCCCAAATTTATTCTGTACTCGTCACGTCAGTGAAGGTGAAGATACTTCACTTAAAGAATTAAAGTTCAATATTGACTATACACCACAATTACATATATTGAGTTAAAGGGAAATATATGATTAATATTTAAGTCAGTTAATAGTTTATTGGAGATTTTACAGAGGGTCACAAATGTTTGGTGTCTCCAACTCGAACCCGGGCCGTTGGCGTGAGAGGCAAGCATGCTAACCACTACACCACTGTGCTCCAAAACACTATTCCTGAAAATTATTCCACTTTTTTTCTTTAATATATTCCCTTATTCAACAGAAACAGAAGCCTAGTTTCCTACTTTGCCTACTTTCCGAAAGACATGTCCAATCGCAAAAAGGAAATGAAATCAAAGGAAGCCTCTATATATATATATCTTCATTTTCAGATTACATTACGATTTCCAGACTTGCGAATAAGTGATATACTTTATCGAATACACACCGAGTATGCATGAACATCTCCCTGTGACAAATGAACACAGATAAAGAATAATTTAAAACAGTGAGCGGAAGCTAATTAATACATGGATAAGATATATTACAGATAGCTTAAACTTACAAAATTAATTACTGGGTGATTTATGAGTCCTAATTTTAAAAACTGAATAAAGTTTAATGTAGATGTAAACCTGTATATGCTGTTAAATAATTTAATGTAAAACAATATGAATACAAGTATAAAGGATGGCCTTTTTTCTTTTTAAACGATAGAATTGGAAGTTCTGATTGGTTTTAGTTTTTTTTTAATATGATCTCTAATCATAAGAAGTAGATAAAACAGTAATAATTGTAAAATCAGAATACATGCACATCTGGGAAATTTCTCTTAAAGGGGCAGTAGCACGTCTTTTCGCTGAAATAAGTTGATGAAATGTATTTGAAAAATAATGTCACTAATATTAAAACACCCTTCTCTCTTTGGAAAATCAAGCTAAAAAAATGAGTGTACATGGTTCCGTAAAGCAATGAGAATAGTTTTTGTCATTCGAAATAATAAATTGTGTTCACAATAATGCAAGTTTTGCTTCATACGCAACACTGTTATTACCACTAGGGATAATTGGTTTGTGTAATAAGATCTAAAATCTAAATCTAAATGACATAAACTATCATTATAAATGGAAAATTTGAAAAAATAAAATTTGGAAAAAAACGTGCTACTGCCCCTTTAAAGTTCATTTCTCATCTGAATTAGACATTCTCTTCCTGTGTTCTTTTTGAACAACAATTAGGTCTTTAGCTGATCCAGCTTATACGCATCACTAAAATCTGTCGAACAAATGAAACAGAAATTCATTAGACAAAACGTCTTGTAGTTACAACCCTTGGGCCATGTGAGGTTGAAATTACGCTGACACTCTCCCCGGCGACTTCTCGCTTGATCTCGCGTGATTTATCTAGACATCCAAGATGGCCGCGGGGTGAAGGCGTCGGGTTGTTCGTCTGGCAGATGGTGATAAATACCACTTTTTGCTTCGTTTGAACGATTTCTGAAACAATACTCGACCTGTGTGTGACTGTCCGTGATTAACAGTCACGTGACCACTATCATGACTGTTGCTCAGGGCACGGGATGAGTTTAGAGCTTCACTGACCGCTTCTGACGTAATGACGTCATCATGACGTCACATGTCAACCTCAACCCGTTCTTATCTGTGTGTGATGTTATGTGACAGTTTCTGGAATGCGGATGTGTTAAACGGGTTACTTGGTTACATTCAACATGATGCGATTATTTCATTACAAAAAAGATAACACATGTTGACGTTTAAAAGTACCATTGTGGATATACACTCCCGGGCAAATTTTTGCTTTATACGCAACACGCAGTTATTACCACTACGAATAATTAGTTTGTCCAAAAAGATGTTTTACCCTCTAAAGTGAATATAAATCACATAAACAACCATTATAAATGGGAAATTTGAAAAAAATAAAATTTGCAAAAAACGTGCTACTGCCCCTTTAACATTAATATGCATCTACAACCATTTGAAAAGCTTACTGTATATGCATAAATATCTAACGATAGTGTTGTGACAGTATTTTAGTTTAAGGGAGTGTTTTAGGTATTCTTTGACTTTTACCGTAAATGGGATTACTATTTTTAGAAACAAAATAGTTTATGATTTGTATTTTATATGTCACTGACAGGTTTTTGGGAAGAGGGAACTCAGTGAGATAATGTTCAATTCCGAAGAGAAACATGATTTTTTTAGAAGAAGAGGGCCCAGATACATATTTTGGTTTTATTTTGCAAAATGACGTCATATTTCTTTCACACACGTCTCTTTAATGTATATAATGACCATAATTAGGGGATATCCTGAAAATTGAAATTGAATTAATTGATATCAAAAGTTAAAGCTGGAAGATATAACGCACAAAAAAAAGAAGTAAACATAACATTTGAAGAACTTCTATGAACATGAATTACAGAGATATCATTGTTTTATTTTGTTTTGTTTGGCAGTTGTTTCATAACGATAAAAGTGTCGTCTTTAACGTCAAGATTCTCTGCTTTCTGTCAAAATACTTCACAATTTCAAACTAACGTCCAAGTGACAACGTCATAGCATTTTCAGATGATTCTCAAATGCAATAGCACAAGAAATTTAACCTAACTTAGAATGCATGGTTTTAATATACTACCATGTAGTTTATTAATATAATATAATATTAAACTGATATCATAAGTATATAGTTTATTGATTTATATTTGAATGTTGAATGAAGACACTTGCTAAACTTGGTGTATATAACCGCCATACCACTACCCCGGTAACCATTTCTTGATAATATCATTCTAGCTGAAACGCAGTCTATAGGCCTACACGATAAAGAGCTGGGATTGTGTATAATTAAACATGTTTGTATTTTTATTTTATTCATTGTTTTCTATATGACGGAATAGATTCTATATTTTGTAATGTTTTGAGGATTTAAATTAAACTTTTTTCATAATCTTGAATACAAACATGACATTTCTTAGAAATCAGAATTAATAACATACAGTTTGTGTACATTGATGAGAAAATATACCGTATTGAAATTTTAAATGATGATTTTGAAGTTGGTTGCGACAAGCGACATTCAAAATCCTGAGTCATCATTTATTTCTAAATAAAACGTTTACAGGTGGATAATTAGGTTAAGATCCATTTTCACGCTAAAGCATGACATTCCTTAAGTTTTATTAACATTGAAACCAATTGTGTATTGTTCCATATTTAGTTCCTTAAAAGGCTACTGTATTCATGTTAAAACCAGGTTAAGACGCGTTATATCCAGATATATAGATACACACGGGTTTGAGTGGTCACTGTAACATATCAGGTTACAGGTCAATTGTCCATTGTGTCCGGCTAACTGACTTATATACGCACATACCCGTATACCAGTATACATGTACACACACGGGTACGCGGTACACCCTGACCCTGATATATGAAGCCACCCTGATATATCACAATAGAAATACTTTACAATGGCCAAAAGCCGTATCAATTTGGTAAGACAGAAGTAAATTTTTTAACATGAGGCAAGTCAGTGTCTAAAGGCATTTATGTTCAGAAGTGGTTACAGATTTGGGATGCTCAGCAATGGGCAATGTTATATATGATGATGTCAACTGTAGGGGTAGTCAACTACACAATAATACAATTTTGCAAACAAATACCATTTATAAGCCGATTATTGGCAATGAGCCGTTAAATTCAATCATTAATGAAGTTTGGGAATTCTCTGATCAAATTTAAAATTAGGTAATCATCAGAATAAACAATCCTCTCATTTGTCCATAGCAAAAGGTGGATAACTTCACAATCTAGAGAACTTTCAAATTCTTCTCTAAGTTACGTTAATAACGCTGATTAAATTCCATAATGGTCATACAGAACAATTGTTAAATGGCGTCGCTCAATAAAGAGAAGATTTATATGTAACAAAAGGAACTGTGAATATGGGTCTGTGTTCCTACTTTACGATAGTCAACCTTAACCATCATAAACTGTTCTAAATCAACAAACAAAACAATTTTCACAGCAAAGACGTGGTCAATGGTCAAACTTCACTGATCTAAAGCTTCACAATAAGAAGGCAATACAATAATCTCGAAAGAATAACATTTCTTTGGAATAAAGAGGTGGGAGAGGGGGACTGTGGTGTAGTGGTGAGCATGCTTGCCTCTCACGCCATCGGCCCGGGTTCGAATCCCGGTGGAGACGCCAAACATTTGTGACCTGGGTCTTATACTGTGTTGTGCCCCTGGGCAAGGCACTTCATCCACATTGCACTCAGTCCACCCAGCTGTTTAAATGGGTACCTGAACACGGGAGGTACGGACCTATATGGTCGCTCGGAGCGCTAAGTAGCGGCACCGAAAGTACAATTCCTTCAGGGTAATAATTGTATCGCCATTGAGCAGTGCTTGCACTGGATATTAGGCGTTAAAATGTATATTATTATTATTATAAACATTCAAGATGATCAAGTATCAAAACGATTAGCCAACCACAACACGACGTTACACAGCAAAGAGCATCTACATTCTATTGTTTGTACTCGACTTCCTTCCACGCAGATTCATGCACATACCTTGGGATATACTATGGTCCTCATTTAGATGCACTTGCCAAATAGAAATACATGCAATTTAGAGAGTGAACAGATGTAACATTGTTATATTTGGGATCACACAATCTGTAATAGTAAAAATTCTTGTACTTGTTTCGGGACGAGAATGTAGCAATGTTACACTTGTCAAATACATGTATGGAAAGTCCTGTCTTAATGTGAGATGAACCCAAACTCCCCTCCACCACCTCACCCCCTTTAATAAAACATATTGATTTGTCCTTAATTCTCAAAAACTGATATTGAATGACAAGTGCCACTGACAGCTCAGGACATGCTTATATATTATTGTACAGATGATTGAGTACGCTGTCCAATGACATTATTTTAAAGGGATTTGCTCCCCTCAATGGTTTTTCTTGACCATTTCATTGATCAGTGATCGTCACTTCAAATACCATAACTTAGGAGAGGTCAGAGCGGTCGAAGCGTTTGACTGTTTTGTAGATGCCCTTGGTGTTCCGTGACATGTTTTTGTTGACAAACAAGTAGATCTACCAGTTCCCTTTGTTGTGACAATGATTCTTGATGGTTTCTAACCTAGTACTCGGGATGACACGGTAACCAGAGTAAGGGTTTTCTTGTACACCTTGTATTGGGTCTGACATACAGGACAAGTGATGAAGTTATGAAGTAACGTGAGCGTGTGTGGCTTCTGGAGACCTCCACAATGTAGGTGTAGTGTATAAACTACTGGTCTGGAGAGACAACACCAAACAGGGTGAGACGATTTACTGCGTAGAGTTACCCTTGAAACATTAAGAAACGTACACAAGCATATGCAAACGCAATTTAGTATAACCCCCGACAGAATTATTCTGACTGCATAACCATAACCGAATAACCAATAACCAATAACCAATAACCAATAACCACCATTCTAGACTTAGATTGTCGAATCTCTCTTAGCGCTTAGAAAGTCAAAAGTACCATGCATTAATATTAGCTAACGTCTGTCTCTTCTAAAAGAGTTTCGAAAATCTAGCTCTAGCGGGTTTTTTTCTTCCTACGTTACACAACGTCGTGAAGTCAATCCTTCTCTTTCTTACGATACGCTAAATATAGAATTGCCTCCCCATGCCCTATATAGGAAGGCGAACACGTCAGTTTGGATAGATAAATAAAACAGATTCTTAAAACGTAATAATTCCATCAACAAAATAAAAATTCAAGCATTTAGCGAATTCGAAGATGATGACGCGTCGATTTATTTCAAGAAAATAAAAAGAAATAAATGTATAGTTGGGTTATTTTTGAACAATCAACTCAATCTGTTTGAAGTTGGTAATATCAGGAAATATCGTTGTGTATATTTGATTTCTTTGGTACACGGCAACACTGCTCCCATACAGATTATTATACCGAAATATAAAAGGCGCAGTATTGTCCTCCTCTGCTTCAATGTTTTGCTGTATCAGCAATTTTACCTCGCCAACCATTATCTGCTCATCTGAGGCGTGTTCAGAAACGCGACTACTCGCGAATATTCGCGAGTATTCGCGAGTACCCGCTTCTGAACGACAGCGAGTACGTGCGTACCCGCGAATACACGCGTGACCACTTTGGAGCAGTCTCGCCAAGCGAGTATTTACGATTCAAAATGGAGTCGCGTGTCACAAAGTTTGATTACCTCATTTTCCTTTATTTTATTACCCCCTCAATTGACATTTGGTTAATTTCTATATGCAAGGCACCTATTTTTTCCAAAATGGTGATGATATTCTGAAATCATCTTGGGAAGTACTCGCGACCTCAGGTTGCCGAGCGAGTACTCGCGGTCCTGAACACGCCTCTGGCTGATTGCAGCATTTTCTCACACAAGTTTGGTACCAGCGGACATCACGTGATGGACCGATTGTGACACGCGACTACTGCATTAGGCTAAAACAAATCAAAGACAATCTCATACATAATGTGCAGTTCAATAGACCACCATGGACACGTTATCATATATTTATTGGAATACAATAGAATTCTTTTTCATTTCCCCAACACTTCAATTAATGTGTTTAGACAATGTCCAAATTACATATATTTTTAATACATTTAGTTGAACTCCTAATCTCTCTCAAATTCACCACGTTCATACGTTTCTGTTCATCACCTAACGGTGGTCGTCTCTTAAAAATGTCTTTCTTCCAGCATTTTAAATTATCAAACCCTTATGTTCCTTTTGGGTAATGGAGTTTCTTATCATTTTAAAATAACATTTATAGAGGCAAAGTTTAAATCCACCAAGTTCTGTTGGTTATTGGGTATGGTTATATTCACTGAGTTCTGATGCGAATTAATGAAATAAATGATATGCAAATAACATATCAAAACATTCTGGGTAATATAATTTTACAATTACAACGAGGATTGACAATACATGTACAATGAAGGTAAATACTTGAATGGTAGAAGTAGCAATAGCCAGAACAGAAAGATTAGGTGGATGAAGGAGTGAGCATATACTTCGAAACGTTGTGTATTTTCACATTAAAGAAGTTGTTATCCAGAAATCTTCCTGTTGTTATGTTACCACTTCTAAATGCCCTTCAAGACCGGAAGTTATAGCCAGTACACAAAGAAGATGTTGTACTTCAAAAATCTTGCTATGTTTATGTATTCCACTTATAAATGCCCTAATGACTAGACTTTCCAAAAGGTATAGTTTCAGGTTTACAAGAGACCAACAATAAGTCTAACAAACTCTCTGTGACATAATGTAAATTGAGGATCATTATAAACATACAGCACCCCGTAACATGTTATAACAGACCTGAGATTTACCACGCCTTCTACTAACAATTACCTGATTGTATTTACCCCAACAACCTATTTGCTATCCATGACGATAGAGGACTTTTCTTCCTTCTTCACAGGAGAGCGCTTAAATCCGACCCTGTAATTGGTTGTGACGCAATGTTACCCACAACGTTGAAAGCAACACAAGAAAGTTATTGTAGTCTTCGCCTTCCAATTAAACGGTGTTGGGGGTAATCGTCCAACTCGCAAGCTGACATAAACACCAACCACACGGGGGCATTGTCTCCCCTCATGTCCTACCCAGAAACAGTTGTCGGTAGCCTACACAAGAAATCCAAGATGGCGGCGTGATCGTCTGCCGAGAGTTTTTGGCAGATGGATCATGTTTACCTTCTTGATTATAGAGTTAATTACGATACCTTTGATCTTTGCCACGAGATCAGAGGTTTCATTTCAAAGAGTTTTTAATTAACATCATGGAAATGACTTCTTTTGCTGATATGACCGTCTTATACTGGACAAAGTGAAGACATGATGGGCAATGTTCACATTCATGTTGAATGAGTCACCTTTCAATTAAAATTATGAGCGTTTCTATACACTCTGTAGGTGAACGACCAGACGACTGTTAAAGGTTGTTCCGATTGTTTGTTTGTAGTAGATGTTTAATAGACTACAATTTGAAACCTATTTATTGTTTTTATTTTTAACTAGTGATATTGTAGTTGCTCAATGGCTTCCGAATTTTTTAACAAGATTGATCTGTAGCCTGCAGAGAGCTAAGTACAGTGGAACGAGAGTTTTGTCGCCGTTGATATTGTAAATCGTCCTTACAAACTACACACTGAAGCAGAGTTCAGTAATGTTTTAGAATATCCAGATTGAGAAACCTAAATTAAGTGACATTCCTTCGTTGACAATTTACCTTTTCTTTTGTCTGGTTGGACAGATCGAATGAAAACTGCAGATCTTTTACTTAATAGGCTGTTTCTACCATATACCTCATGAACCTTGAATAACACCTGTCTCTGGCCGCTACAGTTTCTAGAAATGTCAACACGATACATATATCAGCAAATGTTATGAAGAGTTGTTACACAGGGGATGGGGTTTAAATGTTTCTTGTGTTTTACATGACAACATGATTTAGGGGTCCTGGGGTTTATTCGTGATCACAATTGTAGATTTTTAATCCATTAAGTCGTTCATAAATTAACAATTAAAACATTATAAAACATATTTTTCTATCGTATGTCGTGTCATGTTACTGTTAAGATATCAATTATATCAAACTAAACTGCTTTATTGTCTCTTCTCGATTCTGGAAGGAGAAAAGAAAAAGGAAAAGAAGGGTAAAAAACTGATTAATAATTTGCTTTTTTCGAAGACATCATTTATAAGAGTTAGTTGTACTATTTTTCATAGGAAAAAAGTTCTAAGGACAAGCGCTGTCAATCTACATGCTTGAAAACACATTGTACGCCAACATATCCATTGCTTTAAAACGATTATAAATCAATAGGTCCTGTCCACTTAACTAAAACACTTCTCCAAGGTTTGGACAAGTGTATCGTGTGATCACTCAGCGAACTAAATCAACCAGGATACAAAGGAGAACAATACCCTTGACAATGTTTACAAGACAATTTCAATACATATTTCCTCAAGAATGTATCGCTTGTCTTGAAACACTCCTTTTAACCAGAGTCACTCGAGGATCGAAGATTTACAAGCCGACTCATCTATATGGATTGATTGCAGTCCTGCTGGGACAACTTTATAAACTATCGGAGAAAAACGCTTTGTTGTTAACCGGTGGTTTGACCTTGAAAATTCCTTAATTGACCCTTGTCCGGCCCATTGACCGATACTTCCACCCGATTTGCCACCCAGCGTCACTGGCCGCACCTCTCCTAAACCACGGATCAACGTATTAGGCTGTCCTTTGAAGACGCTTGCCCCAGATCGCTAACCAGAGACCCTGTAGTGACCACACGCTCAGGTGACCGCTGTTGGTCAGCCTGGTCAGAGGCAAAGAATGACCACCTAGTCTGGTCTTTGTCCCACTTCGGACACAATGTCACACAATATCACGCTACACAGTTACTTTGTTGTCCATGGATAATTCGGTTACTCTTAATTTAACCCTTTATGATCCTTACATCGCGGATCAGCTGCAAGGTTTATAAGGTGTAGACGGCATCATGACACAACTAATCTCTTTTTAAAGCGATTATCTCCCATTCACGCCGTAACACTCTTTAAACGTTACCTGTGAGGCAATTAGGATGTTAAACGGCCAGGTGGTATCGCAGGGTGTGAAATCCTCCTCAATATGCCGACAAATCACAAATTAGCCGTTTTAACGGACGATTAAACCCGAAAAGCATATCACTGAAGCAGAAACCCGATTGATCCATAGATACTATTGCCGATGTGTTTGTATCAATAACCAAACGTCCCTTAAAGTTGATCCATCGAGCTGATGACCCGTAAGAGTTGATTAAGCGAATTTAACATTTGAAAGTTGCTTTTAATACACTCAACTTTCAATGACAAAACGTAATTGCCGATTGTTTATTGTTTATATATTTTAATAAAATATAAATATTCATTTACTGATTGTGACAATTTAGCCATGTTTATTGAACATCATATCAAAGTCAAAATTTATTTACAAAATGAAATGGTAAGGTGCAACTGTATCGTTTTAAAGTTACGTCTTAAACAAGAGAATGAGCATTTCTTTTGATGATTATTGAGTATATAGAGATTATTACCCGAGGAAGTGTGCCATATTACTTTTACGAAACGAGTGTGAATTTTTGTACTGCCCAAGCGGGAGCGAGGGTATATACATAATGTGGCACGAGTTTAGTAAAAGCTATAAGTCTAATAATATAAGTGTAATAATTTCTTTAGTACCCAATCTATTTCATTTCATTCACGTAAACTTAGTCAGGAAACGTCCAACTTCTCTTCTACAGTGACGTCACGAACAATTGTTTTCTGACGTCACAGACGACGAAATACTGGAAGTGGCGGTGAAACGATGGTTGCTAGACAAACGTGATATATGAACATGTGCTCATATCAATAATATTAACTCGGTTATTTTCAACAATATGGGTAATAAAGTCGTATAGTCTCATGATTCTATAACACACGCTGTGATTAACTTTTAACTAACTACCAACTTGATACATCGTTAAAACACCTACCGTGAAGCCTCCAGTAACTGTTCACAACCTGAAATATGATCAAAGGAATGCCATATGATTGGTAAATATGTACAAGTGAAAATTGGAGACATGCCAACTAGAAGATGAGACGAAAGCATCGATAATTTCAACATGTGAAATACACAGATAAAACTTTATGCAACAACATACACTGTGGTTAGATATCAAATCAATAAACAAGTAGACGATAAAACGTCACAACAGAACCATCAATTTGCCCATAATACCTATAATCATTAGTCGTGTTTTTATCCCCATGATTACCACTGTCTGGGTGGACTTCCGATAGTTGGATGCATCATCTACAGACGTCAGAGATGGTTGTTGTAGAACTCCTCCGCATTGCCATCGTCTAAAAGCTCTTTACACTGACAGTCTTATTAATCTCGTGACATCTCGAGACATCCCGGAAGTGACAGTGTCAGTTCTCTGAGATGGAGATATAAACTGGTATCAACCTGTTTGGCTGATTCTCTTCTTCATTTATCAATACGACAGTTTGTCACAAATAGTGAACGATGGAAATGGTAATCTCTTTGACTTGTAATTTGTTTTCACCAATTGGTCTTTAAAAGTGCTTTAGCACGATATTCTTACTGAAATAAGGTGTTTTCACAAAAATATAGATAAGTGTTACCAATGGCTAAATAATAATCCTGAATCAAGAAAAAGAAGTTCTAAAAAGAATGTACATGGTTCGGTTAAGCCCATTCACTTCCCACAGAGGTAACTCCCTTCAGATTTCCGATCCTAACCTCTGTTCTGCATGGTCTGAATTTCAGGACTCCAGCAAAATCTCCTATAGCGGGAAAAAGGTGAACCTCATACTGTATCCCAGCTTCTTAACCAATGAACATTCATATTTCAGTGGCCAATCGACAGGGTGACTTCAAAGATCTAGGCATTCGGCATTCTTGGTAATTAGCATATGTCCTTCGAATATGTCTGATGTAAATATCACAAATGAACTATTTTTGGTAATTGTCTCTGATTTGGTCATCTTTATTTATCAGCATGTTTATGATCAATAGTTTTCACGAAATCAAATAGCATATATAGAGAAAACTTTTATCTTATGTTTATTTTATCATTTCGACGATTCATTGGCAAATGTCACTTTTACAACGGCGTCGCTGATTGCACAACTAGGTTCAATTGCAACTAATCAGGACACTGTATTTCTGTCCTCAAATTCAGGCCATATAGAACAGAGGTTAGGATCGGAAATTTGAAGGGTGTAAACTCTGTGGGAAGAGAATGGGTTAATATATGCGCGTCTATTTCCCATCGAGCGGCCATTTTAATATGTTCACATTAAAATGGCCGCTCGAAGGTAGTTCAAGTGATCTGGTCGATGTAGCGATACAAAAAACACTCAGAGTAGAGTTTTAAATTTGGTACAATGATGGAATGGTCAACGATTTTGCTGTATGAACTCTCAAATTCCCACGACACCTACAAATCTACCGCTCACACTGAAGAGTTCCACACCACTGTCACTTTATACGTCACACCATTTTCTTGAATATATGGATAACCGCTTTCTATGGATACGGTTTATCGAGTCGTGTAATGATATATTTTAAACATTAACGTAAAAATATATTGTATAAAATTAAAAATAAATAATAAATTTGAGAAAACATAATATGCCAAAAAACGTGCTACAGCGCCTTTAGCCTTACTATTATCTATTAATAGTGTTAGTTATAAATCGTTCATACTTGTGTTCTTATCGGAGTCTAGAATATATATGATTTGACAAGAGACACTGCAGCAAGAAACCCTTTACTTTCTCAATGCTGGACATGTGTGGCGATTTTTGGTTGATCTGGTTCTAAGACATTTAGATGCCGTTTATCGTGTTATATGTCAGCCATCGACATCACACAGGGGAAGTCTAGACCAGTTCATCAAGCCTAAAATACGTTAAAGGCGCTGTAGAACGTTTTTCGCATGTTATTTTTTCTAAAAAAAATTGCTGCATCCCTGTTCACAGCATTAAAAAAAGGACAACAAAACAGATATTATTCACCCACAAATATTTTGTGTAAAAAAACTCCAATTACTTAAATATCTACAATAGGTAATAAGTCTCCATAACGCTTCACATACCCCGCGACACTTCTTGACGAAGTAGACATAGGAAATGGGACTGCCATCGAGGATCAATTTGCGGTAAACCTTACTTTTATCCGGAAGGTCGCGGAAGACAAAGACCTAATAAAGGCAATCAGTGAAGACGTGAGTTTTTTCCGAGGTTTCCGGAAACCTGCTCTTCCGTCTTGTGGCTCTGATTGCACCTTCAGGACGACAGACATCATGTATGGAGGTTACAGAAGACACGTCAACTAACTTTCTGTATTCTAGATTAAAGCGATGCAGTCTTATCTTATAGTTATTGCAATAAGGTTGACAGGCGTAAACTAGCACACAATGAGACATCCAGGTGAATAGTGATAGTAATATACCATTTATACACTGTACTATACTATACTGTACTATACTATACTATACTGTACTGTACTGTACTGTACTGTACTGTACTACACTACACTACACTACACTACACTACACTACACTACACTACACTACACTACACTACACTTTACTATACTATACTATACTATACTATTCTATACTATACTATACTATCTCTGTTTTCAGTCTGGTATGATAAAGTACGGTTTAGAAACAGGAAGATTTTCTGGATAAAAACTTCTTTAAAGGCGCTGTAGCACGTTTTTTCGCTCAAATAAGTCGATGAAATGTATTTGAAAAATTATGTCAACAATATACGAAAATACCATTCTCTCTTCGGAAAATCAAGTTACAAATGAGTGTACATAGTTCCGTAAAGCCAATGGGATCGTTTTTGTCATTCGAAATAATAAAATGTGTTCACAATAAAATGGCCGCCATGCAATTTTTGCTTTATACGCAGCACCGTTATTACCACTACGGATAATTGGTTTGTGTAATAAGATGTTTTACCCTCTAAAGTAAATATAAATGACATGAACTATCATTATTAATGAGAAATTTGAAAAAATAAAATTTGCAAAAAACGTGCTACAGCGCCTTTAATGTGAAAATACACGACGGTTCGAAGTATATACTCACTCCTTCATCAGGTGGAATGTAAGAACTTTTCACATTAAAGAAGTTGATATTCAGAAAATCTTCCTCTTCTTATGTATGGTATTTCTACGTGTCCCTCAAAGACCTGATACGATATAGAAGTAACGAGGCGATATCGTCGTTTGTAGTATTATGAAGTATCAGGTGATTCCACATGGTAGGTCCTTAAAGGGACACCGCGTCGACAATAAAAATCAGATCATGTGCATTTACCTATGCTGATTAACATGTCTGCCAACAAGTCACAGACACCGAATTTCAGACAATTGAAGAAATTAGTAATAAAAACTACTGTAGGTAGATTGTGAAGTGAAGCGTAACTCATTAGCAGACACTCTAATCAGCTTAGTGAGATAAAGATGGGACTCATTTTTATCCTCGAAGCAGTGTCCCTTTAAAATGACGTTAACACCCCTTCCCCAACCCCGACCAACCCCTACCAACCCCAACCAACCCCAACCAACCCCAACCAACCCAACCCCACCAACCCCAAAACTTTCCTTGAGAAATGTTCAAAAAATAAACTCACTGCACGCAAGATTATTTTCGAAATTCACGTGTCCGTTCCTTTAAATTCTGGAATTAACATTAACATTTTCTCAACTATATCTTTATTTCAGATGCTATGTCTAAACCGCAGTATTTCATTATACTTATACCACGAATGATAGGAGTAGCAATTAAGGAGAATATCGATTTCATGATTAATCACTAAACACGTCCTTCAAGGCTATAACCCCATTTCCTGACATTATTGGTCAGTCTGTAGTGTTGTTGCCTGTGTACAATATCACCCTCGGGACGTTTAATTGTGTCCGGGTCTGCTTTAAGTTAATTAAACACTTCTCTACAAGTACGGGTCAGCTTGCTTGTCCCCGAGGGGTATCGAATGGTTTTAACAGAGTGAAAAGAATCCCATCTGGGCTGGTTAACGGGTGTTGCTGATTGGAAATAAATCACAGATAACATGTTTTGATAGCATTTTCATGGAAGATTTAATATTTGTCATATTGTTATTTTTTCATCTCAGTTTATGCGATATCATTAACCATAACTAAATATGATTATTCACATCATCGATTGAAGGAAATGAAAAATATCTGACAGTGTTATTGATAACGTAATTGGCGACTTGATACAATAGGACTGTTATGTTACACAAATGGTTTGCTATGATTGGAAACTGAACCGTTATTATGATTCCTGTTTGAATACAGTATTCTATCAATGGAAAAATATGCATTGAGTCCTTAGAACCTGCTTAAACCGTAGAATTAATAACGAAGGAAATAACGTTGAGAAAAATCGTTGCATTATTTGAACATGGAAACAAAGTTCATCTCTTAGTCCCCCTCGGCTCTATCAGGAAATCATCAAGTCTGCTATGATAGTCTCCCTGTACTTTCGAGCGTTTATAATTCATATTCTCCAGGGTGTCAATAACTTTCCTCGCAAGTCATAACTAACGCCCGTTTCCATCACTGGCTAATTTTAGCCTTGCTGCATTTCGTTAACTTGTCTGTGTTATCATAGCAGCACGCAGTTTAAGTGCAGCGCGGTGCGACGCTAGCTCAAGAACGTTAACATAATGAGGCAAGTTCAATTTGAAGAATTTTCAGAATTCCATGAATTGTAATCAGAATAGAATATTTGAATAATTGTATAAACCTATTATCAAACTAGCCACGGTAATACCACAGGATGAGAAATGCGGATGACATGTTCTACTTGTCCGTTAGCACTCGTCATTTAAACAATAACATTCCCTCATGTGACATATGTATCTGTTTATCTACTTGAAACACATTTTTAGGTAGACAGTGTCAAGACAATTCTAAGACAATTTGCACAAGCTGCATAATATATTCTTTTCAAATTTGGATATGTTGTTACATGAAAATACAGTTCATGGATAGAATCGATCCAAGTGATCTGGGGGAATATATAGACGATGTCTTATTAATATCTGGATATGATTTATCTGTGTTCACCATTCAAATACAACATAATATAATTTACGGACGTTGTTTTACCATTCAGTGTTATTGGTTTAGTCAGAAAATCAGAAATAAGAAAACCAACAAAAAGAAGAAAACCTCAATCTAAATTATTCTTCAGAATGAAAGTTAGATTCCTATCTTATAATTACAACCAAAGATTGTTTTAACCAGCACCAAATCATTATTTTAAGTTACAAAATCAAGAATAACACGACAAATAAGACTATGCTTCAAAATAACAAGCTCTAGTGCCTAACTACAAGACTTGGCCGCCCTTCATAGGATGATCAGGGCACATGGAGCTCCTAATGATCTTAAACTAACATTACTGCAGTCACTTAATGACATTGGCACACGGTTGCCACTGTAGAGTGGACAGTATAGACGGAAATAAGGGTACTAAAAACATGTTGTCACGAACATAAAGATTAATTACAAAACTTACACTCAGAGAATCACATATAGTCACGACTCGGAGGGTGATTACTCGTAATCTGGGAATCATGAATTCTTCATTTGAAATGTGAATCTGTTAAGTTTTATACCTTTCTCGTTTGTTAATGATATTTTGCAGGTTACAGTGTCTACGTCGTGACAATGGTCCTGTGGAAAGTCCAGTTTCAATGAAGTTTAACAACCAGGAACTCGGTTTATTAATTGTCATGAAGTTGCAAAATACAATGTACAAACCAAGAGAATCGAATATAGTCATGACTAAGAGATTGATTACTCTATAGTAATTAATCGAAATCAGACTAATCATAAAATTTGCTTTTTATTGTGAATCTGTTTTTAGAACTTCCTCAGTTCATAATAGGATTTCTGTAGATTACTGTTAACCTTGCAAATGGTCTTGTGAAAAGACCAGTTTCAATGAAGTTCAGCAACAATGAACGCGTTTTATAGCCTGACGAGAGACCCACCTCATGATTAGACAATCTATGAGTTTGAAAATTTGATTCCCTATACTATACTGAAGGATGATTCGAGAGACTAGTGTCAACGTGGGCGACTTAAGTACACATCACTCTGAGTAGCGATTTGAGCTTATACGTAGTAATATGTGGAAAGTGCGCGATATAAACACATTCGCTCACAGGGGTTCGAATCGCTGTTTTGACAATATTTTTCAAAATTCAAAATCTAGATTTTTGCTTTCATATACTGTTTATATACGATATTGTGAGCTCATCTTCCAAATTTGAGCGAAATCGGTTAAGAGATAAAGATTTGAGATAAATATCCCCGCTATTGATATAAAGACACGTGTTACATGGCATTTGTCCATGACGAAGTTGGAAAACGTTTCATGCGAACCGAGCAACTTTATTTCTATATAATTCAGCTCACTGATGTTAATATTCGATTACGAAGCTGCATCCCTTGAAAAATACACCCAGGGGCAAAAGAAACGATACCAACAAAAGATATTTGCAAGATATTTTAATCCACGAAATCTCTTAAAGCCATCTCAACTTAATTTGTAATTTTTTAAACAGTATATGTTCACGTTTCTGAAAAAAAAACACGGCTTTAACAAACAAAAAATCCACTTAAACATTCGAGAATGATGGGATAGTGAAATTTGTGTTTCTGACAAGCTACAGAAACGATGCGTCATCGATTTCAAGTCCAAGAAGGTGCATTTTCCCTACATTATCTTACATAAAGTTTATATATGATTTCCATATTTCAATAAACATGATGTAAAAAATAGTAATTCAGCATCCAATGTATGTCTGGCTGTTGAGTAGGACTCCTGCAATATATAAAAAATACATAAATATAGTTTTAATATCATTTAACCAAGGATATCATTGGTCAAGCAACACGCTTCAACGGGAATTTGAGAAACGGAAAACACAAACATCCAGGCAATGATGCCTCTACATGATATGTTGCCTTCGCGGCAAACCATATTTCTCAAATGTGGCTTTCACGGGTGGACACCCTGCACAAAATGCAAAAGCTTCTTGCAAAATGAGCAAGTGTGTCGAATTAGTATGCTTAAAACTTATGGCTTCGGTCAACAACATTTTAAGATACTTAAACATATATATACTAACTTAACATCGCATTTTCCGATAGTATGCATTTCCATAGTATATTTAAATATATAAGTTCCATTGTAACATTGGCATTCTAATGCATTCAATGAGATGTTTGAGGAACGACCATTAACCACAAACACGACAAAGAAAATTTTAATGATTGTTTATTTTCCATTATTTCTCCCAATCTATCAACTTGATAGAATATGTTGTATGACAGTCGACGATCAATGACGTAACACACATATACTGAAAATATACGTCATTTTTTAAAATCGAGATCGAGATTTTAAAACAAACGGCACTTAAGTTATTTTCACATTCAGTACCCCACTGATAGATGTAAAGTGTTGTACAATTGTGGTTTTTACCACGATCTTAAATGTACCCTATTAGATGACATTACTTTTAACCGAGACCAAAGTAATTTGATCAATTTCAATGTAGTTATGAATACAACTGAAATCAAGACTAATAATCTGTTAGCTGATACTATTAATGATATGTTCCGCAGACGACAGGTACATTCTTTTTACCTATCTATTATTTATCATCCCTGATGTACATATCATAGTTCACGTTTTTCAATAATATCGCGTAAGCCAATGATATGAATGGGTGATATGTTATATTCCATGTTTTACAACTGATATTTTACTTGTAACGTAGCAAGTGACACTTAAATAACATAGTTCTGTCTGTCTACCTGTAAAGTGGCAAAGGGCCCAAGATTGAATGCCATTGAATTGCCATTTGAACAGTAATATATTGTGGAGGTCTTTGCTATATGGACTCGATCTGCAGATAATCGGAAGCCAGCATTACTTTAGAGATTTTGATAAATTGGAATTCTTGAAGTAGAGGCGACGAAGAATTAAATCAATGGTATGAAAATACAACACGGACAGAAACATTAGAATTAATATGTCGAACCGTAACAGAATAAAGAAGATATAAGACATGCAAGATTTTCTCGATACAAATATTTTTTTTTTATTTTGAACATTCACGACGCTCTGAGCATATGCTTACTACCTCATCGGGTGGAATGGGATGAACATTGTCATGAAGTTGTTATCAAGAAAAATCTTAATTAAAATTTTAAATGCTAAGACGTATGTAAAACAGATATATATCAATATATCAATACAATTATCATCATTCTTCAAATAGAGATTGGACTAAAATGTGTTCTAAGAATGTGTTTCTTCGATGAAGGGCTACCTATTGCATAACACAAGCCTCTGTCTCTCCAACTTTTGCTTTGTTTCTTTATCCCAAGTAGAGGTCAGAAACTAGAGGAGCAAGACGGTAGCGTGCGTCAGAGGAAAAGGTGAGTGGTTGACGACGTGACGACGCCGCTGACACCACCATTCTTACCTGAAGCGTTTATAGACAGGTAAATATAGACGGCTATAAGTGTATGTGTACCCTTGAGTCATCCCCGACTAACGGGCGGGTCGCTGAACTACAAGAAGACACTTTAAAACGTGATGATCGACTTGGGTTATTTCGAGAAGATTACCTCAGACAAATTGACAACAACCTGAACGCTGTGTCATCAGTTAGCAACTGTTGACTGTCCTGTTTTGTTCTGTTTGTTTACAAGATGAGTTTGACAAACACGTTTTTTGTTGATTAGTGGGGAAAGGTTTAAATGTTTTTGCCGTCGCAAGAGAAGTGGACCGTTTCCTGGCTACTTTTACGCGAATCAAATGGAATAACATGGATAATAAAGAAATTATTACACTCGAAAGTGTGTCATATGACTTTGAGGAAACTCGTGCAAATTTGTGTATAACCCTCGCTCTCGCTCGGGCAATACAAAAATTCACACTCGTTTCGTAAAAGTCATTTGACACACTTCATCGGGTAATAATCTCTATATATGCATACGTCTTTTTCTCGCATAACATGATATACGCCAGTTTATGTTGTTGATATTTCTGTTATTAGGATTGACATTTAAAGCCAGTTTTAGATTTTTATACAATCGTGTATATATACATGCAATCCATTTTCTTTGAGTTATGTAAATGTCAGTTTTGAATTTATGTATATACAAAACGGAATTTCGTTTTCCGGTTTGAGATTGCAAACGAGGGATTACAGATTAATGTCTAAAATTTCGAGAAAGTATACATCAGTACTTTTTGTACGTTGTATTTTTTGTATAAATTATTGACAATGTTCAAGTGAATTGCTCTAGATCACCTATATCGTAGTTGATGAAGCTGATGTCATATTGAAAACTATTTGTTTCATTTAAGAACAAAAATTACAACTTTTTAAGAAAGTATCTTGTATCATTTCGGAAATATCAATAAACTCGACGATTTTCTGGATAACAACTTCTTTAATGTGAAAATACACGACGTATACGTAAACAGTAAATTAAACAGTGCAGACCATGCAACAATGAATTGTCCTTGGTGTATATACCCCATTACAATACCTCATTGCATTAACCGGTGTGTCTAATTGCTAGCCATCGTGAGGAGAAATATTCAATGTTAGACACTCCGGTGTAATGCACTTTACTCTTCAACTTAACCACGGACTTAGATTACAATTTTAATTTTAGTCCGTGACTTAACTAACGATATACTTATAAGTAAGTTACTTGAGATGCCGCAGTATAATGCTATTTTAAATATTCCATTCATAATAGTCTATCATGGGTTATGAAATACTACTGTTATTCATTTGAACGTAATTCTTTTTTAAATTTGTATCATTATATGTTGCATTGATACATGTTGCATTGATACATGTTGCATTGATACATGTGCATGATGTTGTATATATTAAAGGCTTGAAATCAGACGAGTAAGATACATCGGGGCCATGTTCAAGAGAGGTTTCACAGTAATCGCTCAATGAGCGATTACTTTTAAACCTCTCTTGAACGCGATTGCTCAATGTAGCGCTACGTAGCAAGGCGAGCAAACTTCGAGGAATTTGCACCGTGTCGTTCAAGAGAGAATGATCGCTACTTCAGCGTTACTTGAGCGCTACTTGAGTGCTACATTGAGCAATCAATGAGCGATTATAAGCGTTCGCTGTTATGGAACGGAGGGTGTGTGTTCCGCCACTAGGATAAACTAATAGACTAAATATTTGTTATGGAATATTATTCTTATTTTTTTTAACGTTATACTTTTAAAACTATTTTTCGGGCACATGGAACTGTAACATTGCGATACAAGCCTGCTACTAACTGTGGTTCGAAGGCTCCAAACCTACATATATGTAGAACGAACATAATCAATAATCGTTCTTTAAAGCAGACCCCGTATGTTCGAAACTATTATATATTATACGTATAACAGATAACACACTATTTGTCTAGGGTGTTGGTACTGAAGGCGAACATATATACTCAGTCCATATTTTCATTTTTTTCAGTGAATAAATTTTTTTTATTTGGCTGTGTATAACAGACTGCAACGTAAAGATAAGTGGTCCATCAAAACGCAAGAAATTATTTCGTCCCATAATTTTAAACAATCTCTTACAACCCATCTGTGTCTGTACACAAATCAAAGCTAACAGTTTTGCCAAACGTTGTTAGTATATATCAATCTCCTTTCATGCCTTAAATATATTACTAGTATTAGAAATAAATGCCATTTAGATAATGTATAAACGGAACGTTGTTGTAACATTGTTACATATTTCAAATAAAACCGTTTTGCTACATAATGGTTATTATCGATAATCAAGAAGTCGGTTCTTTTGAAGTTGAGAGTTTAAAGCTTAACGCGCACTTACAGGTGAAGAACTTTCCTGAGTTCCAGTGACACATACACTTTACTCTATGCGCAACAAACATCAAAGTCCTTGGTCGATTTAGCCTGTATCTCAGTCACCATGTAAATAATTCTCTTTCATGTGACTCACAGTCGAAATAATAAGTAAGTCTAGATCATGATATTTCTAGTCTGATAGACGTGTTCACGTCATTCTATGTTTACACCACATGTTCGTTTATATTGGTATTTTCCGATATTCAGACATGAGTTGCATAACCTTAATCGTAGTCTATATCACTGGCTAATTTAGGCATTGCTGCATTTTGTCAACTTTCCCGGACCGGCATAGTGACAATAGACTAACGTGAGTTATACCTTGCGGGGAAGTTGAAATGTAATGTGAAATGAACAGTCATAAATATAGTGTTCTATTAATTACCGAAGTGATGACATTGAGAAAATGCGTAAAACTCTACTTCCAAGTTTAGATTGGCTACTTGCCGCCGCCCTATTTACACCACAACGTCATAAACGAGATTTGACGTCATAACAGTCTTGATGACGTCGGGTCGCCATAACAAAGTGATATTTATCATTTGATAACATGTGATTTTTAATTCTATTAGCCTGCCAAAGAAGCAAGTCTAAACCTAACGATTTTCTAATGTCAGTCAAGGTCTTCGAATTTCCTGAAAAACAGGTCGAAATCTGAAAGTTTCAGACATCATCAAAGGCAATGGAAGATTTATTAAAACATCTCGATGTATAACATTGTAACATATACACTCAACCGCATAAGAAAAGTCACTTCAATTTCAACTGAATAAAACACGAAATGCTTCTGTCGGAGAAAGTCGATTTTAAATGTCTTTGATAGACACACGTTGTCTATAGCTAAAACGTACTCTCAAGTTCATACATCACAATATGATGCTGTATATTTATGTTCAGACTTGTTCAAATACACTTGGGGTGCTGAAATCAAAGGTAATTAGCCAGAATCAATGGAATTTAAGTTAAAAAATATAGATATGTAATAAAATTGTAATACAGATGTTGCCGACATAAATAACATTCTTGGACTTAAAGTTATTGAAGCATCATTACTGAAAGACGTCATAACACAAAGCAAAAATGCCCTTTTTGACTCTTCTATCTCTTCTAGATAAGTAGATTCAAAACATCGATTTCTTAAAACATGTGGATTGAACTTTCTTCAATTTTGTAAGTTGACGTTTCTTTTGCGGTTGAGTATACCTCTCTGACTAGCTTCATTTTTAATAAAATATAAGCCCAAAGTTTTATTTAAAAAAATATTCCTTATTCGAAGTTTCCCCCGAAGCCAATCGTCAGTCTAGGGTATGTATAAGTCCATGAAGATTAGTTCACGTGTTGCACGGATCATGTTTGTCAAGGGAGACACGTTGTTACAGACATACGTATGTCGTGAGTCTAAATCCGCTGCAAGTTAAAAGGAGAAATCAATAGGGCAGATTAGCGGTGTTAAGCCGTCATCGATTGTTTCTGTATAGTCCTCTAAATATCACGACTGGATTCAAACACTCCTCGCTGAAATCTACATCTGCTCACTTATATAGATCGTTCTGCTATTAATTTGATTATGTAAGTAGCAAGTCATTATCAGCAAACTAATCAGCAGTTTGGTTGGCAACCATTTATTTCGGAATAACACTTTTAAAGGCGCTATAGCACGTTTTTCTTAGGGTAATAAATTGATCGCAAGAAAAGGAAAATAAATTTTACCAATGGCTTAATAATAATCCTGAATCAACGAAAGAAGTTCTAAACAAATGTACATTGTTCGGTTAAGCCATGCGATTTCATTTCCCTTCGATCGGCCATCGAGTTTTTTTTGTACCGTGAAATCTCGTCTGCCCCCTTGGCGCAGTAGTCTAAGGCGTTGACTCAGTAACTACAGGTGATAGTGTATACGGGTTCGAGACGCACTTTCTGCAAAACATTTGCTGTACATATTCTGTCGTAAACTTATGAAATTTTTCAAAATAAGTCTAAGTTAGTTTCTTCAGATGTTTACTTTCAAGCCGTCATCTTAACAAATATATCAGGGTTTACAATCATTATAATTCCTTCTAACAGGGTTTACAACTGTCTGTGTAAACCCTCCTGGGGGGAATTACAAGGTTGTAAGTCCCTCGTACCGGGTGATACGGTTTAGAAAGGTCGTTTCAAGTATCACGTTATATGGTTGGTAGGTTGATAATTCTGCATATTGAAGCATCACAGCGACATCATACGTTGCTCTCATTGACACAGATAATTTCGTGTCGCCAACATTTGTAACTGTACAACAATCAAGCTGATTTTTTAAAACTCTGATAGTAAGCCTGTTTGAGGGATCCGGGATCACGCGAGATTGGGGATAAGCATATGGTTGGCGGAAATCCTGTAGCCTGACCCTCGAACGCCATCTTGGGGTCAATCACGGCCATCAATATTTGCATACAATCATATATCACCACATTGTCCGCCTCAAGGATCGCTAAGGCACAAACTTCCTAGCCTTGCTACTTTCAATTACAACCTGAATCACGCACGTACACATCGCTACTAATGAGATTACTAACCATGAACAAAGGGGAATAACTCTTAAGGAGAGGCATAAATCTGATTTGACGCAGCTCATTTACTTAGATTTTGCATATAATGACAATTTAACCTGGGTGAGTTACATCTAACTAGACATGTCTTACTGAAGGTATCACGACCAACAAGGGAGACAATTACTGACGGTTATTTTCCGACAACACGCGGTCACTAACCGACTTTTAACTACTTTCGTCTACCCGAATAATACTTCGATATGACAACGTTGCTACTCTTTCCGATATTCGTGTTTTTTATCGGTGCAAGTTTAGCACAAAATGTCTCACTGTCCATGAACGCCTACATCCGAGTTAAAGCCTACCATACCCCGGCTTCTTATTGGCGTCCGAACGTAGATTCTTATATAAAGACGACCGACAAGCAACATCAGAGGGGGACTCAACCACAACAACCGCACTCACGGAGAGATGAACCAAAATTACAACAGAGAGATCAACCGCATTTACCGCAGAGAGATGAGCCGAAACTGCCACAGAGAGATGAACCGCAGTTGTCACGAAGGGTTGACACGCAACATTCACGGAGGGTTGATACACAGTATTCACGGAGAGTTCAACCACAGTACTCACGGAGGATTGGAACACAAACTGGCAGATGGAGTCAGTCACAGTCATCAAGGACAGTTGAACCAAAATATTCCAGGCCGGTTCAACCACAAAACAAGAAGACTGATTCACAATATCCTAAAGGTGAACCGAGATACCTGAAGAAAGCTGAACCACAATACCCAAAGAAGACTGAACTGCAGTACCCAAAGAAGACTGAACCGCAGTACCAGAAGAAGATTGAACCACAATACCCCAAGAACACTGAGTCGCAGTACAAGAGGAAAACAGCAACAGGAGTCAAGAGTAGCCCAATAGAGCCTGGTGTTCGCCCGGTGTCGTCTTCAGGTCGGGTTCAAGGCTACCAACAGGATCAGCGGTATCCAACTCTGGACGAACTGCGTAGATCGATGCATCTGGACAAGAAAGAAGAAAATATAACGGAAGGTATGATTGTAGCGTGTACTGTACTATATATATTAATTATGGAAGTACATGTACTTCAAATTGATTTTTAAAATTTACATTTCGTACGTTTGACAGCTTCTGCTGCAACTCGGATCAAACGACCATTTGCTTATATGATTGTATATATGATTATACTATTATCAACCATTTTAAAGGCGCTGTAGCACGTTTTTTTCATATTTTGTTTGTTGCGATTTATCCTTAAAGCTTATACAATATATTGTTATGTTAGAGGGTAAAATATCTCATTAGAATCTCATCATCCATAGAAAACCGTTATCATTATTGAAAGAAAATGGTGCGGCGTATAAAGCAACAGTGGTGTGGAACTCTTCAGTGTGAGAGATATATTTGTAGGTCTCATGCGAATTTGGGAATTCAGACAGCAAGATAATTGACCATTTTATCATGGTACATTATTCACAACCCAACTGTGAGTGTTTAGGTATCTTTACAGCGGTCAGATCACTTGAACTACTTTGAGCTGCCATTTTTATGTGAACACCTTAAAATGGCTGATTGAAGGGAAATTGACTCGCGTGGCTTAACCGAACAATGTCCATTCGTTTTAGAACTCATTTTATTGATTCAGGAGTAATATTAAGCCAGTGGTAACACTTATTTACCTTTTCGTGAGATCACTTTATTTAAGTAAGAAAAACGTGCTACAGCGCTGTTGAAATATAAATACGTACAGATAAGTGTTATTTATTAAAAGTCATTACTAAACGATCTTCAATTTATGACCATGTTTATTAAAGGAGTTAATGATTTGGTATTAAACGAACAAAAGCTAATTATTCACGAAGTTTATAATAAAAATAAAAAAATTATATGAAAGGAAGAATTATGTTTATTAATTACCACGATTAATCAAACGAAACGATGTCCACTTATATCCGGAATATTCTATTGAAAGAAGAACTTGTGTCCAAGTGTATTTGGTAACCACAGTAAAGATGATTGTTATCAAAACTCTTTAATTATTCTTCAGTGACAAAAAGGAGAAAAATAAACAAAATCCATTCGACTTTGTTGTGCAAAGCGTCATCGGCAACAGTTACTGGTAAAATATCTTACAACCTGGTAAAGTATAGAACAAAAACTAATATCTAGCCACCTCAACCATTTTCAATGGCCACATTATTACTTACAGAAAGTTAAAAGAAATCTACCGGAGTCATAAAATGAAAGATTGTAACTCAATTTTGGTAGATATTTTCGAATAATGATGTTATGTTGGCAGGTCGTATATTTCGTACATCACTTACTGTGATGTAAATGGGCATGTAACACCTGACAGTGAATATTATTAAGCTTGCTATATAGAACTGAATAGAGATTGTTACCCGAGTATGTGTGTCATGTAATTTTCACGAACTGTGTGAAACACTTTTAGGGACAAGGTTTATACACAGAATTGCTCCAGTATCGTAAAAGTATTGTGGAACACTTTCGAGGGGACACTGTCTCCACTACTCACTCATTGAATATATTGAATGCTGCATGTCGTCACAATACTAGAACCCGTACAAAAACAATGGCAAAAGGTGTATGTCCACCTATGATATATATGCCACAGAGTATGTTTCACTATATGGACAGTAAAACCCTTATGGCATACTCTTCCCGATGGTATATGGTGTACATATCTGTCAAGTATACACTCAGGACAAAATATTAAAAGATACAAACACAAAACCATCCAGTCCACGAGTAATAAATAATAAACAACTCATGTAATAATAGCTGCGTCATATCCCCAGAAGCTAACTAAACTAAATATTCGATTTCCGAAACATTATCTATTAATCTTTCTGAAAAAACACGAATTTAAAACTCGTTTTAGAATATTCTTATACCTTGGCGAGATAGGGGGTGAAATACGACATGTGTGTATGTTTTATGACGTCATATAACAATGATACGTTAACAAATTAAAGTCCAATAATGTACAATGTCGACAACGCGTTTATGTACTTTAGTTTCATATCTAAAACGTTAAAATTCAAAAGATTCTTCCGAAACCAATGTGTGTGTGAACAAAAATAAAAGGTAAAAGTACAATACCCTGATGACTGAAATTATGTATACTTCTTACCCTAAACGAATGTCTACCAAAGAAATTCAGTACAAGTAAAAGCAGTATTGTTTCCTATGTTGATAATTTGGTACCGTTTCTTTTGAGTGTATATCTTCAGACATGTCAAAATTGGAATTTCTTTTCATCGATATTCAGATTTGAACCCATACATCCATGTTTCTCCATAGTATATGGTGTATCACCTCACAGGTAAGTATATATATATGTAACACCTCCCCTGATGATGATAACGCACCGGGCACCTGCCAGCCCCAGGTACAGCTCCCCTGATTACAGGTGTAGTGACACTTATTACAGGTGAGATCACGGTGATGTTGTGGACACCGGTACTTACAGAGTTCACGACCACCTTACGAGTAACACTCAGGTCATGTTGTTCACGTTTTGTCGTTATCACCGCCCTCATCTTCATTATTGCTAGTAACTTTACGTCAATGACTTACATTTCACCGTCGGTGCTGCCCAAAATAACACCTCGTGGTCATTTTGCGGTCAACTCCGCCCAGCACTCGGCCATCCATGACCGTGAAAGGAGTTTGACCTCATGTGCACCTTTCTCTTTTACAGATTAGTCATCGAGAGTTATCTACCCTTTGCAATGATTGCGTCTGGGTTTCATGCTTCATGTTCAACATTCGTAACTTTGATTACCTTGAACCGAAATTGTGTTTTGACATTTTCCGAAGATTAAACGGCGGTTAAATCTCGTTTAATTTATTTCGCCGGAGGGCGAGCACTAAAGAAAAGCTGGCTTTATCCCGACTGTGACTCTACCGTAACATTGCCCTAATAACCGCGTATCGCTTGACGGTAACGTCATTAATTCGGGTAGCGAGCCTCCCCTGTTTATATAGTGAGCGCCTCTTTTGTATCAAATTACCCAACCTTATTTCATGGAATATCTAATGACTCTGACCCTGTCGACCTTTGCCCTTGTTCAAATCACAGGGAGAGATAATACTTTCTCAGAGCCGGGGACCAGGGGCATGGCTACATGAGAGCATCGCCTCGTCAGTGTGTCTCATATGACAGATAGTGACATAGATGTGTTGATATAACCCATAATTGACATGGGATTTGAGATTTGTTCCTTACATCTTGTTCAGCCATGTAACGCTAATATGGACCTTATGTAGGGGTCAAAGGAAGAGAAAGGGTCCATATTGTGCTAGTGGCTAGGATCAAGGAACTTGAAAACTCAATTATTCGTCTCGAGCGTATTACTTTCCAAATTACCTTTATTTTATATAGAAAGACACAGATTCTATTTCGACAATATGGGCAGTCTGACATTTGGATTTTAGACCGAAATGAATCCTCTGAAGTGGACGTTTTCAACCAGGAAACACAAAGAAGGGAAGTCTACAAAAGGGGCCCTTGGACGTTGATTATGAATGAGATCGTACCTCGCCATATGGAAAATGTTAGATCTATGATCGATAACTCAAGAGTTTACAGTTCTAAAGAAATGCGAAGTACTGTTTCTAAAAATAATAACTTCTCAGAATGATTCCAAGTCGCCTGGAACAATATTTTCGGTCTGATAGAAGATGAGAAGTGTAGGTCTCTGGAGCGATGACTCCTGCTATTCGGAAAGTTCTGAGGTTAAAGCACCAAGTCGAGGCTTGAAAGAAATGGTTTCTATTCATTGGTAGGACTATATACAATACATACTATCTGTCACAGAATTTCGAAATATCTAGAAGTTTTATATGTGGATGTAACAAGGGAAGAGTCTTGATGAGTTTGCCTTCCTTTTTAATAGACAACCCACAATGTCGGATAGTGTCTGGTGCAAGTTTTAACAGTAGTATTGAGATAATGTAACTTCATGTACATAATCGTTTTTAAAACTTTAAAACTTTTATTTAGGTAGTTAAAACTGTATTTATTGCCATGTCAACGGACATGTTCTTTGGGCTGGAGGCTTCTACTGCTGTAATTATAAATCTTGAACCTTTAATCAAAACCGCTATTTTACACGAGCAATGCATGATGAGTCGCCAAAGTCTGAAAAGGAAAATATGTTTGAGATGCATTTAAGAATTTGTAAAATGACTAAGAAATACGTTTATCGATTTGCAACTTCTTCATTGTCAGAGTGCGACGTTTCGGACCGGGTATATTCCAACACTGCTATCAAGCAAGGGAAGCAAGGCATGCATATATATGATAGTCTTGCCCATTACTGTTTAGGCCCTCACTCAGCAAGTCTAGATAAACCGAATACGCACACTGAATTATGAAAAAGCTGAAAGCTCAAATAATATCAAATGGCCAAAAGTATAGAATAATTATTAAAGTTCGGAGACATTTACAATGTACACAAATATAACATCCTCTTAGAGACATTGATTACAACATTTACAGAACTAGTTAACTATTATGTCTGCAATTTAATTAGAAATTTTGAAATGCCATGGGTAGCAAGATAGATTAAACCTGTAAAGAATTTACAATTAACTATTGCAATGTATATAGTTCAGGACAATCAGAGTTAGCTTACATATTACAGACTTACAACTTACGAACTCGAATAGCGATTAGAGGTGAGAATGTACAGAACATATTAAGTCACCACAATAAAGTTCCTATATCAAAAATATAATAAAATGTCCAAGCAATAAAACTACTACATACGAGTTTAAAAATAAAACAAGTATGGCCTCACTCTGTCCTCTGGTGCACGACGAAAAAATTGTAGGATGGAATTCGGACATTTTATGTATAGTTGAAGTTTTCTTCTTTGATGAAGATATGGTGAGGCAGAGCTTTTGGGGGTTTTCCTGACCCGTTGGCTTTTTTTTTTCCCCCCGAAAAAATCATTTCAGTGTCTCGTTATGCAAAACAATTACGTGTAAACTAATTCATGACTTCGATTAACTTATAACTTTACGTTTTTCTAGTTTGACATAAGTTCTTACATTTAGAAAATAGGAATGGTATCTGTTACTTATGGGATTTTTTTTCGGTTAAAATTTACGAAGCGTGAAAGCTGTATAGAGGAGATGTTTTGAGAAATTAAATATTCTATAAAAAATAAATATATATTTAATGTGTGTAAAACTTTTAATAGTTAACTTTTAATGTATCGTACTTACAAAGGTTATTTCATAAAAGGAATGCGTTATTTTCAAGAATCACGCCGAGTATTTAATATAAAATAAAGATCGAAGATTCATTTAAATGAAGATAAGATACGAATAAGATAAAGTATACTCATGAATAAAAGAAACGTCGCCATACAAAATACAAAATATTTTCATCCACGAGTGATAAATAAGACTGAAATTTCTTCATCATGCCAACTAAAGCCAAGTTGAAGTTTTTAAATATATTGTGTTTATATTTTATTGTAAATCGTTTTGGAATTTCAATAACTAGAGGAGATATGAGAGTATACAGTACTGTACAAATTTAAGTCCAATTTCTAATTTTTTAAAACAAAGAGATGCGTTGAGGTGGCCAAACGGTGTACGAGTTCTCCTCCGAAAACGATGTGATCACGAACAAACGGATAGACAGACGGACAGACGGACAGATAGTGCCGGGGTGATAAAAAATAACTTAGTTTGCAACATTTTGAAAAGCAGCAGCAACCCAAGTTTATTTTAACAGACAAAACGACCAAATCATTATACTCTGATGTACGTAAGACATTGTTTACAAGTACTTTGTTTTACGAATCATGTGCCTATCAAGACACTAACATTGGCTTTTCTTTATCTGTTGAAAATGTTGTGGCGTTTATTTTGTTGGTCAGTGTATTTCATACCGTTTCCTCCCTATGAATAACGAAGTAGAACTGTTTCATGACAGTTTGATATAAATGTACGATAAAGCAATATCAACATGATCTATAACGTGTTAATGGCATGGCTTCGCTGATAATTATGTGACAGTCATTTCATTCATTTAAATTGAAATCCATCATTTATCACGATTTTTATTTGTTTGAAAGTTCAAATCAGAAATGCAATATGCTCAGTTAAGAGGAAATGTACTTCGTATACACATGACATTTAACATGAGCGATCTTAATCATTCTTTCAGAGCCCAGGTCGAAAAGTTTCTAAAGTTCTCTTGAAAGTTTCTACAAAAGTTTTTCAAACCAAAAATAAACTCCACAAAGCAACGTTGTAGAAGTATTTCTGACAGTTTGTACTAAGAAAGATTTGAGTTCATGTATGATAGCGGTATACTGATCTACATCGAAGCGTCGCATTTCTTTAATAAAGAAGTTGATCATCCATAAAATCCGTAATATATACAGAAAGATATCTATGTATATACAGATAGACCTACCAGATTGGTGTATACAGATATCTATGTATATACAGATAGACCTATCAGATTGGTGTATACAGATATCTATGAATATACAGATAGACCTACCAGATTGGTGTATACAGATATCTATGTATATACAGATAGACCTACCAGATTGGTGTATACATATATCGATGTATACACAGATAGACCTACCAGATTGGTGTATACAGATATCTATGTATATACAGATAGACCTACCAGATTGGTGTATACAGATATCTATGAATACACAGATAGACCTACCAGATTGGTGTATACAGATATCTATGTATATACAGATAGACCTACCAGATTGGTGTATACAGATATCTATGTATATACAGATAGACCTACCAGATTGGTGTATACAGATATCGATGTATACACAGATTATATACAGATAGACCTACCAGATTGGTGTATACAGATATCTATGTATATACAGATATGCCTACCAGTTTGGTGTATACAGATATCTATGTATATACAGATAGACCTACCAGATTGGTGTATACAGATATCTATGTATATACAGTCAGACCTCGTTTTACCGGACCCCGCATATCCGGAAACCCGACCATCCCAACAGTAGTGTTTCAATATTCTCTATACAATTTAATGCAACTGATGATTCGCTTTACCCCATGACTTGCTATCAGGACGAGTTTCAACTGTAACCAAATTGTTCGGATAAACGGGGTCTGACTGTCCAAACTTTTAAAATTTCCCCAGCTCAAACAGTTCAGAGTATGACATGGACATCCGTATAATATCCTCTTATAGACATTTAAAGGTACGATGTGACCTGATATTTCCTAGAAACAAACTACTATGTTCTCTTCTGCTTTTCGACTATTGCGATTCAACTTTCAAGTTTTAGTTAGGGGCCATAGAGAATGTTTTTGGAGTCACTTACGTCTAAAGTTATAAATTGTATTATTTTGGCGAGGAGAACTGAAAATAACCATTTTAAAGCTAGTAAAGTGACATTATGAATGGGTAACATCGTGAATCGGACAGGTTAATAAGTCAAACATATAATTTTGGAAACGTTTTTGGGTTTGTAGTGTTCCATAGATTATTTAATTAGTAAACATGTAAATGGGACTTATAATTAAAGGCACTGTAGCACGTTTTTCTTACTGAAATAAAGTGATCTCACGAAAAAGGAAACAGTGTTACCAATGCTAAATAATATTCGTGAATCAATTAAAAGAGTTCTGAAACGAATCTAAATTGTTCGGTTAAACCATGCAAGACCATTTACCTTCGAGTGGCCATTTTAATGCGTTCATATTAAAATGGCCGCTCGAAGGTAGTTCAAGTGATCTGACCGCTGCATCATCACCTGCTTGACAACGAAATTATAGTATTTATGTCGAAACGTCGCCTATATATAATAGAGAAGTTGCGTATCCATACAATTGTTCTTCATTCTTCATTACCTCAAGTTCTAGAATGCCCATCAAAGATGATAATGGTGAAGGCGAGATTTCGTTTCTTTTGACAACCGGACAATGTACGGTGGATGACGCGCGCAAATTAGTCAAACGTCATTTTGGAAACTTATCCATAACAGACATAGGCTACAGATTTGGGTTGGTAATGTTTAATAGGTCATATAACTTATGTACGTATAGGGACGTATAATTTCTATTTCTGCACATGTATAAGGTTTCTTTGATAAATAATTTGCAATCCCAAGTTTAGCTTTTGTGGCCGTAAGATTATTTTTTCTGGATTAATGTTTTAACTCTATGACACAAAAGTTGTGTCTTGTCCACCACTGGCCATGACTTAGTGGTCGGATGGGGTCAACATGACAAAGGTCGACGCATTGTCACGCGTGCGCCCATTCTGGGCTAAACGAGCTAATAGAATAACAAATTATAGTTAATCATCATGCCTCAATTTTCCCTCATTACAGCGCGATTCTAGGCGGAGCTCTTTGATTCCGTCCCTCGGGTCTCCTAAATACGTGTATGTGACTGCGCATGCGTTTATTGGGACTCGGAAATTAATAAAACAAGAGGTTTGAAAGCCACATCAAACTGGGTTCAGTCTTCAATATCGATTAACGGGTGGTTCCATGTCTTGACTCATATGCGCTCTTTGTCTCTCCGTTCCCGGCTACAAACTAAATTTCTAAGCGATATTTTCAGAGAAGCTTTAAAATTTCGCCATGGTAACGGAATGCCGACCCATTCGGCAGCTTCCGGTAAAATTCTGACTCGTGTTCATAAAAGACAAAAAACGTTATCGATAAACGAATAGCGAGCTAGAATGGGTGATGACATGAAAGTAGCCCAACATAAATATTTGTTTAATTGTAAATAATGGACATGTGCGTGCGAGTGAGGATGAGTGATGAAGGGAAGCGGAATCGACATTTTAGTCACATCGTGAAAGTTATGGGACGCAATATTGACTTGGAGTTAGCCCCCGCGAGAGCCAGTATTTTATGACATTCGCAGGGAAATGGGTGTATCTTAGTTAAAGCATATATTGTTCTACAGACAAGTAGGTAAAATGTATACATATAACTGATTTTGATAATCTCCACAGATAAATACATGCTTTTCGTTTTTATACTATTTAACTTTGAGATTTTTTTTTTTTTAAATTATATGTTGCACCAGCATGAGGGTTTGGTAATATAATCGGTATACCAATATAGACCGGTTTCTGTACGTTTTTCAAGTTTGCAATATACCAATTTGTCCATCGGTGTTTATTTCTTAAGCCATCAATGTATTTTCTTGTTACAATTGACACTTTCAGATAGGAAATTTTTCTTAAAAATAAACAATGATCATGTTGAAATAATATCTTTGAAAAATAATCTTGCTAAAGTCCTTCTCGCGCGGCGTAAAAAATCTCATTTGAAAGAGTAGTATCCACTGCTGGCGATAGAAGAAAAAACATTCTGCTTTGCAATGAGCATTTTCAATGTAAAAACATCTTCACATGTCTGACACAGTTACATTATTTCCGTGATCAACATTAAAATGTGTTCGGTCATTACGACTAAGCTAGAAATAACCATTAATATTCGAACGTATATGACAAGTTAATGTATTTGTCAATAACATGTCAACATTTCAAATACAAGCATGCAAAATCGCTCCAATCCCAACTGACTCGCAAGTCTTCAGTGTCAAATTGACAATATGTTTCCAATTACCAATGTGGACCTAAAATCTTTAGCCATAATTGTTTCCTTTGGGACTCACGTTGAATGGTTGAATGAAGTAAAATCACGGACGCATGTGCAAATCTATTCTATCCCACAGAGGCTGTACTCAACTGATATGTTTCTACGTAACCTCTTTTACAATTACGCCATACTTTTAGGCAAACAATCTCCGAGTGATGAATATTTGCAGCGCGAATGAATTCCTATTTTTATCCAACCAAAATTCGTCTTACATTGTCGCCAGATTGTCATTCGCGAACTATTTGCGCGTCGCATACGGGAGTCACTTTAGTCTATACAACGCGGTTACAAGAAAAGTTTGATTTGTTTTATTTAAACATATTTATTCAAGAGAAAGGATTGAGTACACGGTATCCAACTTAATGAAACCCTCTTCTATACCTTCCTAAAAGTTCGAATGTCAGAAAATGTAACTGATTTTGATTACAACCAATCAAGATTCTCTTTGTAAGACATAAGAAAATTGTCGTATCTGAGTAAGCTCAAACTCTTTTACTCTCGGAAACCACTGTCGGTAGTTCAAGAGATACAGTTTTGGATAATGATACATAAACATAAAAGCAAGATGGCAGGGTATAATTATTCACATACAATATATAGGATGTCATTCAGAATACAGAAAATAATTTATATGTCTTTTTCACATTTTTATCAATAATATTAAGAAACAGTGCTAAATGTTTTGATTGAGCAAAGCTTACTGTGAGGAGAGAATAGTGAAAATCATTTCATAATGAAATATGCAAGTTAAGAAAAGCAAATAACAATTTAGAGTCAGTCACATTTCAAACATTGAAATCATAAGAATGTCACAAAATGGATATTAGCAACAATGATGCTGAAAATGGTAAAAACGATTGTTTCATATAAGAATAAATCAAAAGTGATTATCTTATGAACAACTATCTAAAATAATGTAATGTCAAAGCAGGCTTGAAGACACAACTCTTTAAAAAATATAACCCAGGGTGGTTTGAAATTCTTATCGCTGAATTGTACGTTGTTTTTATCATGACATGTGGATAAGACGATATATAAATACTCATTTATTTATTTATTAACTTTTCCACATAAATAAATATCAAAAGGGCGAATTATATCAAAATCGTGTAAAATATTGTCATACAGTGAACGATGTGTCACAAATCGCGTTGCACATGCGAGAATCTCATAATACATACATCACACTGGCAAACAAGGCGAGATCACAGTGCAAGTACGCGATGATTGTACAGATGAAATATGCAGCACACAATGACGCACTCTTTCCGATAGGCCGGGTATGATTGATCCCCTGGGACAGACAGATAGACTCGATAATTAATCAGAGATCTTCATAATTGAGTGTACAAGCCAATCAATCGATCACAGGATCTATCGATATGGAGGTCTCGTCTGTACATTTCTCTAATAACAACTAATGTCAGACAGAATCGTTAGAGGGCCCCGGATGTGATGCAGACAGCTGAGTAACTGATGGATATCTTAAAGGCGCTGTAGCACGTTTTTGCATTTTTCAAATTTGACATTTATAATACAATAAATGCAGCATGTCTTTATTTCAGAGGGTAAACAACCTATTCAACGACCCGAATATCCGTAGTCGTGGACAACGGTGCCACGTATACAATTAAAATTGCTAGCGGCCATTTTATGTGAACACCTTTTAATACTTCGAGGATTTGAAATTGATCCGCATTACCTAACAGAAACACAACCATTCGTTTTAGAACTCTATTTATTGATCAAGGAGGATTTTATTTTACAATTGGTAACATGAATTTTCCATCTTGTGAGATACATTGTATCTTAAAATTATTCCATCAGAAAATGTGTCATAGTCCTTTTAAGAATTATCATCGAAAATTATATATATACACACGAACATTTATAGACATTGAATCTTTGTCTTAGGTTGAGGCAATTAAATAATGTAGTATTTTAATGACTATAAAACAATATCCTTTACAGTTTACTTTCCCATATGTCTTGGGCTTGCAGTTTAATATATGAGTATATTCGCATAACTTGCCTTGTTACAAAGAAATGATGGTTCATCCGAATGAATTGTGACCCACAGTCTAGGTGCAAGACTTAGGACTATGTCGGTATAGTTGTAACATTTTCTCCCGATTGCCCTTAAAAGACTATGACATATGCCTTACCATATGACATGTATTTAACATTCATAGTTAGCACTTTTTAATATAAATGTGAGTCTACGAGACAACCAATCGATCATAATCCATTGATGTATTGCACTGTATTTATGATTAGACTTGCATGTCTACTGATCTCAACGAACATTACTGACACGTCTTGTCTCTGAGAAGAACATTTCTAGAAAAAAGGTCAAAATTGACAATGAGGATAAAAAAGGTTAATTTAATTTCCATTGTCCTATATTGAATTGTCAAGACTTTCTGGACTTGAAGGTGATAAACTTGGTTTGACCTTGAATTGAACGATGGACAGTAATGACTGATTCAAATCAAATATTCAGATCACATGAAGGCCCGGAGACAGCTGAACCAGTTTTAGAACAATTAACTATGTTGACATTTAAGATATAAAATAAGGGTCATTCGAAACACTATAAGTGCCTCTTAATCAAAAACATAGTGTATCGTCCTGTACCTATAATAGAATCTTACACGAAGTCAAAACCACTCCGACGAAGTAAACTGGAAGACCACAAAGATTAATCTAAATTTTGAAACTTGTAGGATGTGTTGAATCATATGAAACGTCAAACGGTGATTCTTTAATCTCTTCTGTAAAAAAGTTATATTATAGATGTGATTGTGAACAACTATCAAATGTTTATAACAACCTTTGAGTTGAAGTTAAGCATCATTCTCTTCCCACAGAGGTTACTCCCTTCAGATATCTGATCCTAACGATCGGAAATCTGAAGGGAGTAACCTCTGTAGGAAGAGAATGTTTAAGCATATTAAACTGTATTTCTGTCAGTCCACCCCCAATGACAAACCGTTAGTCACAGCATGACCAGTGTTAAAATCATTACCAGACACTGACATGGAACTTGTCCCGCTTCTCTGGCTGACTAACATCCCTTAGTCTCTCAATCGTCCCTAGAGAACAATAACGGAACCTTCTTAAGTCTATCAATTAGTAGCAAGTCTAGATTCTCACACTTTAAATAAGGGTTTTCAAGGCTTCCTTTCAACATTATTTATTAATTAGTCATAAATAAGAACATTTGAATGTCCATTTTATTATAGATATTCGATGGTCATAAATTATCCCTAAATTTTACCAATTTCTACGTTACCGTTGTCCTATTCTTTTTAGAAATTAGTAATTGTGTTCGTAGATATATGTATAATGTCAAGAAGATGTAGGATATATCAACACTCTTTCTGATTTTCTCTCTTTCTTTCATGTACAATTATAAATATGGGCAACATTACATCAGACAAAAATAGGAAATAAAAAATATACATCTTAATATATACACATCCTTTTTAAAGTAAGTGTGTTACCTTAAATCCCTACATTTATTTCTGACTACATCAATGACTCCAAGCGTGACAGATTCTGATGAACTTTCCTTTTACAAAACCTTCTAATTGAGTCCCTCCCACGCCTTTAGGGCAGACAAGACAGACACAATAGGCATACGTGATAGGTCGTTGTCCAAAATAAAGTCAGATTTTAAATATAGGGTCAAGAATTCGTTTGAACTGTTATGCGATTGTTAATTTTTCAGTCATACAAAGTTGAATACTGAAGCTGTTATGTATTAGTATTCTGGAAACGTTATTTGATAGGTCGTATGAATATGTGATCAAATGTGGTTTAAAACAATATATTCATTTTCATTGTTTTCATGCGAGGGTCGGTATGAATCCACATAAGATGTCATAACATATAGCAATTCATTATGGTTTTATTACTGCTGCACCTAAATTGTGACATATCAGACCTAAACTCACAGGTTAAATAAAAAAAAAACATATCAGTTTCTAAAGATGACAAATTGATCTTACAAAGTACTTTCAGAACTTTAAATTATCCCGCTGATCGATGGTAAAAAAACCCAATACTTTACAATTTTTATTGAATCAATTAATATGTAAACCTTTAAATGTCGTTTTTTTCTTTAACTGCAACACATAAAACCATAAACCATCGAACATTTGAAGAAGTAAGTAAGCATATACGTATCGATTGATTGAATACAGTGTTGGCGGACATTCATATTTATTCATTATAAACTTTTAAATTTGTCCATTTTTAACGTTACCGATTGAACATATCCAACCTTTAGAATGAATAACAAATCACTTATCGGTTTCTAATGCCCAATCTGCATCGTCAACTTACTTGATTTGTTTGTAATATTCACCGATTTATCTGAAAGGTACAAATGGTTTTAAAGATACATGTAAACAAACACTGTCCATTGTATATAAACTGGTTACAAAATGGCCACAACGCTACCATTGAGAGAGGTAGATTTGTACAATCGCCTTATACGCCCTGGGATACGATTAAACGTGAAGCGTGATGCCTACTGACATGTGACATCTTGCCTTATCCTCAATATTGATCGTTATTAACTTAGATAACTGTCTTGTCTCATCAAAGTATGTAATATATGTAATATCACTCTACATATCTACCTGGTATGGTGAAAAGAATACATACAGCAACATATTGAAAAGTGATTGAAATAACCACTTATTAAACCACGACAGGGTTGCTAATGCTACAAAGGAAATTACCTGTTACATTAGAGTATGTAATATGTATGATATCGCTCCAAGGATCTACATGATGTGGTGTTAAATGTTCATACTTGCCCCATAAATACAAACATAAACGTGGTACTAGGACGGCGAAATATCAGCCCAATTAAATACCGGGTGTAAAATGTGTCGGTTTGTGTAATGATGTAATTGGTAATTAGTGTCGACGTGTGATGATAATTGAAATGTATATCAGTAAATTACGACATTCCAATTGACTCGAATCTGACTAAACGATACATGTGGTCAGTTATTTCGCCTTCGGACGACACAATCCTTTGTCTATCTCACTGACCGCAATCGCCACTGAGCCTAATCATTCTAGAGTAAAGAGCATCATGTTCCCACATTCGATCGTTTCCTGTTTATCCGATGGTTTGGACGGACAAGTCGGAAAGTGGAAGAGATTTCACCACTGAGCAAGCAACACATGCATTACGAGTTTAATCCAAATATGTGTCTACTTCCAGAAATCGATCACTGTCAACATACACTTTGGGCTTACGTAAGGGTATCGATTTTATAGCGTTAGAATTCCATGTCCGCGGTTTGAGAGGTCTTGTGACAAGTTTTTACTAAATATGCCCTGAGTTTTCAACGCCATGGCAAAGAAAAAACAACACTGTCAAGGCATATGTTTATTTATGTTGGCAATTCTATATATTTTTAACAAAACATATTCTTCACTTTCAAAGACTTTCAAAGACATATGTGCCATAAAACACGAGTTGAAGCTCAGCGTTTGTTTTATTGTGTAACACTGTTGCCCCTTATACAAACTACCACTAAAGACACAATATGATAACCAACTATGACGGCACGGGCGGGTGATAGCTTAAATAGTGCCCGGTGGGGTGGTAGGACGAGGGGGTGGGGAGGAGGGGGTGGGGAGAAGGGATAATACCTCATGAATATTCATACATGTGACAAAGGGCCGATAGAGCGGGCAGTGAGGGGAGGAACAATTCACAGAGCGACAGAGACCAACACAGAAGCCGAGAGAGAGCCTAGTTTCTGAGTCAGATTCTCCAGTAATTTGAGGGTAATTGTCTTCAGCTGTGAGTCGGCTCGGTTGCTTGTTCGCTTGCTTAGGGGCCGCTTTATCCTCGCTCGGTGTACGCTAGCTGCTGAGAAGCGTAGTAAGGCTAGGCTAGGGGAGAGAGCGAGTGAGTGGAAGAGCGCAGTCGAGTCGAGCGTGGATTGAGTGACGGAAGCACCGGTGAACGCTCTTCGTCACTTAGCCGGCCAACTTTCCGGAGTGTAAATTCTGAATTCTATCTTTCTTTCTTCTCGTCGTGCAAATCTACGGAGTGAAAGTGCCACAATGGCGGGCGTTGGAAGTTTGTCAGTGTTATTGGCAGTGTTATGTTTCTGTGTACTTGCCTACGGACAGGAGCAAAAGTTTAAGATCCAACTAAGTATGCCAACCGAGAACGCGAAAGATACGAAGGAAGAAGCGGTTGAGGAGCCCGAGACACCCCAAGTGGAAACATCTCGCCAGTTCCTGCACCACAACCCCAGGACGTGTGGAGAAGCGGATATGTGCTGCCACGGACAGAACAACACTTGTTTTGTGTTGGGACGGCGTCTTGATGGGAACTTTAACGAGAGTAGATGTTACTGCGATTCCAACTGTCTGGTGATGGCAGATTGCTGCATTGACTACCACGAACATTGCAAAGGTAAGTCCACTTTGTTTCAAAAGTTTTGGTTGGTTGTCTTTCGTTTTCAGGATTGTTTACAAACAAAAACAACAATCAGACTTCACAAGCACAAAACTTTTACAAACAAGCATTGCATCATCAATTAGGTTCAACAATGACCAACAATGCACTAAGTTATTAAAATGATACAAGAAATACTTCATCAAATTATTTTCAACTTTCAAAAGTTTATTTTTTAAGAAAATTACAACACAGAAATATAATTATGAAACACAAATACAGTTGACTTGTTCTCATTAATTACACAGAAATATAAAAAACTATGATTTAGATGTGACTAGGAGGTTTGTCACTGAATCTGATCGTGAACTATACAATAAGTGACAATAGAGAACCCTCCCATCTCTCACCCAGCCATCGGCAGGGAGGATGTTGCTGTTTATATGACCTGATTAATTGACTTTGTAGTGTGTAAAACAGTCACTGGGTCACCCCATCAATCACTCACATCTCCAAAACTTTCACCCCTAAGTGACATCTGTTGGCAATTGTTGAGTTGGCTAGTTGAACACCCCTCTCAAGTTACCTGGGATGCCCCCCTTTCCCATTTCCTCAACTCCCCCTCCTCCCCCTTCACGGTCTTGCAGTGAATTATTTCATACACAAAGTATTACAAAGACTAATGATCTCACCCCCCTTCACAGTCATCCTTTCCTAAGAGCTAGTCGCCAACTACAATGTGTCTATGTTGGCAACAAGATTAGCTCTGTGCGAACAACTCCTTTAAAGATGCTTAAAAGGGTTAAAAGTTACAATGTGTATTTCAAGTCATTCATCAAGTTTGCTACTCTTCAAAATAAGTCTCCCTCTCCCCCTACATATGACGAAGACAAAAGTTCCCCCTCTCTAATCAACATGGGGATGCACTACTGCACGCAGTCCTAATTTGCCACATATGCATGTTACCAACCAGCTAAGTCTAATCAAATCAGCCCCTCAGCCTAACCTGCGGCAGAACCTTCTATAACATGGGCCCACACACCTAATGTGTGTCACAAACTATCTCTCACTATATTTAGCCCCAAATATGCCTTTGACATATCGGTGGTTGGCCCTTGATAGCGACTGAGTGAGGGTATTTTTATTTGGTTTGTGCAAACTTGCTTTAGTTCATTGAGCAAGGCTGTGAAAGCACACTATGTGCAGTTGTGTGATGCATGCATGCAGATCCCGCCTGGAACACATCAGCATGGTAACAATGTGTGGATAAAGCCCCATTAAGTAAACTCATGAAATCTTAAAGTCTGTTTGGGTTGCACCCTTTCACTGCGACAATGGCTGACAACAATAGCCTCAATTTTCATGCTCAATTTTCTCTAGCCTACTCTTTGGTCCGTTTGAGATCAGCTGAGGTTGTTAGGCTCTTCTTTGTAGGAGATATGTTTTATTCATATTCGGCAAGGAGCATTGTCATTACGTTTGTCTGGGTGTACCCTGCAATCCTGGTGTTTGTCTCCGTGAACCCTGCAATCCTGGTGTTTTAGAGACAAGCTGATAAGAGAGGAGTTTCTAGTTAATATTCTAGCTTATCATCAGCAAATGAGGTAACACTACAGAAGGATGCAGATTTGTCTAATCTGTGACACTTGGGTAGCGATCAAACAGATAAAAGGTGGACACTATTATTGAATCTTTAATACAATTGATTAGAGACAACAGGTGAATGGCCTGGACAGATATAGTTACAAAAGTGGAACAGGATTTTTGTCTTCTCTATATCCCAATGGTAGAGTAGCCTGCTGGTATACTTGCAAACAACTTATACAGAACTTGTCAGTTTTAAGTTTTTTCACTCAAATAAGTCGATGAAATGTATTTGAAAAATAATGTCACCAATAGTAAAACAACCTTTTCTCTTCGGAAAATCAAGTTAAAAATGAGTGTACATGGTTCCGCAAAGCCATGGGAAACGTTTTTTGTCATTTGAAATAATAAAATGTGTTCACAATAAAATGGCCGCCATGCAATTATTGCTTTATACATAACACCGTTATTACCTCTATGGATAACTGGTTTGTGTAATAAGATCTTTTACCCTCTAAAGTAAATATAAATGACATAAACTATCATTATAAATGGGAAATTTGAAAAAATAAAATTTAAAAAAAAAGTGCTACTGCCCCTTTAATATGATCATTTCTCCTATCTAGAGGAACTCAGTAACACAGAGAAGGAGTATGCACACAGATAAAAGTCCAAGTTTCATAAAATTTTAAACAACTATTATCATTATCTCCAAAGAACATCAAACTTTCACTTTAGTTTTACAAAGTTGTGTTGATAGAGATGAAGTGTAAGTCTAGCTTGTGTTTTGCTTACCAAGAAATCCTTTTCGAAAGCAGCTTTACTTAATCCAAACTCTCTCTCTCAAATATTACACTATGGTTACCTTAGTGCTGTGCGAGGAGCCGTGGCCAATATCAAAGAGTACTATGTATTTTGCCCCTTTAAAACTATAAACATACTAAGATTAACTCTCGAGTCAAAAAGTCAAGCTTGTGTTTTACTAACTTCAGGTAAACTCCAAAGGATACCTTGACATGTTTCTTCCAAAAACCTTAGATCAATATGGATGGATAGCTGTGTACAGTCAGGCCTCGATAATCCGAACGCTTCCGTTTTTCATCAAAAACGTTCGGATAGTGAAATGTCCGGACTACTGAGTACTGAGGACTACTAAATAGATTAGTTTGGTTACATCTTCCTACCGTTCGGAAACTGCGAGATTCGGATTATCGGTTGCCGGATTATCGCGGTTTGACTGTATTTTGCTCAATAAAAGCTATTCAGAGACCAAAGAGCAGTAAGTTTAGCTTGTTTCTTATTCAGGGTCTATCGAAAGATAGCTAAGTATTTTGCCAGATAACAATTCAAGGGAGACTGAGAGTAAGTGTATCTTGTGGTTGTAGTGGATACCTGATCCCGGCTCTCCCCCAGCGATCTCCTGTCCACTAGCTGGAGCCCGGACAACTTGAAGCTAACCCCACATTAGCCCTTGCAGTCAGCTGTTAATCTCTCAACACACATAAACCCCCAAAAGTTGATCACGTTTGTAGCCAATCACTGCTTCATATATCCTCTCCTGGTAAATATGTTTGAATCAGGGCTAATACTGTCCAACTGTGTCTATGTTGTAGGTAAGGCTCTGTGTTTGGCAATTGTTTGGGGTATTTAGGCTGTGGTTTGTAGATAATCAACTTAACCAATTTATCCTAATTCCCAGAATCCAGTGCTGCGTTTAGACATTCAGAGGGAATACTTCAAATTGAGTCGGAATCACTTTGTCAAGTTGATGGTTTCAAAGCTATTTAATTAACAAACATTTAGGCCTCTCATTTTCAAAATGCTAAGGTTAAAATAAAATCATAATTGTATGTCTGCAACATATTTTAATTGTATATAGTTTAAAATTAACATTGGATTGATATAAGTTGGCCCTACAGGTATAAATGCAATTTTTTGTTCATATAACCAATCAACTGCCCAACGCTACTCACCTTTTGAGGTTTTTCTTTTATTTTGTCATATAAATATACCAATCTTTTGGAATAACTTGACAACAATTGTAGGTTTAAGGAATGTTAGTCTATTTTTGTACAGGTATGCAAAGAGACAACTGATATTACTACCTATCTCCTATATATACCTATGTCTGTCCCAGTGTGGGGTGATTGTTAGCGGTGGTACGAGGACTGGCATGATTTGCTACCCTCTCCACAGGTGTAGTTTATCTCCAGCCAGGTCAGAACAGGCTGCACTGATGGTTAGCCTGAGTTTATGGGAGGATTGTGGTACCGTAATTGACACAATAAGTCCTCTGTATATTTAACTTGATCTCTACATGTTTAGTTCGAGTGTATTAGTAACAATATCCCTTTAGAGGGGGAGCTACCCTAGTAATTAATAATGACGTAAATTGAGTTTTAGAAGTTCTGTATATCAGAGGAAAGGTTTGTTACTCTATACATAGGCAGACCAGGCATTTTCAAAGGGCGGTTCATGTTCATTTAAAGGGGGGGGGGGGGGCACCCTCAAACTTAAATGCAAAGTTTTTCAGTTGAACAATGCTTAATAAATTGTTTTAAATTTGCATTTCATGTCATTTCTTTTGTCACTTGACAAGATAAGAACTGACTTTTGATGTCCATGTTTGACACCATCTTGCTAATACAGTATTCAAAGTATCAACCTCTACATCAAAGTCAGGTGTTACCTTTGTTAATTATTTGTATATGAGTGACACACCTGTCATGTGTTACCTTTGTTAATTATTTGTATATGAGTGACATACCTGTCATGTGTTACCTTTGTTAATTATTTGTATATGAGTGACATGCCTGTCATGTGTTACCTTTGTTAATTATTTGTATATGAGTGACACACCTGTCGGGAGGATCAGGGCTTTGATTGATGGGGGATGATCTTGACAAGGAGAGGGACATGTTTAAACCCTCCGAGGGGGATATCAGATCTAAAAGCATGAAGAGTAGGTTAAATGGTTTGGTGGGGGGGGGGGGGGGGGATTGCTGTATTGGAGGGGGAACATTCAGTATCCGAATTAAAAAAATGTTTGCATGTAATCTGTAACCCTCCACTTGGTATTTAATATTTCTGTCTGTAACTGAATGTTCATTGAAACTCTTAAGTGCACAATGAATTTTACTCGAATTGTCAGAGCTACTTCAGAGATTGAATAAAAATTTCTGTAAAGAAGTGAAATCAGTATTAAATATCAACTTCTTTAACAAAGAAACCGTAAAATTTACATTTAAAAACTATAAATATTTTATTGGGTTGAAGAAATTGGTGTTTGTTGTAAAAGTTACATAATACAATGACAATAACATGTTTATTGGTTAAGACACAGTATATAACTCCACACCCATTTAACTTTTTCCCCTGGGGTAGATAGATGTGCTTTGAATGAAATAATTGTTTCACCGTAACCACAGAGATCAATTTATATCTTTTTCCTTTTTAAAGAGAAGTGGGACGTGATTAGCTGATTGGTCATGGATACTATAACCAGATGGGGGACTGTATAAAGAGGAGGAAGCGACGAGGGGGGCTGTTTATCACCTGTCTCACACTAGATCCAAACCTAATAAAGTAGAGCCTTTATCTCTACACTACCCACAGACAACACTTAGACTCTGACAAAAAATATTGAAAACAAAGAGCCTCCGTTTTCTGAAAATCCCATTTCTCATGGTCTTCCTTTTAATATTTAATAGCATGGTGATATTTTCAGAATGAAAACTTTTTTGTTCAGATTCTGAGTGTAAGACTGCCCATATGAACCAAATGGTTCATTTTCTTTAACTTCCAGCAGAACCCAGAGACCCAAATGGTTTATGGTTAAAATCTGTACAGGCAATACCTTTGTATGGTTCAAAGTTGTAATGTTTCTATATGCTTTGCCAGCAAAAAACCCACAAAGTTATTGTTCTCTTAACTCTTTGTCACCAATAACTCCTAATTTGGCCCAAAGAGTTATTGGCCCAATTGTTTTAACCCTTTACCAGCAATAGACCCAAATATGGTCCAACACATTCATGGTCTTTTATTTTGTCCCAGGTTTGGAACCATATATTGCCCAAAAGGTTAACAAGATCTTCATCAGAAATAGGCCCAGACATGGCTTAAATTGTTAATGGTTTTTCACTGTTTACAAGCAATAAACCCATATTTGAACCGAAATGTTAATATTCTTCACCTTTTTATCAGCAATGTTTATCATTATAGAGAAGGTTAAATATTTACATCCAGCACTAGATCGGAACATGATATAAAGTAGTTATGCTCCAGACTTTGATGAAACAATCACTTTTATGTTCTCCTCATTGAATGTTTCTGTCTTATTGTCTGCCGTCTCTTTGCTTCCTTCTCTTCACTAGAGTACGACACATTAGTAGAGGAATATCAGTAATATAGACTGTTTCTATATATTGTCCTATTATTTACATTTCTCTCCTATATTGAATGTTACCATAAGTCAATGTGTAAGTGCTTCTGGCTAAATAAACCATTTACCGAGTATCCAAATTTAGCCATTCCCTCTCCTATTGTTGGTACCACTGCACTAAAGTCAGTGTAAGTAGGGCCTTCTAAATAGGCAATTTTCCATGATAGCTTACAAAATTAACCCCTCTGTCCTCGAGTCTTTCTGCTACTCTAAGTGAAAGCCAGACACAATTTCCTCTGCTTCAGCAATCCCTTTACAGCACCCATTCTGGTGAACTATCTGATTTCCTCTCGTTATTCCAAGATACACTTGCAGTTTGTGACATCCTCTCCAGGGAGGGAGTTAGTTTAAGGAGAATCTGCCCTTTCCAAACTATCAATCTCTTCAAATATGTCTCCATTCAGAGGGAGACAGAAGAGTTTAGTGAACCATTGGGCTGCTTTATTTGTTGGTCTGTTATCGAGACCTCCCTCCCAGCAGTATGGAGGTCTGCTCTCTTCTAGCAAGTCTAGATTCTCAGCAGCTGAATATTGAGATGATTGCCATGTTATAGAGATTGAATTAACCCTTCACTTATGGGGCTAGGAATATTCCGGTATATCCACTGCCAATATTGATTAATCCAACTATTAGGGAGTTCTTTAAAGATTCCTTTAAATTGTCCACACAGAATGGACTGAGACTAAACAATTCAAGGCAACTCATCTGAGAACTGTTCTACATGCAGGAAGATTTGTGCAGTACCGTCCTTCGTTCTCTAGTTCCAGCCGATGCTCACAGGTTTCACAGCAATGCATAAAAACACTGCTGATGCAGGCCCTTTTCCTGTAATAATACTATCCATCATGTTAAATGTCAATTTAAGCCATCATATTAAAAAACACCAGGCAAGAGACTGGTAAAAGTCTATGGATGATAGGTTATCTTTGTTGTCTGTTGCTCTGTTAGGCCATGCTGTGGTGTACTGGGTCTGAAGATTACCCACATCTGCAACTAGGTCAACAGAGTTCCTACATACCTGCTTGGAGTAGGGATCTCGGGGAGATAGATGTGAAGGAGACAAGTTTGGAGGGAATGACTTCATGAGATGGTGCTCCTAATCTTGAATAAGTCTGTCTCCGCCAGTCCAACTTACATCTAAAGAGCATTTTTCAAAGGGAAAGTTGTAAGGAGAGAGGAACTATGATGGATATATTTTTGTGAGATGATGTTCTCCACATTGAATAATTTTCTCTTTAAGCCTATCAAATTCAGAATTTCAGTAAAGAAAAAATGATGTATTTGAGAGATTGTAGGAATTCCAATAATGATATTCTTAAATTTGTATTCTTAAACGTCTTTGAATTGAAATTTAAGCAAAATAAGAAACATATTCAACGGAGAAGAGAAATAATTACAAGAGTATTTGTATATAGAAGAATGTTAGGAACTCAGTTCTCAGGTTTTCTCCAGCAGAGACTCAGGTTGTGAAGATAAAACTTCATGAATGAAGACATCAGAAAGTGGTGCCAAGTTGGCAGATAGGTTCATTCTACAGGAAATACTTATATCAGCGTCCAGACTAGACAAACTCTTATTCAATTCATCACAAACATTTACAATCACAGCTTTCTATGAATAGCCCAATGCCTTTTGACCATCTATGTGATTCATTTCTACAAAGAGCTGTTCCTCACTACACCAGTCAATATCCAACATGTACCGAAGCACTTGATGGCTGACTAACCTATGATCCTCACTGTCTACACGGGATGTTTGAATTGTTTTGCTCTGGTGATCGCATGTGAACTGACAGCTTTGGTCAGTGGCTGGGTGTGATCACATGTTCCAGTACAATGTAGTAGGATGTGTGACAATGTACCGTATCACCGCATCACCGCATCACCGCATCACCGCATCAATGAGTGCAGAGAGTCTACTATGACCTGTTGATTTACTCATAGTGGCTGTACTGGAACTTCCTAAAACTGTTACACAATGCAGTAGAACTTACTAACACATCACTGTGTTGTATTTGAAAATGTTGTACAAAGATGTGAAAGAAGTAAACGATGTTGTACAATGTATAGAAATATGTACCAATGTTGTGCAATATATACAAATTAATAAACAGTGTTATACATTATATAGAAATAAATAAACAGTGTTATACATTATATAGAAATAAATAAACAGTGTTATACAATATAAAGAATTAGTACACATGTTGCATATTGTAATTGAAAAAACAGTATTTATCACTTTGATAAAATAAGTAAACAATGGTTTCAAAGGTGGTTCAATATTAATTCAATATATAAATATAATATTAATAGAAGTGTTACAATGTGTTCAAAGTTTACAATGTAGAATTATAAATAAACAATGTTGTACAATATATAGGAATTACTCAGTTCATACAAAGTCGTAAAACAAGAAAATATTGGATGATAAAGTAAATGCTCTTTTACAATATTAACTAAACCTGGATGAGAATTTTACACAGTAGAGTAAGTACGTAGTAGATACACAACAGAGCAGTAGTGTACTAAGACACCTGGTGTAGAGTACACTATGTTTATCTGGGGACTAGGTACATTATGACTTACAGTCTCTACGCTTCATTTTGCCTCCCCACCACGGAGAAGTAACTTTTCCTTACAGAAAACCTAACATAAACTTTCATTCATGTTTTAGAAACCTTCCACAACTTTTTTTTTTAGTTACTTGAAGTATTTGTTTTAGTTTTTATATTGATTTTTGTTTGAGAAAGGCTGTCATGGTGAAGTGTTATTTCTTGTAGTCTCGTGTAGGAAGTGGCGAGTAAATACAAAGTAAACATACACTCCCTCGGATATACTCGTTAATTAGATCATCACGCGATGATTAAGATACTATTCAGGAAGAGTTCAAGTCAGTATCGTAATCACATGATATGCCCTTCTAGATGATTCTACCAACTATCTTCTATTTTCAGTGATGTGATTACGATCCACCAAACAACAAACTTGTAGATCGATGTCACTCTCTTGAGTTTGTCATACTGAAAACATCCTTATTGGAAGAGAACGTTGATTAATGTAAAGATCATTTTCAGAGATAAAACGTAATAACCCTAGAATTGAGTCCCTGATTATATCCTTTGTAATGAGTCATGGTTCCTGTAAATTGGCTTCTGGTAGTGTGACACCAATTAAATTCAACAGCTAAATAATACCATGGTTTCTTCAACTGGCTTATTGGTTGACATCAGTACTCATCTCCTTATATATTTCATCAGTGCATTTATGATGAACTTCACCAATGTACGTTTACTCAATCTAACACTTGTAGGAAATGGCAAAGTCAACACTTGTTAATTGAGGGGAGTTATCAAGATGTCCCCCGCGTCAATGTTATTGTTGTCTAAGCTCTTAACCTTGCCTAATGCTGGTACAATGGTCAGTAAATCAGCGTGGAGTGTTATACAAACATCACATCATCACCACAGCTCCGGATCATGTCTTCATGCCGCCTCAAACATGGCTGCCACTTGACTGCTGGTGCGCTAACTGGTAGAGTAATTACCTTGTGTTTACTTTCTGATACATCTATCTTCAACAGATCACGCAAGAGGTACACCAGGGCGCAGGCTTTTGTTGTCATGTGTGATGTAACACGCTGAACTCTGCTTTGTCTTCAGGACTCGACATTAAGTCTTAGAAAAGTTGATATTAGAATTTTAATAATAGAGTTTGGGTTCTGATAAATGTATCTCCTTAAAAGTCCCTTTAATGCAGATAATTATACACAAGAGCTGGCTATTGTTGACGTGCCACGTGTGATGTTATGCAGTCCCAGTTACGTGCTGTATTAAAGAATCCAAGACTTGAACTCATTCAAAAACCTTAAAACCTATGAATTATTTTTAATGTTGGAAGAGAAAGCTATTTCATTGTAATTGAATCTATATTGATATTTTTACATTGCGAGAAAACATACATATACTTTTATGAGTATTTCCGATGTTTGTTTAGGTTGATGTGGAAGTTAATCTTAATTCAAACTTTGTAGGTAACTATCAAGCTTTGCACTGGAGCTCATCTTATGCATCACAGTTCAATGTTTCAGATATATCATGATGTTGCCAGGGAACTTAGACTTGAATTAAACCAATTTTCGTGTGTAATAGGTTATCAATAATTGTCAAATATGATGAGTTTCATTGCATCTGTTTTCACGTTTAATGGATTGCAGTTTCGTGATGGACTCTTAAAGTAAAAGTTTATTGGATTTTGGTTATTGGAAATTGAATGCCATCTGGTTGATTGTGTCTCGGAGCAGCGTGGATTGATCCTCTAGTTAATGCATTGAGTGTTTACTTAACAAGCTCATGACATGGAATACTTCTTCAACTTTTAATACAGGAAAAACAAGTCAAGACAAATGTGCTGTAGGAAATTGTCGATATTGTTTAAGGCCTTTTTAAAAGTAATTGGATTGTTAGTAAGGCTGGAATTCATTGAGCACGCAATGACATGAAAAAATATTGATGAAAAGTGTGCTTAACATTTCCATTTCAATGCTGTTATTATTCAAAGGAGTCAATTTTGAAGCTTGTATTATTCCAATAAGTCATTTGGAAACCACCAGACAGATTAATCATTTTTCAAGTCAAATTATTCAAATCGATTTGATGTAGATGGTCCTCTAGAACAGACATGACCTTTATTCAGAATAAAATATTCTTGATATTGTTTTTAAAATGTTCAGGATCTACGTCAGTCTGGGAAAATTTTGTTCTTATAAATACATATGTTTTGGCAGGCAAAGGGTTAAAGGAGGAAAGATTGTCAAGTGCAAGTGTGTCACATAGAGGCCACAGTTGTTTGCTGTTTGACAATCCGTGAATTACCTCATCAGCCCAGATTGGGGGACAAGTTGTATTCAGGTGCTTAGAAGGGGCTGAAAATCAAACATGCCTTGAACTAACTTTAATTACTTACACCTGCTTCAAAGAGACTGCGAACGCGTATTGTGTATCTTGTACACGACATTAGACTTGATTGTGGTAATTAGATGTGTTGGAGGTAACTATATTTTACAGTAAGAAATACTTTACAAAACTAGAACCCATGTGCTTAAATACAAACATATGTGCTATTTAAACTGCTTACCTAAGGGCGGTGCAATACGAGAAGTTAACAAGCCTGCAGATGTAGGATACCTGGTGTGAACATTTTGTGGAGGATGTAACTCGTATTATGTTAAACTTCCAACAGCGCCTGCCATTACTTCATTTACAAGACATTCTCCATAATGGTCATCAATGTGTAATAAAGATTTAACACTTAAACACTTTAGCTTTTGAATCAATAAGTAGGGACAATTCTGACTGTTCAATTTACAGGAATCAAAACTATAATGGAAACAATCGGGGATTGCCATCTATCTGCAATAACTGCAATAGAATAATTCTTTGCCAGAAGATAAAAGGTTAATGAATGTTCATTCGCCAATTCCTCAGAGCTTGAAAAAGATTTAAGTAATGAATTAATGACTTTTCATGAAGAACCCAAGGTTGACTAATTTGAATAAAGATATACATGATAAATTAAAGACTTTTCATGAACAGACCAAGGCTTAGTTTTAACTAAGATTTAACTAATGCCTTGATGAATCAGTATCTTCACATGCAGTTCCCAGGAGTTGCACTTGTATAGCGGAAATAGTTTCCTCGTGCTCGGAAACAATTCCTCTGAGGTTTGAGTGGCTATGTAGTGATGTACTGAGAACAGGCACTTGACCCAGTGAGAGAGAGTGTGACAATAGCCCTGTTATGTGGCTATCTACACAGACGATAAACTTTACCCTGACAAACCATCAGGGTTCCAGGGATCTAACTCTTTCATCAGGGACTCTGGACTCCAGCGTCTGTGTCTCTCTGCTCTGAATACATGCTTATTGTGGAGAGTGCAGTTCAATATGAATTGTTGTCGTATAAATGCTTCATTTTTATTTCGTTTCGGATAAAACTTCAAAGTTTAATTTTAAAAATTGCCTTCATCTGCTCTTAATTTTTTATGAGAGCTGTAAAGTTGAAGATAAAAAATGCTCAGCTTTGAAGTGCCATGCACACAGTGCATTCCCAGGTCTTGGGTTCCAATGCAGTGAGTTCCTCAGCACTTACAGATCTTTCTACCTGCAGTGTGGTTGGAGTGCAATGAAAATTTATTCACTGGCTCAACAACCCAAAAAGTTTGACATGATGTACATAGGATTCACAGTAAGAAATTCTGGCAATACAGTTAAATCAAGAGTTCTGATTTTGCCCCGCACCTACCCTCAGCCATGAGAGACTCTGAGCTGGTACTCAGGACCAGAATGGATGTGTTTTGTCTCTTACAAACAACCCTTCCCCTCCCTGATGCCGTGAGAGACTCTCAGTCGATACTAAGGACGAGAATGAATGTGTTTTGCCCTGCCCTAGTCCATGTCTCCCAGTGTGTTGATAAAGTTCTTTGTTTTATCGCAATAGTTGACCCCAAATCTCATCTTTCTACTTGAGCTTTGTATAGCTTGTCAGGGCCAGGTCTGGGTTGTGTAACACACAGAGCATCCTACACATGCCTCCACAGACCAGGGTCACTAGAAACTGCTTTGTCAGCACATTGAGTTTCTTTATGAAACTTTGCTTGTTTTGTTGATATAAAAAGATATGATTTCAGAGATGTTTCATGTCTACATACGGATGGGCGTCATGGTCATGAGAAAATTCTTTGTCAGCATATAGAGTTTATCATGCAAAATAGCTTGTTTAGTTTATTTGAAAAAAATGTAAGACTTTATTTTCTATGTACAGACATGAAAAATACTTTGCACTTTCAGTTTCTTTTTTTTGTTACTTATGTTAAGCCAATCAATCAATAAGGATGAAAAGATATGATTGCAGATATTTGTAGCAAACATATTTGCAGATTTAGAAATAATATTTTCATTTGTTGACCTGCACTTTGTTACAATTTTTCATACTATTCAGGTGACTTCTTCAGCATGCAGCATGAAGTATGTTAAGGATTTTCATATTAAATGAACATAAGATCTTGCCCTAAGCTATAGTTTTATTATGAAGCATCAAATTAAAAAGTAGAAAATCAATTATATACTTGACCCACGGTATGTGTTGAGTTTCTTTGAACTTGTTTATTAATGTCAGTTCATATGTTTTATCAAAGCCTTTAATGTAATATCTTTTGTTTTAATGTCTTTAAATCCAATATTGTATATGAATTTTGTAAATGTCTCTTGAGTCTTGCTCATATTCTGTTTCTTCTTTGAATTCCATAACTCTGAAGTTTCTTTAATAAACTCACTTCTATTATAAATGATTTTTAAAAATGTACTCATAAAACTGTACTTGATTTAATGTTCCCAATCTCAAGTCACGATCAAATTTCCTGTAACATATATTTACAGTTATCATCTTTTATGCCTTTTCATAGACAAAATACACTCTTTATGCTTTGACATTTGTAATGTTGGTGCATTTTGCTTTCAAACTAAAGTCGGTGAATCTTGGATGAAAAGAAAATGTTTTTCTTTATCCATCCTCTGTCTTGCCCACAAAAGACAAATTGTTGGAAGATGTGGGTGCAGTACTGTAGGGTTCAGATTTAATGTGATAGTACTTGATACATGTTTATAGGTACAATTATATTTCACTTGAACCATCTGTGACATTTTGAGGAACCTGGTGTGTGAGAAAGGGGAATATTGATCCGTAACTGCAACATATTGCAGGATAATACGTTCTCGTACTCAACAGCTGGGGTATACGGTACGTATCATCGGTCAGAATAAAAACAATCATCCTGTCTTCTCTACTCCACCAAGAAGTATGTTCTTTCAAACAGTCCACAATGGCCGACTTGAGATAGAATGGACTCCCAGGGTGCTTGGCTGGATGTTTGTTATGATTGGTTAACACCCAGCATGATATGATCTCGTATCCCATGCTAGGCATGACAATGGATATCTTTATTGAGAATATATGGTTATGTGTTGGAGACAGTGACTGTGTGTGCTGTTGACTATGACTCTATGACTGGAGTATTGTGACAAAGTTGATGGGAAGCTTATGAAACAGGATATCATGAAATTTGCTCTTCACAATACTTACATTAATATTTTCAAACATAAAAATCTTTGCATTTCCATGAATGCAAATTTGTCTTGGAGATTTCTGAACTCATTTTTAGACAGTGTCTGGATATTATTCAACCATGTCTATGTTGAATGCCGCCTGGATTAAATTATCATTTCAAAAAAGAAAATTTAAAAAACCGCCTATAAGACACAAATCCATATTAGAAACTGCAAGTCATTATGTCAAATCTGAACACAATCAAATCTGTGAATGGATCATGAAAATAGTAAACTGCTAAATGGACATGTGCTGAAATGTCTGCCAGATGACAGGGGCACATGTGCACTGGGAAGGTGTGGAGTAATACACTGGAATCTGTGTCTCCAGGTCACACATACCACTCTCGGTCTGAATACACCACGGGATGCAGCACATCCATCTCCATCGCCTTTCATCAATCACACGGACGACTCTTTCCAGACAAGGAAATATTGCACAAGAAAGTTTTTTTTTAAAAAGGAGAATGATTCAGTTTAGACTCTGACTTGTTCTATTTATCAAAGATTGCAATAAAGATGCCACCATCAAATCTTTAACCCTTGACATGTGGGGACTTTAATAGTCTGGGTTATTTCCAACTCAAATGAAAATAACTAGAAAATAGTAAGTTGATATTTTCACTATGAGCACATGTGGACATATCAATGGACAAGCATTGTTTCAGCCTACGTTCCGTATTCCGTCCTCTATGACATGATAAAACAATATATATTCAGAAGCAGCATGTCTGTAGCTAGAGATAAATTCCTTTGTGATTCCTGTAAAATGTCCACTCACAAAGGTTGACTTAAACTGTGATTGTCAGTCCTTACACTAGTAATAAATTTGAGCTTTCACAAAGCTCATTGCCTCTGTCCACCCAGCATTAACCTGGGTACCTGGTATGATATGTTGGTAACCGGAATATGCATCTTTAATTAAGACAGACGACCAGTTGTATTCTCTTCATGAAGTAGTCTGTAAGTTGTTGAAGGGCATTTAAAAGTGGAAGATTTTCTGGATAACAACTTCTTCAATATAAATATACCTTGGTCTTCCTGTTCTTAAGTATTCTGTACTCGTTGACCAGGAGTAATATGTCGGCCATCGTTTTCAGTATGTCATGTGCATGGATAAATGCACTTTATAAATAGAGGATTATTATTTTATGATTATTTTAAAGCCTGAACCTTTTACATAGTGAATATCAAAGGATTTCTTGCTGCAAGGTGAAATGGGGAGACCGGTAGAACCGGTGCAAGGAAGCTCTGTACAGACAACATGTGTAGAGGAAGACTGCACACGAGAGAGAAGGATATTTTGTTTATATTCAGCACCCATTATCCATATAATATGCGGAATTTTTAAAGGCAGGGGTTCACATATTGAAAAGGGGTTGGGGATGTCACCCTGGGGATTTATCAAATTTACATACAGTATTTCTCAAAAGGGGGTTTGGCTTGGTTGAATTTCACTGAACTGAAATAGTGATTATTTTACATTTATATCTGAATTGCATTCCATTGATATTGTTTAGCTCAGTTCATTATTTCTGGAAGTATTTCCATGTAATCTATTAGTATAAACAACAAGTTGCAGTTTAGAAACTATGTGACTATTCCATCACTACTCGTGTTACACTGTATCACCTTCTTTATGAAAACTATGTCAATAATGTTCAAGAGCACTGTAAAAATAAGAATTCATGGTACTAGATGGAAAAGATACTCGACAAAATCTGGCAACTTCTGCTGAGGGGAGAGGTTACAACCCATTTGATGTAATCATTATGGCTAAAATGCATTAAGCTATAACTTTGATTTTCTCTCTTCTCATAATATTAATTTCATGACATTTTTACCCACACTGTCGAACATCTTTGTGAAATCTTCATCATATTTTTGCATGCGAGCCACAGATGCACTTTCAGATAAGTTTTGATTTTCTGCATCCGGATAGCATTTAACATTTAAAGTGTTTAGTTAGCATCTCTCAGTTAACTGCACCTGATGGCCTGGGTAATGGCTGCCCACTGTGCAGACAGTGACAGAATATTACCATGTGTTAGCTATATCCTCATCAGCATATACACACTTATCATCAGAGCTCTTTCTGTGTATCAAACCTGGAAACACTCAAGTCTCTTATCTTCTTTTATGTAGACATAAAAATGGTGATTGATGTTTCTGGTACATTCAGGCCATCTTTGTTTATATTTTAAAAATATGAAAAAATAAGCTTGGTGATAATTTACTTGGCCCTTTGTCAAATGTACCCGCATTTCATGTTCAAGAGTTGATTAAGTTGGTATTTGCTCTGTCTGTGTGTGGTATCGGTTGTTATCACCTGTGTGTGAGATACAGGCCTGGTGTTATCCCACTGATAACACCCAGTGATCTCTGACTGTTTCACATTGTTGTACACAGTTGTATACAGTTGTAGCTTGTTGACTTAGTGTTGATCAAACTCTCCGCTCACCTTCAATTACTCCCGACATGACTCTCGTTGTCCTTTCAATCCCATAATGCACCGGTCAGCTTCTCCATTAATGCCTGGTCACTCGTCTCTTCTCAGGTGTCATAATTAACTGAAGGGTCAAGCTCAGAGTGACCATTATCATATGCAAACAGATTCAGAAGTCCAGCTAAACATGAGAAAGCATGGAATGCCATTACACCGGACAATACAAGAGATATATCCTGGTATTCTGCAGTACATTATACCTAGACAATACACAGGTATACACATCCTGGGATATAACTAGATACCTACCTTTCAACTTGTCAATGAAAATAACAAGATTCTCACTTTTGTGTTTGTAAATAGAATGTGGAGAGTTTATTGCAGTGTGAATTGTTTCCTTTGTGTGGTGTGAGGCGAGACCACCAGTGGTAAACCAATAGTACAGGTGTCCTACACTCCCAGTTTAACGCAGCGCTGACTTTCATTACCCTCACTCTCTAGTTGTAGATTGACAATCTCTGGGTGCCTTTTATACTTATGTCTTGCCTTTTGATGCTTTATAACAGTAAATTAATCAGTAACAATAACTACTTTCTGAATGTAGTCCGAAAAGAATTTTAAAATTGTGAATAGAAATATGAACCTCATGGTTAAGTGTCTTGCTGTGATGCGAAGAACTAATTGTTTTGATTGAATTTGTTACCGTGTAATGTAAATATATATTTTGTTCTTTGGAACTAGTAAGAGTAAGATTGCTTGTGTCTATAGATTATAGTTTAAATATATATTCTGTGCTCGCCGCTAATGGTTGCAATATTGCCCAAGTGGCGTTAAACAATAACTCACTCACTCACTATATTCTGTCTATAGATCCTATCATGTTCAATTCAATAAATGCAATTGTTAAATTGCCTGATTACCCCAAAAATGTAACATATTTGAGGTATTTTGTGCCGTAAAGTCTTGATAAGCTGAAAATGTTGGTGTAATTGTTGTAACCTTATATACAGGCATCTTGCCAGGTGTTTTCTCATGTGTGCAGGTATTCTGCAATTAAGAGTTAAGATATTGAGGTATTTAGCTGTATCAGTAGTCAGTACCTGTAAGAAGGTCTCTCTGGTATGCCATTCATCTGTAGACATGCAAGTAAAAAGGCATTAATTGATAATCGTTTTATGCTCATCAGGCCTATGCGGATTGGCTTGTGACACAGCCTACTGTTTGGTGGTCGGTGTACCATCAATATTGTCATTTCCCAGAGGACTATTGAAGGTGTATCATGGTAATTGCTCATTGCATGTGTTTTAGCTAATTTCAATGCCATTTGAGGGTTTTTGAATGATATTTCAAAAATGCATCAGTTTTTAGAGCAAAGATGTCCGAGTTTATGACATTCAGTTACAATAATGTGCTATTCCTCCTAACAGCTGTTTTTATACTTCATTTTATAATAACTAAACTTTTTAGGAACCTAATGACAGTTCAACCCATCATGGACACATGGGGAAAGTCCAAAAAGCTTTTTATTTCACATGCAAGGTCTCAACATTAGTTAAATCCAGATAAACTTCAGAGCCAATAGCTCTATATTTATTTAGTGTTTATTCACTGTAGTACCCCAGTAGTAGATTCCTGATTGTGTGAGCAGGTATCTTGTAATTTAACATCATTGAAGGTATTCAGAGAGGCGGTCAATGCATTCATACACTAGAGTATCCCACTACGGGAAACCCTGTGTCTGATTGTGTGAGCAAACACTGGACATTGTTGAAAGTCTTTGATTGGCTTATGCCTCTCGATGAATCTGTCCAACTGCAGGAATCCGTGTTTCTGAAAGGTTGAGCAGGTACCCAGTAGGTGAGTGTAGATGAAACAAGAGCTGGACACACCTGTGCTAATAGGACTGTTACCTCCCCCAAACACACCTGAACATTGCAGAGAGACTGCTTGGCCAAAGGGCCTTGGGGGTCGGGGTTGCTGGTTTAAGGAGCTTGAGGCAAGTTAGGGGTTGCTTGTAATGGGGCTGAGGATCGCAGGACCACAGGTTTAGTGTCCGCTGTTTAAGGGCCTGAGGTTCTGCTTGTTCTAGGGTCTCGGGCCACAGGTTTGTAAGTTCTAGGTCTGATAGACTTGGGGGCAGGGTTGCTGGTTTAAGGAGCTGGGGGTAGCAAGTTAGGGGTCACGAGTCTGGGGGACAACAGGTCTAGTGTCCGCAGGTTTAGTGTACGTTATTTTTATGGAGGTTGAGTGTCTGCTTGTTTTAGGGTTAGGGCCACAGATTTGTATGTTCTCAGTTTTGATTCCCTGATTCTGGCACATTGGTTAGGACTAAGGTTAGATAAAAATTATTGGAATAAGTGTTGGTGATGAGGTTTTGGTTGCCAGAATCAAATTATTTAGGGGTTAGAGACATGACATGAAGACACAACAAATGGAGAAAAAAGAATGATTGTAAATTTTCAATGACTTGGAAGAAGATAAGAGAGTAAAACGGAACACAAAAGTTTACAGGACAGACTGAACTTGACTGGTTGATGAAGACGTGTTTAGACTGCAGACATGGCAGACAGGAAGTGATGGCCGACACATGCTTTCTTGTAGGTTTGTAATGGGAAACCGGGCTTCAGAATTAATTCAATTTTGCTGCAGCTGGCTTTAATCACATTCAAAAGATTTTTATAGTTGTGTTTGTACTGTGAGTTTCCTATTTCTTGTTTCAACAGCTTCTCATGGTTTTTGTTTATGTTTGATGGATGAGTGTATATCTAAATGCTTACAACCCTTTTCATTGCTAATAGCTGACACTGTAACTTATATCCTGTAGAAGGATGTACAAGAACAATGATGTATTTGTGTGTTGTTTACAAAAATACACATCCTGAAATACTATATACCTTCCCAATACTGTATAATCAAAAGCTTAAAGTATACATCAGCCATAAACTCTAAGATCATGGTTTATGAAAGATTTTGAATGCAGTCTGAGATACCCATTAGAAACTAAGTGATCAGTCCACGAGGAACTTCAGTCTCAAAAGCATTTAACCAAAACCTTTACAAAAATAAAGAAGTATGAAAACAGCGGCCCTGACCTCTAAGTTCACAGTTCACGAAGGCAGCCGAAAGATTTGGAATACAATCTGACCAGACTATCAAAAATGAAGTGATTAGCCAAAATGAAAACCCTTGAGTCTGGGTGGCAGTTATCCCCCCTTAGTGGATGTCACCCGATCCAGCAGGTACAATTAACACATAATGAAGTGGGCGGAGGTCGGTATGAAGTTCAGGTCGGTGAAAGCTGATGTTCCTCTCCAAGATGGAGGAAGCATGAGGGTGATGTGACCTAGCTAGCTACTCAACATCTGGGAGATACGAGTGTGTATTGAACAGGTGCACACTGACTAGCGGCAGTATAACACAGATACTTCACATAGCAGAAGACATTATGAGTTCATTCTTTGAGTAAATACTCCTTCCTTGTTGGTCAGTTTGAAGAGGTCACTACTCTGAGAGAGACGAGGGGGCTTGAGTTACTGGACACACCTGCATGAAGTGGTCATTTCCCATAGAAGCTTCTCCTCAGTTGCTGGAGTAAACATAACTGCCCTTGCCTTTAGGCCAAGGAAGTCTATTCTTTCCGTTTGGTTAGTTTGTCAAAAACTTCTTGAAAGTGAATTGAAACATGAAGATCTGAATGAAGCATAGAAATGATATGTGGAGAAATGTCATAGTAGCATTCAATACCTTGTTAAATTGTATATATTGAACACTTTATCAAATTGTATATATTGGAGATTTCATCAAATGTAGGCCTATGTATTCAAAACAGTATCATATTTGACATATTCCATATATAATTTTTCATACAACCTTCAGTTAAATGTCTGAAAGGGTTCGAATGACAAAGCATACTTAAGATTATGAGGTGAAAATGTGCAACAATGTCGGCAAATGTACTGGAATATTTTCACAAAAAATATAAATCCTCCACTGTTAAAAAATGTGAAAATATATTCAGATTACAAATGGTCTTGAAAAGTTTGTTTTATCATTTATTACAAGTTTGGAAAGAAAAGTAGTATACAAACTAAGACACAGTTTTTTTGAGAAACTCCCGAAAGTTCTTCAAAGTATATAAAACTTTTTAAAATTCACAAAGTAAAGAGTATTGAAGAAGGTTCAGCTAGGTTTTTTAACTGCCATCTCATTGGAAAACATAGTTTCACATGTAATCGATGTTGTTGCAAAAATACAACAAAGTTCAACAAGGTAAAGAGAATGTTACACAAAGTTAGAAATGCACTCTACAACAACAGTTTCACCTAGACTCAAGGACTTTGATGAAGTACAATAGAGTATTGCTGAGTTAGCAGGTTCACTACATAACTCCACCGCCTCAGAGGACTTGAACCCTCCGCCGTCACATCCTATTAGCGTGACGACCATCATCGTGAGACGTGTACCTACCTACCTACCAGACAGTCACCATCTGTTCAATTTGCTCTCTGCCCGCCAGGATTAAAAAGAGACAAAATATCCGATTTCCACATCAGTGATCTTGAAATATTTTCACTTGAAGAAGCACCAGAGAGTAGAAAGGTGATTTGCGCTGAGATAGTGTTTAGCTGGACTAGGTATCTAGTTCACTTTTCATGTTCTCCTATTCAGACAGAATTAGACGCTTGAAGTAACCTTTCCATTAGAAATAAGAGCAGAAAATAGGAACAGTTTTTTCTATACTGATTTATGGGTGTTCCCTTACAAGCTTGTAAGTCTGGGACTGCAGTTGAACCCAATGAAAACACTTGCTAACAGGTCCTCATCGTGGCTCCTTGTTGTATGTGATTACTTCAAGACTTATGCTGTCCATTCCAGACAAAAGTCTGGTGGAAAATGTTCTAAAGAAATAGATCAAGTGGAAGCAAAATGTTTGTGTTTGCGCTTCTTGACTCCAGTCACAGTTGTCTGAGACTTGCTGAGGAGAGGTGTGAATGCAAAATGATTCTGTATTATACTATTTCATTTGATTTTGTTTGATATCCTAGCCTTTAGTTAACCCTTAGTGTGCTTATCAAGGTGTGTTTTTAAAATATCTGATAGTTGTCACAGGCATTGATTTGAAACAAGTCAGTCTGAAAATATATTTCTTTGCAATTTAAATTGCCAAATCAAAGAACCTCAAAAAGTTAGATTCGCTGTCAAATATATACAAATTCTGAAAATTAAACTTTTACCTGCAGGTACTTGAATATTAACAAGATAATTATTGATGTTAATAAGATGTGTTTCCAAGATGCAGATTGGCAATTCAGAATGGTTTGTTACACATTAATACAGCAAATCTAAGTGTTAACTCTCTTGATCTGAGCTTGCAACATTTTGATACTTTTATGAAACATTGTGATACTTTAATCAAACATTTAGATACTTTTATCAAACATTTAGATACAATGAAATTAATAACCAACTGCCAGGAGTTAGTGCTAACTTTCTTGATCTAAGCTTGCAACATTTTGATACTTTAATAAAACATTTAGATACTTTTATCAAATATTAAGATACAATGAAATTAATAGCAACACAATAAAGTCTGTATCTGCTGCATGATGGATGATTTATGAGGTTATCACATCAAAGGACGCCAGTTACTGTGATAACGAGAAACAAAAGAACTTGAATTGATAATATTGTGTTCCCTAAGTAGCACCGTTCTGTATCATCTTCCAGTTATCTATCTATCATCCTGATAAAAGACAAAGAAAGACCCTATAATATGCTGTTTTATGAGATTTCTCTCAACTCTTTAGGAACATCAACTGCAACATGAAAGTGAATTTTTACAAATAATTTGTTAAATCTTATTGATGTCTTCAGTTTTTAAAAATTGACAACTTGAATAGGATTTATTTAGAAACAACAAGTTCTGATTTGAATTCTGTTTTAAGCTGAAATGCATCTTCAGTTGCTACAAAGGGTACAGAACGTTTCTGTGTACGGACACAAATCTGTTCTCATGTTCTTTCATGTAGGAGACAACAAATACTGGAGGAAATAACCTTTTGTTGCTGTAAATCTCTTCAAATGTTTTCACATCTCAAGAAAAATACCACATTTCAACAAAAATCATGTTGGCCAGATTTCTGTTCTGATAAACAGATTTGTTACTCATTTAAAACAGAGTGATAGATATAAAAAAAAACACCACTGAACTTTAACCCTACAATCAAGATCAAGAAAGAAATGTGGCAATTGCAAAATTTGCCCTAAAGTGTTCAGATTTTCGAGTGTTGATAGGGTTAACGCAGTCCCAAATTCATGTTTAAAGATTTTTTAAAATGGCATTTTGAACTTTTTACAAATTCATACTGCCAGTGGAGTTAGAAAACTGAAACATGTTTGTTTAAATCATTGCGTATAGGGAGAAACATCCCTACACCCGAGTCCTCCAGTCCGTGGTTCCAGGGGGGATGTTGAGTCCTTGTCGGGAGGTGACATGTGACAAGCTAAAGACTCCGGGGATCACTCTCCCCTCGTAAAGTATATCACTGTGCATGTTCCCCCCATAAAACTGTCCTGATCAGGTCCGGGTGTCCACATTGTGGTGACCTCTTGACCGCTGGTCATATTTCACACCTGAGGAGGGAGAGTGGACACTGACAGTGACATCCCTGCTGTAAGGGGTGTCCAGGTTCACATCTCTCTTGATCAGGATTCAGCCACTTTATCTGTAGAGGCAAACTGTTCTTCATGCCGTAGCTTTGGGCTGCAGTGCTATATTGTAATTCAATTGACCGGGATGTAGATCAGTTGGTATAGTGTACGCTCATCACCCGGAGGACTGGGGTTTGATTTTGCATCATACCACGAGTTCATAAAAGATGGTAGTTGTTGCTTCCTTGCTTGGCACATTATGAGGACAGAATGACGAGATTACTGGCCCTACACAGTGCTGTTTGGCACCGAGAGCATAAAATGTTTTTCCAAGTGGTTTTGTACTGAGGAAAATAAAGAGTTGATAGTATCTCCAAAGCTGCAGTCGATGCTTGCAGGTTTCACCACAATGCTTTTTTTCTTTCTTTCTGTAATAATAGTATTCACTGCAATACAAGTTCAGTTGACAATATATCATAAGAGAACTTGCAGCTACTTTTCCATGGCTATTGACTTCCTCTTGCAGAGCTGAACTGTGTTCAGAAGTGACAGAATGACTGACGCTTCATTAGAATTGAGTTCAAATAGAATGCTTAATAGACTGTTTTCATCCTGGAATATAAGGCAAAAAATCTTTTTATCCGATTATTTCTATCAAATCATGAAATGACTTTCCCCATCCCCATCTGTTGACAAGTCCTAACCCAAACACACCAATATCAATTTTGTCATTGATTATTTTCATCTTCATTCCTTTTCCAAGATTAATGTCAAAATGTTTTTTTAAAGGAATTACAAGATCACATAAATGTCCAAATTTGTTTGTAAGATGTCAAAATCCTAACATGTCCATTATTGTTGAAACAATAGACTGTAAGTATTGATAACAAAGCAAATCAAATTGTTGGCAAATCTTTTTAAAGCAAAGTCATAATTCATGGAAAACCAAAGCTATTTCTTCCAAAGCTTGCAGCAAATCTAATTTAAAAATGTTTGTTTTTAAAAAATCCAAAGCAAATTGGTTAAAAAAATTGTTTCCAAGGAAAAGGCTTGTAGCAAATCAAGGGAAAATAATGTTTTTCCCAATTGCCAAGCTGTGGTTTTAAAATGAAGAAATAAAGTACAAAAACCGTGTAACCTGCACACTGAGGTCTCACACAAGCCTGCAGTTAGCAAGTTAGTCGAGTTAGTCGAGCAGATTTGAGTCATCCATTTGAGTAAAGCAGAGCTAACTTGGCATTGCTACTGCATCACTTGTGTCCGACCTGACATCGCTGACATCGTGTTTTACGATGTTTTCTTCGGCCGTTTTCCGTTGGAGACTTTCTCATCACAGCCTGTCAATCAGGGACTGCTTCTCCACGACATAGACAATCCCATAATGAATAGGATGGATTTTATCCTTGTCATTTGGGATCTGTCATCTTGACTGACAAGCTCTATTGAAGCAAATGGTTTTATGCATCATTTTGCAAAATTTGATTGTTCGAAAAGGTTCCACGAGGTAAATGTGATTTTACATCCTTGTTGAGGTTAAAATGCTGTTATGTAAAATTTGTTTTGCATAATCTGAATTTGAACAGGGTTTTTGACATAAAAGGACCTAAACTTGACAGATTTTGTGAGAGGATGAAATAAGGTTGATAGAATTGACAATCAAATGAAAACCTCTGAGATGACAGTTATAAGATAAAATTGAATTTTGCTAAAAAATCAAATAGCAAACTTCGCAACACAGTTTAGTTTTCAAAGCCTCTAACCACTGTTTGCTAGATTGCAGCAACATGTGTTTATAAACCGACTCTGTGCCTTCAGATAGAAGTCGGATATCTTTAAAAAAATTCCTAGATATTCAGTATTAAATGAGAAGCATCTTGAAAATATTATAGAAATTGATAAATATTGTTTTCATTGATAGTAAGCCATGTGTACATTATAGCAATCTATCTGTCTGTCACCATCTCAACTGTGTATGACTCATGTTCCTAGCTGTTCTTCAAAGTGGTCAATTTCATGCGATAGTAACCAAAACTTACTTTTTGCTAATGGCGTTTTTCTGTGGGGCGATCTGACCTGATCCGGTAGTGATGATAAAGTGCTTGATAAGATGACATATCGCAGACAATCGCTACAAATACGAGACACAGCCCAGAGATGATGTTGCCTCGGGCTTTTGATTAGTAATGAAACACTCGGCCTTATAAATAATGATTAATCGTGTGATCGCTTGTCGACCTGTCTGAATCAATTTTGTGTCTGTGATTAATCATAAAGGGTTGACAGAGTGTGACAGATGTATGACGTTTGTTTCTCGTCCTGTCAGCTGATTCATAACTATATGATACTAATTGATTGTTTGTGTCTGGTTTATGTCGAACCTTTGATGGTCCTCCTGAGACGGATGTATTTCTCTAGTCAATGTCAGTTCAAGCAGCGTCGTTGACAGAAAAACATCATCTTCACTTCTTAATAATAATAATAATAGTCCATTTATATAAATATAACGCATATATCCATGCACATTGCATGCTGAAAGTGCTGGTCGACATATTACCCCTGGTCAACGAGTACAGAACACTGAGGAGAATACAACCGGTCGCCTGTCAGGCGCTTAAGGTTCAAATTCAGACCACCATCATATCATACCAGGTACCTATTTACTGCTGGGTGGACAGAGGCACACTTCGAACTAAGTCACTTGCCCAGGGTGACACCACAAGTCTCTCAACTCATGTCTCAGTGTGGGGCAGGGAATAGCCCTTCAAACTCTCAGTTTATCCAGCAATGTAGCGGGTAACCCACCCATGTGGCGAGTCACGCCCATTGTTGCTGAACTTCACTGATAGCGGTCAACTGAGCTATGCAAAGGACCACGTACCACCACTTGTTGTCAGAGATCAACTTTCACTGCTGATTAAATTAGTGCCATGTCTTACTGAGTGGTCATTTTATAGGAATCACAACTATTTTAACAAAGACGATCATTTGGGTTCGTCCACTCGCTAAAGATAGGTTTTGATGTTTCTTTCTCTCACACTAAGTTACATTTATTAAGAGAAGATTGATTTTCTAAACTGTTTTTACAGTCTCGACCTCAAAAGGATACTAAATGTCACGTATCACGTACCACGTATTCAGTGAGGTTTTTGTTATGTCAAACCATGTAAACCTATTTGTGAGTAGTTTTTATGTCGTAATCCTCATTTTTTACTGGAAATGTAAGACAACGAGAAAACAGGCATTGATGCTTTCATTCGATATCTACATTTTTTTGCGCGTTGTGTAAGAACAACTCGTAGGTCGTCTGAAAATGCCATCAGAAGATATGTTTGTGTTGTTACACATCTGGGTAAGTTATCCACTTCAATCCCTTATATGCCTGGCATTCAGATGGGGGCCAAGGGTTACTACGCAGTCTCCAACTTACCTAAGAGTGATCTGGGTCCCGCTGCACAAAAACTTATCTCTCTAAGGTACTGTTCGTGCAATGTTAACGATGGAACTAGGGTTAACCTTAGTGTTAAGGTTGTTTTGCGCAACAACCCCAAGCTCTTTACGAACTATTTCTATACGGATGTCTCTTCAGTATGTGTAGTTCAGTTTGTACAGTGTTTGCTTGTCGCCTGGAAGGTCAGGGTTTGATTTCCAATGACATCGAACACAAGAAGTTAAATTTTTTTATAGATGTCTTCTTGTATGGTGTTACATAGACTAAACAGTCCTGTACCTTGTACTGTTTGATAACTAATTTAAGCCTTGCTGCATGTTGTTAGTTGTTCTGTGCCAGCACAGCAGCATACCAACCTGCAGTCAGAAATCATTACAAATTATGAATTGCAGCTAAATTAGCAAGTGATAGAGACTGGCAGGAGTTATGCCTTGCGGAGAAAGTTCACAGTTTTATGTCTGATATAACTGATATAAAGTATTTCCAATTTACACTGTATTGTGAACAATAATGATGAATTATCCCCTGCCGCGTTTAGCGGGAAGCGGGGGATATAGTATTCGGCTGTATCTGTCCGTCCGTAGGAAATGGAATAACTTAAATACTATTTACTGGATTCTTCATATTTTGCATATGGGTTCATCATGGGAAGAGTAATGTTCCTACAGAGTTTTGTGACCTTGACCTTCATTTCAAAGTCACAACGAGACTTTGTCATTTTACCCTTGTCAGCTGGACATCTCAAGAACCATTCACTAGATTCTCTTCATATCTTACACATAGCTTCTCCAAGGAAAGACAAAGGGCTGATTAGATTTTGGTGACCTTGACATTATTCTCAAGGTCACAGTGGAACTTTGTATTTTCCGACATGTGAGTGTACATGTAAAGCTTGTCAGCGGAATATCTCAAGAACCATTCACTAGATTCTCTTCATATCTTACACACAGCTTCTCCAAGGGAAGACAAAGGGCTGATTAGATTTTGGTGACCTTGACATTATTCTCAAGGTCACAGTGGAACTTTGTATTTTCCGACATGTGAGTGTACATGTAAAGCTTGTCAGCGGAATATCTCAAGAACCATTCACTAGATTCTCTTCATATCTTACACACGGCTTCTCCAAGGAAAGACAAAGGGCTGATTAGATTTTGGTGACCTTGACATTATTCTCAAGGTCACAGTGGAACTTTGTATATTCCGACATGTGAGTGTACATGTAAAGCTTGTCAGCGGAATATCTCAAGAACCATTCACTAGATTCTCTTCATATCTTACACACAGCTTCTCCAAGGGAAGAATGGCTGCAATACTGCCGAAGCGGCGTTAAACAATAACTCACTCACTCACTCCAAGGGAAGACAAAGGGCTGATTAGATTTTGGTGACCTTGACATTATTCTCAAGGTCACAGTGGAACTTTGTATTTTCCGACATGTGAGTGTACATGTAAAGCTTGTCAGCGGAATATCTCAAGAACCATTCACTAGATTCTCTTCATATCTTACACACGGCTTCTCCAAGGGAAGACAAAAGGCTGATTAGATTTTGGTGACCTTGACATTTTTCTCAAGGTCACAGCAGAACTTTGAGTTTGTCGACATGTTAAGCTTGTCAGGGGCATCAATATCACAAGAACTGTTTATTTGATTCTCATCATTGTCTTACACCAGTGGTTCTTTTAGGGAAAATTCAGGGTTCAGTCGATTTTGTTGATCTTGACATTATTTTTCAATAATTTCAATTCAATTTTCAAGTATTAATTTGCGGCAGGGGATCATGTCACCTTAGTGACAACTACTTGTTATTATTGTATAAGCTCGATTACAAAGGAACAGCGGTGCAATTTTGTCAATTTAGATTTTATATGAAATATGCATAAATATGCATGGTCAGTCCAGACTTATGACAGTTGTCTTGTCACTATACTAGCCTTATTACATAAGCTTTGGTGGCTGTAGCTCCGTTTTGATTTAAATGCTGTCATTTATTGTCATTAATAAAAGCTTAGTGTGTTATGTCAATATTAACAGTTTATGACTTGTCCACAGTTTATATGGAAATTGGGTGAATGTTCATATCTCAGGCAGAGAAAATCAAATTAACATCTGATCATATTTAGATTATGTGCATGTAATTTAATAATGTAAATTCAACTCAAATTTGAAACTAAATAGTACTGACATTTCAGTTTAAAGATATTGAATACACATTTAACTTTAAGCAGAATATTTGATTGATATTTGATATTCATGAATTCATAACATAATCATTTCTAAAGAAAATGAAATAATTAAAATTTGTGTTTTTCAGTTTCATTGTAAAGTGCAATGGAAATATTCTATAATAATATAATAAATATTCACTAAATCATTATTATTGGGGAAATGCTTGTAAACTCTTGAAATAAATCTCAAAGCAACAAACCATGTTGTAATAGCCTTTACACAGAAATTACAGAGAATAACACAATTTGGTATGGGAAACCTCAATATCTGACAAGTGCAATATATGGCTTAGTTTGACACTGATGTGATTGTCAATATTTGGTTGATATGCAGACATAATCATCACGCTCTCGCCCTCTAGAATGTCTTTATCTCGCTTATTTCTGCGTAATACGAGGTCAGGTGGTATTAGGTAGAGGTTAGCGTGTTATTAGCCGTATCAACCAGGGAATTATTCCTGCTAAACTGTTTCATGTTGTGATTGGATGAGCCATAACATAATCAACACCTTGTAAGAGAAAACGTGCAGAGCGTGATTGCATTATACCATCAGAGATTTCCATTAAGCTCTCCTTTAGTGTTATCAAAATCATTTAATCAAATTATCTATGGTGTTTGTGATATGCGTATTGAAAATACCATTAAGTTGACATTTTCTTTGCATGGCTGTGCATATTTCTGAGGTAGAAATAAGCTGTTTTAGTCCAATCATTCTTTATGATTACTTTCTGTAACACAAAATAACAACCACCTGGGGTTTGGATCCCAACTCTGGCATGATAACTTATCTGCATTAAAAAAACGTTGTACATGAATAAGGGTTACAAAGGGTACAATTCTTCATTATAACTTTAAATATTTTCATATATTTATATTTTTGAAATATTTTCATCATAAGGGGGGACAGAAAGAGTGCAAGAATGTATTCTCACAGGCTTCACCACAATACACAGATGCAATGATGTTGAAGGATTTCTCCTAAATGCAAAATTTCTAACTTTCTTCCACCAACATATGTATATATGGACAGTTACTTTACGTACACACAGCAGTGATATGGTTAACATTCAACATTGGATTTCTGACCACATAGAACTGAAATTAAACCAAAGTTGGATATTTCAGAAAACAATCTTGTCATGATGATATGTTTGGAAAGTATGGAATTCAAATATCCACCTAAATTCGAGAGATCTTTAGAGATGTTTAGTTATTAGGAAAGTGCAATAACCATTAAAAGTTTTCAATGAATTTAAACCCATTACGGACACAGTTCCCTAAACGAGATGGAGAACACACGCTGACTCTGCAGAATTAAATGTGTGCACATACTGAAAGATGTGAAAACTTACATGATTTAATTATCCTCAATGCGTAATATTCCTGATAAAAACTTTGCAAAGCGAGACACATAAAGAACCATGAGGGAAATTCCTCCTGGGATGCAATATCATATATACAATCTTCGGTCATCAAGAATATGTTTCCAAGTTCCATATAATGCAATTAACCTTTCTGCTGAATCTGTTCTAGATAGATAGTGTTGAAATGTAGCAAAAGAAATATGATGACCGGAAAGATTATTTTAGCATGTATCTTAGTCAGAATAAAAAACTTAATTGTCAAAGCTAAAATGTAGAGAGATGTTAAAGCTCTAAGATAATAGTTTAGAAAAATCGTTGACGATACAGAAAAGCTTTATACGACTGCAACATCTCTACATTTGGATTAGCCCTGTTGTTATTTCCTCATTTGTCCAAGTTATTCCGAGTTAACCAAATGTTTATTCAGAGCATGTGGGGACTAAACAATTGTGTAGTTTGTGTAGTCCAGCTTCATGTACAGTCTGTCTTGAGCTTTGATGGCAGCATTGGGAAATATCCTAATGGACAGGGTTTCAGATATATATCTTTATATACCGGTAGGTTGTACTCTTGATTTAAACAGTATTTTATTTCCAAATAACATATCACGTACATGAAATATGAGAAGTTAAATTGGGAAAAAAAGGATTAGCAAACAGGCTACACTAGCCTATATAAATGCTTCTCCTAAAACAAACTTAAGACAAATAAGTTTGTAAATACATTTATGGAAATACATTAATATTTCATACACATGTTTAGTAAACACGCAGTAGTTAAACATAAAAAGCATATGGTACCGAACTTTATGAAAAACGGTTAGTTTCATTTATGAAATCATACACAGGTTGTACCCTTAATCTCAGGATTTTCTCAGAGATTTTTCTTGGAGACCATTTTTGTCATGATTATGATAGTTAAAATGAAGAGTGTATGCCACCAATTTATTGTAGTAGACATCTAACTGAAGAAGGACTATTTTTTAGAACATGCTTCAACCCCTCTGATGAAGACCACTATATATTAAAGGGACAGTAGCACTTTTTTGCAAAATTTATTTTTTCAAATTTCTTATTTATAATGATAGTTTGTGCCATTTAAATTTGAGATAACAAAGCAATTATCAGTAGTAATAATAACGGTGTTGTGATAAAGCAAAAATTGCATGGCGGCCATTTTATTGTGAACACATTTATTATTTTGAATGACAAAAATGATTCCAATGGCTTTTCTTAGCCATGTACACTCATTTATAACTTGATTTTACAAAAATAAAAGGGTATTTTACGATTGGTGAAATTATTGTTCAAATACATTTCATCTACTTATTTGAGCGAAAAAACAAGCTACTGCCCCTTTAAAGGAAACTATGAATAGTTGTTAGCAGCCAATATTCCTCTGGTGTTGGTGGCTTTCTACTGACCATACAGTTACACTACACAAATGAATAGAGTTGAACTGTAGAGCTTATTCATGGTTCATTAATTGGAATTATTTCTTTATATGGAAAGTCCGCCATGCAGGAGCCATCAAGCATAATAATTACAGATTTACATATAATCCTCTGACCTCAAGGTGACGCCGATTGCTGCTAAATGTTTCTAGCAACCAACACTAACGAGAAATCATATCAAGTATCATTTGATGGATTTGTCGATGATGAGGTTTCTAAAACACGGACAAATTGATATTTGTGATTTGTTGATGAAGTCCCTTTACGTCGTGGTCCGCAGGAGACGTGATTACTTTTCAAAATAAGTTTTGTGAGCTGGGAATGAGAAATCTATGCAGATCGGCAGTAATTTTCTAGAAAGTTGAGACTTTATTGATGATAAGTCAGTTGAGTTGCTGTGTGTGGTATCTCCTGATGAAGACAGTGACACTGCAGCGTATATGATGGATCTGTTAGATCAGTGTATTGTACAAGATGGAGTTCTCTTGTATCCTTGCAATGCATCATTCATAAAGAGATGAATACATTTTTCTATTGGAGAGTAAATTTTAAAAAGTCTAATATGTTTCTGTAAATTATAAAGTCATTATGGATAAAAGTCTGATATTTTTCTTTTCTTCATGATGTAATTGCATTAATAAATGCATGATCAAAAAGGTTATCCGTCCACTATTTTATCAGTGTCACTCATGTTTTTTTAGAAGTTTTGTAACTTCAACATGTCATATGGTTTATAATTTTTTTTCAACACTCAAAAATGTTAACTACAAATGAAAAGTACTGAAACATTTCTCACTCTTTCAAAGAAAATAAAAGCAAATAACTCTCAGCAATAAACAGAGAAGAGAGGAAGTGAAAATAAATCATAAACTGATTTTCACAGAATTTCTTAAGAGGCATTTTCAAACCTGTTTACAACTTATTCAACAGATAAGTGGTATTTGTGTGACTAGAAAAGGAAGCCAATGTTATTGTTCAACTCTCAACCTACGGCAAGCAAATTAGCTTGCAGATATGGATTCGGTATAAACTAGCAGTAAGTTTAGATATATCCGATAATAACACATGGGAATGACAGTCACCCAGTTTGATTGACCAGTGGGTCATGTTTGTCGACGCCTCGGTCAGCCACACCCCATGTTTGTATCATTGTCCAGTTTATCTGAGGAGAAGAGATTTCGAGTCTGTCACTTTGCATGTCCATCAAAGCTGGAGCCAAAGTGATCGTAATGGTTCATCTTCATTAGCGTGATATATGGGCGGCCATCAGTCTTGCATCTGACAACCAATCATTTGAGCTCTTTTATAGACTCTAATTGTCATGATGAGATAGGATGTCGGCTATTTTATCTGCGTCCCGATCAGAATCTGAAGACTTTTGATTGGATGCCAGATTGGATTTGTATCTCCTGCAGACTCTTGTACCTGGCGCTGTCCAGATGAATTGATTTGATTGGAGACAATGGAAATGGATAGTATCATTTGCATACTATTTCAGGAAGTTATTTCAGAAAATTATTTTCCCATAATGTGTAATCAGTCATGAATATGGGTATGACTGCGATTCTTATATCGATAAAAGTAGCTGGGATAATCAGTGCCATAATACGTCTCTCTAGTCCCATTCTTATAAAACACTTAATAGAAAAATACCAGGATAAAATGTCAATCATTTTCTTTATTCTGTAACATCAAAGGATGGACCATTGTATTCTAAAACTAAGTCTCTTAAAGAAATGGTTTGACGTTCTGTATCTTTTTTTTGTAAGAGAAAATGAATGATTTACTGAAACCTCTTTGCATCCCTTCTGTACATTGACTTATTTGCCGGTCTTTTATAGACTTGTATTGAGTTTAATTTTGCTTCTTGATAAGGATCTGAGCCCTTATTCTCGAAACATTTGTAGCCCTGCAAACTTCTTTAGCCCATTCGTAACACATGGGTTACGATCAAAGTTAAGAATTCTTAAGGCTACGAAAGTTGGAGAATATGGGCCCTGTACTTGTGTCCTGTCCTGTATTCTTATGATCTCTGGGTGTCATATTTTGCAGTGTTGATCACCAGGTATTGATAAGTGACAGGCAGATAGAAGGACATGGTCTAAAAACATAATTCGATGGTAATGACATCAGAGAGACGGATGTCAGATTGTCAGACAGACAATCTCAGATGGGCAGATGTCAGAAAGGCATGGACAATGTCAGAGACAGGGAGATAGACAGACATTGTCAGAAGGAACCCTCTGAGACCATGGCATTATCCTGGTCACCACCAGACTTGTTCTCTACTTTTCGTGACTGACAGAGCTGGTAATGGAAATTGGCAGTCTGAGAGTAGACTACTGTGTGTGCAGAATTGTACTGCCTGCCTCATAATGACTTCATGTGAATTTGTCAATCTTCTTGGGTCAGGAGAGTATAAAGCATTGGACCTTGGAACAAGTGGTCTGCAGTTTGAATCTTGTCAGGATCCCGGGTTTGTCTGCTATAGAGAACTACTGACAGTAGTGGGATTTCGGTACTATGCAACATTGAATATCAGCTTAGTCTTAATCATGGCTCCCCTGTGCTTTGCAATGTATAGTTGCAATGGCATTGTAGGCTTTCCTACTATCAATCATGAAACACCTCACCTCGCCTCGCCTCGCCTCGCCTCACCTCGCCTCACCTCAGCTCCCCTCACCTCGCCTCGCCTCGCCTTGTCTCACCTCGCCTTGTCTCATCTCACCTCTATAAATTTGTATAGTTATGTCTTCAGTTAATACTGTTGCTTGCAAATGAAATTGAGTTACAAAATATGATTCAAAGTAGAAGTTTTGATAACTTTAGATTTATGTATGTACATTAAAGATGTTGAACTATAAATCCAGTAAAACTTTTAACTGAAAAGATTTCCATTGTTGATGGAAAATCTTCAAATAAATTAAAAGATCAGTTTTAAACACATACTTTAAATCAAGTGAAAGTTTGAAAGCTTGTCACACTTTATACAGAATATGATCAATGATAAAAACATTTATCGACATTATATAACTTTCAAACTTTTGTGTTGTATTTACTTTAAAAACATTGACAATTTGCTCACAATCATTTGATATTGTGTCAAAAACTACACTCGAGTTTATATCAACTGAAAGTTCAAACAACAAAGTTTGTTCAGTGTAATGTCAGTATTTCTAACACATCCTTCAAAGATATTGATTTCAAAAGAAATATGAAGTTTGTTTTTGAAAATGTGACAGCTCAATGACCCTATGGTTCAGATGTCAGAGGTCAAGCTTGTGGCAGCCATGTTTGTGGTCGGTAAACTCTCTCCACAAAGTTAAATTCCCTGTGTGTTGACAGGCCTGTGCACAGAGTTGATCAATCAAATTGTGTCTTCACCTGTTTATTTGTTATCTATAAATAACGAGAGTCAGTGATTTGAAAAAGTGGAAATATGTTGCTATTAAGCGACAATGAATAGTTAAGTTGTACTTGTAGGGAACTAGTAACTGTATTTGCAATGGAAGGAGTCCAGGCCGTATTTCTATACGAAGAAACTCTTGAAATAAATTTGTTCTGATCGATAGCAATTTCTTCAAATATGATGTCTTTATTTGACAAGCAAATCCAATTTTACCTAACTTATTCTATTTTTGACGATCATATACTTGTCGGGCTGTCTAAGTGTCGTGTATGTTTGACAGACATGTCTGTTCCTATAACGCAATGGAACCCCTTTAAATGATGTTATCTACTACATTGCCGAGAAAGTGAAATTTGAATCTCACAAAATGATTAAAAAACAATTCCCCTTATTTATTTTGTGCATTTTCGCTAGATAAGTGACACATTTATAGCTATGAATGAGAAGTAAACATGGCATATGTTTATGTAGGGCTCTCATTATGTTTGAATTAAAGTTTAAGATTACAAGTAATAGACCCAGTATTCTTTGACTTTGATCAATGGAATTATTTGGTGCCTTGGATACAGTTCAAAATGGTCAATTCAATAAAGCAAAGATTTGAAATGAGTGTAAAAATAAATCTGATATGGTCTTTAACCCTTAGTCTGCTGATGCCGGAATACTGAGACCGGGATAGCGTATCCAATTATGGAGGATTCCTGTTGTTAGCATGATTCCTGTAAATGGACATCTAAGATCTAAGAATGGTTTGCAACTCATTAATTCAGCTTAAAAGTTTAAATGGATTTGATCTTTTACCTTTTAATGACTATTTAGGACAGAGTAAATGTATTTTGAAATGAAAATGTCTCAATTTAGTCTATATAGTAGGTCATCCAATAAAGAAGTCTATAGATTGCTGAAAATTATGATTCTATTTTTTTTCAAATATCTGATAAAAATGTTGTATTTACAGTATTTTTTAGACTTCTAATCAGCTTTGATTAATATTTGAAGAAAACATTCTTTGTATTAAGGTCAAAATGAGAAGCTAATAGATGTTGAGATAAACCCTAATCTACAGACAGTGACAATTTGTGTTTGTTTGATGTTTGCAAGGCCTGATTAGTGCTGTGTTGTGCCGGCCACCCATATCTCTCATTACGAGTTAATCAGCCCACCCAGCCACTCTTATTTGCCATATTGATCGAATTCTCTTCATCACAGTTGATTGACAGGGCCACACATGCTCCAGCTCATTTTCTCTCAAATGTTAAAATTTTTACGAAAAATGACTCAGAAATCTTTCCTCCATTCATACTTGAGCATGAATCAGTTTTATGATAATGATACAATGCCAGTCAATCTCCTTGGCTGAGCCTCTCTGACTCACTGACAAAAATTCATACGCATTCGTGTTTACACAGCGGATTAATGCTGAAATCAAGCATCTTCGTGATGACATGACCCTGGAGAAGTTGCTACAATTTTACTTAAGAATAATATGATACATTCTCGCTCCGACAAACTTGATACACTGCGCTGACATTTTCACTATTTTCAATTAAGTGTTCCTAAATTCAATTAAATTTTTAACAAACATTGTGAATTACAAGATAATAAATCTAAATTGAATGACATTTTCGACAAAAGCTGTTAACTTACTTGGTCATAAAATTATAAAAAAACTGAGCAATAATGAACCTCACTGTAAACTGAAGACTTGAAGCGTGAAGGCTTTCTGCAGTTGATGTGCTTTTCAGATATGGATAAAATTAACACTTAATACGGCGATCGGGTCTTAGATGCAAGCTGGTAATAAAATAATACTATCTTTTTTTCACAAATCCAAGTCTTAAATGTGCCAAAATATTTTAAAATAAGTTTTTCTGATTATAACCTTCAGACTTCATGTTATTGAACAGTATGGCATGTTGAATAAAATTATTGTCACATATGTCGGCAATAGATTAGGATTGTGTATTTCACTGCTTCGACTTTATGATAAAGCTTTCTTTGTAGCGGGTGAATGAAATATTGAGCTGTTACATCCAGGTGACGGAGTCAAGTCGCGTGATCCGACTCCCAAGTTATTCATTCAAGTGGACTTTTTATCACACTTGACGCTCTCAACAATGAGGCCATTTTAGGGGTCGAGGCAGCGTCTACGCTAGCGTGCAGCTGATTGGCTGAATTGAAATAAGATTAATGTGTCAATATAGCTTATGATGATAAAAATACAAACACAATACTTTCTGTCTGTTGGATTATTTTGCATATATTGTTGTGCAGTTTTTGTGACTCTCTCTGACTGTCGCAGGATACGGATTAAGAGTGAAATGTGTACACCTATATTACTAAGATGATTAAACCATGTGTGATTCATTCTTTATGGTCAGATATGTTTAGAGTTTTACCTGTGCTCAAAGGGTTAAGGTTACCAAACAGATATCTTACAAATTGCATTTACCATAACAGCAGGATGTGACCTATGAACTGGCATTATTGGGGCTGAGCACCTGTCTCAAGAACAAGGTTACATTTTACAGACAGACCCATGGGAATGGATTACATTTTTTTATGTTGGTTAACTTTTAAACTCTGATTAATGTCTATTTTATAGTTGAATTTAAATCCGAGTTCTATAAAACTTTAAATTAAATTTGTAAACTTTGAAATCTTCAATTCTGGCTTAGACAATGATCGGCTAAACTTGAAGTTGTTTTTATTCTGCTTTCTACAAATTTATTCACAACTCCTTTCGAGAATTACTTTGTTACATAGAGCGCATTTGTCAACTGATAATGTTGGAATACAACATAACATACTTGTTACCTAATTATGTGTAAGATTTAAGTCTGAAGATGATGAGTTCTATTCTCTGCATTGTCTTTGAAATGAAGCTGATAACCTTGCTGAAAACCACATCACTTGTGAGAAACTGCCAAATTCTAAAAAGATGGTGTTCTTTGTTCTCTATCCTACACATTACTTCCTGTCCTCTTTACTGATTGGTCTTTGGTAATGTTATCTATAATCCTATTGGATGATACCATTATAAACCTTATGTTTTTGATTGGGTGGTGTTTGTCACCTGCATTCTGATTAGGTTTCATTCTAAAGTAAATCTCTTTAGTCATCTCCACTCTCATTGGATGATACGTACCATTTCAAACTTGAACCTCATGACTTTGATTGATTGGTGGTTGTTGTCTTCAATATCATTCCAAATCGATTGGTTAGTGTTACGGTCTTGCATCTCATTGGATGATAGATAGAAGTAGGAAACTTCTCTAACTGTCTAACATGTAGATAGGATAGATAAGAAATAGTCACTGTGATTGGATACTTTGACAAGCTGATTAAATTGTTATATCATACGATTGGCTAACAGCCATGATTATCACGTGATAGGTCAAACTGCGAAGTGGATTTAATGTTACAACATGAATGTACTTTATTCATGTGTTTCTTACATTCGAAACTCGTTTGCTTGAAACAGATTTTCAAGAAACAAATGTTTGTGTTATGGCATTGCATGCACAACGCTGATGGTTTAAACACTTTTCTGTGTTTACTTTCACTCTTACACCTTAAGCCAATAAACAAGCCTAGTTGAAAGCTGCCACACAAATGCTGTAAGATGCCCTTCTCGACAGCGCTACAACCTGCAGCAGGTAATTAGAGACACAGGTAGAATAGACTACAGTGCTATATCATGTACCGGTAGGTAATTAGCAGGTGCTTGTTGACGAGCGTTCAACATGTCAATACAGTGCACAAGTACTAGCTCTCCCACTTTGCTTCTCTGCTCTTATAGCATTGCCTGATTCTGTACAGACAGTCTAACATATTGAAACACCTCTTGAAAATGTTTAAAAAGTAAATTAAACAAAATTAACTTCTGTTAAAGTAACAAAATTAATGCTTGAAAATAAGTTTCTAAATGCTCCTATAAAACATTTGCATATATGTGAAACATTTCTCTACAGATGTTATGTGTTTTCATTGAATCAAAAGTCTTGCAAACCACAACCCAAGCTGTCATTTTCAGTCTTTTAAAAAAAGAATAATTCAATGCACGTTTGTAATAATACATGACAGATGCAACAATGTTCTGCTATGATATATGTGGAATCCTTCACCTTCACCTTCACCTGTAAAAGTACAGAATACATGTATGTATTGACCCAGCAGATATGCTAACCTATAGAGAAGTTCAGGTGTACTCGACAAGCACCTGTTGAAGGTAGTTTATATCACCTGTATGCCTTTGTATTCACCTTAGCTTATTTACCTCTTAAGATCTCATGTACTTTTACTTGTGTGTATTGTTTATCAAGTATGGCAGTACTTTGCCAAAATATTTTATTACTGGCTGATATGTCTAATGACAAACCATTCCAAAGTGGCTGGCTTTACAGAAACCTTAGCTTCTTAAGAACAAATCTCGGTTTGGTTGGTATAGGGTTAAGTTTGATAGCAATTGTTTTGCCAAATCAAATCAAGAGAACACTCTCACAAAAAGCTTGTCTCCAGTCAACTTGTCCTTCAAGCAGACCAGTTTCACTGCAATGATAAACAAATGATGGTGCAGGCTTTTTCCTAGCAATGTTAGAAGCCTCCTTAGAATAAGAGGAATACTCTTGATAGTATCATTAACACAGATCAGCTAACATCACCAGTCTCGGGGTCGAAATACGCAGTAATGGGCCCTTCAACTGTGGGCATGAGAGTTCCTACAAACAAATAAAAATAACCTGTTCATGGGATTTTGTGTATATAAAGATATATATCTGAAACCTTGTCCATTAGGATATTTCCCAATGCTGCCATCAAAGCTCAAGACAGACTGAACATGAAGCTGGATGTCATCATTCAAACTACACAATTGTTTAGTCCCCACATGCTCTGAATAAACATTTGGTTAACTCGGAATAACTTGCACAAATGAGGAAATAACAACAGAGGTAATCCAAATGTAGAGATGTTGCAGTCGTTTAAAGCTTTTTCTGTATCGTCAACGATTTTTCTAAACTATTATCTTAGAGCTTTAACATCCCTCTACATTTTAGCTTTGACGATTAAGTTTTTTATTCTGACTAAGGTACATGCTAAAGTAATCTTTCCGGTCATCATATTTCTTTTGCTACATTTCAACACTATCTATCTAGAACAGATTCAGCAGAAAGGTTAATTGCATTATATGGAACTTGGAAACATATTCTTGATGACCGAAGATTGTATATATGATATTGCATCCCAGGAGGAATTTCCCTCATGGTTCTCTGTGTCTCGCTTTGCAAAGTTTTTATCAGGAATATTACACATTGAGGATAATTAAATCATGTAGGTTTTCACATCTATCAGTATGTGCACACATTTAATTCTGCAGAGTCAGCGTGTGTTCTCCATCTCGTTTAGGGAACTGTGTCCGTAATGGGTTTAAATTCATTCAAAACTTTTAATGGTTATTGCACTTTCCTAATAATTGCCGAAATGTTGGTTCTAACAATGATTGTTTGTCGTCCTGGAATCGTCCTGGGGTTCCACGCCCGTTATTATCGCTTTTCATCCTGAATGGTTGATATATGATGCCTTATGGACTATGAAGTGTGGCCTATATTCACATTGTTCACCTCTGTCCATTGACTGTTATCATTACTGCCACCTGGTAGTGGTTAACACTGTAGAAGCTGTGCTCTAGCCTAGATGTTAGAGTTGTAATTGCTTGATAAAGGTATCCAGGCCTCATTTACTGTTGACAGGGATGACTTCACCCATTGAACAAGTCCACTGCTTGGAACATCTTAGTGTTGAATATATGACAATAATGAGTCGGCAGCTGTTGGATATTACAGCTTATACCATAATCAGGTCGCAACTAACCAATCAGATGTCTTCATGTGTGAAATCAACTGTGAGACAAGCTTTGTGACTCAGGTGGACTCGGGATAAGAAGGCTCTCCTTGAACTTCATGGGGGATCCTCAACCAGAATAGATGGCTAGCAGGAGTCATGGGCTTGCTTTTGAAGAATAGTCTGTCCTTCAAGGAGATTTCAACCTTTTTATGAAAGAAAAAAGTCTTGGGTAGAAACGATGCGGGTGGGAAGCTCCTGCGCAGAGCTCGGACATATCCGTTCTACGAGAAATTAATTGCCTTGCGTAGAAGCTATGGGACAGTCTTAGGAGAGATCATGCAAACTGGAACTGATGAAAAGCTCTTGTATGGAGATTGGCAAATGTCATGAGGAAGGATAAAAGTCTTGGAAAGAGTAAATCGTCTTTGTATTGAGATTGGCCAGTGTCTTTAAGAAGGATAAAGTCTTGGGTAGATAGCATGGCACTCTGTTGGAAAGAGTAAATCGTCTTTGTGGAAACGAGGTGAATGTTAAGTGAAGAAGCGTTCCTCTTTGTTGTGGTTCTGGCTCAACTACAGGTGGTCCTTGTGAAGTTCTTAGAAGTAAAGCTGTGTGTTATGGTCTGGAAACAACCCCGGTGTAGTGTGGACTAATTACAACATTCTCTCTCACCCCGTACAAGAGGGTCTTTGTTAGTCTAATGCTCTTCTTGTATAAAGTTGAGATTTAATCTTAATAATGTATTGTGTGCATTAGTGGATGATTACGATAAAATTCGAGAGAATGAGATTATGAATGACAATTGTGACTTTATGTCTCGTATTAATGGCTTATCGTTTAAATCTGGATGCTAAATGGCTGATGTCACACTTCTTTCCTGTAAATACGAACAATAAAAACTGTTGTCAGTAAACGCAATATCTCGAATTAACAAATACAATTTATTGTGTTGACATTTCCTCCTCAAATTCTAATTACATTGTTTGCTCTCAAATGTTTTAAATCCAAAAACAAACAAGTTGAACCCTATTCACTCCTCATACCTGAAATGATTTGTTTTATTTTGAAGCCTTCTGACATTTATTTCCTTTAAGCTGTCTGATCTGTCAGATTGATTTGGGGTTGGTACGCTCATTTAGATGTGGCGTTGTCCTCAACCCAAGTCGGTGAAAGTATATTTGTTGGAGGAGCCATAAATCTACCTCCATATCAGGAGAGGTGTAATGGTGTCAAGATTTATCTCCCCTGTTGGACCTCTTGACGCCCTGCAAATAAATTTGTTTGTGGTTTTTCAACCGCCTTCTACCACCCATATTCATTTGGCACTTAGTGAAATATTCCCCATGTACTTAAAATGATAGGGCAGACGTGACATTAATTTAAAGGTTTATGTACAGCATATCTTCCATACCTGGTAATGAAACAGTGATGGTTTCAGGTGCAAATTCATAAAACACGAGTTACAAAATTGATGAATTTAGAAAAAAAAAGTTTGCTTTATTTTAGGTGCAAAATCATAAAACCCTTTGAAAAAATCTGGATAAAACATGTTTAAATCTAGGTGCAAAGCGATTAACTCCAGATATAAAGTGAATTGCTGATACATATATATATATATACATATATATTATCATTCTATTAGTATAGGTTTCCTTGGTTGATATTGATGTATTTCTTCATTTTATTAAGAGGAAAAAGTAACAAAGCTTCACCATTCTTTTGTCCATACAAAGAAATCCTCATTCAAACTGCAGCTACAATTGAATTATTTCCTTCTAAATGCATAATCATATTCATTGAGATGCCAATACCCCATTGCGGCTCCTAGGACAGTATTGTCCAGTGAGAAATGGAAGCAATTTGTCGCTGAGTGGGCAATAACGAATGAATACCCATTGTCCCCTGTGTATAATGGCTGGTAAGGGTCACCCGAGATGACCCCAGTGGGGCCAAGGCACTGATACATACATGCATGTATTTACTTGAACCTGTCTGTGCTTACTGTGTACTTATATCAGGTACGTTTGTGTTGATCCATTGAAAACTACCTGGAATACATTAGCCTAATCCTGTGAAACAGACCTTGTTCATTTCATCAGGGGGGCTGGATAGCGCAGTGGTTAGCGTGTTTGGCTTCTGATCAAGAGGTCCGGGGTTCAAATCCCTCCAGGGGCACGGCAACTTTGTCTGCAGTAGAGAACTGTTCTACACGCAGTAAGATTATGGTGCAATGCTACACTGAATTTCAGCGTAGTACCACCCATGATTCGCTAGCTCTAGCCGATACATCGCAGGTTTCACCGCAATGCATAGCCACATGGCGTTGCAGGCTTGCTCCCTGCCATAATTCAAGAAACGTGACTAAGTGAAATACTCTTGAAAGCATTGTTAAACCCCAAATCACCTCACCTCACATGTGATCAGATGATGTGTTCATGTCTTGAAGTACCTGGAATGTCTGGATATGAATTTACAGTGTATTAAGTAAGGTGCATCCAACAGTCTGATGAAGGTTTGAACGTAATTTTTTAAGAAAGAGTTCAATTCCAGGAAAACTATTTCCAAAGGAGGTTTTTTCTTTTCATTTGAGAAATTTCAAATTTCTTCAATTTGAGGGGTTATGCACTCATACAGATAAAATATGGTATGTAAATATTAGAAATGACTTGGGTCACTGACTGATATACTGACTTTTATCTAGATTAAATAACATATCTGGAAAAATTTAAATGTATTCATTTTGAAAATATTCTGCTATCTGAGAGAAGCTGGCATGGTGTCCCATTTACAAAGTATTGAATCTCTCCTTATCTGCACTACTTACTGCAGCCTCCCTACGTTACTTACTGTGGTGAGCTTTATCTGGAACAGAGACATATTCCATTTAAAGTTGCTACTTTAGGGTCAATGCACTTAGAATATGTCTAAAGCATTTTGACAGTTATTTCCCTAGAGTTAAACTTCCAACGCCATTGCCTCTGAGCCTTGAAATGATTGTGAAAAGGGTTCATTATTTCAATTGAATTTTTGACTGAAATGAAGGATGAAAGTTAATTTTTCCATTAAAATTGGAAGTTCTATTTCACCCATCTTTCCCAACGGTTTGATTCATTTGTTGAAACATATTTCATTCATTCAAGAAAAGGAGCAGGCACATTTTATTCAACTTAGAAAAAGCCTTCTCTTTCATTGATATCATTGTTTAATACGATATCCCACACACTGGTAAAGTTTAAACTGAAAACTTTCCTACACTGTTAGACAGTGTGATCTGAAATGTAACAGTGTACTACCATGGACATAGGGGGCGGGATAGCGCAGTGGTTAGCTCGTTTGGCTTCGGATCAAGAGGTCCGGGGTTCAAATCCCGCCAGGGGCACGGCAACTTTGTCTGCAGTAGAGAACTGTTCTACACGTAGTAAGGTTTGGGTGCAATGCTACACTGAATTTCAGTGCAGTACCACCCATGGTTCGCTTGTTCCAGCCGATGCTCGCAGGTTTCACCGCAATGCATAGCCACATGGCATTGCGGGCTTTCTCCCTGCCATAATACTAGCAGCCGCGATATAAGTGAAATACTCTTGAAAGTGGCGTTAAACCCCAACTCATCTCACCTCACCTCACCTCACCATGGACATAACAGGGGTTTCATACATGCAGTAAGGTTTGGGTGCAATGCTACACTGAATTTCAGTGCAGTACAAACATTGTTCAATAGCTCTAGCCGATGCTTGCAGGTTTCACCACAAAGCATAGCCACTGTAGTGTTTCTCTCTGCAATAATTAGCAACCAAGATAGAAGTGAAATACTCTTGAACCCAGTGTTAAACCCCCAACCTGCTTCATCTCCCCAAAAAGAAAGCGTCGGTTATGATATCTGGAGTTTATACAGAGGACGACACTAATACACTCCGCGACATAATTGTCCACTGAAAAAATGGTTTGATAATCCCCAGGGGGTTGAGCTGGGAGACAAGTTCAGCTTCTAGGACAGTTATACAGCGCTCCAGGTCTCCAGAGAAATTATGTCTGTTAGCCAGTTTGCCATGTCAATTGAAATTCAATTTAGATTTCAAAGTGCTGAAGTCAGCCTCAGACTTTGCAATAACTTTCGGAAGTAAGTTTTGTTCTCTTTTATCAAAATTGATTGCTTGAAATGTTTTTATTGGTGACACCAAATGCGTCTTAACCCACTACCCACGGAGGGTCCTGGATATTTCCCTTCATTCTTATCAAATATTATGTAAGGCCTAAAATATGAAAAATATAATTTCTGGTCTTTACAGGCTGACAAAAATTATGCTATGACGCAATTTTTTATTTATTTACAACATTTTTTGGGAATGAAGAGATACACAAACAAAATTTATGCAATTATTATGACCATAGAAAAACACCATTTCCGAGGTATTAGTACAGTACTCCATAACATTGCATTTCTTCAAATACTCTTTTTAGAATGTACCCCCAAAAACTTCCGAGCCCCATTTTCTTATATATTAGTCCCCCAAAGAAAACCCCGTTTCAAGGCAAATTCAGTATGTTTATAGTGAAATCGGTTGCCTATATATACTCTTGTTTTAGCTCGGAAGTAGGTGTTTTCCTCTTATAATGACCATAGAAAAACACCATTTCCGAGGTATTAGTACAGTACTCCATAACATTGCATTTCTTCAAATACTCATTTTAGAATAGGACTCGGAAGTTTTTGGGGGTACATTCTAAAAAGAGTATTTGAAGAAATGCAATGTTAGGGAGTACTGTACTAATAGCTCGGAAATGCTGTTTTTCTATGGTCGTTATAAGAGGAAAACACGTACTTCCGAGCTAAAACAAGAGTATATATATACAACCGAATTCACTATAAACATACTGAAACTGCCTGGAAAAGGGGTTTTCTTTGGGGGACTAATATAATAAAAAATGGGGCTAGGAAGTGTTTTGGGGGTACATTCTAAAAAGAGTATTTGAAGAAATGCAATGTTATGGAGTACTGTACTAATAGCTCGGAAATGCTGTTTTTCTATGGTCGTTATAAGAGGAAATCACCTACTTCCGAGCTAAAACAAGAGTATATATAGGCAACCGAATTCACTATAAACATACTGAAACTGCCTGGAAAAGGGGTTTTCTTTGGGGGACTAATATATAAGAAAATGGGGTACATTCTAAAAAGAGTATTTGAAGAAATGCAATGTTAAGGAGTACTGTACTAATAGCACTATTGCCCCTCTGGGTACCGAATGGAATCGGATGGGGAATGGATGGAGGAAACCCAAGCTACCCGGGTTGCCACCCCTCGTGTGACGTCTTCCCGTGGGCTTGTAATCAAGAAGAAGAAGAGAAGTTCCTTCGTCACCGAAACCGACCATGATTCAGATTTCCAGCAGTTGACGTTGTATATTCAAGTCATGTGACATGTTTCGTCATGTGGGAAATAAATTGTGGAATCCCATTTCGTTTTTTTTTTTTATACACTTTTAGTATTACCCAATTTAAATATGAAAATACCCTGGATACCTAGGGAAATGTCCGAGGTATACTTACAGCCCGGGTCCGAGCTAAAAGCAGACATTGCCGTAATTTGCTTATGAACAATTTACAATTCAGTGTTGGAAGCGTCAATGCATGTCGACTGAAATGGCTTTTTTTCAAAGGAAGTACAATATGATTGGTTGTTATATTAGTCTCGACCAATCAAAGCAGACTCTCGTCATTACGGAATTTCCTTCCCGCAAGCGTGGTGTCACTCTCACACACACGATCTGTCACTAGTCTACATCATGTTGTTTAGGATATTGTTTTGATGTTTTATTTCATAACATAACATAAACACGAAATTTATTTATGTCATTATGTTTATAAAATTGTAACTATATTCGTTTAACGCACAAATACATCGTGTTTGTTTTTCAGGTGAGTAGCTACGATCAGCGAAGCCATGATACTCGAGTAACTTTTTCTGTGAAATTTGTTATTGCCGTTGAATTAAAAAAATTGTGTACCATGAATTAAAACGATAACAATAAGCTGTGTTGTTGACAAAAAATCAACAAAATGTTTTCACTTTGAAGGTCGATTATTCAAGAACGAGTGCAGAATATAACGAAACAGATGGCAGATTATTGCGTCGGAACGAATGGCTAATTACTTATGCGAACTCTCATTGGTGGATAAAAGGGTGTGTCATCGATTCAAAATCTCATTGGCTGATATATTCGGCGACTCGTAGACATACGGTGCTTACTTCCTGGTTCGAATCGAAGTATTTAGACACTTCAAAATGATACGAAAAGAGGACAAACACAGAAAATATAACAAATATTTTATTTCACAACTATCTTCAAATCGTTTCCCTCAAGTGATTGTTTGAAAGACAAAAAGTTTGTGACGTTGTTCGCTCCAAATATGGCGGTCATGACTAAACACGTGAGATAAATTTTTGTCAGATATGTTTACAGATGCCATTTTCTACTTGAATGTTATAATAACTTGACTGCATATCTATATTTTACTACCATATCATAAAATGAAAATTCAATTAGCCTATTCGTTTATGGTGTTTGATATTCTTTTTAATAATTACGGTATCGTAACTGCACGAGACTTGACAGCTCGCAGGGAAGTACCAAGTTCATGTTGTGTTTTGACGTAGGCCTACACAAATATAATTAATGAAAGATATAACCCAAGTTATAAAATAATATTATAGATATATGTAATGGATCCAATTATTAAAATATATACGATAATTAAACTGTCACAATAAGAATATGAACACATAACACAAGACGATAACATGACAAATCAAACTTTATTGTATGTCCGAGAAATGAAATCTGTGCATGAATAGAGACATCGTTGGACCATGGAACATCTGTCAAAATGGGGGGTGGGCTATAACTAGGGAATAAGCCCAACCAGGACAATCCTCTTAAAAGTGGGGGTGGTCTTAGGCTCAAATATGGACTTATACCCGCGACACTACGGTACTTCATAAACAAACTAGACTAGGATTGTGTAAAGTCGGAAATTTAGTAATTAATTTGCAACAGGCTTTCTATGTTGAATGGATGGTGTAGTTCCTATATAACATTACCAGCGTGTCTTGGAGTCTCCAATGTTGTTTTCCTTGTTACTAGATCTGTATATCGGTTTATGACATGTCTTTATTCTAAAAACCTTGCAATAATTGCAAATTGAAATGAATATGAGATATATTTTCATAGGCGTGCACGTTTTTGGAAGTGTTGATATAATTGCATGTACACATGTGCAGCCAAAAACACTTTAACAAAGATGCAATTGTTAGTATGTGAAATTTGCACACTCTAATGTCTTTGAAAATTTATATTTGTTTGGAATTATGTCAATATTTTAGTTTGAATGGCATGTCATGTGTATATTGTGTTTTGTTGGAGGAATGTAAGTTTTTTTTAAAAGACATTTTTTTATTAAAAAATTGATCCTGATTCAGAATGTTTATAATATCATTGATGGAAATCCTGAAGATGACATAGAAGATGCAGTTAAATCTTTGGAAGGGCTTGTTATTCCTAAGTTTATACTGACAGGGACAGATAACTCTCACTAAACAAGTTATTACTGTTCAAAGTAAGAGATACAGACAATTTGCAAGGTAAACATTTCACATAAACACAAACTTGTTAGCAAAAACAAAGATGCTAACGCTTTGATTGTGGTTGGTAGTTTGCCAGCAATGCTGAGTTCTGTGCAGTCGTTGTTCGAGGAACTTTACTTTGTACAGTGTAGACTTTGAGGGGTTGAGAGTGGCTTGCTTTGAAGTGTTTCTACGGCTGACAACTTCGCCCGCAGCAGTTAGCAGGTTAATGGAATCCTAACAAGATACGTAAGATTACTAGACGTGGGGCTTGAGATGTCTCAATCATGCTTATGTCAGAAGATATTTTTTTTAATTAATTATCATGTGAGTATCCGTCCTTTTGATGGGTTTACAAATTAGGTTTGCTTTCTAAAAGAACTAGTCATTATGGAGGTAATAAAGACGTTCCTGTTATGTTTTTCTTATAAACTCATTTATGGAAACTAATATACATACTTTTAAGATTCACTTTTTGCACATGGTGGTAAATGATGATTATTTTATGATAATATTATGTAATCTGCCTCCTTTTGAAGTCACTTTTTGCACATTAAATACACTTTCTAAGAATTTGGATTTCTATAGAATTCCCCAGATAACCACCCTAAGCTCGTTGTTTAAGATATATAGTTATGGTTCCTTGGAGAACATGTGCATGTTCTATAGTTGTTAATGTTCATCTGGGGGCGGGATAGCGCAGTGGTTAGCGCGTTCAGCTTCGAATCAAGAGGCCCGGGGTTCGAATCCTGCCAGGGGCACGGCAACTCTGTCTGCAGTAGAGAACTGTTCCACACGCAGTAACGTTTGGGTGCAATGCTACACTGAATTTCAGTGCAGTATCACCCATGGTTTGCTAGTTCCAGCCGATGAGCGCCGGTTTCACCGCAATGCATAGCCACATTGCGTTGCGGGCTTTCTCCCTGCCATAATACTAGCAGCCGTGATATAAGTGAAATACTCTTGAAAGCGGCGTTAAACCACAACTCACTCACTCACTAACTTAATGTTCATCTGGATGTTACACGGCATGCTGATATGACAAGTTAGATTAACTCTCTAAAAAGTAACCTTCTTTGAAAAAGAGACACCTCTGGAATTAGGGTAATGACTGAAAGCTTGTTATCTAAGATATATTGTTATGGGCCCCAGAAAAACGCTTACATGTTGTATACTATATAAATGTACATCAAGGTGTTGGGGGTCAGCCATTATGTCAAGTTACACAGCACCTTCCTGACTTATCTCACACCTAGCTAGGTAGATATAGCGTGATATATCCCACGTGACAGATACACTCACACATCTCATACATCTCTTCTTATGCTTTACTGACTTAGCAGCTCTTAACATAGATTATGTGGAGCTGCCCATAAAAATACACCATTACCTCTGAATGGATGATTCATTTGAAATGCATTTTGAACAGTTTGAATATACGGTTTAAAGAAGTTCATGGTTGTTGCTGACTCGTCAGTTTTCATTCAGAAAAGATGAGCCGTGACTACGTACGGTGAAACTTAGAAACTCTGTTTTGTGAAGTGATCAATTATCCCAGGTCCTGCTTATTAACTTTACTCTCCCTGGTGTATTTTGTGAGATTTTGTGAAAGATGTAAATACAGTTCATCTGATTTAAATTATCCAATGTTAAACAATTTGTATGTGAATTAATACATTGAATATGTAGTGTAATGGATCAGCACGTTTACTGGATAAGATGAATTTCATAGAACTTGGGAAAGTTTGAAGCAAGAATATGTCTGACATTGTCACAGATCGAAAGGGAGATTATACCTTCTCTCTCCAAGACCAAAAAGCAAATAGTCAAAATTAACCTATCAAATATATAGAAATGACAATTTGGATTCCCTTATCTCTAACTTGAGGGGCTTTCACTTTTATACTACCGGAATTTTTAATGTCAAATGGCTGTAAGTTAGTCTTATGTACCATGTTATGATAATGTTCAGGTATGTGCGATGATCCTTGTCCTTTGGTTGACCTCTGTTAGTCCCGACCCACGTGGAACATCACATCTAATCCCCTCCCTTCCCTCAACATCAGGTGTGGACCGAGGTGGCACTTGACATCATCGCCTACCTGTCCTCCCCGTCATACCTGGCTTTGTCTGCATCGTCTCTCACCTGTCTCTCCTTGGATGAGAACCCTACCTCATTCATTGTGACCTTAATGTCCTCAAAATATGATTCTGCAGGTGATTGCCCGTACCTCTTCTGTTCCTAGACTTGAAGCCAAGACATTCATTGTGACCACAATGTCTTTACAATGTTCTGATACTCTTGAAAGCGGCTTTAAACCCTAACTCACCTCACCTGATACTCAAACCCTAACATATTCATATTGTCCTCAAAATATAATTCTTATATTATACATGCTTGGAACCGTGCCTCTTTCAGGACGGGATAGTGCAATGGTTAGTGCATTCGGCTTTGGATCAAGAGATCTGGGGTTCAAATCCTGCCAGGAGCCCTTCAACTTTGTCTGCTGTGGAAAAATGTTCTACATGCAGTGCATTGCTACTTATGAGTTTCCAGTTGCAAGTTTCACCTCAATGCATATCCACAAGGATGTTGTGTGCTTTCTTCCTGCAATAATTCAACCTATAATGATATGGGGAATACTTTTGAAAATTGCATGACCTATTTGTCTTATACTTTTCTGGTCATTGTGACATAAATGTCCTTAAAAATGGTGCTTTGATGTCTATGCCCTTTAAAAGCTTTTTTCAAGTGAATTTGTTTTGTCTTTCTCTGAAGTGGATGGCAGGATCTATTTGATATCATCTGTGATGTTTCTTTTGTGACAGGAGATGTAATCTAAGTTTGATATTTGTTGTTTCAATTCTTTAATGTCCATGCAGCATTATCTGTTCTTTGGGATGAAAAAAAATATATTCTTTCCTCCTTTGAAGTGACGGGCTGTCACTTGTGATGTTGATCCACATAATATATGTAGCATCGTATTATATGATTGTTCTGAATATCATTTCAACTGGTCTCACAGTTTTGGGGATATTTCAAAAGTTTCATCATCAAAGAATTTAACAATAGATAGATATAAAAACCTTACACTATATCTTTAAGAAAGGAGACATCACAGATGAATTAACTAACTCCCATTTAGATCAGAGAACCCCCTTCATGGCTCAAATTTAAAAAACAAGTTATTTTATGAGATCTTTGATAAGTTATTTTGGTATGACTTTGGTATTTCTCATTAAATTGATAACACAAATCCATTATGTTTCCTGAAAATCACTTTTCTAAATATGATCGGTGCAACAATCACTGGCTGTACCTCAAGAGTCTTACCTTCTGCGCTTCTCACCGATTGAAGTGCAATCTTCACCAAGCACCATCAAACAGAATGTTGATTTACCCTGGAAAGATTTGCCATTAAGAATATTGGAAATTCATCAGTGAGAACTACATATGCAAACTGCAGGAGATGATTATGTGTACATTTCTATAGGTGTGGAGAGGGTGTTTTCCTTCTTTGTGATGCAGATCGTCTTGAGAGCTTGGGATTAACTTAGGCTGACGTCTTCACGTCGAGCTTAGATTGTATTCTTTGTGTCTGATGATTATGTTATTGTTAGTCGCCGTTGGATTCCACCTAAGTTTGAGGTGTGTTAGTATATCAAATTCTTTCTTTTTTGCTGTCCTTCTAGTTTATCAACTTCTTTAAGAATGTTATTGCTTTTCTATGGCTTGTCTCTCTACTGTCTCTAGCTGTGTAAAGATTATTTTAGAATTTTATTCAGCATATTTCTTGTTTTTGTCAAATATTTGGTTGTGAGCAAAAGAATTGATGAATTTTATTTTATTTTCAAGATTATTTTGAAGGAAATTAAACATTTTTGCAATATGTCTATTGATCTTATACATTAGCTGTTTCCCTTCTGTGCATTGTGGGGCGGGATAGCGCAGTGGTTAGTGCGTTCGGCTTCAGATCAAGAGGTCCATGGTTCGAATCCCGCCAGGGGCACGGTAACTTTGTCTGCTGTAGAGAACTGTTCTACACGCAGTAAGGTTTGGATGCAATGCTACACTGAATTTCAGCGTAGTACCACCCATGGTTCGCTAGTTCCAGCCGATGCTCGCAGGTTTCACCGCAAAGCATAGCCACATGCCATAATACTAGCAGCCTTAATATAAGTGAAATACTCTTGAAAGCGGCGTTAAACACCAACTCACCTCACTCACTCTGTGCATTGTTAATGAAAATTTTCATTATCCTGAGAATCCTTGAAAGCAAACGGCACATCTACTCTGGTATACACTTCTTACTTCAACCTGAATCAAATAATTATAAGGTAGATAAAACATAAGATTGATTATTAAGAGAAGTCAATTGATAAATTTATTTTTATATGGTAATCAAATATTTCAACTCTTAAAGCTACAACATAGAACAAGAAAATTGACTTTTAATTACAAAAAATAAGAGAGAATAACAACAGATTGATTGTTGAGAAAACTTCTCCTTAATACCAGAATAGAAGCTCGTAGAAATACAAAAACAGGAAAATCTATTTACAAGCAAGAGCAGAGAAATGTTCCATTAATGAGCAGGGGTCACCCTGACACAAGGGAAGAGATTGATGTCACGGAAATACGGCAAACTTTTCTTTACAATTAGAGGTTCACTCCATACCAGGTTGGAATAGCCGGGAGGGAGTGGAGTTTTTGAACATAAAGAACTTTTAGATACTTGAGATCATTCTCCATGCTGCTATTACAGCCCCGGAGTAAACAGTGTTTCCATGTCGCCCATATATGATCCTGAAATTAATTCTGATTTTCTTACGATCAACGCATGGATTACAATAGTTACGATGATTTGGAGGAAATAATTTTAGAAGTAAGAATTTAATACTATAATTTATTACTAATAAGTGTTGATTGCAATGTAAATGTTACATTCTGTGACATTGTTACACATTTTGAAACATGCATACTTTTAATTGTAATGTACTAATGTTAAATCAGTACAAATTCTACAGTAACATAGTAGAAATATTTAACATTTTGTAATAACATGATGATGTATTTGTTGAACTTTAGTTTAGTTAAACTAAGTGTAACACGTAATAACATATGTATTTAGTAGAAGACTAGTAAAAAAAAACATTGTGTAATGTTATGTAGTATAGCTGAACATAGAATCATCTTTATGCAACTCTATTATACAACTAACATCAACATTTCAACACAGTGTAATCTCTCTGTAACTTAGTGTTACAATTTCAAACAGTTGAAGAAAATGGAACAGTTACCAAGTGGAACATTTATGTAACATCAGTGCACTGTACATCAGCCCTCCTCACTGGAAACCCCAGCTGTTCTCACTCTGTGAATGGCAACCAACTCAACTTTGATCTTTCTACACATGTGCCGCTACTCTTGTCGGTGCTGCTGTTTCCTGCAAGTTCAGAACATCTTGACCTAAGCGTGCATTTGATGCAGATTAGCTGTTAAATTGAAAACAAAATCAATAGAAGGAGAGTGGTTTGTGCTGGAGGTGTTACGAGGGATTATATCCCATCAAGACTGGTCAGGGTGATACGGAGAGTTATTGTTATAGCCTGACAACACTTGGATGACTATTTCTTGCCCACCTAGATATTAAACTGGAGGACGTGATCAGGCTGCAATCAATGACTTCGTCACAGCTTGATACAAACCATCCGGACAGCTTGCCTTCAGTTTGGGCAACCTGACCCATATCTCTGATCGAATTATTAGATATATGAGAATATAAATGGATTAGGGAATTTCATTTTGTCCGATAAACTAACAGAATGTATCTGAGCTGTCCCTGATGTAATAACTCAAAGGTTTGATTTATATTATTGCTGATGGTATGTGATGCAAAAAAAATTTAAAATTACTCTTCTCAATTTTGTTAAGTGGAATATACAAGTTCGACAAATGTTTTCAATGGATGATGATTTTATGACTTTATGGTTGTGTACACTGTGTCCTTTAATGTGATGTCCCTTGAGCAATGTAAATAACATTTTAAAAAATTATTTTTTTCGAAATCAAAGAATTGCATGTTCCATTGCATTATAGTGACACAACACGCAGCATGCTAAGTTCAACTCCATTGACGTGAAACGCATATATGGTCTAACAACATGCTGAACATGACGATATACGCTGTTAATAACTGCAGGAACCAAGGAATTATATTTAAATATCTACCGGTAATAGAAGTCATTCTAAGAACATATGAACTCAAACCCAAAGCATGCTGGGTAACCTCAAGCTGTGATCACTAATCTGATTGGTTGATGACCATTGTCAGTGCATATGGCACACATCACGTCCCCAGTGTGATATTGTTATTAAAGCCCTTCCCAACGTTCCCCTCCCATCTACTCCGACATAGGGTTATCCACACAGCTGCGAACTTTAATATAAGCTCCTCTCCTTATGTTCCATGTATTATGCTGGGATAAAGTTGATTTTTATCTGATAAAACAATTAGTGTCCTGTGATAAACAGTTGCTGTATTCCGACTCCTTGGTGTGATACAAACTTGATAAGAAGTCCACATTAAAAAGAGTATGTTGTTTATTATGTAATCTATCTGTTATCAGATGCTCCCTGTAAACATGCCATAAATCTCCTTCCACCCTGGCTCTCCTGAGAATAAATGTTTAAATTCTTCAAGATAAACAAGATAGAGAAGAGAACGTTTCCTTTGTGACTTTGAATGATTTATGCATGTGTCTTGAACATAATAAAAAAGCACAAAGGATTTATAAAATCTGTTTTTCAAGAACAAAAGGGAAATGTTCAAGATTTCCTTTAAAGAAATAGAAATAGAAGTTGTCATTTCCTTCCTACGTGTGACTTCTTTTCCTAAATTAGTAACATGTCAGCTGCATTATGGTGATATAGTATTTCCCTAACAACAAACCAATAGATAAAAGATGCTGCTTTCCTTCCCACAAGCCACAGTAGGTACATGATACCGTTCACCTATCAACAAGTTACAATTGCTACAAGATGTGCTATATATCCCTTTCAACAAGCTACGTTATGATATCCATATTGCCAGAGAGGGCTTTTACAGGGCTCTTTGACGGCAGCCTCTCGTAGGTATATTTACCACGTAGTGAGATATATACATGTACTTGTCATGGTATGTTGATGACATAGCGATCGTATGATGACAAAGATTGCATGGCCCATGATGGAACTATTATGTAAACCCCTGTTAACACATTAGAGTTCTAATGCTTCAGACTTGCCATAACACAGTCTTATCATTGATTGGAAGCTGATGTTTTGTTGGGGTTTTATCTCTTATAAAGTACATCTGCCTCAGGAAGTATCAAGCTAGGATATGTCCTAGTGAATTTGAGTGTTGCGTTTTATTCCATGCTTAGATGGTCATTATTGCTCTATATCACATCTCTTTTTGCTATTGTGACATAAATCGTGATAAAGTTTTCCTCCGAGTAAAATGTTGCTCTGCAGACATACATTGCCCTGATCGTGATATTGTTATTTTACCTACATCTACATCTACATCTACATCTACCATTAGCATCAACATCATTGTAATGAAAACATCCACATTAATATCAATGTCAGTGTCAACATTAATACCAGCATCAGTTTCAATAAGATTCTCAACATCAATATCTACATCAATGACAACATCAATGATGACATCATCTTGATCATTACTAATGATGAAATCATTTTCAATGTCATTGTTAATATTAATATCACTGTTAATATTGATATAAATTTAACATCAATAATTAAATCAAATGATACAATTCATATTAAATATTTGTCAGTAAAATTTAATGAAAGTCATATGATTTTGTTCTAATCTGTTTATTAAGTATTTTCTCAAAAGTCAAACATAAATCTTCAATGAAGTATGCTTTTATATTCATGTTAAACTTTTGATCTACTTATAAATCAAAGAAATATATAAGACATTCCCTTTTTTTTTATCAGAAACCTTTTTTCAAATTTGTGAAATTACACCTGAAAGTCATTTTTACCTTAAAACTTTTGAAATGAAATATGTCATCTGAATACTAAACTTGACCTTCTTTTTCTTCTCTTGCAGCGATTGACTGTGAGGTTTCTGATTGGACGGATTGGGGCGAGTGTGACAATCCTTGCGGACTAGGAAGTCGCCGTAGAACAAGAAAAGTCAAAAGATTTCCCGTGAACGGTGGCAAAAACTGCCCAACATTAAAACAGCGTCGTGTTTGCGTGGGAAAGGGAAAAGCTGAAGAATGCCTTCAGCAAAGTGTTGAATATCGCGCGGAGGAAATGCAAGGTGGGCGATTTAATTTATAGATCGTAGTGTAGTCGTTATCTGAAGAGCTACCTCAGAGTTGTTCCTTATTTATTAAAACACTTCTTCATCATCAGCTATGTTTGTTAGCTCCAGGGTTCACTGCAACACTCTTCTACGGTGGTATTTGGGCTTTCTCCCTGCAATAATACTACCTGTGATTCAAGTGAAATACCCTGAAAATATTGTTAAACCTTCCACATTATGATTACCTCTCTATGTTCTCAGTAGTCATTTTGAAAACATTTGAAACTTACTGTGAAATAATAGCCCCATAACGCCATGTCAGTTGTACATGAGAGTGAAAACAAGATAAAGTGTTAGGACAGATTCTGCCCCACCGTGCTATGTCACTTCTATATGTGTATGAGAGTGAAGGCAAAGTCAATGTTTAGGACAAATTCAAAAACTTTTTTCCATCTATAAACTAACTCTTTATGAAAGTTAAAATCTAGGTCTTCCAAATAGTGTGACACTTAAAAGGAGGGTTCTATCGGGGTATTTTTTGTGGAAACGAAATTCAAGAGGATATTCCCGTTTACATATATATAATGCTATTCATACATGATTCATACACGGTCAAATTGAAAGATATTAATTAAGTCAATACTTTGATGACTTAACATTTCACCACTTGATTAAGATAAGCGCAGATTTGTTGAAAAATAAAAACAATGAACAATTGAAGCCATTCATCGGCGCTGCGAGTGGGGAAAACTTTGCTACGGCCTAATATCACATTGTTTATTAGTTTTATTATACGTTATGTGTTACTATGTGAATATCCTATAAGTGTATATGTTCTTATATTACAAATTTTTTGAATTGGGTTAAATATAGCGTACGTGTTTTCATTTCACGAAATGCCAAGAAACCAAGATTGCGGAAGCTGCCGATAAATCGGCGATAGAACTTTCCCTTTAAAGAAAACAGTTGTGTCCTATCCTCCTGAGAAGATAGGTTTACATACTGTTGAGGTTGAAGTGAAGCTGAACTTTACAATGTGTTTATTTTATATCTCTGACACCCTGTTATAGAAACAAGTCCCATAAGAGCATCAAAATGGTGGATCTTGTCATCACGTCCATTTTGTTGCCTTTGACAGCAGGAGACCACCATTTTATTTTTAAAAAGGTGTAAAAATGTCTCTGTAGTTTAAAATAGTGTCTTGAATATACTTTTACTTCTAAGGGCTTTTCATTAAAAGTGAAACAAATAATCTTTTTGAAAATTTTGAATTAACTGAATTAATTTGTTTTAAAAGTCAAATACATATGATTTAACGAATATTATCTAAATTCATTCAAACTTTTCGTTTTAATCTTAGACTCAGGTAAATTTTTAGGGTCAGGCGATAATGAAAGTAAAATTGTATGTATCCAATGTTGCATATACATATATATATATACCTTCAAATTTATCCTCATGGGATTTACTTCAGGGCATTCCTCAAATATAGGGCCTGATTGACCTGATATCTTGGGTGATCAGGTCATGGCCAGTGTTCAGATGAATTTATGTTGACCCCATAAAAAGTTCTTCAAAGGCCACGCCCAACTGAAGTGTCTTCCATTTGGCCTGTAGTCTTTGTAGATAGCTGTGGTGAACAGCTCTTGAACTGTAGGGAATGTTGACTGTCTATCTGTCACTGAAGAATCCCTTGCTTTGTAAGTAGAATATATCTTGTATAATGAAAACATTATGCATGTGTTATTTCTAGGTATGGAAGTAGCATTGACAAAGTAAATAATCTTATGATTTTTGTCTTTTCGGGATCTTCACTGTCAGGTCATATGGAATGTGAAGGAAATGTTCATTTCGTAATAGAAATAGACGTCCATTGACATACTACCGTACATCAGTGATGTCGGTCATTCTTAAAGTGTTATTGAAACGGGATTTAAAGTCATTGAATGATTTTTTACAAATGCTGATTTTTCATGGAGTAAGAGTTCTATTGATGGAAACTCTACTTTGACAATGATCGTTAATTATCTGTGTCTTATATGTTCCCAATATCTCGTCACTGATAAGTTCAAAAGACAAAGCTGTCATAAAAATTAATTGTAGAGTATAATACAATAAAGTCTAATAAAGATAAGATTGATTTTAAAGGTTTCTGTCAAAAGAAGTTAAGAACTGTCCTCAGAATCCTTATCAAATAATTATCACTCCTTAATTAATTCTAATGATCATTTATAGATTTTTGAATAATTACTGCGATCTATCAAAGATGCCCAAATCCCTGTTATTCTTGACAACAGCTGCATCAGAGTATGGGAATTATTGAAAATGCTTCTAAAACTGCAGTGAACAAATTGAAAATATTTTGATGCTTTTATGTCAAGTTTGCAAAATGTGTGTAGTATGTTTCTCATAACATTCTTTTAATTCGTAAGATAATATTTATATAGGAATGGGTGTTGCCTCTCATCACGCATCAAGCTTACAGAGTTACTTCCCCTGAAGCCGGGATGGTACCCACTCTCTAGAAATGGAATATATACAACTAACACATGCAGTGTCTCTACCTTTCTCTGTATACACTCTCAGTAAGGGAATAACAACCAACTGTATCTACAATAACATAGGATAGCATTTGCTAATGAAGAAGTTAGGTTATCAGACATGAACAGTTTATTTATCATGTCTAAAATATGTATTTTGACACACTTTACTACGTTGTATATTGTACAAACTATGTTGTGCATTTCTTGTATATGGGCTCTTCCCGTTACAAATAAACTCCTTTGACTTCTATGACGGCAGTGCACTTAACACTTTAGCTGTAGCTGCTGAATTTGTTTGTGTAAATCCATTCTGTGTGACCAATTGACAGGAATAACAACTCTTATAATCCTATGTGTTTGGTTATAAAGGTCAGACCAACAATATTATTTCTTGGTTTCATTTAGACAATCATTTGACAATACATGCAAAATGTTACTTTTAATCAGCTAATTTTTAATTAACCTATTCTTATCATCATCAATTCTGTAAGAATCAAAATCAGTAAAACTGGATTAAATTGGATAGATTTCAGTTGACCAGAGATGTATAAAGTTTAAATTCATCCATGAGAAGTCAAATTGCGTTAGAAATAGTTATAAGGATGATTGTTTTCAATGTGATTATTTCTGATTGTCCTATTGACAGTTTGTCAACAAGGTTGATATTTGTTTGAGCCAGTGTCTGTAAGAGTAAAGGTTACTGTATAACAACTGTAGAGTGATACTGTATTTATCCCGCTCCTCTGCATGTGGTAAGCACCATTACCTGACAAAAATAACAAACAATTGGATGCAGCAAATGTCATCCCTGATGCCTAACCTGAAATAGAAAACACTCATTGTTGGTATGTGGAAAAAATGTCAAAGGTGTGAAATGTCTAAACATCGAGGACCAAAAGCTCTGTTAGCACTAAGTGTAATAAAGTCAAGTGTAATATATGGTACCTATGCTTATCTTAGTACTGTGAGAGTTTTAAAAATAAAAACCCCAAATCCTATTGCACAAAACTCTTTGATAATCTTAAAGTGATGGTTCTAACAGCAAGGTCTGCCATCTTGCTTTTTTTTATTAAATGAAAAACATGCTATATTTTCGTACAATTTACATATTTTTAATAATAAAACATATATATTGGTAGAATATCCACAAAGTACCAATAGTTCATCATTATGTTTATCAACTATGTCATATTTAGTGTTTATTCAATTGTCATATTTATAGTCATACTCGGCCTTAATTCTTACGCTCACACTCTGAAAAAGAAATTATTCGTAAAATATCGCTATTTTATAAAATATTGAAAAAGATTATATGAGAAATTGGATTTTAGAGCCTCCCTTTCCCCCAAAAAATCCTAGTCTACGTGAAAAACTACTAGGTCTTGTGTACCCAAATTAGTGAAGCTCTCATTGACACATGAAGCTGAGAGAGCATTGAAAATCTAGACCAGATTATTAAAAAAAATATATTACATTTGTCATTTACATGAATGAAAATTGACATAATTGTAAAGCAAATATCAGACTTCCATGTGAGGTAATTTAACGCTCAAACGGCCACAAAGGTTATGGGAATATTCTAGTAAATCCACACAACACGTCCACTGCAACTAAATAGCAGGTGTATGTGGAGATAGTGAACTACATAGACAGGTTTACAGACAAACTAAATTGGTACTATTAGTTGTAAGGAAGCCATTATTCCAAATGTCAGTATGTCTCATAGTGCCATATCATCAATGATTCACTGGGCAGGCAGTGCAACGAGCTTGGACTCATGTGCAGTATAATCACTTAATAAGAGACTCCGAACACTTTGATATACTATAGATGCCAAAACTCTTTGCACTGAAGTTCGAAGCTCTCTAACTAGCTCCTCTTTCTTATGCTTAGACAGTTATGATAATTTGATGATAGAGAATTCCTTTGAGTATTCGCAACTTTAACAACTTTTCAACTCTTGTTGGGGGTTTTTGATAGCAAACTGAAACAGGAAAACTTCACTGGTTGGAGACTAGGAGAAGAATGCTTATAATTCCCATGCGAAGATAATAATAGTATTTTGATGACAGACAATTTATTTGAGTTGTGTATTTTTCCTCTCTCATCGCTAGTTCTTGACATTTTCGACAATACTGTCTATTTGTCTTTTTCGACTTAATTCTATGAAGTGTTATGCTGGAAGATAATTTGCTGTTTTCTGCTTGTACAGTGATGATAGAGCCCGAAACTCAAATGAATTCTATCTCATCAGAGGATAAAGAATTCATTTGAGTTTCGGGGACATCAGCAACACTCGCTTTGTATTGCTGTGTTCGATAACTTGTTTTAATCATCCTTGACAAGTCACAAAAATGGTAAAAAATTATCTGAACTACTTTCCTTAATAGGGTTATTAAGCGATTGAAATAGAAATTAGACTTAATATGAATTATTTGAATAACTACAAACTTGATGTATTCCATATACATTCTTTCATTCCCGTTAAAATGAACATATTTTTCGGTTCAGTAGCTAGAAATTGAAATGCAGCCCTGAATAAAAAGACATTTCTTATATTTAGCAAAAAAAATCAATTTAATATGTAGCTTATAAAAAATGAAAATCTGACCTTCTAAAAAAAAGGTTGCTATTGAATTTATTTCATCCATCAAAAATATATTCAGCTTCTTTTAACCAAAAAAATTATTAATCTAACCTAAAATAAATATTAATTTTATGTTTTCATTTCATTCAGCGTGTGTACCTATTGCACTGTTTAGCAAGTCGGCAGTGCCGATGATTGAACCGATATTTGAGGATGTTGACAATCTCTGATCCCCTAGTCTTCTCCCCGTCTGTCTCCCAGACACATCAGTTAGACGTTGACACCGCTGATATCCTGACTCTCAAATCACTTCATTTATACACGGACAGAGCTCTTAGATGCATTCTGGGAAATAATGCCAGACAGGCAAAAAATCATTAAAGAAGAGTCTTCTATAAAAGCCACAATAACTTATCGTAGGGACGCCTGGCGCAACCAGTGCAATTCTCAACAGTGAAGTTGTAAAAAAAATGGAAATGTAAAAACTGGCCGTGCGGAAGCTGGGCAGTTTTCTCATTTCCGTAGAGATGAAAATAGATATTGAAGTGTTATAGAAATCTTGAAGCATTTCGATATGGTCTGGACTACATTTACAGCCAGTCCTTGCACAGCAGAAGAAGGAAACGGTTATGATTGGAAAACTTTGTGGAAAGGAAAATAATCTCCTGGTGACACTTTAATATTGACATAAAAGTGTCACAATTTATCTTGTGATTTTCATTTATATGCAAAAAGATCTTCACAGTTTACCTGCTTATGTGTTAAGTCTTGGATAGCCTTTCTGAGCTAGTGGCAATTCTCAGATATTCCTTTTGTTGTTATTCTCATAAATTGACCACTGGGAATGGTGTGACACTTATTAATTCAGTGTTGAATGCTGTTAAAAAGATTTGGAAATTGATTTTGTATGAAATGAGATACTCTTATAATTGTCGATCTTGAATGTCTAATTTATTTTTAATGCAAATGAATAACAAAGTTGATGTAAGTGACAATGATAAAACGCAGCATCTCGGAATTTTATCATTGGAATTCTTCAACGTTCAAACAGGTGCTGTATACAACAATGAAGGTGTTGATGGATAGAGAAGCATCACAAGTGATCAGTTAACACCATAGATAAGTGTATATCTTCCACACTATCTTACACCAGGTGTTGTCTGAGTGGGAGATAGACGTGAGAGCTTCACACTCCATCACAAAACACATTTATAGTATGCACATTTAGCATTCTTCAAAACTGGCGAATGGAGGGGTATTCTAAGTTGGAGAACTTGTTCCTAATCCTTTTTTTATGTGTATAAATACATGTATGTTTACAACTCTTTTTTTTTTCTTCTTTTTCTTCTTTTTTTTCTTTTTTTTCTTTTTTTTCTTCCTGTATTGAGAGCTTTTATAATTCCATGAGTGTAGTACAGGAGGTGAGACAGGAATTTAACACAAAGTGAAAGAGAAAAAAAAATAAAATAAAATAAATAAATTAAAAAAAATTAAAAAATAAAAACAATTACACTCATTCACCCATACATACCCTTGTATGTTTACAACTGGTGACTGATGTTAAAGTTTATGAGTTATAGTTTATTTCGTTAGTTGCAGCTGATGTTGAAAGTGAATCACATTTAGATTCAACTGATTTCTTTATGATATGGGGAGATAAATGGAGAAACTCATCTTTCATCAGGTGAAATTTATATTTCTCTTTATTTAAATGAAGGGGCACAGGTGTTGACATCACAATGCATCAGTTAACACTTAAAGATAGTGTGCATTTTCTCTGCTTATTTTCTACTAGCTGTTTGATTGATTAGAGTTCTAAAGCATGTGACAATGGAGTGTCAACTTCATTCAGCAGAACGCTGTCGCATGTTTGTGACATCGTTGAGGCTGTTTTTAAACTGATAGGCAAATAAAGACAGTAAAAGTTTTAAAGGCGCTGTAGCACGTTTTTTGCAAATTTTATTTTTTCAAATTTCTCATTTATAATGATAGTTTATGTCATTTATATTTACTTTAGAGGGTAAAACATCTTATTACACAAACCAAGTATCCGTAGTGGTAATAACAGTGTTGCGTGTAAAGCCAAAATTGCATGGCGGCCATTTTATTGTTAACACAATTTATTATTTCGAATGACAAAAACGAATCCACTGGCTTTACGAACCATGTACACTCATTTTTACTGTTGGTGAGATTAATTTTCAATTACATTTCATCGACTTATTTCACGGGAAAAACGTGCTACTGCCCCTTTAAAGATGATAAGCATCATTATTCATCATCTAGCAATAGTGAACTGTGAACATGCAACCTTCACTTAAAGGGGCAGTAGCACGTTTTTTGCGAAATTTATTTTTCCAATTTTCTATTTATAATGATAGTTCGTGCCATTTAAATGTACTATAGAGGGTAAAACATCCTATAAATCAAACCAATTATCCGTAGTAGTGATAACGATGTTGCGTACAAAGCAAAAATTGTATGGCGGCCATTTTATTGTGAACACATTTTATTATTTCGAATGACAAAAAACGATCCCCATGGCTTTACTGAGCCATGGGCACTCATTTTTAACTTGATTTTCTGAAGAAAGAAGGGTGTTTTACGATTGGTGAAATTATTTTTCAAATACATTTCATCGACTTATTTGATCCAATACGACGTGCTACTGCCCCTTTAAGTACCATGTTTTCTCTGAACATTGCGTCTCTATATGTTAGTATTCAATGAGCGCTTGATTGCCACAAGTTTACAGCAGCAGTTTAGAGAAAACACAAATGGAGGATTCTATTTAATAAGTGCTTAGTCTGAGAGTTAGGCGGAAATATAAAAAATCATTTTGATTTAAAATTAATTATATTCTTGGTTTTGTTAGACTTGAATGAAAACATAGACTATAACAGGTTCTGTATTTTAATCACTATTTAAGAAGCACAGTCTTCTGAATTACAAGCGCCTGGGTGGAAATACAAAACTTTCAATTTAAATTTAATTATATTCTTGGATTTGTTAAACTTGCTGAATGCAAACATAGACTATAAATGGCTTTATTTAACATACAGTCATGGGGCAGGGGGTCCTTTAACCAAGCAGCAACATTAGTCCTTAAGGTCACCTTAGTGTCATGTTAAAAAAGAGTTAAGCTGAACCTTAGCCAAGGTTGTTTTGTGAAAGGATGGTTAAGAGCAACAGTTCAAAGACAGCACACCAATTCTCAAATGTCAGTCTGCATCAAACATCAAACTTGATCTTTCCTTAAACACCAGTCCAATGGGTGCAGTATTTCAGGTTCTTCTAGCATGCAGACTCTCAAGTCTCTGAATGATTCATCTCTCAGTTTTGGAGGGAGCTTTATCCATTGTCTGTGACAGGTGCTTGATTGGGCTTAAGAAATAGTGAGGAGATCAAAGGGAAGAGGAGCAGGTCACTTCATCAGTTGTCCTCACTTGGAGTCCTCGCAATATGGAGGAAACACTTAACATCAAAGGTTGCATCTACCGTTATCTAAAGGCTTTTTACTGGCCAATTACAGTTGAACTTTTTATATCGAAGGTTGCGTCTGCAATTATTTAAAGGCTTTATACTTACCAAATATGTCAGGACTTGTCAATTATGCTAGTAGAACTCTAGTGCAGTTATTTAAAGGCTTTAAACCTGCCACACCATTTTATTATCACAAGAAGTGAAAGTTGAACTTTCGATCTACGAATGCTTTGGTAATTGTTCCTGCTGCAATGCAGAATAGTACTATTTATTCTGCGGAGTTCGTGTGTCCGTATGTCCATCCCAGTGAATGCGATATCCCAAGAACCATAGCACCCAATGTCTTCAAATTTGGTGACAACCTGTATTGGCAGATTATACAGTCACCAGTAGACTTTTGTGACCTTGACCTTACTTTCAAGGTCACCATGACACTTTGACCACTTTCAAACTCTTGTTAATGCAATATCTCATAACCCGTTGCCCCCAATGTGGTTACAGCCTAGATTGGGGGATTGATTATGCAGACATCAAACGACTCTGGTGACGTTGTTATTTAAAGGTTTTATACTTATCTGAAATACCATAGATGTAAGGTTGTGTTGCCAATATTAAGAGGCTGTAACTCCTCAAAAATATCAATAGAAAGGTTAAGATCTTAGTTTGCTTTCTGATTTTGTAAAGACTTAAGCATGGACACTTCAATCATATTTGCATATTATAATTATAACAGTGTTTAAATTGCAGTAACTTTCGTATCATATTTTTAATTTTGTCATTTTAAAAAGCATATTCAATTACCAAACAATATTCGTGTAGATAATTTTACCCGTCTTCACGTATCTCCATGATACATAAAACCAGGACAAATCACACAGTTTTAATGTTTTTTCTTTTGTACATCACAATTTCATCATGTAAGACAAACATACTTATACCTACAATTGCCTTTAAAACGTGAGTATTTTGATCATCAGAAAAGATTTTTTATTGCTGTGTAAACAAAATGTCACTTACCACATTTATTAAATGCCGCTAACCTCATTCTGACTATTTGCGTTAGAATCTTCTCACCTCTAATGAAATTTATGCAGTTAAAGTAAACACTAGACTCAGACTTGTTCAATGGGAGGGGTAGGACATTGACTTTTATATCAGCGGCAAATGTGATAATCTCACGTTTTATTAAATGTTTATCACTTGTTTGTTATTTGAGTTTTTCAAACTTTTGTTTGTTCAACAGAAATAATTGCATGGTATTGTAAAATTTAAAAAATATATTGCAATGGTTATTCATTTTGATGATTGTATTTTCCTATGTCAATTATGGTTAGGCAATGATAATGTAATAATATATAAGTAAAAACTTTATATTAAAAGATAGTAAACATATTTTGAATGGGAGACTTTCATGTTCCAAAAGCATTGTTAGAATTTAAGGTTTTAAGTTGTTTGTCTTTGAAAGGAGGAAAAGGTAAAATACCTCCAAACTCAACATTCTGAATAGAATCAATTTTCAAAGTAGAGCCATATAATTTGAAGAAAAATGTTGAATTATATGAATGGAAGGGGTCATTTTGAATGTTGGAATCAAAAAGGGAACATTTATTAACATATTGTGGAGTATACTAGGAAGGCCTATTTCAACCAGCTGACAACACTAATTTCCAAGTTATGATTCCTATAAATTGGTCATTGAGAATGGTTTAGCACTAATTAATAGAAAAGCTAGCTGTTGGCAATGTTATCTCAATCATTGAGGAATGTTCATGTCGACAATTTAATACACACACACCCAATTCACTAACAACACACACCAAAAAATGTAAACAAAGTCTTTGAGTGATATCTAAACATCAAAATAACGGGTAAGCTAATCGGATGCCTTGTGACATCTTTATACAATATTAGCTGTCAATTCTAAATGAATGACATCTATATACTATATAAACTCAATATGGCCCCTGGTATACGGCTATCAAGATAAATGCCTATAGACGGTTGTGGGCGTGTATGTTTATCAAATGTCTGGATCTCCAGCTACCCGACTAGAGCAGTGACAGACAGGACGTGGTTGTCACGTTGTTGACTAGAGCAGTGCTAGACGGGATTTGGTTGTCACGTTGCCGTCTCCGTCTGTGACTTTGTTAGTCTGCAGTTACACCCAGTTACGTTTTATAAATCTGCTCTGCTACTATCATACCCAAGTCTACCTCACGTCTACACAATGTCTTATGAACGCTTTTAATGAAACAGATTAAATACACTTTAAATTCATTGAATATTTTTATTTATTACCGTTTCGAATCTATTGGAACTATGTTGAAGGGACATCAACCTGATATGTGAATCTGACATGTTTAAGACGTGTTGTGACTATTAAATGAGTAAGTAAACCGTGACAAGTTTTTAAATTTTTATTTTGAGTTGCATATAATTCTATGTCATCTTACTAAATGCAATGTAGACCTACCTGGAGACTAAATTGGAGGTAAAGATATGTACTGACATGAAACTGATTGATAGAATACTGAATAGTGTTATTCTTTTATTTTGTCATAATTTACTTAAAACATACCTCCCAGTTGTGAGTTCTGTTACAAACTATCTTTGATATTCATTCCTTCACACGGAACCTTCACCCGCCCTCTCTAAAAATGAACTAACAAAATGTGTACAATTTTGCATCAATTTCAAAGATAAGACTGATTCTATTAAGTTATGTTTACCTCCAATCCATGCCAAGGACTTATATCAATGCATGAAATACAGTCTGACTGACAGCCAGGAACCCCGTTACTGTGGTCTAGGCCTGTAACTTTCCCATTTAAATTTAGAGAAAGGGTACAGGTATCGCCAAACATATATAAAACAGAAGGGCAAACATTTTCAAGGAGAAAATTTAGTTACGTTTCGGGGAGTGGTTGCTCCCCTTCATCAGACCAGACCATTTTAATTTACAAAATTTTTGGGCTGGCCAATTTTCAAGCTTATCTTCATGTACTTATACAATTAAAGAGTAGTTATGTCATTGATAAGCATCTTCGGAAGCTGATATGATAAAGGAATAAAGGTTCTGTAGCTAGTCTTCTTCTTTATTTCAAAGTTTAGTTCGTATTATGACAGTATCATCAAAGAAGAGTTCCCTATTGTAAAGTAGTTGTGGCGAATTATGTGAATGGATCTAGTTTTGTCCCTGTTCTGTGTTGTTATGAATGAGATACCGATATCTCGATTTCCGTCAAGCACCTGTCTGGAGCCTTCACAGTCAGTATGATGTTAAATGGATATCATAAGAAATCTGAATTGGCACTTCATAACTCATGTCTGAAAAACACTTCAATAAATAGGACACTTTTTATCAGCACTGTTTGTATGCAAAGAAGATTGTTGTGTGGTTACACAAGCTTGGAGCGATTACTGTCTGGGTAGGTATGTGGACAGGCTCAGGCAGCAGGTAGAAATACAGGTAGAAATACAGGTAGAGCCATGTGGTAGAAGTCTTGTCAAATATTGATTTGACATCTGAGATAAAGGGTATATTAATTTCATGATGGACAGTAAAATAAGAGAATATAACCATATATATATATACTCAGTACTCGCCTGAAGACTGGGGAGACACTTGTACAAAGATGGTACATGAGATCGTATTACCCTCGTGAGAAGCATACAACTTATTATATATATATATATATATATATATATATATATATGAAATTATTTTTAGAGATTTTTGTGAAAGTTAATCAAAACTGTTTGAAAAATATGGACAATTCTCAACACCAACTTTGATTGAAAGAATGCCTTTTGCAATTTTTGCTAAATCAACAAATTCACGTGATGAGAATTTCTCTTATTCCAAACACATGCCACTAGAGATAACAAAATTAAACATTAAAAATATTTTCTTTAGAAAATTGTCCGAGCATGAGAGAAGTATTAGAGTTGATGGTGGAAAGTTTACCCGAATCACCCCTGTAATTGTGTAATTGGGGCAGAGGAAGAGGACTAGAATAACATGGACATCTTGTACGTCCTGCGGTTGAATGTAAGGATGGAACTTGTCTCACGCGATCTCTATATATGTATCTGCAGGCATTATGTCTACTCAATCAGAACACGCAGCGTGTAGACGAGCTGCACACATGCGACTAGACGTAGGTATTGGGGTTTGTTAACCCTCTCTCTGAAACATATTGAGAGGAGATTGAAGGGTTCATTATCTCGTGGTTCATCTCTTGTTATTCACTGGTGACTCGTGTAAATTTACCACAGTCAATGTCATCCTTCAAACTTTATTCTATTTTATGTTCTCATTAGAAATATTATATTGACATTGAATTATTAGAACATACAAGAATAAGTTCGGTTATTATGAGAGATTGTTTTATATTCTTTCAGAAAAAAACATCCAGTATGTTTGTTTGATGTATCTTTGAATAAACTTTTTTAAAAATCATGATCTAATAAAAATCGTAATGACAGACAATTTTGTTTGTAGTTTTTTATGCTTTGTTTGTATTTGTAAAGATAGAAAATACATCTTCTGTTTTAAATATGTTAACAAGGTCATAGATATGTTCCATCTATAGTCCTCTAATTTGTTCATGTTCCTGCTGATGACGGTAAACTTTAAAGTGCATTTCTCTGTAGCCTGCTGTTAGGGAAGTTAATGAAATGTTGTGGAATGGTTTAACCTCTCTACCGAGAATGTTTAGCAATGTTTAACAATATTTAACAAACTGGACTCTAGTTTCAGAGGTCAGTCACCAGTTGAGGGGGCATCTCAAAATACATCAAGACCATTTGAACATTTTGTGTCAAAATGATATCTTAATTACAATTGTCAACCTTGTAGTATTTTTTTTGTTTATGAGAAAATCGTATTTAACCCCTTTGCTTTTGATGTACTTAAAGATTTTGAATTTTTCACTTAAAAGCAATGAAATTGTTAAATGAAAGAAAAAAGTTTTGAGACAGTCCCTGTCCACATTGGAAGTTGGGTACACCAGGGGGGTGAACAGGCATGTTTGTCCGTGGATTTTCATAGTGATGACAGGAGACAGAGTTGTGCATTCTAGTATCATGTTTGACCACCAGGGGTCAGTCAGTGCATCAATCAGCCCGCACATGTGCATATCACGCCTTTGAAGCGTTGATATTGTCAATAATGTCCAGACTGAGGAGCCCTTTGCTCCAATTAAAGTCTAATCAGGGGTATTAGAGCCCTATAGAGCACCAATCAATTACAGCCTGTCTCTCTTGAACTTCTAGCTCTCTTCTATACTCTTTGTCAAGAATCTGTTAAGCCCAATAATGAAGTAAGCTATTTCATGAAAGTTTGTATTTGCTGTCCAGATGATTCATGAACCATGTCTCTACTGAACTTGTCAGTTCAGTCTGAATTGTTGGGTCCAATAACAAAGAGATTTTTTTCCTTTAAAACTTTTTTAATAAAGCACTAATGATTGATTGGTATGTAATTTAAATGTCTCTTGCTCTTGGACAAATACTTAATGGAACTATTTGTTTTCAGAAACTGGACGTGTTTTGCCTGCAGCCTATGGAATTTTCCGAACAAGTTCTAAGTATGATCCATGGAAGGGAATTCTGAAGAATTTATATGGCAGAAACTTCAATGAAATTCTCTCCAGGGCAACGTGAGTATGATCAACAGTTGTCTGCTCTTCAAGAACTCTTTTGTTTGACTTTGGGTTGGGTGATGACAATGATGAGATCAAAGTAACCATTGTGTAATGATTTCTTTCAACGGCATTTAGGAGTTGGTTAGATGAAGGAGAACGAGTTCTATGGATATACAACTTCTTTATTGCAAGAGTGTGACGTTTCGGTGTAGATTCTTAGAACACATGCATTTGCTTGATAACGGTGTTAGAATCTACACCGAAATGTCGCACTCTTGCAATAAAGAAGTTGTATATCCATAGAACATGTTCTCCTTCCTGTAATGATTTGTAATGTCGTATCAAACTGAAACTTCAGATGAAAATGTGATTCATGTAAGACTTGAAGTTAACTTTTTTATTTAACTGTCAAACTGCTACAATGAAGTTAAGTCGCCTCCATGTCAGCATTTTAAAGTAATTGGGTAGACAAATTTGGGTTAATTTTTTAACTCACTTTGTAGATCAACATTACACCGAGTAGAATTCCCGTGAATTAGGACAGTGTTCTGTAGGGGTGACTGACCGAGTGAGCTTATAACAGAAGCTTCTTAAACCTAAAAAGCATGTTGCCGGATGAAAAGAACAAACTTGAATATTTGTTCCTCGGGGACTGTGCTTTTCTTTTTGTTTGTGCGTGAAAGATGTACATTGTTGACTAGAAGCCTGAGAGCTCTTGCTGACGACTCACACACAGATAGTCATGTCTCGTGGATTAACTCTGTGTGCAGTTGACGAGGGGTGTGATGGGCTGTCATAAAAAGATTGATGCTATGGTTTTCTTTTTCGATGACATGTTATGTTTTTTTATCCTGCATAATCTTTTCAATTAATCTTTTAGTAAAAACAAGTGATATTCCTTTGAACTATAAAATCCAATTTAATGCTGTACGCATACTGGTAACAAGAGATATATTCTGAAGAATTCATTGTTAATGATGATGTACATCCAGTATTCTAGCAACAAACATAAATCAGTTAGCTAGCGACAGGCAATGTATTAGACAATGTAACAAATCATTAATGATAGTAATATCGTCTGTGTGTACAGGGTCCCTGAGTGCATGAACTAATTATGAGTCTGTAACTTTGAAAGGATCCCTCAATACAGCCATTTGATCTTCAAATACAAAACTCTCTTGCCTCAATGTCTCGCAGTTTAAATGGATTGATGGCGCCCGTTTTACTCATGTCCATATTGGTTGTGAGATTGTTTAATATCAACACCCCAGCTACCGAATCAATAAGTACCGAACTAACCATGAGTGGCCAATTTACGTGAATCACAAATCATTTCCAATGGGAATAATCCAGGGTACTGTTTCACTAAACAATGTTAGTGCTGAGATTACTTAGTGGAACAGGCCTCTCCACTGTCACTAAGTAAAGATAGACTTCCTCAGTTCATTTCAGGACCTGAGGGAAGGGTTCAACTACCATCTCTAGGCAGATCTTTCAAACTTTAATCTAACTTGACAGTGACTGTGTATATCCAAGTCGTACAGTGTCCTCTGAAAATGTCAAGCTTCCTTATTTCTGAAACAATGAAACTGTAAACTCCCTTCTCTGTTAGAGATACCGTGCCCCCTATCTGACAATGAAACTGTAAACTCCCTTCTCTGTTAGAGATACTGTACCCAGTCCCTCACACTGAAATACTTATCTCTGTTCTCTGTTCTAGATACTGTACCCCCTATCTGACAATGAAATACTAATCTCTGTTCTCTGTTCTAGATACTGTGCCCACTACCTGATCACCAGCACCAGGGAATCCTGCAATACCACTGCCAAGGAAACCAGATGGGCCAAGTCTATGACCAAGGGCTCCAAGATCTGCGTTGAGTGCCAGCCAACAGCGATGGACCGTGAGCGCGGTCTACGATGCATCGGACACGGCGTCCTAAACGAGGTGACCCGCTGGTCTGCCATCAACGTGCCTCACTGCCACGGAGAGTGGACCATGTACGAGTCACACAAGCCATGCACCTGCGACACCGACGAAGATCCAGATGATGACCCCGACAGCCGTGCTGGACCCACCAAAAACTTCATCTTTGTATAAACTTGTCATTTGGGTGTTGTAAACATTCAAAGACCATCATGTATCAGACTAGATCTGACCACTGCCACCTGTTGGCAATGACCTTTATCAAGGGAGACTACTCTGTTCGCATTTCACACCTTCCCATAATTCCTCTGTGCTGGACCCCTTGAGAGAATGAACTTTCTACTGCATGATGTTTTGTGCGCTGTAGGGTTGACAGATCACTGTAGAGTACCTGCCAACTTCCATACAAGTTTAGAGATCATTGCCTACTCCATTAATCCTAAACAGGGATCCTACTTAGTCTGTACAGTGTGTTAGTGTGTTGGACTCCAGGCAGATGTGGAGACCGTGCAGCCCCTCCTCCAGTCTGGATAAGCTGAGAATGCTGGATGTTTGTTACCGTAGGTTGTCGGCCTGCTCCCAGTGTTAGGTCCAAGTTCAAATCCAGTCATCATTGAACAGATCTGGTGCTATTAAGTCTACATCTAAAACGACTAGAGCAAGTTCATGGTACAGTAAACATTTATTTGACGGAGGATTTTGATTTTTGTGGGATTCCTGGCCAGTATTCATACCATGAAGTGATGACATCATTGAACATTGATCACCCGAGGACCTTCCCAACACGTCTCTGAGGTACTCAAGCTACCCACAATCCCTCAGTGGTGCCTTTTGCATAGGTCTCCGTATTTGCCGAAATAAATTAGTTACTCACTTCCTCTACATCTTTCTTCACATGCACTGCAGCCTGTGCAACTTCACTGTGTGTCCTAACTTACACGTTAGTATTTGGGTATTGAATTTGACGAAGATCAGTCAAGATCTCATGTCGCACCTAGATCACGTTACAAAGAGTAGCTCTGTGTGTATATATGCTTTCAGTTTGATGTATGAGTAGTGTGGATTATCTGCCCTTGTTTATGTAAGCCTCGCGGCTGTATTGCACAATACATTTGAGGTGTATGTAGAAGTTTATATTCACAATTCCTCTATCAACTTTGAAAGCTTATGTTCATATGGAATGTTCTCATGCTAGCAAGATCTTCTTTTGAACTTTTCAAAATGTTTTGAATCCACAAGTGTTTTTTTTAGAAATGTTCATGTTCCATGGTACTTAAGAGCCACATTTGTTTGAGTTGTGGTGTATTTGAAAATGTCCAACATTGTTTTCATTACAGCTATTTATTGCCCATACCACCCACCATTGCTCGACTTCTCCCTTCATGTAGTGCTGTGTATCACACCTCCCCGACATCAGCAGACACAAAGCACAAGGCTCAGCTCAACCTAACTTATTTGCTCTTATGGCCGCGGGTCTCTTATAAACGTGAGGAACTGTTGGCTGGGGAATGTCAGGTTCCGTTTAAAAACAATAGATTTTGAACTCTGATTTCCACTTGACATAGCAAATCCTGAAACAATTTAGCGGCCAGGCGACCAATTGAGCAAATATGATATTTGATTACAGTGACTTGCATACAAGATCATAAACTGGTCAGTTTATGCGAATCAAGATCTTGCATTCGAGAAAGACTGCCAGTCCAAAAGCATTTCCAAGGTGCAATTTGTAACAATCTTTTCACTTGACGAGTATGTACAAAGTTTTATACCTAGCTCAGTCCTCCTTGTGTAGATGTTTGTGTCCTGTTTATGCAGATATGTTTTAATACATACCGTATCTACATTGTATCACAGTGTACTAGATGAGCTCACTATATCGATCCATTATCGAGAATAATACCCTGTATCTACCTGAACTAGTGTTGTAAATATGTCATGGCTTTCCGTAGTATCTATAGGCTTGTCCAGCTTGAAGAGCGGTTCATCAGAAGGAGAGGTTAGGAGTGAGGCAGACTTGTGGCTGTTCCTGAAGAAACATCAAGTACATGTCTTAATCTTGGAATTAACTGTACATCCTCAACATATCCAGATCATGGCTTAACGAATTTGGCAGTTAGATGTAAGTTGAAGTATGTCACATTTTCGTGACACGGTTCACATATTGGAAGATTGTCTCCATTGGGTTGAGTGTAAGAATGACCCTTGCGTCATCAAACCTGAAAAGAAATCACTCCAACTTTTATGTGGCATTTGCATTGTTCAAAGTCTATAACCAAACCCATGAGTACCTCCAGAGACACAAAGAATCAACTGGTAATTTGGTTGGAGTCTTAGTTCTTTTAAGGCAAGATAAAGATGTGAAAGAATCTTTGTCCAAAATTGACTTTAGATTTTGAAAGAGGTATGTCTGTCACAATCTTGTTTTAGTTGAAACAGCAAGAAGAAAGAAGAGTAGTTGTTGATGGCCCCAAGCTCGATTGTCTAGTTGATGAAATGTTAGTTGTTTATCAGTATTAGGTTAGTAATCAGTCGTCCCCTTTGTACTTTTGTAACACGCTTGAGCCTTGCATGCTAGCTTATCAGTTATCCAGCATCATGTTTTATTATTTATATCTGTTACAAAAAAATAATGAATTTTTTTTCACCTCAAAGTGAACACTGATCAAGATGGTGCTCCAAGGTCATGGCCAACTTTTACAGTCGCCATAGTGACCAGCCAGTCATGTGATTGTTGCCGTGGTTACTGAGGTCATGTGGTCAAAGAGTGATAGTCATTCTCAAGTCACCTGGCCTTTGTCAGTCTGAGGTATCGAACAATCATGTGATTGGATTTTCCTTATTTGGTAGTCCACAGTTGTACTGCAGTGGGGCCAAAATCTTTTAAATGTGCTTCAAAAATCTCTGTAACTTGATATTAAGGCAGGGTTGTTACATTGGCGTTTAACTTTGAACATTTAGATATATATTTGATATTTAACATGTACTTCAGAAACTGAAATCAATACAACTTAAGAAAAGTCATCTAGTAATCATTATCAACTGAACTGTCCTACACTTCATTGATTTTCAATGTTATAGATGCCCTAGATATTTTTAACCCATGTACATATATATATTTTTATCTACGCATTTTTTTACCTGTGGTCATATGTGGGTATTCTAATTGTAAGTACATCTTTTATAACTTTGATCAAGAATGTGAAGTGATGACTCAGTTTAGATTTCTTTTACGGCTGTTGCAAAGATTTTATCCATTGTCACTTAATGTCAAGATCTGTGTGTCAATCAGATTTAAAGTGCAGTTTGCCTGAAATAAACACTTTTCTTTGCAAAATGTTTGTGTTTGTCTCTAGCAGATTCATGCGAGGACAATGGAGCTAAACTCGATGGAATTGTCCAACATCATCTATCTGTTTAAAACAGATTCCAAAGGATGTGAAGCTGCAAATTTATTGAGAAAAATGTGAATATATTACTGATGAAGTCTTTGAAGAGCATTTAAACCATAGGCACCAGACCCTAAATATACATATACATATACATATACATATACATATACATATACATATACATATACACATACATATACCTTCCTACCTACCTACCTATATAAGGTATATAAGAAGTTAATAAGAAACTGTCTGTATAAAGAAGTTAAGAAACGGTCCGTCATCTTGAGTCTTTCCATAGGACCCCTGCCTTAGGACCGGAAATAGTTAAACTGGATTGCTGGCTCAAATACGCTTTGTAATATTCTTAGACTGGTCCAAGTTTCTTTTTCCGGTCCTGCGAGGATCTAAGATGGCAGACAGTTTCTAACCTTCTTTATATGTTTATAGGTAGGTAGGTATACACACATGTATATTTAGGGTCTGGCACATGATTTAAATGTGGAATACTTAACAAAACAAGATTTTCTGTATAACAGCTTCTTTATTGTGAAGATGTATCTGAGTATATGCTCTCTCCTTCATCAGATGAGCATATACTTTGAAAATGTTATCTTCACAATAAAAGAAATTGTTGTCCAGAAAATCTTGTTTTTAGCTCATCAGGCCTGAAAGGTATATATAATTCACTGGCTGTGAGTCCAGGGTCTGCATGTTGTGTAATTGCATTGTGTTGACCTGGGCAGTGACCACTCTCTGGTAGAGAGATGCAAACAGCTATAGCTGTCAGTGCTAATACACAGAGGTTTCAGGTTACTTCAAACCTTTGTGCTTTGTTACAGTCTGTGTGTGAGACTTGTTTGGACTTACACACAGATGCTCAAGAGAATTTAATCATAAAATATCAACATTTTATCAAATATTGAAAAGTCGCCCATGAGAAACAGGATCTTCAGAAACAGATCAGCGCATGGTGTCCGGCGTCCGTCCATCCGTCTGTGAACTTTTCGCATTTTGACTTCTTCTCCAGAACCAATGACTCTAGAGAGCTGAAATGTGCAGACTCTTCGGCTAAAGGGGATTCTAAATTGTAGATTTCGTGACCCCGTGACCCCAAATGGGGTCACAGGGGTCACAAACTTAAAAACCTATTTTCATCTTCTTCCCCAGTTCCACAAGGTCTAGAGACCTGAAATGTTGTGTGCAGCCTCCTTGGTCAATGGGGATTCTAAATTGTAGATTTCATGACCCCGTGACCCCAAATGGGGTCACAGGGGTCACAACCTTAAAAACCTATTTCCATCTTCTTCTCCAGTTCCACAAGTCTAGAGAGCTGAAATGTTGTGTGCAGACTCCTTGGTCAATGGGGATTCTAAATTGTAGATTTCATGACCCCGTGACCCCAAATGGGGTCACAGGGGTCACAACCTTAAAAACCTATTTCCATCTTCTTCTCCAGTTCCACAAGGTCTAGAGACCTGAAAGGTTGTGTGCAGACTCCTTGGCTAATGGGGATTCTAAATTGTAGATTTCATGACCCCGTGACCCCAAATGGGGTCACAGGGGTCACAACCTTAAAAACCTATTTCCATCTTCTTCTCCAGTTCCACAAGTCTAGAGAGCTGAAATGTTGTGTACAGACTCCTTTGCTAATGGGAATTCTAAATTGTAGATTTCGTGACCCCATGACCCCAAATTAGGGCCTCACAGGCCATGACCTTAAATCCTATTTTCATCTTCTTCTCCATAAAGAAAAGACCTAGAAGGCTGAAATGGTGTGTGCAGAGTTTTTGGCCAATGGAGATTTCAAATTGTAGATTTGGTGACCTGTGGATCTGTGATCTGTGATCTAAAAATCTATTTCAGTCTTAATCATTAAACAATATAAACCCAGAGGAGCTACAGAGCCCATGGCTCTATTTTTTTACAATATAATATATTGATTAGAGTATTACTATTATTTTGGTAAGCTTAGATTACATAGGTGCACAAACAGAACTATCAACTGGAATTACATGTTCACAAACATCGGAATGAAATAGGTTTCCAATATGTTACATGGAAGTACGTGACTGGGAAGCCAATATCAAGAAATTATGGAAACCAAGATGATGGATTGTTTATAAAGACATTTAATTAATCATCCTAAATAAAAAAAAAATCCTTGAATATATTGAAAATTAATTGAAAAGAGTTTACAACCAGCATATTTTGTTTTTCAAGTTAATGATAATGTCATATGTTGATAAAAATAATTAAAAAGACCAATGTGATTGCAATGCAACAACAAAGTTTTCAGCTTGAAATTACCAAGTATAGAAATGAAGCGTATTATCAAACTGCCAGTCATGTCCTAAGTTCGCTTATACGTACACAGGCTAGGAAATAGGGATATAGAAGTATAGTATACAGAATACCTTTAGCCATATTTCCTCCAAACACTGTGGGTATGTATATATACGTTGGAAAAAAAATATTGTGTGGCGTTTTGGTATATCTAGTTCACAAAATGACCTCAAATTATTACACGTAAATATTTTACACCATTAATTTTGAAAGTCAATGAATCAACCATGCAAGGAATTAGATATACGTATTTGCACCATGTAAAGAAACAAAAATGCTCAGACTTGCTCTCAAGTAGTTTATAACAAAGACGTATATCACATCTATATCCATCTAATTCCTTGTTTATAACAAGTGAAATCGAAAGACCAGCCTGAATAATCTTTCACGATGATGACAAAAAAATTTGCAAGCAGAGCGATAATTATCCTATTTCTACTGTGAGTCATGTATACACGAATTTAATATGATATTTACCGCTTATAATCAGATTCTATCTTATACCATTTTCCGCTTGTAGATGATAATTTCCCTCTGAGGACGTAGGTCCCTGGGCAAACACGTGGAGCGGAAATGATAACGTCAGATTCGTGTGATCATTGACATCACAAGATATTAAAGTAATTTTGACTGTTTGCCGTTTTCTCAGATTTCAATGGTAATTTCTCATCGCGCGCCCTGTGTAACAAATCGGCCTTAAAATATTAAATAATCTGACAGGGAGCACAAAAGTAGTCGTAATTTACATGTGAAAGATCAGAAATAATCGCTAACTCGTCTGGGAATGGAAAGAATGGTGCATTGGGTATTGTATTTACCAAAAGCTACATAATTGCATAGATTATTTGCAGCGCGTACTTGACTTGCCTCCAACCATTGTTTTGTGGTTTATGATATTGATAATAGATAAGCAGCATGTTGTAATCACATCATCGACGGAATGTTATTAATCAACAACTTAGCTATTTCTTTCAACCTATCTGAATCTTGCTTGGTCAACAATACATAATGTACAGTTCAAAGAGGAAGAACGGCAATCACTAGAATTCTATGACAAGCCATCTTATATTAAAGGGGCAGTAGCACGTTTTTTTTTGCTGAAATAAGTCGATAAAATGTATTTGAAAAATAATGTCACCAATAGTGAAAACACCCTTTTCTCTTCGGAAAATCAAGTTTAAAAATGTGTGTATGCATATATGGTTCCGCAAAGCCATGCGAATCGTTTTTGTCATTCAAAATAATCAAATGGGTTCACAATAAAATGGCCGCCATGCATTTTTGCTGCATACGCAACACCGTTATCACCACTACTGATAATTGGTTTGTGTAATAATATGTTTTACTCTCTAAAGTAAATATAAATAAAGAGAAAAGAAGTAACAGTATGCTCGTTTGTGTGGACATGTTACAGTTTTATATATAATATTGCCATACGTTTTGGTGATGCTGTATAGAGGACGTCGTCTTTACAACCACCACGATGTCCCGGACCATGTTGTCTTGGCGTCGACTTTGAAAACTATGACGCCTTAGATGACGTTGTCGTCTATACATATAGACCTAAAAAGGTTAATTTAGAGCACCAGCGAATGCCTGGAATATACTTTGAATGTTTACGTTATTGTACGTAACATAACTTTTACAAGGGAATTTAATTCTTTAAAAGTACATTCAAGATAAATAAATTATAATTATTGGATGATTCTATGAATGACATGCATGTCATGTATCTGCACACATACCAGCTAGGTTCCAGGGCATATATCAGACGTTTCAATGACAGACATATATCTTATATAAGTAAATACGACAAATACACAGATGCAATTAGAAAGACATATAGTCTCCGATTCATTGAAATTCGCCCTGTGGGTAAACTCAAAGGATTAAGAGGGCGACCCAATCTGGCCTCGCCATACATGTTTAATTTAGCAAACATGTAGTTCCGTGATAGAAGCGCGTCTGGATGATACAGTTCCACCCGCTGACTCGTCAGGGGGTACCTATACAGTGGCTGTGACCCTGGTGTCTATACTCGTACGTTGATGGGACCTCCTAGGTTTATATAGTGCAGTTATTGTACTATGCAAGTCATTCCTCTCGACCTATAACATGTGATATAGGTATACGTTCAGTGACCGTGTGCATCTACAGCTTATCAATGACTTGTTTTCATTGTTTCATTGAACGACACAGCACTTTATTTCGTTGAAAGTATAATAGATGTATGTTTGCGTCATTATGAGAAGAGATGTAACAAAGTGATATGTGATGTAAACACTACTGTCATCAGGATGCTCTATTCAGTTTTATTTGCAAGACTGCTCCAATCCCCTGATCATATAAGCACCTTTATTCTCGTATCGCTCCAAAATAACAACCAATTACATGAATTCGAGCTAGGGTGGCTGTTCATGGATGAGAGGACGGATGAGTGACCATACAAATCACGACATTTCATTGGCTGTCAAAATGCTTGCTATTTATAGCAATGAATAACCAGGCTTCGGTGATACGAGGCAGAAGGTGTTTATGGGATCAGGGGATGTAAGTAGTCTTGTTGATACAGATACCCTGATGGAGCAATTTGTCTTCACGAGAGCCATTTATATAGTACTTTGAAAAAATAAAGTGTTTAGACGAAATTCAGTGATCGATATTGCATTGCTTTTGACTTTACATGACTGATCAACTTCAACGATGCTGCACCGGAAGACAGTACTTTGAATACTCTCAAACCACCTAAATAAGTTTTAAAATGTATATAGATTAAATTAAATTGTATCTAAAATAAGTAAATGACCTGAATAAATCATGTCCCAAATATTTATTTAATTTATATTCTAAATGTATATTAGATATCTTATGATAACTCAGAAACATAATCAACCCTGTACGAACAATTTCTTGGTACTATAGAAAATTAACATTCTTAGAGCAAAACGTGTGAAACATATTTTCTTAATCATGTTTGCTGCTGGTTGCTGCTAGTCCAAACGCACGTGAAAAGCAGACATAAAATCACGGAAGGCGAACTTAACTGTCTAGAATTGAGCAATGCCCTACAACTATTGATAGTTACCTCACATACGGAATTCAACATACCATAAGTTGGTAGTAATCCACTACTTTGCTATCTAAATTGAATAATATGTATGTACTGTGAAGCATTGAAGCCCAGTTTATATCTCAGCTGCTGTTAGAAAGGAAGCTATGTTCTCCTCAATATTATTATACCGTCTTCCCTAAAAATGATAAAATAATACTACAAAACGATTCAATGCTATAAGCCAAACTAAGGGTTTCCAGAACCTAAGGGCCAGTATACGATGTCATGTTTCTCCCTTGCAGTGACAGTAGGGCGTTCTTCTACAGGTGCTCGCTTCTACATGGCAGTGTTTCACGCATATATCCGCGAGTTTGTATCATGAAGGTATCTCCTCTACTTATAACACTCTCTTATTTATTTGACATTATTTAATGACGTTAAGAAATGAACATATTAGATTGGCAAACCTTGTAGATGGCAAACCGTCTGTTCCATAAGAGCGAGCTATTTAAGGCGCTGTAGCACGTTTTTTCGCTCAAATAAGTCGATGAAATGTATTTGAAAAATAATGTCAACAATAGTAAAACACCCTTCTCTCTTCGGAAAATCAAGTTACAAATGAGTGTACATGGTTCCGTAAAGCCATTTTTTTGTCATTCGAACTAATAAAATGTGTTCACAATAAAATGGCCGCCATGCAATTTTGGCTTTATACCCAACACCGTTATTACCACTACGGGTTTTACCCTCTGAAGTAAATATAAATGACATAATCTATCATTATTAAGAAATAGAGAAATTTGAAAAAATAAAATTTGCAAAAAACGTGCTACAGCGCCTTTAATAATCGCTCAATCGTGCGAATTGAACGCTCAATGGAGCGCTCATTCCCTCCTGAACGACACGGAGCGATGCCTCGAGGCTTGCTCGCTTTGCTACAAGCGATTACTTTTAAATCTCTCTTGGACATGGCCAAGGTGTTTCAAATTATATATACTCACGCTTGATCAATGAAAACATGTAAATTAAATATTTGATGGGCATAATAACAAGTTCTCTTTAGTCTTTAGTTTAAATACGAAGAAAGTAAGAAAATGTATACACATAAAATAGAAACAAATAGATAACAACTTCTTTACTGTAACAGACATGACGTTTAGGGATATATTTTCCTTCATTAGATAGAACGCAATCTCTTAAAGGGGCAGTAGCACGTTTTTTTTCAATCAAATAAGTCGATGAAAAGTATTTGAAAAATAATTTCCCCATTAGTAAAACACCCTTCTCTCTTCGGAAAATCAAGTTTAAAATGAGTGTACATGGCTCAGTAAAGCCATGGAAATCGTTTTTGCAATTCGAAATAATAAAATGTGTTCACAATAAAATGTCCGCCATGCATTCTTTGCTTTAAACGCAACACCGTTATTACCACTACGGATAATTAGTTTGCGTAATCAGACGTTTTACCCTCTAAATAATGACACAAACTATCATTATAAATGGGAAACTGGAAAGAAATATTTTTTTTGCAAAAACGTGCTACATCCCCTTTAATACGAAAGAAAACCTAAAGGGAGTAACCTCTGTGGGAAGAGAATGAATGGGAGGTGGAGTGTATAATAAGGTAGGATACATGTATAAAGAATAGTAACATTTACCAACACTTATGTGTGTGTTGCAAATCTCCCATGTATAACATAAGGTATTTGTTAATCGCATAATGAAGGATAGAGCATTAACTTCCTAACATTCGAATGCATTTCTGTTCACAATTTTAAATGCTTATTCAGAAATCTTTTCTTAAAATCTTCATTATGAAAAGCGCGACATCGTAGACTGGGTTTACAGAGGACAAAAGGGCAACAGTGAGAACATGATAGGACACGTTTAATGTAATAGCTATAGGAGACGTGCAACCACGATGGACAGTTTGCCACGAAAATCAAAATCCACGAAAGGAATTTTGATCCATAACCACGACCTGTTAAATTGAAGTAGATTTTACGTACGCTTTGTATTGTACTCGCCACAGCAATACATGTTTGCAAATAATATTCTGTGGTTATAAGCTGCATCTTAACTCTTCAATCTCATTTTGAACAGTCCAAGTAAACCTAGCCTCAATAATACTCGCTGTTTCCCAATATGGGAGTCTTACGAGTATTACTGAGGCCAGGTTTACTTTGACACTGAATTGGTTAAAATAAAAAAGAAACGGTTTTCGTGGAACACATTCTTCACAATTCGCACAGATATGTCTCAGCAATAATATGTCATGGATAAAAAAAATAGATATACCCATATCCAATATCTCCGTCATTTTAGGTCCGATGGGACGACAGAGATAAGGTTTTGCCATGGAACAGAACAGAGAACATCCTTCCGTTCAAATTCCAACGGTGTTATTTAATTCCCTCAATGTTCCAAAGGTTTAATCACTTTAAACATTCTCAAAGTACCTAATATTGACCAAAACCAAGGCTATTCATCTATATCCCCTAACTCTCTCATGCATTGTTATGTCACCATTCAAATAACTGTATCATTGTACTCTCAGTCACATAGTTTCCAGGTTTAAAAAAAAATCAGACGAATAAATGGTTATAGTCGCTGTGAACATTGCATTAACGTGTGTTGTATAATGATGATGGTTTCGTTATGCCAGGGGCCGAGAGGTATAAAGTGTTACTTCCTTCTTTAAACCATCAACGATCAGTTAGCATGCTCTGTTAGACGAGTAGCCCTTTTGATTTTAAAGGGGCAGTAGCACGTTTTTTGCAAAATTTATTTTTTCAAATTTCCCATTTATAATGATAGTTTATGTCATTTAAACTAACTTTAGAGGGTAAAACATCTTATTACACAAACCAATTATCTGTAGTGGTAAAAACTATGTTGCGTATAAAGCAAAAATTGCATGGCGGCCATTTTATTGTGAACACACAATTTATTATTTTGTATTACAAAAACGTTTCTCATGGCTTTACCGAAACATGTACACTCATTTTAAACTTTATTTTCCGAAGAGAGAAGGATGTTTTACCATTGGTGAAATTATTTTTCAAATACATTTCATCAACTTATTTGAGCGAAAAAAACGTGCTACTGCCCCTTTAACATAGTGGTCACATTACCTATTACAGGTGTATTGAAAATTATATTTGTCATGTATGAATTTTAAATCTCTTATAGAAATAAGGTGGATACTAACGACTAACGTATGTACTTTTTTGTGAAACTTATTAATGTTTTGGTATCAGAAGAGCGAAAAAGAGTTTGATACCATGCTCTTTTATACCAGTTCTATAACAGTCTCTGTATTGGGCGTAATAAACACAATTCACAGAGGCAATGGCGCCATCTTAAGAGCCGAAGTTCGTATACGGGGTAAGATCAGATTCAAAGGGTGGGTGCTGAAAAAGTTGAACCCCACAGTCATTGATCACAGACACGGTTTCCTTAGTCAGTCGGTGATCAGGGGTCAAACGCCCTGGAACCCATTGAGCCGAAATCTTCATTTCAAGAGTTTAAATGATAATAGAAAAAACTCACTTTTTGACATGTGAAGAATTGATTGAGTTTGATATTGTGTTATGTCATGCACTTGTGGCGATCATATATAAAGGATAGTCCTTTCCTATTATCTCGACTTCATCATTACGGATGATCTTCAAGTTTAAACCCTTTTAATTAAATCATATTTAATGTAATCATTGCTCGCGTCTCCATACAATTGGACCTATCTATACAATAACATCTATGATAATGTAGATGACCTGACACGTTGACATGTTTTCATCAACGGATTCAAAATTCCGAGGGAATACCCTGTTACACGAAACAGAGCGCAAATAGTGTGGTATTACTGAGCTGTGTTCTTTTCCATTCGATGCCCACCACTTACCAATCCCTCACGTAAATATCCAACAGTGTTTATGACGTCACAACCAGTTGACGTCATGTGTGTAGCAGTTCTACTCTTGTATTATATTAGAGATTTAATTTATAGGGCTACATTATTCATTATTCGTTACACATTGACATTAAACGTATATATTATCAGAAAAAAACATGGGACAACATTACTTTGTGAAAAGAGAAGGAACACCTCAATGACGTAATAGAATTTGTAGACGAAGATCTGAGATGAATATATGTTGGGACCACGGTCGATGTCCCTTAAAGGTAGGTGCAGCTGGCAGAGGGTTAATGTATCTTCAAGTCAAGTGTTACAAGAATATAACACGGATATAAAGAGAGACATGCAGACAGACACATTCAGATATTTATTGACAGTTTGACATCACTAGTGTCATTGACCTCCCCATCTGCTTCATATTTTTGCGACACCTGATAAGGTAACTATAGGCTGACACAGTCTCTGAAATGTACATTTCTTTTAATTGGGTTCTCAAATAACCAAGTCGGTTTTAGATAATGTCAATTATTATATTGCCAGACAGTCACTTCAGGCTCACGTATCAAGATATCAAAAGTCCTCACAGTGAATGTTCACTAGTGGTGAAGGGTATATTAGCAATCGATCTCACTGTCCGATACATGCATGGTTAAGTAAGCAGATAATTGGTTTCCTGATAACATCGCCCTCTAACACCAGTTTTTCCTGACCACAGTATTACGTGACGTCTAGCCCTGATCAGTGTAGTCATGGGAGACATTAAAAGTCAACTCTGTATGTGTCCTACATATACCCAGTTAAGTAAGCAGACAATTGGTTTCGTGAAAACATCGACTTCCTCCTTTTGATGCCGGGTCTACTTACAACCAACTGGTGAGAGTTATCCGGTCGGGAGTACACGGGTGCAAAGCGTACACGGATTGACAAGGAGACGGTGGAGTGCAGTTATCGTCAAGTGCGGTTACTGAAACACGGTCATTGACTTTGCGACGCTCAACCGCAAAAAAATCATCGTCACATTTTCAACAGTGTACAAACGCAATACTGCTGCCTGAGAAAGCCAATTTGAATATTTTAATAGGACCATGATTTGTGAAGTGGTACCCATAGGTTCATAAATCAGAGTATTATGTTTTATTTGTATGTATGTTAAAGGACACTTTCGTGTTGAAATCGCTTTTTTTCAAATGTCAATTTTTCAGAATGTAAAGAATTTAACTTAAAAAATCATAAAACTTAAAAATTTGATGGAAACATGATATTGTAAATATCTATATGTAATTGATGTTGATAAATAACCTTTTTGGACGTAAATTTAATGACGCGTCTTTACTGTAGGTCGCATCAAATAAGCTTTTTGACTCTCCTATCTCGTCGGAGATTTGAAAACGACGATTTCTTAGAACGTGTCTTTCTCAGAAATATGAACAGATAATATTTGGAAGTTTCAAATTTAGTTTAGCTGACTTCTGAAGACATGCTGAATCTGGATATGAAGCCTGGATTAGATTATCTTGTATTTTGTAAGGTGACCTTTATGTTGCGGTTGAATGTAGAAACAATACTACAAGGTTAGCTATTCTCGAAACGTCCGTAGTTGTCTCATTTGTACACCCCTACATTCCAAGATGTTTATGCGGCAATGTTTTTAATTAATTTATTAAAATTTGATTGCATCAATGTCATTAAGTAGACAACATCAATTTACTAAAGAGAAATTATGTAGCAAAAATATTATTCCTCACAAATATGCACAATTTGGCTTGGAGAGAAAAGAGAAAAAGAGAAAAAATAAACTCATAAAAACGCCAGATGATTGATACGTCTGGCTCGGGTCTCTGGTGTGCCTTCGATCTCTCTGTCCTACATCTACAGAGTTAAGTAAGCAGACAATTGGTGTCGTGATAACATCTCCTCTCTTACGTCTGATGCCGGGTCTACTTACAGCCAACTGCATGGTGTGAGGGTGTCGTGAAGGGGGTACACGGGTACAAGGGATACACGGATTGGGTCGGGTAGAGTGGAGTGGAGTGTTGTACGGGTACTGAAAGGGTCATTGACATTCCGAACATATGAGGAGTTGTTTCTGGATATATCACAATTTTATGAATCTGATCACTTTGTAGAATCGTATTCTCATTTTGTCTGCACAATAACGTGTATAGGTACTGTATATAGTACTGAACAGGGTCATTGACATTCCGAACATGTAGACACAGTACGAGATATTGGTGGTGGTGGACAACTCACCGTTTATAAACCTGATCACCTTAAGGAATCGCATTCCCAGTTTGACTGCACAATGACTTAATTATATATTCCCCAAAACTGGTCAACTATCCTCTCATTGATGATACATGTTGAAAATCTGTTACAAAGTAATAAGAGATTCTGCAGAACATTACCTTTCGTTTTGATCAGAGGAAACAAACTTTACAGGCCAGATAGGCCTGCTGCGTGTATAATACATTGACACTCTTTTATTGAACTCTATCAAATCTACATTTGTTAAAACGACGAGAAATGTCATCAATATGATTCATGGCTTAGTGTCTCATAAACAGATTTTAGCTCGACGCGCGGTTTTATCATGTTGTAAACTGTACTTTTGCTCGGACACTTTAATACAAACTACTACTACTACTACTACTACTACTACTACTACTACTACTACTACTACTACTACTACTACTACTACTACTACTACTACTACTACTACTACTATTACTACTACTACTACTACTACTATTACTGTAACTACTACTACTACTGCTACTACTACTATTACTATTACTATTACTACTACTACTATTACTACTACTACTACTACTACTATTATTACTGTAACTACTATTACTACTACTACAACTACTACTACTACTACTACTACTATTATTACTGTAACTACTACTACTACTACTACTATTACTATTACTACTACTGCTACTACTACTACTACTGCTACTACTTCTAGTACTACTACTACTTCTACTATTACTACTACTACTACTACTATTATTATTACTGTAACTACTATTACAACTACTACTACTACTATTACTGTAACTACTACTACTACTACTACTACTACTATTACTACTACTACTATTACTACTACTACTACTACTACTGCTACTACTACTACTACTACTACTACTACTGCTGCTACTACTACTACTACTATTACTACTACTGCTACTAATACTACTACTGCTATATTGCTACTACTACTAATACTACTACTACTATTACTACTACTACTACTAATACTACTACTGCTACTACTACTACTAATACTAATACTACTAATACTGCTACTACTACTACTAATACTACTATTACTACTACTACTACTGCTACTTATACTACTACTGCTACTACAACAATAACAACTATTACCACTACTACTACCACTACTACTACTACTATACTACTATTATTACTACTACTACTACTACTGATACTAATACTCATACTAATACTAATAATGCTATACCACTATTTTGAAACTTGGAGATATCATGGACATAGGCCGGATTGTAAATTATGTGTCAATTGTCAAATTTAAGCCATGTATATTTGTTTGTTTAATAGGTATCTCTGCGTCCTATATATACATGCTCATTTTTATTTAGTTTTACATGCTTACAAGTAACCAGACACATGATTTCGTGATGATATCGTCTCTCTACCATTTGATGCTCCAACCCTGGTATTCACGAATGCGCCTGGGTTTGGTTTTATAAACTTTGAAGGGTATTCATGTTACTGTATTTCTACTACGTGATCCATTTTCATTTAAAATCGGTGTGTTTTATAAGCATACCTGGTATGTAAACGCTTAAACGTGAATAAATCCTTCAATGACGCTTAAACTAAAATAATGTCCTTTCGAAAAAGTGTTAAAAAACGCGAGTAAACGAATTTCACAAAGTGGTCGTACGCATTTCGGCGATCATGTAGCAAACTTACTTATACATATGTGTGAAACAGATAAGGTATTCCTTGTATCAAATGTTTGAATAGAATATACCAGAAAAGCAGGATTCTTGGGTCACATTGCCTTCCTCAGATGGATAGTAGAAGATACCAGAGAGTGGATACATATGCGCTATATGTGTCTCCCTTGAATTTCACCTGATATAACTGTGCTCATTAACTTCAAAACGTAGTGTCGTTTCAAATAAGGAATTTGATATTTTGTTTGATATCATTTTTCTTTTTTCGATTATAGACTACGAGGAAACTGGAGTCGTATGACGTTATCTACTGTTACAGCAGAACGTGTATAAGGGATCTATAAATATACAGGAGTGGTTGGTTGATCAAAGAGAGATTGGTGAAGAACAAGTGTACTAAGGGTCAGTCGCCATTCACAGCGGCTTGGAAACACGTAATACAGACAGACAGACAGATATATTTTATTATAGTGTCACAAGTTAAATATACATTGTAAAATCATATTTTAAAAGACATAAAGATATATTTAACAACCAGCCAATGTTTGGCTTATGAGACACTTTACAGAATGAAACTACACAATAAATACATAAATATAGGCGTGTAAAAATAGCAATGATACAAAATTAAAATATAAGATATTAAATAGATGTATAAGTGGATAGAAATAAAAGTTATAAAAAAAAGTTGCCTTCTAAAAAACATATTTCTTATGGTTGTACTAATACATTTAATGCGTTTGGGGCTCTTTTCCGTTAATAAACTGATAAAAAGGTTCAAGGGCCCTGTTGTATTGTAAAAATCTAAATTAAAATTACTTCTAAGGTCGGCATAAAAGTGGCATTCTGAAATAAAATGGACTTCGGATTCAACATTATTACAGAAAATACAAAATCTACGCTCTAATGGGGTGGGGGGTCTGCAGTGTCGACCTGTCTCTACATGTAAGGGGAGGCTTCCACATCGTAGACGAGCAACGTATTTTCTTAGATTTCTTGATAAAATAGTCTGTACATAAAGTTCAGGAACCAAGTCTTTCTTTATCAATCGGTAATGTCGAAGTTTATTTCCGTGTAGAGGATTTTTCTTGTCGTTCCAGATATCTGAGAACCAGGTATATTCGTCGATTTTTCTCATTTCCTTCTTTATAGTAGATGTAATGTTTCGTACAGAGTCATTTGATAGTATTATGTCCTGTAACTCATTTTCTTTGCATATTTTTAGCATAGTATTAAAACACGATTTTTTTTCTTCTTTTACTGTACTCTAAAACTTTGTGAAGCAGTCTGTCATCCTCGATTCGGTTGAGTTTTAAAAACCATCTGAAACATTCAACTCGTTGTTTTGTCAGACATGATGACCATCCCATGTCCGACGTAGTACGGGGGACACCGAGGAAGAATCTGCAAGCTCTATTCTGTATGTTATTTATCTCTCTGTGAGTGTAAAGTCCCCAGATTGGCGCTCCATATAGCAGAATCGGCTGCACTGTTGTCTCGTACAGTTTAGTGAATACGCTGTAAGCCATGTCACCACACTGGTAATACTTGGATATCAGGAGGGATAAAGCACGTCCAGCACTTTTGGCGATTTCACGTACAGTGTATTTCATATTAAGATGTTCTTCGAACCATAAGCCCAGATATTTATATGCATTGGCATAATTTACATTTTTCTGGTCACAGCTAAAAACACATGCTGACTGAATTATAGATTTATTTCTAAAATGTATGATATTCGGTTTCTCTTGATTTACATTAAGGCGCCATTTTGAACACCATGTTGTAACCACATCCAGCATTCGCTGCAGCTTATCTTCTGTTGGGGCTAAAATGACAACGTCGTCAGCATAGAGTAAAATAGACACACATATATCATCTATCATGACACCATCGCCTAAATTGTTAATATCAGCCACGAGATCGTTCACATATAGCGAGAATAACGTTGGAGACATCAGGCATCCTTGCTTAACTCTTTTAGGGACATCGAAAAACGGGGTAATATTATATATAATAAATAATATTGGAATAAAGCTAACTTCGGCATTGGATAAATAAACACGTTTGTCATAGATATATATACTTGTTAAGTGGTTAACCGACATACTGTGCTGGCTAAAGGAGGTTAATTACATTGCGACAATATCCTGATTGGTAAGAATTATTGACTTCAGTTTACATTCCTGATTTACATCATAATTGTCTACGTTCCTTGAAGTTGTACACTCACGATAACCACATACACAATATTAACATATACAGTAACCACATACACAAGATTTACATGTACAGTAACCACGTACACAAGATTTACATTTACAGCAACCACATACACAATATTTATATTTACAGTAACCACATACACAATATTTACATTTACAGTAACCACATACACAAAATTTACATTTACAGTAACCACATACACAATATTTATATTTACAGTAACCACATACACAATATTTATATTTACAGTAACCACATACACAAAATTTACATTTACAGTAACCACGTACACAAGATTTACATTTACAGCAACCACATACACAATATTTATATTTACAGTAACCACGTACACAAAATTTGCATTTACAGTAACCACATACACACAATTTACATTTACAGTAACCACGTACACAAAATTTACATTTACAGTAACCATATACACAAGATTTACATTTACAGTAACCACATGCACACAATTTACATTTACAGTAACCACGTACACAAGATTTACATTTACAGTAACCACGTACACAAGATTTACATTTACAGTAACCACGTACACAAAATTTGCATTTACAGTAACCACATACACACAATTTACATTTACAGTAACCACGTACACAAGATTTACATTTACAGTAACCACATACACAAAATTTACATTTACAGTAACCATATACACAAGATTTACATTTACAGTAACCACATACACAAGTTTAACATTTACAGTAACCACGTACACAAGATTTACATTTACAGTAACCACATACACAGGATTGTAAATCCCCCTTGACCCTTGTTTATTCACCCTGTTCCACGAGGAAAGTTGTATCCGCATGGTTCAAACAATTTCCTGATTTTGTAATCAGCTTTAGCCTCGTATGGTTAGGTAGGTTACTAAATATGTGCTTTGTGTCATCCAATGGGATTTCGCGATTTCAAACTTGATGATCCTTCATCGGACTTTTCATCCGCTCATTACCAATATTATTCGATTTAATGTCATTTTATGCGCTAGTTAATTATAGCGCGATACGAGGCAACAGTTGATCACACAACAAGGATGGTTGGAGCCACGCGGATACAAATTATTTGTTTAACATGTTTATGTTTATGTCATGTTTATAAAGTACGAAACATGTTCACATGTGTGGGTCTTCACTGAGGAATGTTTTTATACCGCTTGCGTGATGGTTATTCTCGAGAGAATCTAACCCGAATTGGTCCTGGAAGACTTACTGGCTGGTGGATAAGCTTCTTGTCTACATCACGTCACCTCCTAATTAATAAAAAGGGAATCTTCTTATCTCAAGAGACGTGGCTTCAGACAGGTATTAGTACCTTGGACATCGTGCCTGTTCTTCAGTGTAACTGTCTGGATGACTTCACAGTCTACAGGTCACATAACAGTACTTAAAGTGGCAGTAGCTCACACATGGTTAGTTCTACATTTCAAGATGTCCTTATTTTTCTAATCATTATGTGTGTATGTTAATTGATAAACTGTTACCTTCTCCTTGACAACAGTTTATGAATTTGATTAATTACTCTACATTCATCAATTTCTTCTTTAAGCTTTTAGTTCCGTATTCAATTTGTCTCGACTTGTAGAATAAGTGAGAGATATACCCACTTACGGTCGAGTGTAAGCGGATACTATTTCATAATATTTCTAAACAAATACAGCTGTAAACAAGCTTGTGCATGAAACGCACAACCCAAATACGGCCTCGTCTGTGACAACACAGCCCTTGCTGCGTTGCATGGTTACCCATGTTTGGGGCTCGAAATCTAATTGATATGGCCAAATGACGGCATTGTCAACGCAGATGCACGTGCATCTTGCTGAAATGTACAGCTAACGCTATAAACAGCATGGCTAATGTCAACGTGGCCAAAGTTTAGAGAAAACAGAAACAACTTTCCGTATGTTAAGACATTTTGCACCCACAATTGAATTACATTCTTATATAAAAAGAAAAAACATAAATTTGTGATATTAGTTCACGCATTATAAGAAGCTTATTCATTTTGTCATGAAAAAATGTTAAGAGTTTCAACTGGCTTCGTGGTGTAATGGTTAGGTCGTTCGGCCAGAAAGCAACAGGACACACGTTCATTAATAATCTGACATTTTATAAAGTATCATCACTTAGAATTTGGAAATTTAGAAAATTGACTACAAATTGTTTCTCAGTTGTTAAAAAGTGTAGGTATATCAGTAAAAATATAGGTATATCAGAAAAAGTGTAGGTGTATGGGCTAATACACCTACACTTGAAACAAAAGAAACTATAGCAACGAGACCGGAAGTGGGGTATAAGTACCTACACAGTATTAGGTTGTTATTTGATACACTGCCATGGGGAAGGGCTATTCTTCATAATAATATCTCACGGAACAATATCCGGATAATCACACAACTCATTATTGAGTAACAAATCATGTGTGTTGCATGCTCAAGTCAAAGGTCACAGAGGCTGGACGTACTCACACTGCTGTCTCTGAGTTCTGAAGCGTTTTGGTAATACCGTGAAGCTCTCCATCGTACGTTTTCATTGACTTTCTATATCGACCATTCATTTGACATTTATCACTACCATAGTAACTTTACATTCCTCGCCGATACTTGTCTTTTTGTTTGTCTAGAATATACATGTATACATTTTCTCCTTCGTATATGTCGTATCTATCCAATATCATATATACACATAGGCCTACTAATTTCATGCTTATCCAAAATAACTATATAATGACACGTCTTGAGTCCGAGTGTAGATAGACATACATTTTAAAGGAGAATACATTGTGTACATGTTAATTTTAATAAGAATGTCCATTAAGAACTAAACTAAGGATTGTGTACATGTATAGGCAATCCAACTTTATAACAGCTAGAGTTACATGTGTTAACTAGCAACACGGAATGTATTTCTTACTCATTCAAATTTTGGCATGATGAAATGGACATAAGGAGTTTCAAAATGTTTGAATGTATATTTGCAACATAAACGTGATGAGAAAAGTGCTTCACAAGATCCCCAATAAAGTATCAGGGTGAGATTTAGATTTTTTTTTATTCCCGGTCATTTAATCTATCTTCCAAACTTGTCACGGTTCGCATTGGGGTGAGAAGTTCGACTATTCAGTTTGTAAGCACAATTGTCCGGTATAATTGCCGTCCTGTTTGGATGAATCAAAAACATGATAAACAGTTTATTTGAACAAAGATACTCAGTTATATGTGAACAAACTTGAGTGATAAACTGTATGAACAGAGTTACATTTATATTTGTTAGTTTATAGTACCACCCGTCTGTGTGTTAACATACACATAATATTCCCCAGCATGATTCATTGTTCCTGTAACATGATACAAAACATCTCAGTGTATATCAGTAATAATACCCACTGATCAAACACATTAGATGTGATATGGTTTTGTTGTACATACAGAAGTTTATATCTGTTGTGTTCTGTCATTCCCGTAACCAGACAGGTGCTCACAGTTTGACACAGTTTTTTTCTATAAATGCGACGAGATATTATTATTATAGCTGATTAGCTACAAGCTATGCGTCACATGGTTTTTGAAGAAAAAACTAACTTTTATTTTAGATATAGGCCTCAAAATATTGCAGTTCACATTATTTTCCAATAGTTCCAACCAATTTCACCAATATCAAGAGTGTCTCTAGAGACGATTTAACTTTGTTAAGCTTAGGGAGAGGTTTCGGTAATATATTATTTTTAAAAAAAAACACTTCCTGTGTCAGACCAAACCATAAACTTACTACAAGGTTCTTCAACTTTATGTTGGGGTCAGTTGTAAGACAAAACAAAGGTTAAAAAACCCTGTTCAAATCTCGTTTTCACCTGACCTGATATGTTTTATTACTTACCAAGTTTAAGATAGGTGGGACAAGTATTTCGGATATTTCCAGCAATCAACCTATACAGACACTGGAGTAGGACCACCGAGAATAGAGAACATCGCCACACTTTAGCTTCTGGCACCTTTTGCTAACTAAACCCGACGATTTTCAGATGAAATTTCCAAATTCGATTGCTATTCCAATCTACACGTTGCATGTGTATAGGGCTTTTTAAGATGTTTTAAAACACCGAGTTAGATCACAATACTATAGCTCTGGTAATGTGACCAGCGTCTTCAGACATTAATTATCAAGGTAAAATCCAATGCAAGTAAAACCTTTCTTAGTCTTATTACACTGTAACACAAGTTACTGCTTATTATTATAAAATTTAGTTTAATTATTTTTCGTCAGATTAGCCACGTTTTCGGAACTTATCATCTCTAGGTTCCTTAATGACCGGAAAGAGATTTCTCGTGAAAGTAATTACTAAGCAAGTCCTAATAAACTTGAAAACAGGCCAAGGCATCTCAACTTCCAGCTGCGTGGGGAGGGTCGTCTTGTTACCTGGAAATGACGTCAACGTTACCATGTCCAAAATCTCTATGGTTTTAGACTTCATCTCTCCAGCCATATTCATCTGTAAACACGATGCCGACATCATCCTTTCTCTTCATAGTCAGTTCCCCTCGTTTCCAGACACCTGACCCAGAAGTTGTGTCTGACGGAACATATGTTGTTATGTACGTACCAATTTACCGACATCTCCTGATTTGTCGAAAGGAAGGGCGACGTGTGAGGTGAACTTATGAACTTACCCGATTTTAATGCAAATCTGTGAAATATCACTAATTCAAAATTTAAGTACAGTGAAAATGGAGTATCAGGTTGTAAATATATAAACGAAAGACTAAATGCATATTGTTTTAAATTAGATAATGAATTAATTTGGTAGAATATATCATATTAGGTACACTTTACTAAAACCATTGTCATTGAGTCACAATGCCATACTGAATAGTAACGTATTGACATTATCTCCGTACATCAAATAATGGCATTACACACAATGTTTAAAGGGATGACGTAACAGCCTATAGCAATACGGAATGTTGATTAAAATAAATCGCCACATTCAGAACTAAAATATCATAAACATTATATGCAAACATCTCCATATTTCTAAGGCACTTTTGTAACACACAATATTCACGACAATTAAATGGATGATGGAACTGTACAATACGGAATTAGTGTTGATTAAAATAAACAGAAAAAATATGAAACGATAACAAATCGTGAAACGTATAAAACAAATATGGCCGTCGTGTTTGCTTACGTTGTGAAAGAAAAAGTTATAGTTCCATCCTAAAAAGAAGTTATTTTCATATAAAAAAAAACACCCAAACTGGTTTCATTAATTATGAAGGTAATATCATTTTGAAATGTCAAGGAACGGGAAACGTTTCCGTCAGTTCCTCGCAGTCGTACTGAATTCCGCTCCAACACCGAGTAATTATATAATTATCTGTCTATAGACTAGGCCCTACACTGCATGGGAAGACTAGCTGGGAGATATAGAGTTTATGTAAAAGCTTCTGTGTGATAATTTACTGTTGGGTGTTATGCAATATAATAAAATATATATATCTTCTACAATAGCAATATCTGAACAAGAGGTATACAGAGGTTTTAACCAAATATATACAAAATAAATAAAATATATCACTCATTACAAAACGGTGTGCCACTGCATTTCATGATATTTATATTGCTTAACTGCCACATGTTATATATTATATATATATATTATTATATAACTCTGTGGTTGTCACAGCTTCTTGTGTTTATAACGACTCTCTCTCTCTTCTGAGTGCATGGAGGTGTAATGTGTTTTAAATCACTGTTTGAGATCCAGTTCTAGCACAGGTAATTCGATTAGGTTTCTAAAGCAAGTTTAATGGAGGGATTTTAAAACTTGGATTGCCAAGATCGATGTCTCGATGGAATTTCTTCTGAAACTTTTGTGAACTAATAGGTATAAGATTGAGAAGAACAGGTTGCGCAAGTGCCTTTAGTGAATCTGAATCTTAAAGGCGCTGTAGCACTTTTTTTTTACCATATTCCCCTTTCATTCCCATCTATAAGGATAGTTTATGTCATTTATATTTGATTTAGAGCGTAAAACATCTTATTACACATACCAATTATCCGTAGTGGTGTTGCGAATAAAGAAAAAATGGCATTGTGGCCATTTAATGTGAACACATTATTATTTCGAATTACAAAAATTATTCCCATGGCTTTATCGAACCATATAAACTCATTTTTAAACTCGATTATTTTTCAAATACATTTCATCGACTTATTTCAGCAAAAAAACGCGCTACAGCCCCTTTAAAACAACGTGAGTACTGAACCAATATGTCCACGTTCATGGAAAGACATGTACAATCTCGTAAAATGTATACGCCATAGGTATCCATTTCAATTGACTACAATTGGTAGATATCTAACAGCAATGTACACTTTTGATGGTCTCTTCTATTTATATTAGAATCATCAGAAAGAGAACATTTCATTTCTAATTCAGAGTTCCAATGTCTTCAAATACATAAGACATAAATTACAACGTAAGTGTGCTATTCTTGTAGAATGCCACTTTTCTTGTCCATCACAGTGAGCATTGTTGTTGCCACTGGAATTGTAGTACCTTGGCATTGTTTGTGGAGCTGATCGAAGTAAAACATTATTTGAATGTTTACTTGTTACTTTGTAATATAAAGATGCACGTTTGTAAAGTATTGCATAATGAGAGAAAGATATAATATGATATTTTGAGACGAATATTTATATGTTTATTGATTTTTGTTTCATTTTCCAAACAAATATGTTCGACTTTCATTACAGGTGCAAATATCTATAGTTTACTTACGATTATACATTTATTCATGTTACAATGTAAGTATTCATTGCACTAGCATTGAAACTAAATTAAGAAAGCACGCAGTATGACATCTCTATTGGTTAGGTCTACTAATACCTAGTACTTTGCCTAGAGATGGGTGGTATTTTGCACTCTTATCGCTGGAATGACATAGGCCAACTGTGTAGATGGAAAAATATCCCAGTTCATGTAAGAAAATGTACTCTTTGTAATTTAAACGATCTTTGGGACGAATTTCATTGTTTATTTGTTTGTCCTATATTACAATCAGAAAGAGAAAACTATATTCACAAATATTATTACAATAGGCCAAATATGTACAAAATGAATATTTATTTAATTCTAATAAGCTAGGAACTTTAAGAAAACTCTAAAAAAAAATTAAATCATTATGTCTTTGTTCAAGAAATAACGTTTATAATCATATGTACCTTTACTGATAACACCAACTGTACATACCCCAGCATATTGTATATTGTATCAATGTATATATGTTTTATGTACCTCTTATGCTGCTGTTTGCAGCCTGAGTTTTTTTTAATAAAGTTCAGTTCAGTTCAGTTAACTGGTGTTAATAATATAGGACACAGGATTTAGGAACAATGGATTATTATGGGGTTTTTTTTTTTTTATTTTCACAGTGAAAGTTTATTCTCTCTTCCAGGAATAAAACACATCAATTTAATCAATTATCACTATAACTATAGAATTGCAACAATTGGTGAATATGTCAGAAAACGGAAAGCGTTTCCGCCAGTGCAACTCAGCCGTGCCTCTCCAGCACAGAGTAATTATGTCTGTATACAGACTACACAGTAGCCGGGAGATACAGGGTTTATGTAACAGCTTCTGTGTGAGTATCTACCGTCTGGGTGTTATACACTGCATGTAGAGCTGACATTTCCAGGGGATATATGCTCCTCCTCGTCTCTAGCTGTAGTAATCATTAGTTCAACTTCTCATTCTCAGAATTACACAGGTTAAAGTAAAATCTATAGCTTATGATGAATAAACGTTTACCATACATTCATATTCGGATACATGTTTTTGACAACAAAAATCGTTTTCGTTAGGGATTTCGATGCCTGCTTTAAATTGATAGTTTATATCATATCAAATTGCTTATATGCATTGAAACCTTGTGCCTAGATGGTTATTGATATATGAATATCAGCACTACTATGTAGCAGCAAATTAAAATGACACATTTGATTGACAGGTGATTGGTGTTTCATGCACGTCTAATGAAAAAGTGTCTATCTGTGTCAATTCAAGCAGGGCATTCTATAAACTTATCATTATATTTTAGGTCTCAGTTGGAACCAATCAAACAAGACCTACATACTATTCGCTCATGTTGGCTGTAACCTTTGATAGCATTTGGTTCATATTCTAATAAACATGGAAGCATTGTGCATACAAATATTTAACACCAATGTGAGTCAACAATCTATGTTCATGTTTTGTGTACAATGAGATACATTTCATATTTACCCACCCCCTGGTGTGATATGTATTAGTACCACACGTCTAGGTGTTAACATACACTTCATATTCCCCAGCAGGTGTTCATGATTCATTGTTACTGTAACATGATACAAAGCATCTCAGTGTAGATCTGTAATAATACCCACTGATCAAACACATTAGATGTGATAAGGTTAAGTTTGGTACAAAGAGGGTTTTTCTAGTTGCCTGTGTTATAAAGATATTCTCTGGATAATTTTGTTTCAAAACATGTTTTTTTCTACCATTATTCGTGAAAGGTGTTGATATAGTAATCCTTCCAAAGGTCTACATGTAATGATATGAACTCCCTTTAGAGTTTTCTTCACAAAGCGTGTGAAGGACACATAGCCGTCCAAGCACGACATCAAAAGGTTCAGGGAATTGATATACGTCTGAAAAGGCTTTTGCATGTTATTATATGAACCTCAAAAGAGTATTCAACGGAGATCATGGTAATATAAAGGTTACTGTAATATCAATGTATGTAATTTTGAAGTGCGTTGAATGACCATGCTTTCAAATCTGTATCGAGAATGAGGATAAAACCTATCATATTTTAACAGCATACATTTCGTTTTGATTTCATGTAAATGTGCGCTAGTTCTGAAATGTTACAGAAGCATAATACTGAGAAGGACTCTATAGAGTTATATATACAGTAAGAGATATTTACATATAAACTAATTTCAGAAAGGGAGAGTTAACAGTTTCACCTTCTAATGTTCAGGTTAGTAAAACAGGCACTGAAATGAATAAGAAAATTCTAAATGTTCATTTATTTGTTTAGTTCGTCGGTAAAATCTGACAATTTTTTAATTGGGAGGAATAATTTGGTTATAGTTGTATTCGGGAGACTTCTGGTTTTATTCATGTTACCAACTTTGTCAAAATCATAGTCGGAGAATCCCTAGACTAACAAAATAGGTTATCAGCAAAGTAACAATCCAACTTAATGAATCAGCGATAGAAGTACAGATGATTGGACGAGGAACATTATCCATCGAGATCTGATGTTTAGGAACAGTTAATAAAACCTTTTTACAACTGCAGTAAAAAAAAAAGATCACTGAAATAGAAATCAAAGTAATTGAAGTTGGAGCGTCCCGATACCATGACCTATATACATAGCCAGATAAAGCGGATTAACATTTCTGTATAATTGTTAAAATATTGAAACTCTTGGTAAACCAACTCAAACAATGTACCATGTACATTTAAGAGATAGAAAAACATACAGGTATATTAACGTAATTTGAAACAGTTGTATTAGCACGTTTTACTTTCGGCTAATGTGACCACACTGTCTTTGCATTCTAAGTCTAAACTTAAGATGTGATAGGCTTCTAAAACAACCATTTGAGATATTTGAAACCTCATGTAAGGAAATTATTCTATTCCCCGTATGTTACCCGGGGTACATCAATATCACCTCCTGGATCTGGTGTTCATACTGAGTCCTACACTTTCAGAAAACTGGTTGTTTTAATGTATTGTAAATAACTTGTTGAGATAAAAGATGTTGGACTGGTAATTCAAATACGCTTTTAAAACAAGATTGAAACTGCTATTGTCAAACTCTGAACTCATGATCGATGTTTTGCCGCAATCGCAATCTCTTTCTGTAAGGTTGAAAGGACTAATAGGTATATCATTGAGAGGAACGATAACACTAGCGTCTCTTTATTGAATCGAACACTGATATCTTACATATTTCAACAAAGACTTTGACACAATCTGAAGCAGTGCACACACACTGAAATGGATTAATTTGATCTATCAACACCTCTATCCGCTCTTCTGAAAAATGACTGTACAAGCATCTAAGACACTATTTACTATTCAAAAGGGACTTGATTTTAAAACTTAAATTCATAAAAAATCATCTCTTCTTATTCAAATCATCTGAAAGATATTACTTCATTATGAATGATATTTTGACATTAGGGGGCATTCAGTGTGATGTTGGAGTTACATAGTCAAACATAATAAATGGTGTTATTTCATCGACTATAAAGTACCGTTTTAAAGCTTGTTATTCAGTATAGTGACGATAAAAAGGTGAAAGTAGTGACTTCAGATGGAAAACCAGACAATGCACCAAAACGTCATTTTGGTAACTTATCTTCAACAAAGAATAACATTTGGGTTGGTAATGTTTAATAGGAATAGGTAATATAACAACTATGCATATAAATGGGACGTGTAGTTTCGTTTTCTGCGCAAGTAAAAGATTGTTTCTCGATTTTCTTGAGAAAAAAGTAAGTATCATTATATTCGGCGAATGGGGATGAATATGCAAGTTGAATTCAATTATTAAACTGGAATCTGAACACATTTGGTATTTCTGCAGTGAAAATGTTATAAAAACACTGACTGTTCCTTTAAAAATTCCCGAAGTAAGTACATCTGTAAAAAAATATCCTTCTGTCAATAAGATAAAAAGTAATAAAAAATATTGTCTATACCTTCTATCTTTATATCTTGTATAAAGACAATAAACGAAAGCAGATGAAAACAGTAGTTTCCATTCGAATTACTGTACACTTGTACTCTCTGAATAGAAATATAATGTATTAAATATACACATTGTTACAAATAACCATGCATGAAGGTATAACATGTATCACTTCCTGAGATAAAAGAAGGAATAAGATACTGTTGAGGCATACTTTGATTGCTTTTTATGGCATCTTATGGATATTCTTCTCTAGAGAAGTATGGCAGGTGCAGCAGTAGTATGTAATGCTCACAATGATGAAAGAGTTATGAAACGAGTTAAGTCAGCTTACTTTTGAATAATTGTGCACTGATACAGGCTATGAATCCCTAGTGATACAAAAGATGGATTGAAACTATAACCAGATTTATCTCTGTTTGTTTGGTAACAGTGTTACCGTCTACATGGAAAAGGCAAACGTTAACAATGACCTTTCGTAGGTAGTTCGTAAACCTCGTTCTCATTGAACTAACCAACCTCTAAATGCACCTTAAAAAAGTTTGGTTTTGTTCTCTATCAATTCAGTTAGTTACTTTAAAAGAGGGGTACCTCGTTAGATATCCTACAACACAAAGGTGTTGGGATAGAAAGATAATACTAGAAAATGTGATATACATAGACTCTACACTTGTATTCAAAGCTTAAAAAGTACTGGATTGTCAAATTTGAAATATAACATTCTGCTGGTATCTGCTTGATAAAGACACAAGAATCTGTGTCGAAACGTCGCATATCATAAATAAAGAAGTTGTTATCAATATAATTTTCGCAATTTTTGCTGGTACAATGCTTATATTTGTGTCATACAAATGACGTATTAACAATTATACAAGTATTACTGTGTTAATGAATGTTGCAAAACATTGTTTTCCGCTTTGTCAAAAATAGGAATCAAATATTCAATCACACGATCAAAATTCAAAGCAAAGCTTCTTTATCAGTCAAGGGCTGATATCTGGTATTGGCCATATCGTAAAACATTCTGCTGGTACAATGCTTACAGTTTTGTCATACAATAATATATATTAACAAATATACATGTGCCTCTGTGTCAATGAATGTTGCAAAATATTGTTTTCCACTTTGTCCAAAATAGGATTCAAATATTCAATCACACGATCATAATTCAAAGCAAAGCTTCTTTCTTAGTCAGGGGCCAATATCTGGTGTTGGGCACATCGTAAAACATTTAACATATATCATTGATAAGGAAAATAACTCTGCTTCATGCGATCAAATAAGACGAATGCTCAAATTGGACTATTGTTGATTGTAGGTAAAGGCGAGGAGAATATATCACCTGGAAATGTCAACTCTCCTGGCATTGTATAACACACAGACGGTAGATAATCACACTGAACATGTTACATAAACTCTGTATCTCTGTGTAGTCAATACAATGGACGGTGGGTGTGGATGGAGCCACTTTCGTGTTCATGACAGATTCCTTATGTTTTGTTGAAACATTCATCTACCTCTTGTCCACATCATAAGGATAGATTTAAAAGCTTCCACACCAAAGCAAAGTTTTATCATTGTATCCTTATAATGAGAATGTATTTCTCCTCAATTAGTATTAAACCCCAAAGTTAAATTGTCCCATATGCTGGGACAGCTATTTCCTGACCAGACAGTGACTTTGGTAGTACGTGTCGTCTAGTCCTGATAGTTCTGGTTAAAAGGGATATTTAGCACTCGATCTCTCTGTGTCCCACATATACAGAGTTAAGTAAGCAGACAATTGGTTTCGTGATAACATATCCTCTCTTACGTTTGATGTCGGGTCTACTTACGACCAACTGGTGAGAGGGTGTCGAATCGAGTGTACACGGGTACAAAGGTTACACGGATTGGGTAGGTTAGTGGAGAGTGAAGTGTTCATAAAGTACGGGTACTGAACAAGGGTCATCTCCAAAATATAGAAACAATATGAGGAGTTATTTCTGGATATACCACAATTTTGTGAATCTGATCACTTTGTAGAATCGTATTCTCATTTTGTCTGCACAATAACGGGGATACACACATAAAGATACACTATGTATATGTATCCTGGTTTGTCACCCGATGACACAGTGATGGTTAAAGTGAACATGAAACTGTGTCTTCACAATTAAACAATTGAAATTCAGATTTATTTTCGCTTTTTAAAATGTTTGATTAGATTATTCGGGAAACTAGAGTCGTATGACTGTATCTAAGTGGCCGAGGGCTAGAGGGAATCTGATGGTTACATGAGAACTTGTTTAAGGTGTGTAGGATGCTAACACATATATAAATAATGGTTGACGTGGAGATTTATGGCAGTTGATGGCACTACAAGAAATATTGTACTAAGGGTTCGTGACCATTCACAGCAGCAGAAAACACGTAATATACTGGAGTAAGGTGACTTAATTCTTTATCAGATAAATAAACACTTTTGGTATTGCTTATACTTATTAAAGATCTGGTGAAATGCATTTTTCTGAAGAATGACAGATGATTACCTCTACGTATTATGTATATCGGAATCGAAGACAATCGAGACAATATACACTTGCAATTGATTATTAAGACGATTTATATTTACCCATTTAACAATAACGTGATTACCGTCCGCGAAACGTTTTGAGAAGAATTATTGAGGCGTGACTGATTAACCACAGACAACGGGTCGTCTTTGACCACTACAATACAGATTACAGCTTTAAAGCATCTCTGAAGACCCTCCACCTTGATGTTCACAAGTGGGAGCATGCTGCCCAGGTCAGATCTTCCTGGCGAACTCATATTTACGAAGGATGTGCCACAGCAGAAAAAGAAGAAGAAACATTGAAACACCAGGGCCATGTTCAAGAGGTTTCAAACTAAATTAGCGATTACTTTTAAACCTCTCTTGAACGCGATTGCTCAATGTAGCGCTACGTAGCAAAGCGAGCGAACTTTGAGGTTTTGCACCATGTCGTTCAGGAGAGAATGAGCGCTACTTGAGTGCTTGCTGTTATGGAACGGAGCCCAGGTTCGCAATGCTAAGCAAGTGGATTTCCCAACATCGGACAGTCACGATTGATCTATATGTGGACGTATATTCCATGCCACGATTGGCCTAATCAGCCATCTCCGAACCTACAGGCAGAAGACATAACCAAAGCAACGCCATTGGCCTAATTTGATTCGATGGAACAACAACTACAACAACGTTCACCCATCTCATTTACAATAACAACATACACAATATTGCAAATCCACATTGCCCCATGATCCATATTCTTCTTGTTCCATCAGGAAAGTTGTATCACATGGTTCAAACAATCGCCTGATTGTGTAAAAAGCTTTCGCCTCGAATAGTTGAAAGTTGGTAACTAAATGTGTTTGATGTTATCCAATGGCAATGAGATATCGCGATTTGAAATGTGACTTCTCATCCACTCATTGCCAATAATATTAAATTTAATTTCATTTTATAGACTGGTTATTTATCACACAATGCTATGCGAACTCATCCGAGCCATGCGGATACAAATTTCCGAAGAGAAGGTTGTTATTTGTTTAACATGTTTTTGCATTATGTCATGTTTATAAAGTACCAAACATGTTCAAATGTATGGGTCTTCACTGAGGAATGTTTTTATATCACTTGCGTGATGTTCATTCTCGAGAGAATCTAACCCGAATTGGTCCTGGAAGACTTACTGGCTGGTTGATAAGCTTCTTGTCTACAGCACGTCACCTCCTAATTAATAAAAAGGGAATCTTCTTATCTCAAGAGACGTGGCTTCAGACAGGTATTAGTACCTTGGACATCGTGCCTGATCTTCAGTGTAACTGTCTGGATGACTTCACAGTCTACAGGTCACATAACAGTACTTAAAGTGGCAGTAGCTCACACATGGTTATTTCTACATTTCAAGATGTCCTTATTTTTCTAATTAGTATGTGTGTATGTTAATTGATATAAACTGTTACCTTCTCCTTGACAACAGTTTATTAATTTTATTAATTACTCTACATTCATCAATTTCTTCTTTAAGCTTTTAGTTCCATATTCAATTCGTCTCGTCTTGTAGAATATGTACCTACACAGTATTAGGGTGGTTATTTGATAGGGCTAGTCTTCATAGTAATATCTCACGGAACAATATCCGGAAAATCACACAACTCATTATTGAGTAACACATCATGTGTGAAGCATGCTTAAGATCACAGAGGCTGGACGTATCCACACTGCTGTCTCCGAGTTCTGAAGTGTGTTGGTAATACCGTGAAGCTCTCCATCGTAAGTCTTCACTGACTTTCTATATGGACCATTCATTTGACATTGTCACTACCATAGTAAATTTACATTCCTCGCCGATACTTGTCTTTTTGTTTGTCTAGAATATACATGTATACATTTTCTCCGTCATTTATGTCGTATCTATTCAATATCATATATACACATAGGCCTACTAATTTCATGCTTATCCAAAATAACTATATGATGACACGTCTTGAGTCCGAATGTAGATAGACATACATATTAAAGGAGAATACATTGTGTACATGTTAATTTTAATAAGAATGTCCATTAAGAACTGAACTAAGGATTGTGTACATGTATAGGCAATCCAACTTTATAACAGCTAGAGTTACATGTGTTAACTAGCAACACGGAATGTATTTCTTACTCATTCAAATTTTGGCATGATGAAATGGACATAAGGAGTTTCAAAACGTTTGAATGTATATTTGCAACATAAACGTGATGAGAAAAGTGCTTCACAAGATCCCCAATAAAGTATCAGGGTGAGATTTAGACAATTTTTATTCCCGGTCATTTTAACTATCTTCCAGACTTGTCACAGTTAGCATTGGAGTGAGAAATTCGACTATTCAGTTTGTAAGCACAATTGTCCGGTATAATTGCCGTCCTGTTTGGATGAATCAAAAACATGATAAACAGTTTATTTGAACAAAGATAATCAGTTATATGTGAACAAACTTGAGTGATAAACTGTATGAACAGAGTTACATTTATATTTGTTAGTCTATAGTACCACCCGTCTATGTGTTAACATACACATAATATTCCCCAGCATGATTCATTGTTCCTGTAACATGATACAAAACATCTCAGTGTATATCAGTAATAATACCCACTGACCAAACACATTAGATGTGATATGGTTATGTTGTACATACAGAAGTTTATATCTGTTGTGTTCTGTCATTCCCGTAACCAGACAGGTGCTCACAGTTTGACACAGTTTTTTCTATAAATGCGACGAGATATTATTATTATAGCTGATTAGCTACAAGCTATGCGTCACATGGTTTTTGAAGAAAAAAAACCACTTTTATTTTAGATAAAAGCCTCAAAATATTGCAGTTCACATTATTTTCCAATAGATCCAACCAATTTCACCAATATCAAGAGTGTCTCTAAAGACGATTTAACTTTGTTAAGCTTAGGGAGAGGTTTCGGTAATATATTATTAAAAAAACCACTTCCTGTGTCAGAGCAAACCATAAACTTGCTACAAGGTTCTTCAACTTTATGTTGGGGTCAGTTGTAAGACAAAACAAAGGTAGAAAAACACCTCAAATCTCGTTTTCACCTGACTTGACCATGTTTTATAAGTTACCAAGTTTAGGATTAAGTGGGACAATTATATACAGCAACCAACCTGTACAGACGCCGAAATAGAACCCACATAGAACAAGGTATACAGTGCCACAATTTAGCTTCTTAACTAAACCCAGCGATGATAATAATAATAATGAGGATACTTATGTTGCGCTAAATCCACAAAACAAAGGACCATGCTCAAAGCTCTACACACATTATTTTCAGATGAAACTTCCAAATTCGATTGCTATTTAAATCTATACACGTTGTGTATAGGGTTATTTAATGTGTTTTAAAACACCGAGATAGATCACAATACTATAGCTCTGGTATAATGTGACCAGCATTTTCAGACAATGAATTATCAAGGTAAAATCCAATGCAAGTAAAACCTTTCTTAGTCTTATTACACTGTAAACCAAGTTACTGCTTATTGTTATAGTATAATTATTTGCCGTCAGATTAGCCACGTTTTAGGTTCCACGAGTGATTTCTCGTGAAAAAAGTCCTTAGGTAAGTCCTCATTAACCTGAAAACAGGCCAATTAAATCATCTCAACTTCCAGCTGTGTTGGAGGGTCGTCTTGTGAGGCCTAAAACAAATATATTTCTGGTCTTTACAGGCTGACAAAAATGATGCGATGACGCGATTTTTTTTTTTAGACATTTTTTTTTTTAATGAAGAGTACAAACTAAATATATACAAGTATTTATATGAATAAAGCACACACGCTCTTAAATATGTGTTACTATTCTAAATAGTCTATAATCTCACCCCTATACTCCATCTCAACAGAAACGAGTGACACTTTATATGTCCAATGTTTTCTGAGGCTAAAAAATTACAGTTATCTGCCCCTTACTTTTGAAAACCAAGAAAAAAAGTACCTGAGGCGTGGGTTTGAAACTGATGCGGGCGGAAACCAGAAAAAAATCTTCTTTTTTTGGGCCTTACCTGGAAATTATGTCAACGCCACCTTGTCCAACATGTCTATGGTTTTAGACTTCATCTCTCCAGCCATATTCATCTGTAAACACGATGCTGACATATTCCTTTCTCTTTATAGTTTCCCATCGTTTCCAGACCTGACCGAGAAGTTGTGTCTGACGGAAGATATGTTGTTATGTACGTACCAATTTACCGACATCTCCTGATTTGTTGAAAGGAAGGGCAACGTGTGAGGTAAACTTATGAACTTACCTGATTTTATTGTGAATCTATGAAATACCATTAATTCAAAATGTAAGTACAGTGAATATGGACTTATTGACATTATCTCAATACATCAAAGAATGGCATTATACACAACGTTTAAAGGGATGACGTATAACAGCCTATAGCAATAAGGAATGTTGATTAAAAGAAATCGTCACATGCAGAACTAAAATATCATAAACATTATATGCAAATATCTCCATATTTCTAAGGCACTTTTGTAACACACAATCTTCACGACAATTAAAGGGATGATGGAACTGTACAATACGGAATTAAGTGTTAATTAAAATAAACAGAAACAATATGAAACGATAACAAATCGTGAAACGTATAAAACAAATATGGCCGTCGCAAACACTTACGTTTTGAAAGAAAAAGTTATAGTTCCACCCTAAAAAGACGTTATTTTCATATAAAAAAACCACCCAAACTGGTTTCATTAAATATGAAGGTAAAAACATTTTGAAATGTCAAGGAACGGGAAACGTTTCCGTCAGTTCCTCGCAGTCGTACTGAATTCCGCTCCAACACCGAGCAATTATATCTGTTTATAGACTACACTGGGAAGACTAGCTGGGAGATATAGAGTTTATGTAAATAAGCTTATGTGTGATAATTTACTGTCTCGGGTGTTATACAATATAATAAAATATCTGTCTTCTACAATAGCAATATCTGAACAAGAGGTACACAGAGGTTTTAACCAAATATATACAAAATATATAAAATATATCACTCATTACAAAACGGTGTGCCACTGCATTTCATGATATTTATACTGCTTAACTGACACATGTTATTTATTATATATATATTATTATATAACTCTGTGGTTGTCACAGCTTCTTGTCTTCATAACGACTTTCTCTTCTGAGTGCATGGAGGTGTAATGTGTTTTAAATCACAGTTTGAGATCCAGTTCTAGCACAGGTAATTCGATAAGGTTTCTAAAGCAAGTTTAATGGAGGGATTTTAAAACTTGGATTGCCAAGATCGATGTCTCGATGGAATTTCTTCTGAAACTTGTGTGAACTAATAGGTATAAGATTGAGAAGAACAGGTTGCGCAAGTGCCTTTAGTGAATCTGAAACTGATATCTTAAAGGCACTGTAGCACGTTTTTTGACCATATTCTCTTTTCATTCCCATTTATAAGGATAGTTTATGTCATTTATATTTGATTTAGATCGTAAAACATCTTATTACACAAACCAATTATCCGTAGTGGTGTTGCGAATAAATCAAAAATGGCATGGTGCCATATAATGTGAACACATTATTATTTCGAATTACAAAAACGATTCCCATGGCTTTACCGAACCATATAAACTCGTTTTCTAAACTCGATTATTTTTCAAATACATTTCATCAACTTATTTCAGCAAAAAAACGCGCTACTTCCCCTTTAAAACAACGTGAGTACTGAACCAATATGTCCACGTTCCTTGAAAGACATGTACAATCTCGTAAAATGTATACGCCATAGGAGGTATCCATTTCAATTGACTACAATTGGTAGATATCTAACAGCAATGTACACTTTTGATGGACTCTTCTATTTATATTAGACTCATCAGAAATAGAACATTTCATTTCTTATTTAAAATTGCAATGTCTTCAAATAAATAAGACATAAATGACAACGTAAGTGTGCTATTCTTGTAGAATGCCACTTTTCTTGTCCAACACAGTGAGTATTGTTGTTGCCACTGGAATTGTAGTACCTTGGCATTGTTTGTGGAGCTGAAGTAAAAATTACATGAATGTTTATTTGTTACTTTGTAATATAAAGATGCACGTTTGTAAAAGTATTGCATAATGAGAGAAAGATATAATATTATATTTTGAGACGAATATGTATATATGTTTATTGATTTTTGTTTCATTTTCCAAACAAATATGTTCGACTTTTCATTTCAGGTGCAAATATCTATAGTTTACTTACGATTATACATTTATTCATGTTACAATGTAAGTATCCATTGCACTTGCAACCATCTTGGAACTAAATTAAGAAAGCACGCAGTATGATAGCTCTCTTGGTTAGGTCTCCTTATACCTTGAGTGCACTTTGCCTACCTCAATATAATGTGACTTTGCCTACAGTGGGGTGGTATTTTCCACTCCTATCGCTGGAATGACATAGGCCAATAGTCTTACACTCAGACTATGAAAAAGTATTTATTCTGAAAATATCACCATTTAATTAAATATTGAAAAGGAGACTGTAAGAAATGGTATTTTCATATAAAAAAGTCTCCTTTTCAAATTTTTTTTTTACAGTCTAAGTGTTAGACTAATAGGCCAACTGTGTAGATGGAAAAATATCCCAGTTCATGAAAGAAAATATAGGACACAGAATCTAGGAAAAATGGATTATTATGGGGTTTTTTTATTTTTATTTTCACAGTGAAAGTTTATTCTCTCTTCTAGGATTAACACACATAATTTAATTAATTATCGCTATAGCTCAGAACAGAATTGCAACAATCGGTTAATATATCAGGAAACGGAAAGCCCTTCCGCCAGTGCAACTCAGCCGTGACTCTCCAGCACCGAGTAATTATGTCTGTATATAGACTACACAGTAGCCGGGAGATACAGAGTTTATATAACAGCTTCTGTGTGATTATCTACCGTCTGGGTGTTATACACTGCCTGTAGATTTCTCATTCTCCGAATTACACAGGTTAAAGTAAAATCTCTAGCTTATGATGAATAAACGTTTGCCTTTCAGATACATTCGTATTCGGATACATGTTTTTGACAACAAAAATCGTTTTCGTTAGGGATTTCGATGCCTGCTTTAAATTGATAGTTTATATCATATCAAATTGCTTATATGCATTGTAACCTTGTGCCTAGATGGTTAATGATATATGAATATCAGCACTACTATGTGGCAGCAAATTAGAATGAAACATTTAATTGACAGGTGGTTGGTGTTTCATGCACGTCTAATGAAAAATTGTCTATCTGTGTCAACTCAAGCAGGACATTCTATAAACTTATCATTATGTTTTACGTCTCAGTTGGAACCAATCAAACAAGACCTATATATACTATTCACTCATGTTTGCTGTAACCTTTGATAGCATTTGGTTCATATTCCAATAAACATGGAAGAATTGTGCATGTAAATATTTAACACCAATGTGAGTCAACAATCTATGTTCATGTTTTGTGTACAAGGAGATACATTTCATATTTACCCACCCCCTGGTGTGATATGTATTAGTACCACACGTCTAGGTGTTAACAACACTTCATATTCCCCAGCAGGTGTTCATGATTCATTGTTCCTTTAACATGATACACATCATGTCAGTGTAGATCTGTAATAATATGTGTTATAAAGATATTCTCTGGATAATTTTGTGTCAAAACATGTTTTTTTCTACCATTATTCGTGAAGGGTGTTGATATAGTAATCCTTCCACAGGTCTATATGTAATGATATGAACTCCCTTTAGAGTTTTCTTCACACATAGCCGTCCAAGCACGACATCAACAGGCTCAGGATATTGATATAGGTCTGAAAAGTCTTTTACATGTTATTATATGAACCTCAAACGAGAATTCAACAGAGATCATGGGTAATATAAAGGTTTCTGTAATGTCATTTTAATGTATATTATTTGGAAGTGCGTTGAATGGCCATGCTTTCAAATCTGTATCGAGAATCAGGATAAAACCTTGTATATTTTAACAGCATACATTTCGTTTTGACCTCATGTAAATGTACGCTAGTTCTGAAATGTTACAGAAGCTTAATACTGAGAAGGACTCTATAGAGTTATATATACAGTAAGAGATATATACATATAAACTAATTTCAGAATGGGGGAGTTAACAGTTTCACCTTCTAATGTTCAGGTTAGTAAAACAGGCACTGAAATGAATCAGAACATTTAAATGTTCATGTATTTGTTTAGTTCGTCGGTAGAATCTGACAATTTTTTAATTGGGAGGAATAATTTGGTTATAGTTGTATTCGGGAGGCTTCTGGTTTTATTCATGTTACCAAATTTGTCAAAATCATAGTCGGAGAATCCCTAGACTAACAAAATAGGTTACCAGCCAAGTAACAATCCAACTTAATGAATCAGTGATAGAAGTACCGATGATATAACGAGAAACATCACCACCGAGATCTGATGTTTAGGAACAGTTAATAAAATCCTTTTACAACTGCAGTAAAAAAAATAGATCACTGAAATAGAAATCAAAGTAATTGAAGTTGGAGCGTCCCGATACCATGACCTATATACATAGTCAGATAAAGCAAATAACATTTCTTTTTAATTGTTAAAATATTGAAACTCTTGGTAAACCCACTCAAACAATCTACCATGTACATTTAAGAGATAGAAAAAAACATACAAGTATATTAACGTAATTTGAAACAGTTGTATTAGCACGTTTTACTTTCGGCCAATGTGACCACACTGTCTTTGCATTCTAAGTCTAAACTTAAGATGTGATAGGCTTCTAAAACAACCATTTGAGATATTTGAAACTGAGTCCAACACTTTCAGAAAACTGGTTGTTTTAATGTATTTTAAATAACTTGTTGAGATAAAAGATGTTGGACTGGTAATTCAAATACGCTTTTAAAACAAGATTGAAACTGCTATTGTCAAACTCTGAACTCATGATCGATGTTTTGCCGCAGTCGTAATCTCTTTCTGTAAGCTTTCAAGGACTAATAGGTATATCATTGAGAGGAGCGATAACACTAGCGTCTCTTTATTAAATCGAACACTGATATCTTACATAATTCAACAAAGACTTTGACACAATCTGAAGCAGTGCACACACAATGAAATGGATTAATTTGATCTATCAACACCTCTATCCGCTCTTCTGGAAAATGACTGTACAAGCATCTAAGACACTATATTTGCTGTTCAAAAAGGACTTGATTTTAAAACTTAAATTCATAAAAAATCATCTCTTCTTATTAAAATCATCTGAAAGATATTACTTCATTATCAATGATATTTTGACATAAGGGGCCATTCAGTGTGTCGTTGGAGTTACATAGTCAAACATAATAAATGGTGTTATGTCACTGACTATAAAGTACCGTTTTAAAGCTTGTTATTCAGTATAGTGACGATAAAAAGGTGAAAGTAGTGACTTCAGATGGAAAACCAGACAATTCACCAAAACGTCATTTTGGTAACTTATCTTCAACAAAGAATAACATTTGGGTTGGTAATGTTTAATAGGAATAGGTAATATAACAACTATGCATATAAATGGGACGTGTAGTTTCGTTTTCTGCGCAAGTAAAAGATTGTTTCTCGATTTTCTTGAGAAAAAAGTAAGTATCATTATATTCGGCGAATGGGGATGAATATGCAAGTTGAATTCAATTATTAAACTGGAATCTGAACACATTTGGTATTTCTGCAGTGAAAATGTTATAAAAACACTGACTGTTCCTTTAAAAATTCCCGAAGTAAGTACATCTGTAAAAAATATCCTTCTGTCAATAAGATAAAAAGTAATAAAAAATATTGTCTATACCTTCTATCTTTATATCTTGTATAAAGACAATAAACGAAAGCAGATGAAAACAGTAGTTTCCATTCGAATTACTGTACACTTGTACTCTCTGAATAGAAATATAATGTATTAAATATACACATTGTTACACATAACCATGCATGAAGGTATAACATGTATCACTTCCTGAGATAAAAGAAGGAATAAGATACTGTTGAGGCATACTTTGATTGCTTTTTATGGCATCTTATGGATATTCTTCTCTAGAGAAGTATGGCAGGTGCAGCAGTAGTATGTAATGCTCACAATGATGAAAGAGTTATGAAACGAGTTAAGTCAGCTTACTTTTGAATAATTGTGCACTGATACAGGCTATGAATCCCTAGTGATACAAAAGATGGATTGAAACTATAACCAGATTTATCTCTGTTTGTTTGGTAACAGTGTTACCGTCTACATGGAAAAGGCAAACGTTAACAATGACCTTTCGTAGGTAGTTCGTAAACCTCGTTCTCATTGAACTAACCAACCTCTAAATGCACCTTAAAAAAGTTTGGTTTTGTTCTCTATCAATTCAGTTAGTTACTTTAAAAGAGGGGTACCTCGTTAGATATCCTACAACACAAAGGTGTTGGGATAGAAAGATAATACTAGAAAATGTGATATACATAGACTCTACACTTGTATTCAAAGCTTAAAAAGTACTGGATTGTCAAATTTGAAATATAACATTCTGCTGGTATCTGCTTGATAAAGACACAAGAATCTGTGTCGAAACGTCGCATATCATAAATAAAGAAGTTGTTATCAATATAATTTTCGCAATTTTTGCTGGTACAATGCTTATATTTGTGTCATACAAATGACGTATTAACAATTATACAAGTATTACTGTGTTAATGAATGTTGCAAAACATTGTTTTCCGCTTTGTCAAAAATAGGAATCAAATATTCAATCACACGATCAAAATTCAAAGCAAAGCTTCTTTATCAGTCAAGGGCTGATATCTGGTATTGGCCATATCGTAAAACATTCTGCTGGTACAATGCTTACAGTTTTGTCATACAATAATATATATTAACAAATATACATGTGCCTCTGTGTCAATGAATGTTGCAAAATATTGTTTTCCACTTTGTCCAAAATAGGATTCAAATATTCAATCACAAGATCGTAATTCAAAGCAAAGCTTCTTTCTTAGTCAAGGGCCAATATCTGGTGTTGGGCACATCGTAAAACAATTAACATATATCATTGATAAGGAAAACACCTCTGCTTCATGCGATCAAATAAGACGAATGCTCAAATTGGACTAGTGTTGATTGTAGGTAAAGGCGAGGAGAATATATCACCTGGTAATGTCAACTCTACTGACATTGTATAACACCGAGACGGTAGATAATCAATCTGAAAATGTTACATAAACTCTGTGTCTCTGTGTAGTCCATACAATGGATGGTGGGTGTGGATGGAGCCACGTCTGTGTTCATGACAGATTCCTTATGTTTTGTTGAAACATTCATCTACCTCTTGTCCATATCATAAGGATAGATTTAAAAGCCTCTACACCAAAGCAAAATTTTATCATTGTGTCCTTATAATGAGAATGCATTTCTCCTTAATTAGTATTAAACCCCAAAGTTAAATTGTCCCATATGCTGGGACCGCTATTTCCTGACCAGACAGTGACTTTGGTAGTACTTGTCGTCTAGTACTGATAGTTCTGGTTAAGAGAGACATTTAGCACTCAATCTCTCTGTGTCCCACATATACAGAGTTAAGTAAGCAGACAATTGGTTTCGTGATAACATCTCCTCATTTATTTTTGATGTCGGATAAACTTACAACCAACTGGTGAGAGGGTGTCGTGACGGGTTACAAAGGTTACACGTATTGGGTCGGGTAGTGGAGAGTGAAGTGTTTGTAAAGTACGGGTACTGAACAAGGGTCATTGCCATCTCCAAAATATAGAAACAATATGAGGAGTTGTTTCTGGATATACCACAATTTTATGAATCTGATCACTTTGTAGAGTCGTATCCTCATTTTGTCAGCATTTATATATAATAAGTCAACTAGCCTCTCATTTCGGATTTCTGCTACAAGGTACTAAAAGATTGCTTTTCTGCTAAAATAATATCCTTTCGAAAAAGAATTATTGTTAAAGGGGGAGTGAACATTTCACAAAGAGATTGTTGGTATTTCGTCAAGAATTTAGATAAAATAATCCTTTTTACTTATAAACATCTACGGAAGCAGATACTTCATTTTAACAAATCAATTCTCATAACATCTTTGAAATGGAATACATAAGAAGAACAAGATTACTACGCCTTGATCAGATAAACAGCAGACAAATACCAGGAGGGGATACACACATAATGATACACTATGTTTATCCTGGTATTTCACCCGATGACACAGTGATGATTAAAGTGAACATGAAACTAGTATCTTCACAATTAACATTCAGATTTATTTTAACTTTTTAAAATGTTTGATGAGAGTCTTCGGGAAGACGTATGACTGTATCTTAAGTGGCCGAGGGCTAGAGGGAATCTGATGTACCGATGGTTGCAGGAGATTTGTTTAAGGTGTATAGGGTACTAATATATGTAGAAATACTGGTTAAAGGGGAGATTGATGGCAGTTGATGGCACTACAAGAAATATTGTACTAAGGATTCGTGGCCATTCTCAGCAGCAGAAAACACGTAATATATCTACTTGAGGTCGGTAACTTAATCTTTATCAGATAAATAACCACTTTTTGCAATACTCATACTCATTAAGTGGTTAACCGATATAAGGTGTTGGCTAAAGGAGTTGATAAAATGAATGTTCTGAACGACAAGAATTATTGACTTCATTTTACATTCCTGATATACATCTTATGTCGACCCTAACCAACATCGCATCACTGCAATAAAGATTACAGCTTTAAAGCATCTCTGAAGACCCTCCACCTTGATGTTCACAGGTGGGAACATGCTGCCCAGGACAGATCTTCCTGGCGAACTCATATTTACGAAGGATGTGCCACAGCATAAAAAGAAGAAGAACCATTGAAACACCAGGTTCGCAATGCCAAGCAAGAGAATTCCCCAACATCGGCAGAAAACATAACCAAAGCAACGCCATTGGTCTTATTTGATTCGATTCAAGTTGTACACCCATCTCATTTACAATAACCACATACACAATATGCAAACTCACATTGCCTGATGATCCGTATTCATCCTGTTCCACCAGGAAAGTTGTATCACATGGTTCCAACAATCGCCTGATTGTGTAACCAGCTTTCGCCTCGTATAGTTGAAAGTTGGTAACTTAATGTGTTTGATGTTATCCAATGGCAATGAGATGTCGTGATTTGATATTGACTTCTCATCCACTCATTGCCAATAATATTGAATTTAATGTCATTTTATAGACTGGTTATTTATAACACAATGCTATGCGAACTCTGATGGTTGGAGCCATGCGGATACAAATTTCCGAGGAGCAAGTTGATTATTTATTTGACATGTTTTTGTATTATGTCATATTTATAAAGTATCATGCACACATGTTCAAATGTTTGGGTCTTCACTGACAAATGTTTTTATACTGTTTGCGTGAGGATCATTCTCGAGAGAATCTAACCCGAATTGGTCCTGGAAGACTTACTGGCTGGTGGATAAGCTTCATGTCTACAGCACGTCACCTCCTAATTAATAAAAAGGGAATCTTCTTATCTCAAGAGACGTGGCTTCAGACAGGTATTAGTATCTTGGACATCGTGCCTGTTCTTCAGTGTAACTGTCTGGATGACTTCACAGTCTACAGGTCACATAACAGTACTTAAAGTGGCAGTAGCTCACATGTGGTTATTTCTACATTTCAAGATGACCTCAAGATTTTTACTAATTATTATGTGTGTTTGCTTATTGATATATTTGGTAAACTGTTACCTTCTCATCGACAACAGTCTTTGAATTTGATTACCTACTCTATATTCATCAAATTCTTTAAGCGTTTAGTTCCATATGTTTATTCAGTTTGTCTCGACCTGCTGATTAATGACCTAGACTGTTATTTTCTACAGTTATTGAGCAGAACTCGTCTGCATGGTAATATCTCACAGAGCAATACCCGGATGATCACACAAATCAGTATTGAGTAACAAATCATGTGATGCGTGGCTCCGGTCAAAGGTAACAGAGGCTAGACGTGCCCATACTGCTGTCTCTGAGTTCTGAAGTATTTAGGTAATACATTGACGTCATTGACTTTCCATGTGGACCATTCATTTGACATTTGTCACTCCCATCTTAGTAAAGGTACCTTCCTAACCGATACATGTCTTTCTGTTTGTCTAGAATATACATGTATATATGTTCTCCTTTGTAATGTCGCTTCTATTAAATATTATACACATTTTAATTTCAAGGTAATCCAAAATATTTATGTCATGACACGTCATGAGTCCAAGTGTAGATATATATACATTTTAACCGAGAATACATTGACTACATGTTCATTTTAATAAGAATACCCATTAAGAAATAAAATAAGGAATATGCACAGTCATTTCAACTTATATATAGAGAGGATACTAAACGACCTTCCATTTAATACCATTTTTATTAAACGAGTTAATGATTTGGTATGAAACGAGCGAAAGCAAGTTTGATACCAAATCATTCATGAGTTTAATTCAAAAAAATGGTCGCACAATATTGTGACGTCATACTTGCAGCTGTATTACACTAGTATAGTATAGTATAGTATAAATATTACACTGCCGTATCTTCCACGGGCAGTAATAAATAGCATCCTTACATGTTCACTATCTAAATGCCATATGTACATGTATTTCGAACTGATTCAAATTTTGGCAAAATGAAATGAACAGAAGGAGTTGAAGTTTCAAAATTTTGGAATGTATATTTGCAAAATAAACGTGATGGCAAAATTGCATCACAAGAACCACAAATAAGTATCAGGTTTTCGAAATTTGGGTATTCCCTGTCATTTCAACTATTTTCCAGAATTGTCATGGTTAGCATTGAGGTGTGAAATTTGACTATGGCATTTGTAAATACAAGTGTCCGGTATAGTTGTCGTCCTGTTTGGATGCATGATATACGTGATATTTGAACAAAGATACTCAGTTAAATGTGAACAAACTTGAATGATAAAACTGTATGAACAGAATTCACTTTATATTTGTTAGTCTAAAGTACCACACGCCTATGTGTTAAAGGGGCAGTAGCACGTTTTTTTTCGCTCAAATTAGTCGATGAAAGGTATTTGAAAAATAATGTCACCAATAGTAAAACTCCTTTCTCTCTTCGGACAATTAAGTTAAAAAGCAAGTGTACATGGTCCGGTAAAGCCATGGGAATCGTTTTTGGAATTCAAAATAATAAAATGTGTCCACATTAAAATGGCCGCCATGCAATTTTTGCTTTATACGCAACATCGTTGTTACCACTACGGAGAATGGGTTTACGTAACAAGATGTTTTACCCTCTAAAGTATAAATGAAAAATTTGAAGAAAAAAAAATGTGCCAAAAAACGTGCTACTGCCCCTTTAACATATACACTAACGATTTTCGGATGAAACTTCCAAATTCGATTGTTATTTAAATATACACGTTGTGTATAGGGTTATTTGTGTTTTACAACACCGAGTTATATCACAATTCTATAGCTCTGGTAATGTGACCAGCATGTTTAGACATGGAATTATCAAGGTAAAATCCAATGCAAGTAAAACCTTTCTTGTTTTTATTACACTGAAAAACAAGTTATTGTATTAGAAATGTCGAGGCGAAATGGTCGTGTGGTAAGCTGTTGGTACAGTCAATGCTGGCGATAGTTGCCTTACTCTGAGGGCGTGGGTTTGAATCCCGCATGGGACTCGGCCCGAAAAAAGTACAAGAATTTGTACTATTGAAGGTAGTGTTATCCCAAATATAACCATGTTACGTTATTGTATTGTTTATTATATATTATAGTATTATAATTATTATGTGTCGTCAGATTAACCACACTTTCAGTGACAATCATCTCTAGGTTTTGGTTTAAACATATTTTATTCAATAAAAAGGATTAGGAACAAGTTCTCCAACTTAGATTACCTTCTTCTTGATATGTACATAGTGAATTTACAGTTTTTTGACAGAGAGACATAATTGACAGCAGTGAAAGAAGAATAAAGACATAATACAGAAAACTAATCTTAGTCTCTAGGTTCCTTAATGACCGGGAAGTGATTTCTATTGAAAGAAGTTCTCAGGTATAAGTCCTAATTAACCTTAAAAACAGGCCAAGGCATCTCAACTCAACTGCATCGGGAGAGTCATCTTGTTACCAGTAAATGACGTCAACACCATCATGTCTAACATGCCTCCCTTGTCTCCAGACATATTCATCTGTAAACATGATGCTGACATATTCCTTTCTCTTTATAGTTTCTCATCGTTTCCAGACACCTGATCGAGATGTTGTTATGTACCTACCAATTTACCTATATCTCCTTATGTGTTGTCAAGGAAGGGCAACGTGTGAGGCGAACTTATGAACTTACCTAATTTTAATACGAATCTAATTTAATTTTAAATATAATTAATTCAAAGGTTAACTATAATGAAAATGTAGAATCGGATTGTAATGATATAAACGAATTAATGAATGCATATATTTTTAAATTAGATATATATAAATTTGGTAGTGTATATCATATCATGGATAATTTACTAAAATCATAAGACCATACTGAATAATAACTTTTTGACATTATCTCCATTCTTCAAAGAGAGGCATTATACACATCATTCAAAGAAGTGATGTAACAGCCTATAGCAATAAGGAATGCTGATTAAAAGTAATCGTCACGTGTAGAACTAAAATAACATTAACATTATTTACCAATATCTTTATATTTCTAAGACACCTTTGTCACGACAATCAAAGCAATGTCGTTACGTAATTAAGTGAAACGAAACGATATATGTGTGAAACTATTTAAACCAAACATGGTTTGCTTACGTTTTGAAAGAAATGGTTATATTTCCATCCTAAAAAGACTGTTATTTTCATGTCATAAAACACCCAAACTGGTTCCATCAATTATGAAGGTGAAAACATTTTGAAATGTCAAGGAACGGGGAAAGTCAGTTGCTCGCAGTCGTACTGAATTCCGCTCCATCACCGAGTAATTATATCTGCGTGTAGACAACACAGTAGCCGGGAGATACAGGGTTTATGTAACAGCTTCTGTGTGATTATCTACTGTCTCGGGTGTCTGGGTCTGAAGAGTTGACATTTTTGCTAGTTTCTAAATTATTGCAAATTATTACTCGTGATACACATGTGCTTCTATTCCTCACCTACCTGATCAAAGCCATTCGTTTCAAGATAACACATGTCTTCTCTACTTTTCTTTCGGAATATATAAATAATTCCACTTATTTGTTGAGAAGATTTGCCTTTGTTAATGTCGTTGATAAAATAACTCTCCAAGTGCATGACCACCACCAATTACAACAGACATGATTTCAACTGTTTTAAATGTTTTAAAATGTTTTAAATGTGAGAGACACTTTTTCAGTTTTGTGTTAAGAAGTAATAAATTTAGATTTACCCTGATCATCATGACTAAATATCTCCTTTATAAATTCATTCTTTATCTAGAAACCACTCAATCTAATCTAATCTCAGAATTTAAATGTGCATGCTGCCATACACGTCAAGAGGTACAAGAAGGTTTTAACTAAATATATACAAAATATATATAATGTATTGCTCATAATAAGACGGTGTGCCATCCCATTTTATGACATTTATGCTACTTTTTATGTTCTAACATCACTGACGCAGTAGAGTAGAAACCACCCCCACATTGCCTCTGCTTATTTAGTCTAAACTTTGGTGTAAAGATTGGCATAACTTCAGAATTGTTAAGATATGATGTCACAATGTTCTCGTGACACTGTCGCAATGTTCCGTCCTTATTACAAGTGAGCCGAACATCAGCGACTTATTCAGCAATTTAGTTTTGTGAAAATCAGCAAGTTATGAAAATATACAATACTAAAACGGTTTCATATTTATGAAACTTGTGACTGACGCTGGCATGTTATCCGCTAACGCCCGTTATTACCACGTTCACTTTTTAGTTCGTTTTAAAAGAATATATCAAAAGGGGACGTTGTTTAATATTTTCTATATATATCCCTTTCTGTGAAACTATTTCCAACTTCTCCACGTGTGATACTGATACATATTTTCATTTTGAATTCTACTTTATTTACAGAAAAAACTCAGTTGGTGCCACTGCATTTTGTCTTTTATGAAGACTTCCCCCTTCTGAGTGGAGGTGTAATGTGTTTTAAATCACAGTTTGAGATCCAGTTCTTGTACAGGTAATTCGATAAGGTTTCTAAAGCAAGATTAATGGAGGAATTTTAAAACTTAGATACCAAGATCGATGTCTTGATGCAAATTTTTTTCTGGAACTTTTGTGAACTAATGGGTATAACATTGAGTAGAACAGGTTGCGCAAGTGCCTTAAGTGAATCTGAAACTGATATCTTAAAACAATTTAACAGTGAATGTCACAGTCTGCAGAGATACATGTACAATGAAACCTCGTTTAACCCAACCCCGTATATCCGTAAATCCGGTCATCCGCAGGGTAGTATGTAAAATCCTCTCTTTGCAAATGGGTATTCGCTTAACCGAACGTCTTGCTATCCGGATGATTTTCAACTGTAACCAAATTGTGCGGATAAACGGGATCTGACTGCATATACAATCTCTAACCTGATCACCCGAGGAACTCGTTACTGGAAGGACAATCTCGTTTTTGCAAGCAAATTATTTTTGCCATAGGAGGTACCCATTTCAATTGACTACATTTAGTACGCATTAACAGCAGTGTACACTTTTGATTGGCCTTCTATTTATATTAAAACCTTTAGAAAGAGCACATATCTTATCTAGAGTTCCAATGTCTTCAATGATGTATTTTATATTCTGTTACTTTTGGAATTGTAGTACATTTTTGAATATGTGTGGAGCTTAATTGAAATATTACATAAATGTCTATTTGTTACTTTGTACTATAAACAGACACGTTTGAAAGCAGTATTCTTTGTACATAATTATACTTTAAAGGAAGAAATACTATTTTGATAGAAATATTGATATGTTAATGGATTTTTGTTTCATTTTCCAGACAAATATTAAGATGTTAATGGATTTTTATTTCATTTTCCAGACAAATATGAACCTTTCAATTCAAGTGCAAAGATCTATAATTTTCTTACGATTTATTTTATTTATGTTGCAATATAAGTATTTATTGCACTAGATACCACATTAAAATAAATTATTTTAATATTGGTCCTAAAATAGAATGGTACAGTGCATTTTGTTTAGTAACAATTGATTATCAGTGTTTATCATGTTTTTCTTGTATTTTCATATTTAAAGTTTATTCTCTCTTCTAAGAACATACCACAACACAATTTAATTAATCATCACTATAACTCAGAATAAAATTGCAACAATCGGTTAATATGTCAGGAAACGAAAAGCACTTTCGCCAGTGCAACTCAGTCGTGCCTCTCCAGCACCGAGTAATTATGTCTGTATATAGACTACACAGCAGCCGGAAGATACAGAGTATATGTAACAGCTTCTGTGTGATTATCTACCGTTTGGGTGTTATACTGAAGAGTTGACATTTTTGCTAGTTTCTAAATTATTGCAAATTATTACTCGTGATACACATGTGCTTCTATTCCTCACCTACCTGATCAAAGCCATTCGTTTCAAGATAACACATGTCTTCTCTACTTTTCTTTCGGAATATATAAATAATTCCACTTATTTGTTGAGAAGATTTGCCTTTGTTAATGTCGTTGATAAAATAACTCTCCAAGTGCATGACCACCACCAATTACAACAGACATGATTTCAACTGTTTTAAATGTTTTAAAATGTTTTAAATGTGAGAGACACTTTTTCAGTTTTGTGTTAAGAAGTAATAAATTTAGATTTACCCTGATCATCATGACTAAATATCTCCTTTATAAATTCATTCTTTATCTAGAAACCACTCAATCTAATCTAATCTCAGAATTTAAATGTGCATGCTGCCATACACGTCAAGAGGTACAAGAAGGTTTTAACTAAATATATACAAAATATATATAATGTATTGCTCATAATAAGACGGTGTGCCATCCCATTTTATGACATTTATGCTACTTTTTATGTTCTAACATCACTGACGCAGTAGAGTAGAAACCACCCCCACATTGCCTCTGCTTATTTAGTCTAAACTTTGGTGTAAAGATTGGCATAACTTCAGAATTGTTAAGATATGATGTCACAATGTTCTCGTGACACTGTCGCAATGTTCCGTCCTTATTACAAGTGAGCCGAACATCAGCGACTTATTCAGCAATTTAGTTTTGTGAAAATCAGCAAGTTATGAAAATATACAATACTAAAACGGTTTCATATTTATGAAACTTGTGACTGACGCTGGCATGTTATCCGCTAACGCCCGTTATTACCACGTTCACTTTTTAGTTCGTTTTAAAAGAATATATCAAAAGGGGACGTTGTTTAATATTTTCTATATATATCCCTTTCTGTGAAACTATTTCCAACTTCTCCACGTGTGATACTGATACATATTTTCATTTTGAATTCTACTTTATTTACAGAAAAAACTCAGTTGGTGCCACTGCATTTTGTCTTTTATGAAGACTTCCCCCTTCTGAGTGGAGGTGTAATGTGTTTTAAATCACAGTTTGAGATCCAGTTCTTGTACAGGTAATTCGATAAGGTTTCTAAAGCAAGATTAATGGAGGAATTTTAAAACTTAGATACCAAGATCGATGTCTTGATGCAAATTTTTTTCTGGAACTTTTGTGAACTAATGGGTATAACATTGAGTAGAACAGGTTGCGCAAGTGCCTTAAGTGAATCTGAAACTGATATCTTAAAACAATTTAACAGTGAATGTCACAGTGTGCAGAGATACATGTACAGTGAGACCTCGTTTAACCCGACCTCGTTTATCCATAAACCCGGTCATCCGCACGGTAATGTGTCAAATCTTCTCAATGCAAATGGTTAATCGCTTAACCGGATGTCTTGCTATCCGGACGATTTTCAACTGTAACCATATTGTGCGGATAAACGGGGTCTGATGTACATACAATCTCTAACCTGATCACCCGAGTAACAATATGTACTCGTTGCTGGAAGGACAATCTCGTTTTTGCAAGAAAATTGTTTATGCCATAGGAGGTATCCATTTCAGTTGACTACATTTAGTACGCATTATCAGCAATGTACACTTTTGATTGAGTGATTGAGTGAGTGAGTTGGTGTTTAACGCCGCTTTCAAGAGTATACTTTTGATAGACCTTCTATTTATACTAAAACCATCAGAAAAAGAACATATCTTATCTAGAGTTTCAATGTCTTCAATGATGTATTTTATATACTGTTACTTTTGGAATTGTAGTACATTTGGAATATTTGTGGAGCTTAATTGAAATATTACATAAATGTCTATTTGTTACTTTGTACTATAAACATACACGTTTGAAAGCAGTATTCTTTGTATAAGTACATAATTATACTTTAAAGGAAGAAATAATATTTTGATAGAAATATTGATATGTTAATGGATTTTTGTTTCATTTTCCAGACAAATATTAAGATGTTAATGGATTTTTATTTCATTTTCCAGACAAATATTTGTTTCCATGTGAGACCTTTCATTTCAAGTGCAAAGATCTATAATTTTCGTACGATTATACATTTATTTTATTTATGTAACAATATAAGTTTTTATTGCACTAGCTACCACATTAAAAATTAATTATTTTAATATTGGTCCTAAAATAGAATGGTACAGTGTATTTTGTTTAGTAACAATTGATTAACAGTGTTTATCATGTTTTTCTTATATTTTCATATTTAAAGTTTATTCTCTCTTCTAAGAACATACCACAACACAATTTAATTAATCATCACTATAACTCAGAATAGAATTGCAACAATTGGTTAATATGTCAGGAAACGAATAACACTTCTGCCAGTGCAACTCAGTCGTGTCTCTCCAGCACCGAGTAATTATATCTGTATATAGACTACACAGTAGCCGGGAGATACAGAGTTTATATAACAGCTTCTGTGTGATTATCTACCGTCTGGGTGTTATACACTGCCTGTGGACTTAATTGACATTTTCGGGTGATATATTCTCCTCGTCTCTATTTGTAGTGACCATTGGTCCAACCTGAGCATTGTCAATTACAAAGGTTAAAGTAAAACGTATATAGGTTATGGTGGATATAAGTATTAGATGTATATACTTTCAGGTATGTTCTTATCCGGATACGTGCTTTTAACATCAAATATTCGTATTCATTGGGGATTTCGATGGCCTGCTTTTGATTGACAGTTTGAAACCAATATAGTAAAATAAACAATTATGAGTTTGTGTTTATGTACCGAAACTGTGGTACCTAGGCTGTTGTTGTTATTCACATAGATATGATTATGTAGAAGCAATTTAAAATGACACACTCGATTGACAGATTTCATGTTTTCTCATGCACCATCTAATGTGAGAATTGTCTGTCTGTGTCAATTCATAAAGTACATTCTAAACTAGTGTCCAAAAGAAACGATACCATCTATTTTTAAAAAGATCTTTTTACAAAGTGATTTTCTTCGTATGAACACATGGTTTTGCGTATCCCACATCCCAAATGCAGTGTATTCAATCGAAAATACAGAGAACATTTTATCACATCACATCAAGGAATGGTGCACTTTGTGAGAATGACATTATTTAAGGTAGCATAGTTTGCAACTGCAGATAAAGTGTATAAAACGGCTGACCATACACGTTGATATCAAAGCAACAAACAGCACACAAGAAAATATCGGTTTTGACAGCCATTGAGAGTGAGAGAGCCGTTGGAATTGTCACACAGCCAGTCTCACACACCTACGACGCCAGAAGGTTCGGTTGCGCGCGCATAGCAGTCACCAGGTTAACGCAACGGTTACGTGATAGAGATCGGACAACATGCACATGCATTGAAAACCGCCACATCCGGGTATTGCATCTCTGAAATCCATTCATCATAACGACGTTAACGTCAAAGACGTCACTGAGACACGTGATTAGCAGACAAACTTGGTAAACGAGATTGAAGACTCATGATATCTGAACACGTCGTCCATACCACAAAACCATATCGTTCGTGCTACACATGGGTAGATGGACACACTTAACCGGATGTATTGCTTGCAAGATATGATATAATAATTTTTCATGTTTGTATATGTTTTTCATAATCAAAATCGTTGTCGTCGCTTTATGCTATGTATTATACGTTGTAAAGGAGCGGTGTTCAAATAAGCCTTGTGGCTTGTTCACCAATCCTTATTTCAATTTTATGAAATAAAAATATGATTAAACCATACCACAAAACTTTCCTGAGGCGTCAACAACGAGTAAACAAACAGACGATTTCAACGTTGGCAACAGAGAGACTGAGCAATGGTCATGCTCTCATATGGGAGCAGATTTTGCATCTTCAAGAACAATGGTAGACAGCGTGTGTACCGAAGAATTAGTGACCTTTATGCTCTGACTTGCGTCCATCAAGTCAGCCCATTGCCTCCTTGATGAATGACAAAGCTTATCTTCTGACGTCATCCAACGTCTGACGTCATCAACCAATAGACGTGTACTTGCCCGTTCTGACGCTCGGGATGGACATACCGAATACAAATGTGACTTAGTGACCCCTCTTTTGACATTTTCAACATTTGTCTCAGTCATTTGTGTGAATGAAATTTTCATTTTCAGACCCCTCACGTCAATACAGACTTGTACAAATGAATGCAAAGTACTGATTGAAATAAATTTTGTACACATGTTAAATGAACGAAATCTCAAAAGAATAATACCAATTCTAGATTTCTGTGTCGTTAAGTTTTCCTGTAATGGCCGCTCAAAGACGTGGTATCGTTTCTTTTGGACACTAGTTTATATACCTATAATCATTTGGGTCTCATTTGGAATCAAACAAACAAGACCTACATACTATTCACTCAGGTTTGCTGTAATCTTTGTTAGTGTTTGGTTCATATTCTAATAACATAGAAGTAGTGTGCATGTAAATATTTAAGATCAGTGCGTGAGTCAACATTCTATGTTCATGTTTTGTGTACAAGAAGATACATTTCATATTTACCCACCCCCTGGTGTGATATGTATTAGTACCACACGTCTAGGTGTTAACATACACTTCATATTCCCCAGCAGGTGTTCATGATTCATTGTTCCTTTAACATGATACACACCATCTCAGTGTATATCTGTAATAATACCCACTGATCAAACACATTAGATGAGATAAGGTTAAGTTTGATACAAAGAGGATTTCAGTTGCCTAGGTTTTCTTTGGATATTGTTGTGTCACAACATGTTTTCTTCTACCATTCTTTGTGAATCGTGTTGATATAGTAATCCTTCCACGGGTTCCAAGCAATGATATGAACTCCCTTTAGAGTTTTCTTCACACAGCGTCCAAGCACATAAACAGATTCAGGAAATGGATATATACGTCTGAAAAGTCCATCCAATAATGCTTTTACATGTTATTATATGAACCTCAAATAGGTATTCAACAGAGATCATGGTAATATAAAGGTTACTGTAATGTCATTTTAATGTATATTATTTGGAAGTGCGTTGAATGACCAAGCTTTCAACAGCTTTAACAGCGTAATTTCGTGATGATCTAATGTAAATACTCGTTAGTTCTGCAACCATACAAAACATAATACCGACAGGGACTCAATAGAGTTATATGTAGGAGATATATAAACTAATTTCAAAGAAGTTCACTTTCTAAGCCCAGGCAAAATAAATTACCTTTTTTCGTGCAAAGTTTCTTATGGCAGCAGGGCAAAAAAAGCAGCTGTGCTGAAGAATAATAATTGTATTTTGTACACTGGAGCGGTATTCAGATAAGCTTTGAGCTTGTTTACCCATCCACTTAAATATGTTTAAACCAAGTATAATGGAGAAATGTTCAGGTTAGTAAAACAGGCAATAAGAACATATGTTCATGTTCTTTTATTTGTTTTGTTCGTCGGTAAAATCTGGTAAACTTTTTAATTGGGGGAAGAATTTGGCAACAATTATATTTTGGGGGCTTCTGGTAGTATTTATGTTCCCAAATTTGTCAAAATCATAGTAGAAAAATCCGTAACAAAAACCAACAAAATAATTTTTCAGCAAAGTAAAAAACCAAATTAATGTGACAGAAGTACCGATGATATAACAAGGAACATTTGCCAATGAGATCTGTAGCAATGTCAAAGTTGGTATATTAGTAACAGTTAATAAAATTGGTTTACAACTGTAGTAATGAATACAGTATCACCACTGAAATGTAAATCAAAGGAATCGTCAGTCCATGAAGTTGGAGTCTCCTGTCAGATACCATGACCCGTACACAGCCGATAAATCGAATTAACACTACTGTTTAATTGTTAAAATATTGGTAAACCCACTCAAACAATGTACCGTGTGTATTTAGAGGATATAGAAACATATAAGTCTATTAGCATAATTGGAAACACGAATAATGTTACAGCGTGGTAGACGATCAGAGGTTTTTACCAAATACCACGATAATGTCAACCCATTGTACAGCATTTATAGTTTGTGGGTTAACAGTTTTCTGTTTTATAAGCAAGTTTTACTTTCGATTCTTGTTTCGAGTTGGGATAACTTAGGCTTTAGGTTTCTAAAACAACCATTTTAGATACTTGAAACCTCAAGGAAAGTATTCTATTTCTCGTATGTTACCCGGAGTACATCAATATCACCTTCCAGATCTGACATTGATACCGAATCTTACATCTTACTTCAGGAGATAATTGAACAGATTCAACAATAACTATACTCTTCTGAAAAGGGTTGTTTTGGTGCAAGTTAAATAGCTTGTTGAGGTAAAAGATGTAGGAATGGTTATTCAAATACACTTTTAAAACAAGATTGAAACAGCCATTATCAAAGTCTGAGCTTATGATCGATGTTTTGCTGCAATTGTAATCTCTTTCTGTAAGCTACCAAGGACTCATAGGTATATCATTGAGAGGAACGATAACACTATCGTCACTTTATTGAATCAAACACTTATATCTTACACATTACACAAGACTTTGACACAGTCTGATGCAGTGCACACACAATGCAATTGATCAACTTACACTATCAATACTTCTATCTGCTCCAGACTGGAAAACTATTTTTCACTGATAATATTTCCATATTTCGAAAGGGAATTATTCAACATGAAAAAATCTTACACACATGAAAAATCGTCATGTCATATAAGATGTATTAGAAATAACTTCATTGTCAATGATGTTTTGAAATTAAACTTTACCAAAGGAAGTATATCAGTAAAAGTGTTTTCTGTAGCTTAAAGAAATAATATACCGTAAATCCTTGAATACTCGCCTGCCGTGAACAATCGCCTCGTCTAAGCCTTTGAGATAAATAATCACCTGCCTTGAATAATCGCTGGTTTAAATTTAGCAAATGTAAATTAAGTAATGGTTATCTCCTTTTCAAGCTCGGTCAATATATATATTGTTTGACTCAGGTCAATAAAAACCGATAAAGACCTCTACAAGAGTCCAATATTCACTATATGAAATATATTCACTATTCAAAAACTTATATCCATGAAAAATCTTCTCTTCATATTAAAGTCATCTGAAAGGTATTACTTCATTTTCAATGATATCTTTACATTAAAGGGACATTCAGTGTATTGTTGGAGTCACATACGTCAATCATGATACATGGTTATTAAAGCTTGTCATTCATTATAGTGATGATATGAAGTCAAAAGTAGTGTTTTCAGATCGAAAACAGAACACTGCACCAAAACAGTATTTTGGAAACTTATCTTCAACAGACAAAAAGATAGTTTTTGTTGGTAATGTTTAACAGGAGAAGGTAATATAACAACTATGCATATAAATGGGACGTGTTGTTTCGTTTTCTGCGCGTGTATTAGATTGTTTCTCGATTCTCTTTAGAAAAAATAGTTATCGTTACATTTGGCGATTGGGGATGAATATGCAAGTTGACTGAAATTATTAAACTGAAATCAGCACATATATGGTATTTCTGTAGTGAAAATATTATGAAAAACAATGATTGTTCCTTTAAACATTCCCGAAGTAAGTACATCTGTAAATAAATCCTTCTGTCAATAAGACAAAAAGTAATACAAATTCTTTTACCTGATATCAACTCTTGTATAAAGACAATAAACGAAAGCAAATGAAAACAGCAGTTATCATTAGAATGACGTACATTTGTACAGTCCGGATAGAAATAAAATGTATTAAATTTACTTACTGTTAAAAATAACAAGGAAGGTAAAATGTATCATTTATTGAGAAAAAAAGGAATATGATATTGTTGAAGCATACTTTTTATGATATCTTATGGATATCTTTTCCCGAGAAGTATCCCAGGTGCAGCACTTTGTCTGATGTAATGCCACACAAGGGTTTGTTTTTGTGTGATGAAAGAGTTATTTGTTCTCTATCAATTCAGTTGGTTGTTTTATTTCACTTGGGACATAAATTTCATAAGAAAGAGTAACTTCGTTATATATCCTATACAAAGCACACAATGGGATGGGATAGAAAGATAATATACGAGCAAATTTGACATATCGTTACATTCAAAGCATAAAATGTACTGGATTGTTGTAATATCTCATACTGGCGTTTGTGTTTTGATATATAACATTCTGCTGGTACAATGCTTACAGTTTTGTCATACAATAAATAATAAATAATAAATAATAATATACATTTTAACGCCTAATATCCAGTGCAAGCACTGCTCAATGGCGGTACAATTATTACCCTGAAGGAACTGTACTTTCGGTGCAGCTACTAAGCGCTCCGCGCGACCATATAGGTCCGTACCTCCCGTGTTCAGGTACCCATTTAAACAGCTGGGTGGACTGAGTGCAATGTGGATGAAGTGCCTTGCCCATGGGCACAACACAGTATAAGACCCAGGTCACAAATGTTTGGTGTCTCCACCGGGATTCGAACCCGGGCCGTTGGCGTGAGGGGTATATATATTAATATTATTATTATATAATTATATATTAACAAATATACATGTGCCTCTGTGTCAATGAATGTTGCAAAATATTGTTTTCCACTTTGTCCAAAATAGGATTAAAATATTCAATCACAAGATCGTAATTCAAAGCAAAGCTTCTTTCTCAGTCAATGGCAGATATCTGGTATTGGCCACATTGTAAAACATTTAACATATATCATTGATAAGGAAAACATTTAACATATATCATTGATAAGGAAAACATTTAACATATATCATTGATAAGGAAAACTCTGCTTCATGCGATCAAATAAGACGAATGCTCAAATTGGACTATTGTTGATTGTAGGTAAAGGCGAGGAGAATATATCACCTGGAAATGTCAACTCTTCTGACATTAGAATATGAAGATTTTCTGGATAACAACTTCTTTAATGTGAAAATACACGACGACTCACTCCTTCATCAGGTGGAATGTAAGGAAATAACAAAATATGGTACAATTATATAGCAAACAAAACAATGGTGAGGAAACTCAATCAGAGAGATTAACATGCATGAGAATGGCAAACAATGGGGATTTGTAATACAAACATGATGGAGGTGAAGCATAAGAATGATGAGGATTTGCAATACAAACATGAGGGGGATTAAGTAGATAAACAATTGCTTGTGGGCTTTATTGAAGATGTAAATAAACACACATGTTGAAACTAGGGAGGCCAATTGGCTTTATTGAAATTGTTGATGTGGGAAATTTATATTTCAATAAAGCCAATTGGCCTCCCAATTGGAGGTGTGGAGAATATATCACCCAGACGGTAGATAATCACACAGAGGTTGTGCCATAAACTCTGTATCTCCATGCTACCGTGTACTCTATGGATGTGGATGGAGCAACCTTCTTGTTTCATTTACTTCTTATCCGTATCATAAGGATATATTAAAAACCTCTACACGAATGTAAATGTTTTATTATTTTGTCCTCCTGATGAAAATGTATTCTCCTTAATTAATATTTAATACCAAAGTTAAATTTTTTTGGTCACAAGTATTCGAACTGTAACTTCAGTGAAATGACTTGTGAATTGTAAGTTACTTTTTTCGCTGTTTCCGGGTGGATCTCTCCGGATTTGACATGGAAGGCAATGGAAGTTTCTGTAACTTACAAGTAGTATTTAGAGTATAGACAGCGCTATTCAGTAAAAGGATTTTCATTTTATACTTTGGACAATATTTCTTGTGAATTTTACCTTTGTGCCATATAAAATTGGATTTAGAAATCGTTTTAGTCACGTCTAGGTCTACATGTCACGATGCGAAAAACGTGCGTAGAATAAAAAAAATTTGTTATAGCATGACGTCTACAGGGTAGGTTTCCGGAAATTGATATACGTTTGAAAAGTCTACATGCTTTTATATCAATACATACTCTGGTGTCATCTCGCTGGTGAATGAATACTCATATTTTAAGTGGCTTGGATTTAAGTGTGATAGATGTTGTGGTGAAAAATAATGTGATATGTAAGGATTTTACAATGTAGTCAGATACCGAATGGGTGGGCATTATGAAAACGTCTTTGCTTTGTGGATTTAATGTTTGTGAAAAGCAAGAATGAAAGAAATAACAAGGTTCGTTTCTCTTCACACTACACAGGTATATGAAAATACTTGTCTTACATTTCCTGAACACATGTAAAATACGAAGAACTGATACTGGAAAAAAACCAAAGATTACATTTTGAAGGGACAACAAAACGTTCTAAGGTTCAATTAAATCAAAATGTCCATGTATTTCAATACGTTTATTTCCATGAGTAACGAATTTGTAATTCTATTTTTTTTCTTCAACTCGTACACTTGGAGTTATATATTATTTCTTAAAAAGGTTCAAACATAAGTGCATTGATTCAAGTAATGAAGATGTGACTTAAAATGTGAAGAATTCAACTGTCAAATGTGCTTAAAAATCTGTTAATATAAATCATGACGCATTCCTCCATTAGAACAGATGGTACAATAGACATGGCACATCCATTGATTTGGTGATCCTTAAATATCTGTTAGTATAAATCATGACGCATTCTTCTACTGTAACAGATGGCATGGCAGATCAAATAAGGAATAAGATTCACTTTGGTCACAAATAGTTGAGCAAGTTATTTCTTAAAGGGGCAGTAGCACGTTTTTAGCAATTTTTATTTTTTTATATTTCCCATTTACAAAGATAGTTTATGTCATTTACATTTACATTAGAAGGTAAAACATCTTATTACACAAACCGATTATCCATAGTGGTAATAACGGCGTTGCGTATAAAGCAAAAATTGCATGGCGGCCATTTTATTGTGAACACATTTTATTATTTCGAAGGACAAAAACGATTCCCATGGCTTTACAGGAACCATGTACACTGATTTTTCAACTTTATTTTCAAAAGAGAGAAGGGTGTTTTACTATTGGTGACATTATTTTTCAAATTCTTTTCATCGACTTTTTTCAGCTAAAAAAACGTGCTACTGCCCCTTTAACCAACATAACCGGACAGTGATTTCGCTAGTAAGTGTCGTCTAGTCCTGATAGTTCTTTTTAAAAGAGACATTGAACACTCGATCTCTCTGTGTCCAACATATAGAGAGTTAAGTAAGCACCCAACTGGTTTCATGATAACATCTCCTCTCTTATTTTTGATGTCGGGTTCACTTACAAACAACTGGTGGGAGTGTGTCGAGTCGTGTGTACATCTTGTTATTTGGTTATCGTAACACCTGTGCTTTCTTCAATTAAAATGAGATATGTAGCAGTACCATAAGTGTTAAAGGGGCAGTAGCACGTTTTTTGCAAATTTTATTTTTTTATATTTCCCATTTACAAAGATAGTTTATGTCATTTACATTTACATTAGAAGGTAAAACATCTTATTACACAAACCGATTATCCATAGTGGTAATAACGGTGTTGCGTATAAAGCAAAAATTGCATGGCGGCCATTTTATTGTGAACACATTTTATTATTTCGAAGGACAAAAACGATTCCCATGGCTTTACAGGAACCATGTACACTGATTTTTCAACTTTATTTTCAAAAGAGAGAAGGGTGTTTTACTATTGGTGACATTATTTTTCAAATTCTTTTCATCGACTTTTTTCAGCTAAAAAAACGTGCTACTGCCCCTTTAACCAACATAACCGGACAGTGATTTCGCTAGTAAGTGTCGTCTAGTCCTGATAGTTCTTTTTAAAAGAGACATTGAACACTCGATCTCTCTGTGTCCAACATATAGAGAGTTAAGTAAGCACCCAACTGGTTTCATGATAACATCTCCTCTCTTATTTTTGATGTCGGGTTCACTTACAAACAACTGGTGGGAGTGTGTCGAGTCGTGTGTACATCTTGTTATTTGGTTATCGTAACACCTGTGCTTTCTTCAATTAAAATGAGATATGTAGCAGTACCATAAGTGTTAAAGGGGCAGTAGCACGTTTTTTGCAAATTTTATTTTTTCAAATTTCCTATTTATAATCATAGTTTATGTCTTTCATATTTACTTTAGAGGGTTAAACAACTTATTACACAAACCAATTATCAGTAGTGGTGATTACCGTGTTGCGTATACAGCACAGTTGCATGGTCGCAATTTTAATGTGAACACATTTTATTATTTTGAATGACAAAAACGATTCCCATGATTTTGCGGAAACATGTACACTCTTTTTTTAATTTGATCTTCTGAAGAGAGATGGATGTTTTACTATTGGTGAAATTATTTTTCAAATATATTTCATCGATTAATTTCAGCGAAAAAAACGTGCTACTGCTCCTTTAACATATACTTCATATTTCCCAGCAGGTGTTTATGATTCCTGTAACATGGTACAAACCATCTCGGTGAGATCTGTAATAATACCCACTGATCAAAAATGTTAGCTGTGACATGGTTAAGTTGGATATCCAGAGGTAAACTGTATAATGTTCATCGTAGTTCCATGTCAATGTTTGTTGATATAATAATCCTTTCAGACACGTCTAGGTCTACATGCCATGATGAGAAATCCCTATAGAGTTTTCTTCACAGAACGTGTGTAGGATAAAGGTTGATGTAATGGCGTGACGTCTACAGGGTAGGTTTCCGGAAATTGATATACATTGGAAAAGTCTACATGCTTTCATATCTATACATGTCTCTGGTGTTATCTCGCTGGTGAATGATGAATTAGATAAGGGAAAACACAACTTTCTAAGGGTCAATTGAATTAAAATGTTCGTGTTTTTCAATACGTTTATTTCCATGAGTAACGAATGTGAAATTCTTTATTTTTTCTTTAACTCGTACACTTGGAGTTGTATTATATTTCTTAAAAAGGTTCAATCATCAGTGCATTTATTCAAGGATGTTGATACTAAAGTAATGTAGATGGGACTAAAAAAGGTGAAGAATTCAACTGTTAGACGCGCCTAAAATAAAGATAATCGAATAAATGTGGGATGTCTGGTGAGATAAATCATAATTCATTCTTCCCTTGGAACAGATGGCACAACAGACATGACACATTCATTGAAATTAGGATCCTTAAATCTATGTTAGTATAAATCATGACGCATTCTTCTAATGTAACAGATGACATGGCATGGCAGATAAAATAAGGAATAAGATTCACGTTGGTCACAAATAGTTGCGCAAGTTATTTCTTAACCAACATATCTAGCAGTCATGCCACGGTCTCTACCTTTGAAACAGATGACACGACACTTAGCAACGATCAAAGTTGAACCAAGTTGGTATCCCATATGCTGGGACAGCTATTTCCTGTCCAGACAATGAATTTGGTACTGCCTGTGGTCTTGTCCAGATAGATTTGGTGAAGAGAGACATTTAGCATTCGATCTCACTGTGTCCTACAACAGAGTTAATTAAGCAGACAGTTGGTGTCGTGATAACATCTCCTCTCCTACTTTTGATGCTGGGTCTACTTACAACCAACTGTGAGAGGGTGTTAGGTCGGGTATACACGGGTGCAAAGGGCACTTTTGTGGGGCACTGCAAAATCGGTCAATGACATCTCGAAGTATGCAAGAAGCATATGGTTGAAATTTCACGTTCTACGAATTAATGACAGGACAGAGTTACAAACAATCTTGCTAACATTAACTTAACTACAGATTATCCAGTTGTAGACAAAATGGTCACATGTAAAGAATACTGTTGAATGAGAAAATGAAAGGTTACATGTGAATCAATGAGAGGTCAGAAAGTGGTCAGTTCAAAGACTCCTTCACAAAACAACCTTCACTAAGGTTAACATTAACTCCCAATCTTTCACATGGAAATAATATAAACCATTAATGAAAAGCGGTAGTAAAATGTCGGTAAGCTGGAATACGTCTTATTGGAAATAAGAGGAAGACATAATTTACTTGTAAACAAAGAAGACTGTTTTATAATATTTTTATACAATTTAAACAGAACAATCTCTTACATTTTAAAACTTGCCTTAGCAATTTAAAGTTAAAGTTCTATCAATGTCAATATCATTTCCTCTACACTCACACCGATCACCAGACGAAAACATTGTTTCTGTATTTCATCCGTAACATTAGTACAACTTAAGATTCATGAGATATTTTTTTTTTTAAAACACCTAGCACATTTTAAGCGTTTTTGTCTCACAAAAAGCTCTGAAATCCGAAGACAGAGATTTTTTTGTGAGTAATTCATTGTTTTAATCTCTATCAATTCCAGGGTCTGACTAAAATGTTCCTATTCATTCCTAACCAAATAGATGTCATTTATTTCTCGTTAAAAACAGAAGCATTGTTTCCGCATTATGAAAATTTAAATGCCTCAGAGCCATTAGGCTTAGCCTCAAAAACACATCTTGAATATTTGAAGCATTTTTTAATAAAAAAAGATCTCTGAAGACCTAAAACGGGGATTTTGTCCCGAGTAATTCATTGTTTAAATCTCTATCAATTATAGGGTCTGACAGAATTGTTCATATTCATTCTGAACCTTACACTTTACAGAAGTAACAGAGTAGATGTCATTACTTTCTCGTTAACAACGACATTCTCTCCTGAATGGAGTTATCTAATCTTTTTCAAATCACTTGTTAAGATCAAATTTCCGCGACTGGTAATTGGATTAGGTGTCTGAAACAATTAAAAACAGGGACTGTCAAACTTGGAGCTCATGTTGGATGTTTTGCTGCAACTGTAACCTCGCTATTCTTATGCAAGTAGAGAAAGTGTCTTCTGTGAGGATTATTGTAAGACATTAACGGATGACATAAAAAAGGATTTTGTTTAATTGCTAAAAAGTGATAATTTAAGATCTAACACTTTCGATTAAAAATGCATTCTTGTTAGAGAAAATTCACAAGTTTGTCATTGAATTCAGATTGAGATGATGTCACACATGTATGTTAGACAAGAGGTAAACGAATGTTTTTAAACAATATATACTTATCTCACAATAATTAAAGATCCACTGCCACCATCCATTTTATTACATTTATGTTGAGTGATCCTAATTTCTCACAAACTGACACACGCTATTTGGGTTTGACACAAATTTACCAACTTCCTATACGTTTAGTTCTTCTTTAATAGTGGGAAACTTTAAACATAGAACGTTTCTCAGGAATATCTTGGTATGGAAGCAGGAGAGGAATAACGATGGAGACGAGGGTTGAGATTAATGACGTTTATCTTCATGTCTGTCAAACCGCAGCCTGCCAGGTAAAATCACACAGTGAAATAGTAAGGATTTTCAAATGTGCATTTCATTTCCTATTGTTCATTTAATTTTTGTATGTTCATTTCATTTTGTATGTTCATTTCATTTTCTAATTTTCATTTCATTTTCTAATGTTCATTTCATTTTCTAATTTTCATTTCATTTTTTAATGTTCATTTCAGTTTCTTATTATTCATTTCATTTTCTACTGTTCATTTCATTTTCATTAAGTATGTTATAGCTGTCAAAATATGTGTTTTACAAATTTCAGTTTCCATGTTCGTTATAACGAAAAGAGTTACCAGTACCTCCAACTGTAACTGCGTTGTACAAGTAAGTTACTGTGTTAAAATAGAAATCAAAATGTTGAAAAGTTTAATAGATCTTGTTGATGTCAAAGAGAAAATGTATGGAAATTTATCAATTAAAACAATATGCCATGTGATTTATTAGTGTTAGGTAGTTATGTAGTTATGTATGATTGTATTATTGGTAATACTGTAGTTCAAATAGATAACGATACGAATTTCCGTCAATTCCACTCAGTCATGCTAAATTTCCAGGAGAGTAATTATGTCTGTATATAGACTACACAGTAGCCGGGAGATACAGAGTTTATGTTACAGCTTCTGTGTGATTATCTACCGTCTGGGTGTTATACACTGTCTGTAGAGCTGACATTTCCAAGGGATATATTCTCCTCGTACCTATAGCTGAAGTCAAGATTGGTAAATATTTTATATCACTTTTGACTTAATGTTCTGCTGATTCTTTTGTATCCTATTTTGGATGTATGATTGAATAGTGTATTTAGTTGATTCTCAGAGATAAACTGAGGTGAAATGGTTCATTGAAAACGGTGTACTGTTGATATTAATATTATTCACAGATATATGTACATGTAGACAGACAGACAGACATTTTATTCAGTATAAAGGCCAAAGGCCCAAAATACAATTACATTACAAATTTGAAACAAGCGCACATAAAAGATAACAGGTTTATGAATTTAAAATTGCAGCTCTAGTTTTACATATACATTTAAGAAAGTTAACAACATTCATGATAATACCTTTATCTTTACTGCTAAGAATATAGATTAAATTCTGTGTGTTTGATGTATTGTACAACAATGGAGCAATAAACTTATTTCTAACATTTTCATACAATTTACAATAAAAAAGAATGTGGGTTTCATCTTCAATACAGTTAATATTGTCTATTTTACAGTAAATACAGACTCTGTCAGCCATTGGTACATTGTTGTATCGTCCTGTTTCTATACCTAACCCAAAATTACTGCACCTGAATTTTGCTTTTTAAATAGGGGTATATAGATAATGATAGATAGCTTTCTACATGTAGTAATGATTTAAAATGCTTGTAGGCAAATGAATCTGAAAGATTATGAATATTTGCAGACCATGACTGTTTTAGAATATCAGAGAGCCTAAGTTTAAATTGTTGCATAACAACTTTGCTATGTACATGTATATATCTATGAAGAGTTCATCAGGCAGGTGTCTGGGGTTAACAGAGGTTATGTATATGACATTTAGTAATAATAATCATAATTCATCTTGTATAGCTACCACTTTCTACATTTTTATATGTTGTTTAACAGATACTTATCCTTCATTTCCAGCCAAAAACAATTCTTTTGCAATTTGTTCTAGGTTTAAGACTTGTCTATTAGCAGTTTTTCAAGGCGCTACCATTATTACCCTGACGGAATTGTACTTACGGAGTAGCCATAGGCACTACACGAAACCACCCGTTAAGTCAGGCACCCAGTTGATATGTATTCGTACCACACGTCTAGTTGTTAACATAAACACTTCCAAGTGTTTGTGATTCATTGTTCCTGTAACATGATAAAACCATCTCGGTGTATATATTTTTTTCAATTGACCATTTTTATTTCCAGAATACCTGAAATACGGAGAAGACATGCATTCACGGTAATGCATGCCTCTTAGAGTTGAAACTAACTGTTGAACATATGGCAGAGATTCTAGAATTGTTACTCCTCTCACTCACACATTTATACGTACATTCACACATTCACACATTCACACATTCACACATTCACACATTCACACATTTACACATTCACACATTCACACATTCACACATTTATACGTACATTCACACATTCACACATTCACACATTTACACATTCACACATTCACACATTTACACAGACAAAACATATTGTCAATGACATCAAAGATGGATATGAGGTATATTTACAGAACGTTATATTCACTAACCGAATGAATGGGATACAGATATGTTACTTGGTCCATATATGTAACTTCTTACATGTTGAAGTGGCACCTAACACTGGACTGGATGTTTATGTGTTGAAATAACAACTTTTGGTAGGAGTGTGTTTTTTTGTAGCTATATATATTACAACAGAGATTGTAGAAAAATACCATTTGCAATTTAGTCACAGGTATCAATTCAGAAATATGAATTTAGTTATATTGAACAAAATGCATCTATATTTGTCATGTTTCACTCTGAAATGACAGTAAATTAAAAATGTTCGCACATAGAGGAGCTTGATAGGAGGTATGATAATTATCGACTTTTCCCAAACTTTTACTTACTAAAACAAAACTAAGTGAATTAATAAAGAACAAAAATCAAGTCTAAACCCAGCTATATATCACTGGGACGCACGGCCTGTGTAATAGTAATTACGTGTTCAAAAGTTAGCTGACTTTTCTGATTGTTAACTCTTTTCATTACACAGAAATAAACCCTTGTATTTCATAAGAAAACTACGATATTTCTCTGGAGAAGAAAATCTATCTATTTAGTTTCATTCACCAATATCTTATTCCGTTGTCTTTTCAAGAATTGATTAATTTTATTCGTTCCTGGTATCACTTAAAATGTCAACAATTCATGTTACACAGAAAATTAATTTAATAAATAAATATGAATTAGAATACAATTCACTTCTATACAAATAGTACCAAGGTACGGTAATTCTAATTGATAATCTGATACATGTACTTGTCATGGGACCAAATATCTTCAAGGGTTAGTATTAAGAGGCAGGTGATTATTGTTTTCGAAGCCATAAAAAGGTATTTGCATTTTGTTTAAATCATAACAAAAACGTCAGTGCAGTATGTTTTAAATTATGAATATTGTAAACGAAGTGTATGTCATAAGGTTAAACTTCGCTTATGCTTATGTCGGAACGACTTTTGAAAAGGAGATAACCATTACTTTATTTACATTTACTAAATTTAAACCAGCGATTATTCAAGGCAGGCGATTACTTATTTCAAAGAGGGCTTAGACAAGGCGATTGTTCAAGGCAGGCGAGTATTCAAGGATTTACGGTATGTTCTATACAGAAAACACTTTCACTGATATACTTCCTTTGGTAAAGTTTAATTTCAAAACATCATTGACAATGAAGTTATTTTTATACATCTTATATGAAATGACGATTTTTCATATGTATAAGATTTTTTCATGTTGAATAATTCCGAAATTGGACATATTATCAGTGAAAAATAGTTTTCCAGTCTGGAGCAGATAGTGAAAGTTGATCAATTGCATTGTGTGTGCATTGCATGAGACTGTGTCAAAGTCTTGTGTAATGTGAAAAATATAAGTGTTTGATTCAATAAAGAGACTCTTGTGTTATCGTTCCTCTCAATGATAAACCTATTAGTCCTTGGTAGCTCACAGATAGAGATTACGATTGCGGCAAAACATAGATCATAAGCTCTAAGTTTTACAATACAAGTTTTAAATTTGATTCAGAGGCGTATTTGAATTACCAGTACGAGAAACTTGACCTCAACCAGTTATCTAAAATACATTACAATAACCCCTTCAGAGGAGCAGGCTTATCTTCAAATAATCTTCTCAGTTTTCTGCTCAAATTGTACGTTTCAGTATGAAGGTCAGATCCTGGGGGCGACAGTGATTTACACCAGTTAACATAGGAGAAATAGAATACCTTCTCTGAAGTTTTAAAGGTCTTAGTGATTTAAAACACATTAAAATATCTCAAGTCAAGATGTGTGATTGTTTTTAAAAACTCTTAAAATCTTAAGTATCCTTTTAGAGTACATGATCTGTCAGTACGGAAGAGTGATGACTGCCCATCGAAGGTCAGTGATTTAAACATGAATCGAAAGTAAAAATTGCTTATAAAAGAGAATACCGTCATTATTATTTTAAGACCAAAGAACACAAACTATAAATTTTATAAAATGAGGTGACACCATATCGTTGTTTTCATGTATGAGTGGTATTTATTAAAAACCTCTGATTGTCTACCATGTCGTATCATTATTCGTGTTTCCATGCAAATATGTTAATAAACTTGTGCGTTTCTATATCCCTCAAATGTACACGGCAGAATGTTTGACAGTGATTAACAAGAGTTTCAATTATTCATCAATTAAACAGAAGTCAAGGTGGCCCTGTTCACAAAATACTCACTAGACACAATCCACATAAATTTATAGATAGCTGCAGTTGCATACTGCAGTTAGTAGCTCAATGTTATCAGTTGTTCCTGAAATTACCATTTCCATCAACTACGTTGACACTTACCAGTGATGCTGTACCAGATATGGATTAAATATATAAATTCCTTGTAATATACCCGTATTTATGACTCTGACTTCTCACTTAGTTACATGCTTTATGTTCCTTTTAATTTATTCATTCATATATCTCATTACATATTATAGGATAGATAAGAGTCACATTTAGATTGGACCTAACAAAATTATCCCGTCAACACTGAATAAATATTGAGGGAATTGATTGTAAGACAAAATCTATTTTCCAGATCCAATTGTGAAAGCATGATCATTCAAATCACTTGCTGATAACTTACATAAATTGATATTAAAGGAACCTATATTATTACCCATTTTCTGTGTTGAACACTCTATTGAGGTTCATATAATAACATGTTAAAGATCTCTGTGGTGGACTAATAAGGCGTATATCAATTTTCGAAAACTGACCCTGTTGATGTGGTGCTTGGACAAGTATTTATGCTAAACACGTTCTGTGAAGAAACACATTTCATATCATTACAAGCATACCTCTTGAAGGATTCCTATCACAACACCATTCACAAAGAATGGTGGAGAAAAACATGTTTTGACATGAAATGATTCAAAGAATATTTTTTATAATACAGGCGAGTAGAAAAAAAAAGTGTATCACTTAACCTTATCACATCTCATGTTTGTTCAATGGGTTTGATTACAGATCTATACTGAGTTGAATTTATCATTTTACAGTAACAATGAATCATGAACACCTGCTGGGGAATATGAAGTGTATGTTAACACCTAGACGTGTGGTACTAATACATATCACGCCAGGATCATGGTCATCCTCGGTTACCCAGGATTTTATATATGTTCCGTTACTCTCTCTCCGTTATATAATTTTAACCAAAAAAGCTTTATGATTTCTTCCCACCAATGAGAATTATTGGTACGTCTTATAATCCTGGATGTTTACTGACAAAAACAATATTGTTCCGATAAACTCTAGACTCTAGACTCTAAACTCTTGGAATTGGTGGATAAAGGGAACTGAGAATAACACAAATATTTGTCTTCAGGGAAATTGACATGTTTCCTTTAAAATAATATTTTCGTATTAGCAACGTGTATATAGATTACATGGAGTTTGTATGTTTTTTTCAAGATGTCTAATTTGATTGCTTTGTTGGGTAAGAAACCAACGCCAAAAGTCTTATGTTGACGTGTGTCGCAGGGCTCAAGACTTACCAGGACAGTGTATTGAAATACACATGACTTATGGTCCGACAGAAGGCCGAGAACAATATTTAAGAAGCGCACAACAGTGTTTATTACAGGTTCAACAATCACAATTCCGTTCTTTATTCTCATAAACCACCTTGGTGGTACAAGAATATAATTATATAAAATGCATTTATAGAAATAAAAATACAAATACTAATTCAAGACAGATGAGAGACGCAGACAAGATAGTGTTCATTAGTTCTGATTGCAACCAGTCTAACAGATACATGTCAAATCACAGAATAACCATATGCCACTTTGACAAGAATCCACCAATCAAACAAAACAATTTTAAATTCAATGTACACGGTAAAACTTACGTTTAGATATTTAACACCTTGTAAACATGTTTAGTTGCCTGAGATGTTAGGCTACTAAACGCGTTTAGCTTCATCGTGTAATTAAGGAACAATCAACGTGTTTTCTTGTGTGTTTAGTATCTAAACACCTTGTTTACACAAGTAGGTATAGACACTTATTTTTCCTCGGCCACCCCACTCAAAACCATCATTAAGGCTAATGGTAGGAAATATGCCCAAAAACAACAACAACCTAAAGGAGTTGTTTACAACATTAGCTGCGACTGAGGCAGCAACTACATTGGGGAAACATCAAGACCGCTCAACACACGCATCAAAGAACACAAAACATCAACAATCAAGGGAGACAACAAATCAGCCATTTCGGAACACATCACCAAATTTCCTCAACACAACATCCATTGGGACTCTGTCAAAACACTCACAAACAACAAACATGACTACACTCACCGGCGTTTAGCTGAAGCCGTGCATATTGTTAGACATAAGCCCTCTATGAATAGGGATCAAGGCTATTTCATCCCATCAGCTTACAACCGCTTAATCCACAAATGATTAATCCAATCTACTCACTCTGGCTTCCACCTACACCAGTAATTGGTACCCTCATCCTGGGGGGCGGGATAGCGCAGTGGTTAGCGCGTTCGGCTTCGGATCAAGAGGTCCGGGGTTCGAGTCCCGCCAGGGGCACGGCAACTTTGTTTGCAGTAGAGAACTGTTCTACACGCAGTAAGGTTTGGGTGCAATGCTACACTGAATTTCAGTGCAGTACCACCCATGATTCGCTAGTTCCAGCCGATGCTCGCAGGTTTCACCGCAATGCATAGCCACATGGCGTTGCGGGCTTTCTCCCTGCCATAATACTAGCAGCCGCGATATAAGTGAAATACTCTTGAAAGCGGCGTTAAACCCCAACTCACCTCACCTCACCCTCATCCTGCCTTTGTCCTCTCATCCGCCACCCCCTGGCCGCTACTCTCTGGTTTCCTTGTTATCACAACTTCACTTGTACAACCATTTATGCCATTGTTACCTCATCTTGTTGTATTTTTTATCTCTTTATCATACCAACATGTATCCTGTATATAATCTGCTGTTTCACCATCCATTCCATATGCTTGATAACGGTATAAGGATCTATACCGAAACGTCGCTACTGTTAATAAAGAAGTTGATCATCCATAAAATATTTGTCTTCTTCACCTTGTTTACAGTGTAAAATCGTCGATTTTAATCAGAATGACTTTCTCGAGAACATAAACTATACGTCTATCATGGGATATGTTGTTTAAAAGGGTGGAATATGTGCTACGATTTATTCTTTAAGTCATTTAATCATTCCAAATTCAGCAGAGAGGGTCATCTATAGTTTAGGCTTCTCGAATTGTTGAATTTTCCCCTTTTTAAGTGCTATCTTTAAAAGAACCTCCAGTATGAGTGCACTGTTTATTGAAGTTGTTTTAGATATACCCCACAGTCTCCAGCATTCAACTGCAAATAGAAATGAGAATTACAGAGGCGTTCGTTCTTTCGAGTATAGTTATTTCAAAACTTTAGGGATTTTTAATTCCATTTAACTTTGAACATTTCTTTTTTCACTTAAAAATAGACAGACAGACAGACAGATATTTTATTTTAGTCTCACCTCATACATAAAATGGAATAAAACATAAAAATTGAGATAAAAATACATGAGCCACCCAATAAGGGTTATGAGAGACTATAGAATGTATATATACATAAATATATTAAATAAGATAAAGTTAAATAGATATATACAGCAAATAATTAAAATAGCAATGCAATATAAAACTTCTAAATGTTATATAAAATGCGCTTTCTAAAATGTAAAATATCATTGCAGGCTTTGGCTGCATAGTACATAACTGCGGGGCTGGACAAAATATAACATAGTTTCTTAAAATCAGATAACACAATAAAACCTGCACATTCATTCATACAATGATTAAACAGATAAGAGCGAATATCACAGTATACTGGGCAATGTAAAAGCAAGTGTAACTCATCTTCTAACTCAGTCCTACAGTGGAAACAGGTTCTCTCTTCTATTGGCTTATTGCTGTGTCTTCCTGTCTCTATGTGGATTGGTGCTACGCCACACCGGAATTTGGCTAGGGCACTTCTGTATCTTCGAGGTAAATCTTCCCTCACATAAGACTCGACAGAGATGCTCTCCTTGAAATGTCTGTACAGCCTCAGTTTGTTGCTACCCTGTCCCCTTCTACCTTCTGTTCTGTGCACCTCTTCCTTCCAGTTCTGATTAAATTGCTGTGTTATTCTGGAGCAGACTTCAGAAACTATAAATTGAGTGTGAAACGGATTATCTTGAGGAATGAAGTGTCTCAAATCTAGTTTCTGCAGCTTTAAATGGGTTCTGAAGTTCCAATTCCTTTTCCCGCGTTCTGCAACAGCGTTTGACCATGTGAAAATGGATTGCAGTAGCCGTCCGGATCGAATCCCACAGAGATGACGGTAGAAACGCACCACACTGTTCCATTGTCTTGTAGAGGGGGGAATATAATTCATGTCTCCAACTACAGCAGCGTTTGGGGTATTTTTAAAAACACAGAGATATAAACGCATAGCGCGATTTTGGAGAGCGTTGACAGCAGGAATAGCATACTGTCCCCATAAAACAGATCCGTAGTCCAAGACTGACCACACCATGGTGTCATACAGCTTTGTGTAGGTTTGGTAATTCATTCCTCCAAGAATCTTGAATTTGGATATGAGCAGTCCGAATACACGGCTAGCGGCACTTGCGGCGGCTTTTCCCATTCGATAGTAATCCAAATATTCAGTCAAAAGAAGGCCGAGATATGTATAACTGCTTACTACTTCCAACTGACAGTTCCCACATCGAAAAATGGTGCTTGTTCTTTCCATAGACGGAGTCCGGAAGGGGATAACTTTAGATTTTCCTGGGTTTACATTCATCTTATTTGTTGAGCACCAGTTGTTCAAACAGTCAAGGAGAAGGTTGAGATTGTCCTCGTTCTCTGCAATAAGTGCTATATCATCAGCGTAGGCCGGTATTGCCACATTCCTGTCGTCTATAGAGATGCCGATGGAGAGACTTTTCACTGAATTGATGAGATCGTTTATAAATATATTAAAGAGTAAAGGCGAGAGAAGACATCCTTGTCGTAGTCCACATGTAACATCAAACCACCGACCCGTAACACCATTCAGCCTTACACAACTTTTCACGGACTTGTATATAACCGTAAGTGCGTCGTACATATGACCATTTATGCCAATATCAGAGAGTTTCTTCCATAACAGCCTTCTGTCTATACAGTCATATGCTTTCCGAAAGTCAATAAAAGCAACATAAGTGTCCTTTCCCTTACTTTTCCTGGATTCGATAATTGAAGTAAGAGCATAAATATATTCTGTAGTAGAACGCTTTGTTCTGAACCCATTCTGTTCATCAGCAATAATATGATTGCCCTCCAAATACCATATCTTGTGATTTTTCACTATCGGTTCTTCGTCTTTGAATATTTTTTACCAAATCCCAAATAACTCTTTTCATTCACGTGTGACAAGAAATGAGAATTGCAGAAATATTTCTTATAGTATGTGACATCTTGACTATTGAGTTTTGAAAGGCATTCAAATAATCCGTGCTGATTTGTGTTAACTTGTGCAATAGTTCCATCCGTCTCATGACCCTTTGTTCAGTTTAATGCTTTATATTGGTATATATATATATATACAAATTTGTTGTTCTTTTTCAGTATAGAGTGCTCAACACTTGGAATAGCGGAGCTAATTATACAAAAGATTAGAACACTGGATTATTTCTGTCTTGATGATTGAGTTTGTCTGATGATTACCACACAGAGCACTTGTGTTTCTGTTTGTGCATGAAACTCTGAGTAACAAACATGAAATAATCCAGTGTTCTAATCTTTTGTGTATATATATATAAATAAACTCTCTTTTTAATCATAATCATAAGTACATCATACCACAAGTCTGTTTCAAAAATGTTAACAGAGTACTGTAATGTTGTAATATGATGTTCTGTCATGCTTATCAACTGTAAACATTAGTAAACCCTCAAAGCAGGAAATATGAGCATAGAAAGAAGTATTCATTATGCCCATCCATTTGGTATGTTGTTGCATTGTGAAACCATCCGGATGACATTTACAATCCCGGAATCCGAGAGAAACTCTACACTTCCGTAGAGATTGAGAGATTTGGAAATGTTTACAATTAGACTTAGAGATTTGACATTGTATAGCTGTTAAACAGTACCCCATTGTTAAACACCATCATTATCTGTATGTAAACAGTACAGGTAATTGAGTATTTCAATACTGGAGGCTTATGCAATACTATCACCTATTTAAAGCTGTTTATCTGTTTTAATGCCAGAGATTTCTCTCAGAAGTCGTCCGGCTCAAGCCAAAGTATCGCATTTTCTCTAATGTACTCCCAACTTCCAAACGCAAGGCATACCTCTTGCCGGTCTGCATTACTGGCTGATTTAACCTTTGCAGTATTTCGCTTGCTTTGTTGTGTCAAGATAGTGAATCGCTGCACCAGAAATGCATAGTTCTTCAAGTTCCCCAATCCAAGTCTGCCATCAGCGAAAGAGCCTTCTCCATAGCCGCTCCTAAACTCTGGAACCTCCTTCCCATTTCAGTCAGGACCACTTCTTCAAAAACAACCTTCAAGACCCTCCTAAAGACTTTTCTCTTCAATCAAGCCTTCTCCCAGTGACAAATGAACTCTTTCTGAATGACTATCTTCTTTCTGTTCGTGTAAATTTGTATATATGTGTTATTTTTAATCTTTTATGTTCATATGTAAAGCGCCATTGAGCTACAATTGGAATAAGGCGCTATATAAGTGCATTATTATTATAGTGGCCCTGGATTTCTAAACACAGATTTCTTAAGGAAATACTGCAAGGCCTAAATCAGCCAGTAATGAAGACTGGCAAGAGGTATGCCTTGCATTGGGCAGTTGATGTACTCCTAGTCCAACATGTAGCCTCTGAAATGAATTTGTGTGTTCAATTTCAAAATTTGAAGAAAATAAAATAAATAAAAAGGAGCCTCTAAGATGTGTTCATTTTCAAACTGAGCCCTGTAGCCTACGCACTTAAAACGTGAAGGGGTCTGGACGACACACTAGTGTACCCCCTGTGTTTTACAGTAACATATTCAGAATCTATTGACAGTGCCGAAGTGTAACCTCAAGTGCTTTGGTCAGAGATGTTTTGAGCATTTTGCTCCTAACATGTGGAACTCTCTTCCCAAAAATCTGAAACTATGTCCAACATTTGAATCATTCAAATCAAGTCTAAAAGCCTATCTTTTTGTTCAGTTTTATGGTTCATAAGGACTTTCACAATTGCAACAATTGTACACATTGATTTGTTATTGCTGTTTGTGTGAAGTGAGCACATTCAAATGTGCATCACTATTATCATTATTTATTAGCATTATATGTTTAGCGCTTTGAGCATGCTTTCGAGCGTGGATATGTGCGCTTTATAAATATGCACTATTATTATATTTACCCCTGCGCATTTTCATCGATTGGCAACCAGCGTACAGTAAGTCCATGGTCCTGATGTATTCAAGTGGTTGTGTATTAAACCATACAGTCGACCCACAAGTTTATAATACCAAATCCACTGCCTTGGCCACTTTTCAGATGTGCATTTAATACATCATTCATCATGTAAAATATCCTGTTGAAACTGTTTGAACGAATTATTGTATTGTCATTCTCTGGTTACTAGTGGTATACTCTCTGAAGATGTATGAGTTTGAATATATGTCCATAGTTATATATATAACCATGGACAGCCAGCTGTTTCGGTCTTTAGGACCTCATCAGCATGGTGTGTGTGGAACATGGTTGGGCTTTCAGCTATGAAACGTTATCAATATATATATATATATATATATATATATATATATATATATATATATAGAAAAAATAAAATGTTCGAAGAAATTACGATGATTTAATCAGATTCACAAGCATGCTTTCGACCATTACGGGTCTCATCAGGTGAATGACGTACATATATGTACAAAAAGTCAAATATCCAGGTGTATGGCTGCTTCAAATTATCAAAAAATTAAAAACATAACGCCGAGTTTCTTTCTCCTACCGGTTTCATTTCATCTTCAGGGAGAATGATTCGTTATACAGAAGGTTATGACGTCATAGTCTATATATTATGACGTCATAGTGGGGACAATGTACATTCAGGAAATTATGCGTCAGAATTTAATAGTATTCACTTTTCGGTGGTATTTCTTTATGAAATATTCTTCTTTTAAAAATCTTTTGACTTTATTTGAGTTTTCCATTTGATAGAATGGGAAAATGCTAAATTTGATTTCTGTTCCTTTTGCACACACGTCCAAATGTTCACTGAGAGGGATACAGCGCACCTCTGGACACTTTACCCATACTCTACTTTACTCTATATATATATATATAGAAAAACAGTTTAAAACATCTTCCAACTCCCAGGTCTCATATAGAAAAAATAAAATGTTCGAAGAAATTACGATGATTTAATCAGATTCATAAGCATGCTTTCGACCATTACGGGTCTCATCAGGTGATCATATATTTATATATATATATATATTCAAGATAGAAATAGCAATTTCTGAAAATACTTGAAAGGAGTGTCAGAAAAACGACAGTCCTCAACCAACATCTAGACTTGGTTTTCAGGAGATTAGAGTGAAGTGAAATATGTTGTTGGAGTCGAATATATGTCTAACGTTTTTAATGGTGTACTTGTACGAGAAGTACGTATGTTCGAGTTGAAATGTCTCAACAACGTATTATAGAGTTCCAGGTATGCTTTCAGATTCACCTATAGAGACTGGCGTTTTATAGAGCAAATACGGCAGTCTTAATCCCATGTCGTCACCTATATACATCGGGGAAAACTTGTTTGTAAATAGAGGTCTATTTGATGTACTACTCCTCTTTAAACAAATAATTAAACGGGATTGTTGTACGTAACCTTTATCCCCTGTCGCCACCAAAACACGTGATATATGCTTATTTGGGATTGGGGTATCTTAATATATTACTTCTCTTTAAAGAAAATAGTTTTCTTCTTCAACTTTGACCTGCTAAACGATAAAGCCTCATTCCTGTGGGTGGTGTTTATTTGCGGTGCACTTTCATGAAATAGTAGGACCGAACCAAATTACTCGGTAAGTGAGTTTAAGTGTTGTTTTGTGGTTAGGTTTCTCTTGATCTACGGTCTGTCGCTACGAATTGCCTGGACGGGTCGGGGTTGTGATATGGGGTGGACGGAGATAGCATAAATATTTCAGGGTGTTTTCGGGGTGGGTGGTTGGCGCATTGAGTTATTTAGGAGACGTGTGGTCGAAGTAAAGAGAGATTAGGTGAAGTCTATGTCGAGACGACAGCGGGACGTCGATTGTCTTAACATTCTAACATACCCACACGTATACGAACAACTGCCATCACATACACCAACACATATATGGCCCCATTACCTAGTCACAATATGTATGTTCATCTAGTAACCATAAGATGAATTATAACCCGTGTCATCAAATATACATGAGTGCAAATCTCGCTCTCGTTTACATTCGTATTATACGATGTTCCATGTTTATGTCAACTTCCAAACGTAAAGCATAACTCTTGCGAGTCTGCATTACTGGCTGATTTAAGCCTTGCGGTATTTCCCTCGCTTTGTTGTGCCTAGATAGTGAATCGCTGCACCAAAAATGCATAGTGGGCCTGCATTTCTAAGCACAGATTTCTTAAGGAAATACTGCAAGGCCTCAATCAGCCAGTAATGGAGACTGGCAAGAGTTATGCCTTGCATTGGGAAGTTGTGTTTATGTATGAATTATACATATATGAACTACGCGTGATACAGTGATTGAACTATACAATTTAAAATAATATTAACCAAACATGGCAAACTATTTTAATTTCAACTCGCCCAGTATGACAAAAGCTAGCAAAGAGGATATTATGGAATTTTTTAAATTGAAATCTCAAATTTGATCTACCCAGACATTCCGTAAAACAACACTTTTTAAAACTGATAAAACTTCCACATTATAAATTGTCAACAATAGAAAGTCCATATATACCGATTTGCCAATTGGTTATATACAGGAACATTAAACAAGCTCTTGGGCTAGCAGTATCAACTTTTCCTCGCCCAGGGCCAGGCAGTGGCGGATCCAAGGGGGGGGGGGGTTTCGGGGGGTCCGGACCCCCCCCTTTTGAAAATCAGTTATAATCTTGGTATATGATTATACCCCCCCCCCCCCCCCCCCCCCCCCCCCCGTTGACAAATTTCTAAATCCGACCCCCCCCCCCCCTTTATAAAATCCTGAATCCGCCCCTGCCAGGTACACTGTCCAAGCCATAGAATAATTTTACCGGCTAGTATTATAACCAACCTTGCCAATCCATAGGCCTACAGTTCACAGATATGTTACACTTTCGACGTTAAGATTTTTAGAAGTCCTTAGAAACACACTCCCTGTTATAACAATACTTGTTATAGAATCATAAAACATTTGTTTGTGAATTATGTTGAGTGGCCCAGAATGTATACCAAATTCAATCTAATGATAACACAATGCCGGTAGTTCACCCGAAGCATTCATATATTAAAGGCAACAGCATTCAGCAAAATATGTTGGCATATCGAGGAGTTAATACTGACAGAGTTGTTTCCCCTGTTACTTGCGTTCATTTCTATCGTATTCGTTACATAGAGTCGATAATGAAATCTACATTTGTATCGTTTCACGGAATTGCGTTCAAATGAAAATGATAAAGATTACTGATCATTCCACGAGATGTTATGACTTTTGGTCAAAGGTTCTGATTGTTTCAGATTGAATATTTGAATACATCATCACCCTTGAACCCGATTAACTGAACTCAATATTTTCTTAATATTTAAGAAATTATAAAGAAAGCATAAACCAAAGTACACATATACTGAACAGCAAAAGAAACGCCAGTCAGCTGGAACAACTTCTTAATTACTGATAACGCTGTATTGAGCAAATTTATAGTAGAGCATTCACATGTTGTTAATAACGTGTTGAACAGTATGCAGACATATGATGAGTCAATACTGAACATTTGTAGAACTTCTGGAAAGCATTATCTTGTGCCATAGTCATTCTCTGGGAAAACAGCCATATTCCTGTTCAGATGATGAAGGGCTCAATGTGCTTTTAAATTTTAAATGCAATTGGAATTTGTGCAAACACTCCCGTGAAATTGTTTGATGCAAAACCCCCATCTTTGCTGATGTTGATTTGAGGTTATGACGTCATTTTGAATTTCATTCAGAATGGTTCTTTGGGTCTCATTTTGGTAAAACTTCAAGGTATTGCATTCCTTTTCGATACAAAGGTGTTCCACGAGCACATTAACAGTCCTTGCAAACTGTTCAGCATGCAGCCAACATCCCAGTTTTTCAACAAAAAAAATTGCCAAGAATTAACTTCTTAAACATTGAGCTGGAGTCACAGTTATGGGTCTCGGATAACATCATGAGTAATTTGAAATTTACCAGGCTCATGCAGATCATGTTACCCTAACATGTGATGTGAATTTTCGCGAACTCATGCCCTTTGACTTTGCAATGGTAACTCTTGAGTACCAATATCTCAACATGATTGTTCTCGGACATTTACTATGATATGACAAACCATGGGCTGTTACAGAAACTATAATCATTAAAACTCTCCTTTCTTTTGCTGTTAAAGATAGAAAATCTGAAGGCAGTAACCTTGTGGGAAGAAAATGACGTTAGGTATGACAAAGTCAGTTTAATTAGGGTAAGTGCATGCACTACTCGATTTCACTTAATCCTCTTCTCCCAGTGGTAGGGAGGAAGTGCACTTATTTACAATGTACCAATGCACAAAAACCAGTAAACAAGAATAATTGAGTCACTGGAGGTGAGGTGAGGTGAGTTGGGGTTTAACGCCGTTTTCAAGAGTATTTCACTTATATCACGGCTGCTAGTATTACGGCAGGGAGAAAGCCCGCAACGCCCTGTGGCTATGCATTGCGGTGAAACCTGCGAGCAACGGCTGGAACTAGCGAACCATGGATGGTACTACTCTGAAATTCACTGTAGCATTGCACCCAAACCTTACTGTGTGTAAAACAGTTCTCTACTGCAGACAAAGTTGCCGTGCCCCTGGCGGGATCCGAACCCCGGACCTCTTGATCTGAAGCCGAACGCGCTAACCACTGCACTATCCCACCCCCCTGAGTCACTGGAAGGATTTCGTAAAAACACTTTTGATCTAAAGCTGATATACGAACAACATTCATGAAGCAAAAACAAACCAAGTATTTATTTATACATTATTTATTAATGACGTGTATCTGGTACATTTAGACATGGTCTAACCCAACATGTAGATCATGTCAACCGATTTAGAATTACAACTTTAACTTTGATATTTGTTCTCAGTCTAAGATTATGGTTGTGATACCAGTCAGCACCTCCCTAAGAAGGCTGCAACATGATTTGCCTAATTCAATCATAAAACCATCTTTCAATAATAATATTAATAATACACACTGGTAACATGGAATAATAATGACATGAATACAAGGACTTTGAACCTTGATCACTTGGCTAGTTAAAAATCAAGTAATTAGATTTTGTACATTACAAGGAAAAACATAACCAACCAAAACAAACTCATAACAAAAGACGTAATATATATAGGAACAGGTCCGATGCACCTCCCTTCTTCCTCTGTTCACAAATTGCATCGATGCTAAAGCTCTTCACAGCTCAGTAGCGTATATAGCTGATTACTTACAAGTTAAATTCTATAGATACATGCACAATATACATAGCCTACATCTCCTTGACAACACTGACAACTCTGGTAGCTCTATAGTAAGTATCCAATGCAGCGAGACTGCAATCTTAACACTCGTCATGTGTGATACTGCGACAAAGGTGCAAGGCAAACTAACATACATGGCTCCCTCAGTCCCAGGGTGGGAGACAGCACTTCTAATTGCACGGAGTAACTAATCTTCATACGTCCCATATCCTAACATGACCAGTACACTAGCTAGCAGATGTGGTACACTAGCGAAGAGTGCTTTAGTCGTCCACTAGCTTCCTATGCTAGCCCAGATGTGGTTAACTAACTGACTGACGCTCAGTAGACTGACAGACAGACAGATTAACAGACATTCAGTGATTGAAGGTGGCAGTTCATGTAACAAGAACACTCATGAAGAGGAACATCAACTCACTACTATCTCTTTATGTATGAATGTATGTATGTACGTCTAGCCCTGACATTCATGCTCACAAACCGAGACATGTGAATGGCGAACATCCTTGAATCAATGACAATGAAATCTGATACTATGGCCATCATCGTCCAAAGGTAACAATAAATACTAAATGGCTCCAAGCATGACTTAGGGACAGAATAAGAGTATCTTTAGACAGCTCATAAACACGAGCTCGGCTCTCAAAACAAATATAAAATAAAAAAGAGAAAATTTCAAACATTTGTATTTCATAAAGGAATGTGAATATGTTAAGTATAAGGATTAAAATTGTATATTATAACATCGTTTGAGTTCTGATTCTATCAATGTGTGGCTGCAGCAATCAGTCACATGATTTCTAAGTCCCCTCCTGATTGGAGCAGAAAGAGCATGACACAGCCAATGAAACGAGTGCAGGCAGGTAGGCGGGAAGGGAGCTAGCATATCAACAGCTCCGCGTGGTGTGGTCCGGGGACTAGGCCTCAGGCTAGCAGGTACACAGTTAAGTCTACATGCTGTAACCATATTGCATTTGCTGGGGCATGGGTCCTGCACCGTAGGCTGCACCGTAGCCTGGTTGAGGAGGAACAACACCAGGGGGGACAACTCCGGGTCCGGCAGTCAACATCAACTGGGGCTCAGCTGCATGGGGGAGAGAGAGAGAAAGAAGAGGACATTCAGTTAGTTGTGTCATCGGATTCAGGATCAAAGAATTAGTTGAACAAAAACATTCAAACTTATGACATGACAAGACCGCGGGGTCTTAATACCATGCTTTTGAATAATATGAAAATGAAATAAAAACAAGACAATGGATGCAATAACGATGCAAAGTTATTATCTCAAATGCTATATGAAAAAGCAACTTGAAACAACTATGGCACTTTTCATGTGACGAAAAATAAATGAAATACATAACAAATATGGTATATTCAAAAACATTAAATTACACACAAAAAGCCCAAGTGCAATGTAAAAGGATTTGTTGCTAACCTCCTAACACCTGACCTGTTGAATTAAATGTTAAAACCATTCTGAAATTTACAGGAATTCAACATTAACGATATAATACAGGAATTGAATCCACTGACTAAAGTAAGGCTATCCCATCTATACTTCGTACGCAGGTAAAGTGTTATTTTGTTAACTTCAATAAACAATTTTGGGCACAGCATTTCCCTTTTTACACAAACAGATTTGTGGGCACATTAATTTTCAGTGATGACAATAGGACTGCCGGGTCTCTATGATGACTACACTAACCTTCAGTGATGACAACAGGACTGTGGAGTTTCTATGATGACTACACTAATATTCGGTGATGACAATACAACTGCCGAGTTTCTATGATGACTACACTAATATTCAGTGATGGCCGAGTTAAGCGATTGGGACTCACAGAAGACAATTGGCCTCTCCTCTGCTTTCTGCTCCTCTTCACTTCGCACAGCCTCCGACTGCTCCAGTTTATCAACCTGAAACACAACATGCCACTTGTAATACTTCTGTAGGAGTATCTCCGATAGGATCTTACTGCTTATACGTCATGTATACTATTTGCAATTTAACAGTCTTTTTATATACTGAATATTGAACATCGGGGTTGGTTTTTAACTTTGTTGTTGAGGATATTTTAATACAATATCTTAAAATGTTCACAACCATAATTTGCATTGAAATTGTCTTAACCCAAGACACTTAAGCGGAGTTCGGACATGTCAATGACAAGTGATTTATTACCCATATGAGAAGGTGAACACAGAAGTATTTTAGTAGTCCCTAGGCAGATATGCTGATATGGGGATTGGTTGTTTAATGAAATGAATTTATAATTTTATTTAGGTCTTTTATTCTACTTTATAACTACTTTATTAAGCAGCCTAGCTTTCACACTTCTTCCTTGAAAACCATTAGTATTCAAATTTCACAGACTTTATGTCCATAATTATTCTCCATTTTATAGCACTCTTATCTAGTTGAAAAGCAAATGAGTGGCCCATTATGTTAATTACCCTTAAAACTGACATTACTCCTGTATAATTAAAATAATTCCTTTAATACAGGACTGAGATTACCAAATGTAATATTTGCAGATATTGGGAACAAAAACAATATCCTTCATTGAATATACAGAATATTTCTTCATAATTTGAAGTTTTGAAAGGAGGTGGGGGTTTGTCTTCAAAGACGAATGCTACCTGCAGATTGTGATGTGTATAAATGTTATCAAGTTGACATTTTTCACTGCACACATTTGAGTATTAAATACAATGGGTGTCGAAAAATGTGCTTCAAAATACATTTTGAGTATTAGTAATTCATTGGCCTGAAAAAGCAGATACCATGAATTATTAACAGAGTATCAAACAAAACTACACTACAAACTCATGAACATGTCATTTGAAGAAAACTTCATTTTACAAATAAAAATCCCTTTTTACACCCCATGCAAAACAGTCACCAATTTGTGCACTAGTATTTCAGAAAGGACAGATAGGATGAAAATTATAAACCAAAAGCATATTCATAAAATGAATTTGCAAAACCGAATGAATGCATGGGGTGTGACCAACTATCATCAGGCCATTAGAAAGGGATAGTTTAAATTTCAAATAAATCTTGAGAAATAAATTATATCAAGCCCACTGGAGCGACATGACAAGCCTTCTCTATGTAAGAAGTCCTGAACCTTACCTTTACGACTAGACTTTGAATCTGAAAGCATTTCATATCCATAATTTCCAGCTCAAACTTCACAATTTGAATGTTGCTAAAGTCAATAAATATCAATGTTGATTCCAATTGAATTCCTCTCAAAGAATTAAGAAGAACAAACCTGTAACTCTTTGGCCCAATGGATTAAAATAACCAAAATCCATTAATATTTCCAACTTTAAATATTGAAGAAATCCAACTGACTCCATATGAAGAATTACCCACTCTTAAAATTATAAAAGTAGAAGTTTTGATGAGCCACCAATAACACATTTTTGTTCTCATTCCATAAAGTAATATTTAAGCCAAGTTAAAAGTGAGGCTTTCACAGACCAGAAGTCCCAAGATTACTTTGAGGAAGGAGAACACAAATGGTAGCTCTACTTCTACAATGAAGAGTCAAATGGAGTCGACTGCTCACCTTGCTAATGTACTCTCTCATGACCTGGATCATATAGGGCATAGCAAAGTCCATGATGTTGTGTCTCCATGCAAGCTCCAGGATCACATCGGGACGCAGAAGGTCGTAGCACTGGAACAGGCAAGCTGCAAAACACTCGTTGTTTTGATTCTCTAAAAACCATGCAATGAGGTCCTCTGCAATATCCACTTGGCGGGATTCTCCTGCATACATCATCGCATCCTGTAGAAAGAGAAAGCCAAGTTAAAATTGATCAAAGCTGGTCATTGAGACAAATGCAATGAATTTTTACTTCTGCTTTAACATTCAAAATCTTTATAGCAGGAGTATTAACAGCAAACGTAATTTAATTATTTTTAATGATCCAGATTGTATTTCACCATTTATTCTACAGATGACTACCAGCCATTAGAGCATTCTACACATTTGCCTAGCTTTATATTGTAGAAAATCAAAAAGAAAATTTTCCAAAATGACGTAAATAACATAACAATTCAGATATTGAACTTGCACTCTGAGTTTTCCTCGGTGTCTACATTTATCAAATCAACTCTGCTTCTTACCTTGAAAAGTTTGTCCTTCTTGCAAAGGTCAACAGACTGCTTCCACCTGTTGTTACCCTTGTACAAGTATGCTGCTATTCTTCTGAACTCTATCAACTCGTGTTTCTCCAGCCGCTGGGCCAAGGAAATGTTGTCAAAGTTCTCGTAGGCATCGATGGATGCTCGGAGACCCTGGTAGTCCTCTTCCTCGATAAACAGGTTGTTGAGGGCCTCGTTAATAGCCTTGTTGTTGTTCTTCTGGACTGATCGCAGGTACGGCTTCACCAGAGGAATCTGGTTGGCCTTCATGAAGAAATTGACGGACCGTGTGTGGTCGAGACGAGGTGTTAAGACAAGCAAGAGGTCGTTAAGAGCCATTGGTTTAAAGTCCAAGTAGAACTGAATAGCTTTGTAATAGAGCTCTATGTTTGCAACTTTGGTGACAATATCCTTGAACTGGCCTTCTCTCCATGCTTCTGTCGGGTGGGACATCATTGTCAGAATGGCATTGTCAAACTCTTCATATTTGTCGTACAAGAATACCAACTCTGACCACAAGTGAGCTTGTTCAGCTGCTCGTAAAACCTGAAAATACATATACCACAGTAAGTATGTGTTTATTATGTGCATACAAAGCAAAATCAATTGTAAACTTTGTAGCAAAGACATGTGCCCAAAAATAAGAAATGGAACTGATATAACTTTCTAAAACTACAAAAACATTCATTAAAATTTTAATTTTAATTCAGTGACATGATATATCTGATGAAATGTGTATCAAATTTCATTATTTTCTTTTAATGTCTCACAATGCTTCAATCATGATACATACATTGTGATATGGCTACAAATCATTGCTTCATTACTAAACTCCTACAAATAATGTGTTATACTTACTTTTGGAATGTTGACCCTGGACCAGAAGAGCTCTAGATGTTCTCTCATTTTCTCAGGTTTATACTTGGAATACAATATTGCTAACTCTGTGAACATACCCATGTGTGCTCTTTCCAAACCTGAAACCATACAAATTACAAGTCAGGTTACTTCACAAAGAGCGGTTATAATATTCAAACACTTTTTTGTCTGCACAAACTTGAAAGGTGAGGTAATTTCAAGTTGCCCAATCCTTTTCCTTGACAATATAATATGTTCAAACCAACTTGAAATAACTTTTGGAAAGACAGTTCTAAAATCTGAACATGAAAATGAGGTTTTAATTATCATTTTCAAATGAACACAGATATCGATGTACCTAAACATGTGCATCTAAATGACTTGAAACAAGCCTTTTGATAGCACACATGTTTGGCATATTAAACTTCCCTATTACACAAGTGACATTTCGCTGTAGATACTTAAGCATAGCAAAGCTGGATATTCATAAAGACTTTTCATACAAGTTACAACGTTTAGAATAAATTTTAAATAGATTGAGGTAAGGTGAGGTATGCATTGCGGTGAAACCTGAGAGCATCGGCTGGGACTAGCGAACCATGGGTGGTACTACGCTGAAATTCAGTGTAGCATTGCACCCAAACCTTTCTGCGTGTAGAACAGTTCTCTACTGCAGACCTCTTGATCCAAAGCCGAACATGCTAACCACTGCGCTATCCCGCCCCTAAATAGATTGAAATGCCATGGTTGAATTTCAGCTAAACAAGTGTTTGCCACTAACATGGCAATGTCCCCCGCCGGTGACATTGACCTAGTAAGACACATCATTGGAGCTACTTGGGTTCATGATATATCGTGTTAATAAGAGTTCTAAAAGTGGTCAAAGTGTTGTGGTGACCTTGAAAATAAGGTCAAGGTCACCAAATCGACTGGCGTCTGCATCATCCTCCAATGTAGACTGACACCAAATTTGAAAACATTTGGTCCAACCGGTCATAATAAATGGTGATAACAAGAGTTCGAAAAGTGGTCAAAGTGTTGTAGTGACTTTGAAAATAAGGTCACGGTCACCAAAATCCCCTGGTATCTGCGTCATCCCCCCAGTGTAGACTGACACCAAATTTGAAGACTTTGAGTCCAACTGGTAAAGATATATATCGCGTTAACAAGAGTTAGAAAAGTGCTCAAAGTGTTGCGGTGACCTTGAAAATAAGGTCAAGGTCACCAAAATAAACTGGTGTCTGTGTCTTTCCCCAATGTAGGCAGAAACCAAATTTGAAGACTTTGGATGCAACGCTTCATGAGATATCGCGTAAACAAGAGTTCAAAAAGTGGTCAAAGTGTCGTGGTGACCTTGAAAATAAGGCCAAGGTCACCAAAAGTGACTGGTGTCTGCGTCTTCCCACAATGTAGGCAGAAACCAAATTTGAAGACTTTGGATGCAACGCTTCATGAGATATCGCGTAAACAAGAGTTCAAAAAGTGGTCAAAGTGTCGTGGTGACCTTGAAAATAAGACCAAGGTCACCAAAATTGACTGGTGTCTGCGTCTTCCCACAATGTAGGCAGAAACCAAATTTGAAGACTTTGGATGCAACGCTTCATGAGATATCGCGTAAACAAGAGTTCAAAAAGTGGTCAAAGTGTCGTGGTGACCTTGAAAATAAGACCAAGGTCACCAAAATTGACTGGTGTCTGCGTCTTCCCACAATGTAGGCAGACATGAAATTTGAAGACTTTGGATGCAACGCTTCATAAGATATCGCGTAAACAAGAAATGTGACGTACGGATGTACGTACGGATGTACGTACGTACGGACGCCGCTGAATACATAGTCCCCCGTTCCGCGTTGCGGCGGGGGACAAATATCAGACCTGATGAAAATGGTTTGATTTTTATACTTGCCTAAAGCTGCCTCTAGGAGGGAAATAAGTTCTTCAAAGTATCCTCGATCTTGATAGTAGTTGATTAGTTCCTCTAATTCATCTGCGTGAACAACTATATGGAGACCACACATCTGTGCTAATCTAAATTCTTCATTGTCTACACAGGCAAAGCAAACCTGCAATGCAAGAAATGGGTTAAGATGAGTCACACAACCTTAATATCTATTGTCATCAATGAAAGTTCAAGTAACATTTATAAAGAATATGGATTAAACGCATACATCGTACAAGAAAACTATCCTGCAATTAGCTTTAAAGAAATGGTTCAACTTCAAGAGAATATGATTAAGATATATCCAAGACTAGATTATGAGGTAATTGGAATCGGAGCACTACATACGTAGTAACATAACAAAAGCTTACATAAGATGTTAAAGGAAAACTGACAGAACTGGTCTGAAACAAACTCAAGTCAGGAACTGTACAAACGGAACATACCTCCTTCCATGTTTTTGTACTGTTGGCTTTTCTTGCTCCATCAACGGCACCCTGGTATTCTCCGAGGTGAACCAGTGTGATGGCCAGACGGGCATAGTTAGACACATTGTTGTACAGCAGCTTGGCAGCCTCATACATCTTGTCATCAAAACACCGATCAGCAACCTGCAACAAAACAATAACATTGCTCAAACATTTCAACAAATCACATTTTAAGAATAAGGAAACATAGTTTCTTGTATTCTAAAGTAAGCTAAAGTATTCAAATCTTACATAACAATAATTGGGCTGCAATAAGAATTCAGGAGTCAGGCATCACTACTTCATATTTTTCAACAAACCAAATATTGAAGCGCAAGTTAAACAGATAACCAAATTTGCATTTCTAGAATTCTAGAAAAATCACCATTTAACAACTTAGATTCAACAATTTAAAGATTCAAAATAAAAATCTATCTTGCCGCAATTTAAGTTTGGTTATAGCATGAGATATTTTAATTTGATAAGAACCCTGACGAGTCACTGACCTGTGTGATATTAGCATGGTTTGGTCCTGAGACAAACTCCTCCATGTCAGCAAGCCTATTGGTTTTAGCATATGCATACACAAGCTCTGTTTCTACGTAGGTTTCTCTGGCCTTCTTCCTGGCCATCTGGAGGAACTTCACAAGATCCTCCCAGTTGTCTGAAGGAAAATAGCCAATACTTTAAACCAATATCCATGACATATTTATTTTTTCTGACGCCTCTTCAAAGTGATGTCAAATAGTGTTATAGTTCAAGTCAAAAACATGATGTAACCGTACAAATCATGTAATATCATGCGACTGGTTGGTAGATTAAACAAGTATTCATCATGAATTTGAATATGCCATCATGTTCATCTTACTCTTAGACAAGCTCATTACCGACTGCCAAGTGTGAAGAAAATCTCTAACTCTGCCAGATTCTTGATCCTGTTCCACTTACTGTTTTCACTTGCGACCTGGACCACCTCCATGTATTGTGAGGGATCATCAGCCTTGATGAAGGAGTCGATAGCTTCCTTCACCATCGCCTTATTGAGTTGTGCTCTCCCAAGTTGTGTCCATACAGCGGGGTCGTTACAGCGCTCAGCAAACTCATAGGCGCGGTCTAGGTTGTTCACGTTGTCTATCAAAACCTGAAACATCAAGGAAGTAATTAGCATTGACTAAGCATGAGCAGGGTACAGGTAACTGGAGTAAGCAATGCCTATTTTCAAACCACATGGTATTGATGAAAACATGCATAATTTTTTAATTCAATCTTTTACGCATTTGATTTAAACTGTTCAACATTTAACAATGAAGAATCTTCTGCACAACTATGATTGTCCAAGTTATGCAATTGACTCATTCAAACCGTACATTTTGAGACTGACAACAGTTTCCTGACAGTGGCTGTATTTAGAGTATCATCACATTGATAATACATATTGAAGATTCTTTGAAAACTTACAGAAATGGCTGATGTGTTGACTTCAAACTTCTTGAAAATGGCGAAAGCTTCTTCATATAGTTCGTTACTGATTGCGATATTGGCAATGTCTGGTGCATCATAGTTGTCTAGGCGGTTGATATACTCCATCACTCGTGTACGGTCAGCTTTGATGGCGGTCAGGATGAGTAAGTTTTGTAAGTTTCTGTTGGCGTAAAATATATATAAGAAATTAAATTCCATACTTGGAATAACTAACTATCAACAGATATGAGATCGTTGCACAGAAATAGTTTATGATAATTCTCAACAGTTATTTGCGAATAGCCAAAAGAGGTCAATGTTCAGGCAGTTTTACCAATTGTTTTCTTCATGTTAGAATAATGATGGACACTTTATGATGGCTGAGGTAAGTATACTGATCCATACAATATTTAACATACCTATGATCACTGAAGACAGAGTTTTCAAGGACAATCTTCTCCAGCAGCTCAATGAGCTCGTTGGGTAGGTCGGCAGTCATGAATGCTTTGACTGTTATGGAGATCTCCTCCGGGTCCTGTGTCTCTGAGAGCGCTGTCTGCACCACCTGGTCGATGAGCTGGCGCCGGTACTCGTTAGTCTCTTGCAGGACCTCAGCCCACAGTTCCACGTCCTTCCTTCGCACCAGGTAGCGTGCTTCACTTTTGAACAAGGAATTCTCATTGCACACCTGAGGGAAGAAGATAATTTACTGGCACAATGTTTAAAGGAGTGAGTGAGAGTGTTTAACGTTGCTTCAGCACCATTGCAGCCATTGGCAAGTACCAACGCTTGATTATTTCGTAAACAAAACATAATACCCAAAATTTCTCTGGAATGAACGAGGGTTATTTGCAAATGAAACCAAGTAAGGTATTTCTGATTTATGTTTATGGTCGGATAAGAACTCAGAAATTGCTTATGATAACGTTTGATTGTTGAATGTGAGAAGAAAAGGTGATTGCTCACCTTAATGAGTTCCTGATCACATTGTCCTCTCTCGTAGGCAACACAAGCCAGATGGGGGTCTCTCTTCTCGCAGTACTTGCCCACGACAACACTGTCATAGAACTGGTTCTCTCTGCAACAAAAAGTTTTGATTGTTGATTGCCAAACTTTGTCTAAACCTTGGATACATTTCAATAAGCAAGCATAACAAAATTCATCATGTTAGAACCTGAATGAAACATTTCGCCATATCAGGCTGATGTCTGTCTAAGGTCTCTTTCTCTTGGAGTTCAAGGTACTCTTAAACTATCAGTAGTTCAAAAGTGAATAATTCTTCAACTCCAAAATTCTTGTAAGAATATATAATTTTTTTAAATATCAAAGTTAAATTTTTGTATGTATGTTTGGATATTACTATCAAACCATAGTAATATGAAGGGAAGGTTTTTATTCTTGTGTCTTGAACAAATATTTGAGTTGTTACATACCTTAGGAACCTCTCCGGATTGTTATTGCTATCAATGTAGATTTTAGCCAGAGCGTTGTGGGTAGCTGGTTCGTTCACACCTTCATGTACTCTCATCTCCAACCATGGCAGCAACAGCTTCAGTCTGTAAGAATATGTCAATTATTGTCAATTCACCATTTACAACTAATCATTTTAAAGAATACAAATGCATTTGATTAAAACATATTTTATTCATTCAAGAAAAGGATTGGGCACAAGTTATCCAACTTAGAAAAGCCCTCTCAAGAAAATACAAATGCATGAAAACAAAGACATTTCACTTTCGAAACGACCTCTGAATATATATCCTAAAAACATTAAAAACATTTCTAAATCTTTTGTAGTATCTGAGTAAATATGAATGTTGAAAATGTCTGACATATGTATGGAACAAAGTCAGCTAAAAGGTCAGACAACAAACCTGTTTCTCTTTTCTACTTCTGCGACAAGCTCATCAGTGGAGAATTGTCCCTTGACAACCATTATGAGTTGTTTGATAACGTCTTCTCCACAATCAACATCGAGCAGACCTCCTATTACCACTGGTAGACGAGCTGGGTTCACCTAAACAGAGATCGACAATCATTCATCAAAATTTAGCATATTTCTTTGAGGATGATGAGTACAAGACTTCTGTGTTAAAATTTGTTCAGTAGAAAAAATAATTTAATTTTTAAATTCTTAAATTTTCTTCATTTAATTAATGAACATCCAAGAATCAAGCAAGTTCAAATAATGGAGTTACAAATGTTTAGTATCAAAGAATCAGTACACTTTTCATTAATTATCTCCCTTTGTTAAGGTTTCGGTATGTGATAAACCTTTTATTTCTCCACTGATTATCTCCCTTTAGTTGTCATAGCCTTTTCTATAATAAAAGAATGAGACAGAAAATGGATGTAGGAAAAGAAATTTACCTTTTGAACATAGATTTCAATGTACTTCTGCAGGTTGTTTCTGTAGAGGTAGAGCACGAGGTCATGGACAAAATCAAATCTGTCACAGACGATGATCAGTGGCAGTTGATCGGTCAGCTTAGCCTCCTGAAAGAACATGAACACTTATGAGTAAATAAGATATATTTAGATAAATGTTGGGGAATGTATTGTTGCAATTATAAAATAAAATTGTGCCATTTGTGAAACATCAGCTTTACCAAAGACTCTTGATGAAATAAACCATTTATTAAGTATCTTTTCTGAATGAATATTTACAATGTGTGGGAGTTTAAACAACTGTTGTGGAAGGACCAGAGACAATACTGCTACTACGAATACAACAACTTTTATTACCTTGAGGAAGTTCTTGACTCGCTCTGGGTCATAGCAGTTGCTCTCCCTACAAATTCTCTCCACTTCCTTGATCTGTCCGGTCTTGCATGCAGCCTGGATGTACTTGAAGTGAACGTCAGAGTCCTGGCTGAAGTTAACGATGGAGCCCAGGAAATAGAACAAACCTGCAAGCACAAAACACATACCATTAGCAAATCATCTTGTCATTTCTTCATGAAGCAATCTCAATATTCAGTACATTTTATTTATTATCTAGACAAAATGGTTTGCATTTACAGCTGAACACTGCATACCAGCTGCTCATTCATCACAATGATTAGTTAATTGTACTTAAAAGTTTGATCTTAATATTATGACATTTTAGGTGTTAGATCCTGAATGAAACATATTGCCAAGCAAGGCAGATGTCTGTCTTGGGTCTATTAATCTGGGAGTCCCAGATGCTCTTAAACTATCAGCAAGTTTAACAGCAAAAATATCTGCAACTCCTGCAATTCTTAAATTCTTTTATGTTTTATCTGTGACTGTTTTAGACAAAGGTTTGAACAAGTTCAGATAACTCTATCCTTCACACACGATAAAGTTCACAAATAAAGAGGACCTTTACTAAGAATAGAGGTGTATTACAGAACACTGAGCACAATTCATTAAAGTCATGTAACAGCATAGAGCACTAAGAAGGAATCCTACAAGCAGCTAAGAGTTCATCTACTCTCACATATATCAACAAAATCTTGAATTAACGGTCCCATGTTCAGTGACATAAAAAATCCTGAGATTTTCGCAATAACTTTGTGAACAATGAAAGCAGGGAAGAGTGCACAAAAATACATCATACCTTCGAAGCTCTTGAAGGATTCGAAGACCTCGATGAGAGACTGTGTGCCGAGCTGCTCGTGATACTTGGATGCGATCTGTACACACACCTGTAGGTTCTGACGGATGTTGGCAGTCAGCATTGCCTTGATGCACTCAACAGAGTCCTCCACAGACAGGGAGCCGAAGTAATTCACCAACCACTGCAATTACATAATATTTATAAAATTTTAATGATCCTGACCCCTAGATGAAAGAGTATATTTCATGAATAATGTTAAAGTTGACTTGTTCATAAGGTTTCCAAGGGTGTCTAAATACTGCATAAAGACAATATCCTTTTTTGATGAACAAATTTTAAAACGCACAAGTAGGCTATACATGAACATTAATCAAAGAAATTGAGTATAGTGGCAGTGACTCAATTTATTTTTCTCAATACACTTTACAGTACTCCAAGGTTTAAGAAGTTTCAAGTAAGAAAAGAAATGTTTAAACTACAGTACAGTAAAATTCTTACCTCAGGGTTGAGGAGGTGAGTATGAACAACAGCACGTTTAATGTCATACAGGTCAGTGTAATGCTCCAGAGCCTGAAATAAACAAATAACATATAACAAAGCTTTTAACAATAAACATCAAGATATAAAACAGCATCTTTGTTAAAATCATGACAGTCATCCTCAGAACTGTTGAATGTTCTGTATAGTAAGGAATTTTGAACGCTGCTCAAATTCTAAAGTTGGCAACACTTACTCTCTGCAGAAGTCCAGCCTTTTCACACAGCTGAGCAATATGTGCCTTGTCATAGTGTGTAAACATCTGGTTTCCTAAAATAGCATCTGCAACCTGTAAGTAATGAAAAGTATGATTAAATTCAAAGAACAATATAATTATGACAAGCAGCAGAAGAATTCATTCAGGTTGAGGGGAAGAGGGTACATTGCGTGTCAATATTCTCAGTTAACAGATCAATCATTGCCTATTGGAACTTCATTTTCTTCTGCTTAGAAATTGTTAAGAGCTCATAAGTACAAAATATGAAAATGTAACAGTTCTCCACTGTACGGACCTGTGGTGCAGACATGAGGTTCATTTCCAGCAGTCTGGTCTGCAGTGGACCCTCGGAGGGTCGGTTGTTCTTCAAACCGTCCAACAGGAAGGATGTGCATTGCTGGATCAGGTTGAACTCCATAAACACATCAACAATCTGCAACAAATCAGCACATGATTCAGCAAAGTAATATTAAAGTATAACATAACACAATTCGTATATCAATACTACATGAAATTTTATCATATTATAAACAAAGTGAAAAGTGAATTAACGAAAAACAAACCATGATGATAGAACTACTGGAATTATGCTTTGAACATACACAGATTAACACTCATCGTACACGTTTCTTAATCCTGTAAAGGATGACCTTCAGTCTAAGCTCATGTATCTAGAATGTGTGCAAGGTGTTGATTTGGTTACAACCCTTTTATGAACTAGAAGAGCGTTTGCGGGACACCGCAAAAGCAGAGCAGCTCCGAAACTTTGGGTCTCGCCTTTCCCTGTTCCACCTTCTCCTCAGCATAAATAAAATGGGAATTTTTTTGGACAAAATGTTTTTCATTATTCAAGTTATTCTAACAAGTTGTATCATCACTGGGGTCACTTTTCACAACTTTGTTCTTAAAACCTATTTCTGATTTCAAAATTGGATCAAAAGATTAACATGGCCTTAAACAATATCTCATGACCTTGAACTTTGACCTTCAAGGTCACACCATCAATGATTACTTTTCATTGTGTATAACAATCATGCAATGACTCAAAAGTGTTCATTGTTAACATAAGGCATATTCACAATAGCACGCTTAAGTTGTGACCTTGCTGTGACCTTGACCTTTAACAGATTTTAGCAAAAACGTTTTCAAATCTTGGTCTTTCTCCATAGTTGATATATACCAAGTTAGGGCCTGATAGCACAGAAGTTGTTGAAGTTATCGTGTTTACAAGGATTTTTGTAGTGATTTCAGAACTAATGACCTTGACCTTTGACCTTGAATGTGAGCATGTCAAAATATTTCCCCAGGTGTACAAGAAAGAAGCTATATATATGAGGTGTTGATACCTTCATGGAAAAAAGTTATTAAGTGATTTCAGAACTGGTGACCTTGACCCTATCTCGCGACCTTGACCTTTTAAATTCAAGGTCACACAATCAGTGATCACTTTTCATTATGTATAACAATCATGTAATAATTCAAAGTGTTAATAGTTGAAATAAGACATTTTCGCAAAAGCATGCTTAAGTCGTGCCCTCGCTGTGACCTTGACCTTTGACGGATGTTAGCGAAAACCTTTTCAAATTTTGGCCTTTCTCCATAGTTGATGTACACCAAATAAGAGCCTGATAGTACAAATATTTTTCAAGTTATCGTGTTTACAAGGATTTTTAAAGCGATTTCAGAACTCGTGACCTTGACCTTTGACCTTGAATATGAACATGTCAAAAAAATTCCCCAGGGGCATAAGTAAGAAGTTATGTATATGAGTTCTCAAAACCTTTTAGGAAAAAAGTTATAGCGAATACAAAACGCGCGTGCGGCGGCGGCGGCGACGGAAACTGCGCAAAAACTGATAGCAGCTCCGACTTAGTCGGAGCTGCTAATTATTGGCCTGTGAGAGTATTCACCTGGTTAAGATCAGCAAGTGGTTCGTCATCCTGCACCATCATCTGTGCGAACTGCAGGCCCTGTTCGGGGTTGATTCTCATGATGTTACGCAGCAGGAAGATGTAGTCCGGGGTGAAACTCACTTTCTTAGAGTACAGGATGATCTTCTGGAACTGGCCAGTCTCAGCAAAGCACTGGATTACCTGGAAAGGGGAAAAGTATGACATTAGCATCCTTGTAAATATCACACAACTACATCAGTATTAAATACATTCTGTGTTCTTTTTCAATTTGTTCACCAAATATGGGCAAGTTACGCAGTGATATTTTTTTTTTTTAATCTCATTACAAATGCCAACAAGCAGACAGAGTCGGCCATATCCCCCGCAATGTAGGAATTTTTAATATATTTATGCATTATGAATATATTATGCATTTACTTTCTTGAAAATTGTTATAACTCATAACTCATAAGTGATAAAATTTCTATATATAGCAAAAGGCACATCTAGACTACTCGGTTGATACCTGTATAAAGTTTCAGCAAAATACATTGAATAGTTTTGAAGTTTGAGGCCGGAATAAAGTTTTCCCTCTCCTTTGTTCTAAGTCCAGACTGTTTGCATTCGTAAAAAAAAAAAAAAAAATTCTCAAATTTCTATATAGCAAAAGGCACATCTAGACTTCTTGGTAGATACCTGTACAAAGTTTCAGCAAAATATATTGAATAGTTTTGAAGTTAGAGGCCGGAATGGAAAAGCCCGGACGCACAGACGGACAGACGGACGGAGCTCATTTCTATATCCCCTGCCAACTTCATTGTGGCGGGGGATAATTAAGCATTTAGCAATCAAAAAATCAATTAAATAACTTGAAATTTGGAAACTAAATTTTATCAAGGTTTTAGCCAATCTGGTTCTTGGGATATAAATTATTAGTTCTTATTAACAATGACTTTGCAATATAAACATGATAATTCAGTTAAGATTATGTCAGCATTACAATTTGATCAGAGTTAAAATCTACCATTATTGGAAGTTATACACACCTTGTTTGGTACATTTGCTCTCAGGTAGACAGAGAGAGCAAGGGTTGGATCTGCCTGCTTCACCAGGTCTCCTAGTTCTTCACTGCTCTCAAGCTGCAACAAGTATCACTCATAAGTACGATGGCAATGAAGCATCAACAAAACATATATTATTTTAATGTCTACTATAAATTATTCACTGTCTTTAAATTCATATAAAGAAAAGTTCTGTCTGAAATTCTGTAAATGTTTTTCTTAGGAAGTAACCAGACCACACACCTTTTCTTCCTTGAGCCACTTCTCTAGGAGCTGTTTGCGTCCCTGCTGGAGAACAGGTCTGCAGAGTTCGAGAGACTCGTACTTGTTGAGCTGTCCCTTGTCGAGGAGGATACCGAAGTACTGCAGGAGAGGGGAGGTGGCACCGGGCTGGGAGGCCACCTGTTGGAACCTCTGGATTGTCTGGGGCGTCCTCAGGATTCCCTATAATAGATGCAACATATTTAGATAAAACATTTGCATCCCACACACTTGTAGATTTATCATGTTAAGAGAGGTAAATAAAGTGTTATAAAACTTAAACCATACGGAAACTTCATTCCATTTTCCATGAACCTTATTGTTCATGTTACATAAAAGTTACTTTCATCTGAGACACATAGAATCCCTCTATTAATTACTTATTGGGTTTTTTGGTAGATACATCTTGATTAATATTATATATTTTCATTTGATTATCTTTTCTAGGAGTACATACTTTTGGTGCGCTGGCAGCCACTTTAGCAGCCTCTGAGTACTGAGCGTTCTGGAAGAGGTTGTTGAACTTCCTAACGAAGAGATCCTCGGCTCCAGGCAGGTTGCTCCTGGAGGACACCTTGATAGCAAGGTCGGGGTTCTGTAGGGTTGTGTTGATGTACTGCACGATGTTCTCCTCCTCCACACTCACCGACAGCACCTGCACAGGTAAGGGCATTACGATCAGAATTAGCTTCACCAAAGCACTCACCATTTAGACTTGTGCATTGTTCCAAGTACTAGTCTAGTAAATTGGACATGGAACAGAATTTAAGCAATGACTTCAAATACATATTATATTTTGGACAATGCGCTCATAAAATGTATCCATAGGAAATCAGCAAAGCAACAATATTTATTTCAAAATAGAATCTGTACACAACAAGTTTGCATTAATTATAGAAAATAAGTTTCAGTACCTGTCCTTTTCTGTTGACTCCGATGATGCCGTTAGTAGCCTCATGTGGGGCGGTGACGAAGATGGTGTCGCTGCTGATTCTGTTCATGTAGATACAGGTTCCTGTTTCAATGTCGTACATGTGGATGTAGCCATACTTGGTGATCAGGAATGACATGCCGTGTTTCTGACTTGTCTGTGTACAGAAATATAAGCTTAGTAAATGGCTGGGAGGAAACTAAGCAAATTTGTGAGTGAAACAAAAACAAGAGATACATATTTTAAATTTGTTCAGGTAAAAATCATAAGGATAATTGTTCTTTTTGCAGATGTTATAAACATTTCTGATGTATATGATTCCAAACTATCTAAAATCTCATTTAAAACCATCTTGTTACTGACATGCTCAGACTGATTACCTGCATGGCAACTGGGAAGTCGTTTTGAGCTTCAACTGGGAAGAAGACATCGACAGCCTTCTTGGGGAAAGGTTGGTTGCCTTGTGGTGGTTGTCCTACCTCGATGACATGGAGCTGAAACAAATCAAATTTCACAATATCCTTGGGCAATTCATCATCAATTTTCAACCTTAAACAATCTTGATCAACCATTGGCAAACCAATTTTTGATCTCTAAATGATTTTTTTTTTAACATTGCAAATTGGGCTCACAACATTTCGTAACCATTGTTTTTATCTTCTTTAAAACAAATATCTTACTGGACACATTCCTCAAAAGACTAAGTTAACATTGTTTTTGTAATGATGATTGTCAATGTAAGTGACTGTTCTTTATAGACATACCTTGCCTCCCTGCGGCCCTCGTACACTGAAGATAAAGAGAGTTGATGCCAGAGGGTTTCCGTCCATCTTGAACTGCACGAAAGCTGCTGCATGACCTTCGATTGGCTGGCTCACTTTACGTTCTACTGAGTACAGCTGCATTGCTCCAACCACACGGTTTTGCTGGAAACAAAGCGATTTGTTTATAACTTGTACAACACATATTTGCTTAGAAAGAGGAATTATTATCCTATCTCTGGTCCATTTTTACTCTCCGAGTTACAGAAATAAGATTATTAGAAGGTGGTAAAGTGTTAACTTGAAATCAAGTTTATCAAAATTGACATGTAGACTAGAAATTATCAAGTTGGAGCGGCGTTGAAATAAGCCTATGGCTTGTTCTCCGATCCAGATTTTGCTTCTGATATAAAAATATGTTTAAACAAAATTATCAAGTGTTAATAATTGTAGACTTAACAACCCTTCAATTTTCCAATTGTTGTATCTTATCTATATCATTCAAATTAACTTTTGTTTTTTAGTTCAAATTGATATATCTGAAATCTTAGATTTTTGTAAATAATGGATAATGTAAGTATTGTAAGTGCAGACAGAGTACACAGCACATTGAGTGTTCACCATCCTCTCTATTCCACCTTGTCAATGATTGTGAATCATAGGCCATGCGATTACCCCAAGAGAACACGTTCCCAAAAAAACATTCTAAGGCCAAAAAAAAGAAAGAATTTGTTTCTGGTTTCCGCTAGCGTCAGTTTCAAACCCACGCCTCAGGTCTTTTCTTTCTTTTTTTTTAGGTTTTAACAAAAGAAAGGGGCAGAAACAAACATTGGACATTGAAAATGTCACTTGTTTCTGTTGAGATTGAGCATAGTGAGGAGATTATTGACCATTTAGAATATTTACACCTACTTAAGAGGGTTTGTACTTTATTTATATAAATAATTGTGTAAATTTTGTTTTAAGAAGATTGTATAAAATGGAATTTATCTCTTCAATTGAAAAAAAATATATCATAAATAAAAAAATAATCGCGTATCTCATAATTTTTGTCAGTCTGTAAAGACCAGAAACATTTTTGTTTATTTTTTGGGCCTAAAGACTATGTATATATCATGAAAATGAGAAATGGATACCGTAATTACCATTTTTTTTCGATTGCAAGATTTGATGCAAATAAATGATTCAGACAGTTTTTAAAACTAGATCATCTCAATTATTTACATTGTTCCCAATGCTTTACCTTAACCTTCCTAAATTACATTAGCAATCACACAAAAACTTTCTGAAATTTGGCAAGCGTTCAACTGTTATCAACAAGACCTCCTTGTACCTAATGACCTTAAACTGTCTAAAGAAAGTGTAACATACTCTACATGTGTCTATCACAGTAGTTCCAGATATAAACACCTTCAACTGTTGATGTTAACCTTCCCCGACATACAAATGGGTTAAAATCTATTCACTCCCTGCAATGGCAGACATCCAAGTTACTTTGGCAAGTAGTCGAGAGATTTTAAAAATAGAACAGTGCAACATTTACACAACACAGATGGGTCTGGCTTAGATTTCATTTAGGTCAGTCATGGCTTCTGCGTCATATCAAGACCTTTTGGAAATTTTAGCTTTTATTTTAATCCATTTTGCTTGCCTACAAGTTGTCAATGATTTGTCCAATTATATTTGTTTGGATGTAAAATTACACCATAAGGAATTAAAATTTTCTTTTTGATCCAAATGGTGCTAAAAAAAAGTTTTTATGGTTTTAAATTACAAGGAAAAACCTGGTTATCATTGTCCACTAAAAGTTTCTAACAATACATTGCAAACTGAATTTTATGAACCAAGATAATTTTAAATAAACTTTTAATATGTCAAGACATGAAGGCCTTGTTTTGAGTAACAAAGCTAGGTGGCCATATGTCCTAATTTGAGCTTACCCAAATATTCATTTGTAACTTTAGGCAATTTTGTATCTTAAATTAAGACAATACCAAAAGCTGATTAACAGATGTAACAACGAAATATACAAAATAGTGTTGGGTCAAAATATTTGTGATGTCAAAACACATATATAAGAGGAAAGATGGATTGAATTAATGGAACAACGATCTGTTGTATGCAAGTTTGGGACACAGATCAGTGGCCATCTTCCGCACACATCAGGCCATATATGCACTTTTAAGAAATGCAAATTGACCCTTGCGATAACTCGGAACAGATTTCTGAGACAGGAAGTAACACAATTATTGAGCTATGATGTAAGCCAATCAAATGCGTGCTTACAAATCACGCACAGTCACATTTTAATTTGAATTACCCGTACTACGCTGATTACGCTCTACTAATTAGTGATAAAACTAAATCACAACGTGTGGGTAAATGAAACAAACCACAATTTGTTCAAGATCTGATAATAGCTCTCTTGTTTAATTTTCCCATTGAAATTGAAATCCATTTTGAAACTTATATTATGGAAATGAGCTTAACATCCAAGATGAAAAATCCCAAAGTATTATAAGCAATTTGTAAAGCTGTCAGTGCAATAACTTTTGGATCGATTGGGTTGATAACGATCGATTTGATTAGTCAATAGAGGGGACGTAACTTTCTTTGGACGATAGGTCTTGGAAATCCCTGCGAGATGTCGCAAGGGTCAGTATACATATATGGCCCAATGCGTGCGGAAGATGATCAGTGGGTTAAAAAAAAATCCTATTTCTATGGATAATGGTAAAATATTCCTGTATTTCTGTTCTGACTTGACAGCAGACTGACCTGTGCCGAGATTCCCACAACAAGTAGCCACTGTTGTTTGGGATCAGTTCTGTAGTTGATGATCTGGCAGCCTGCCAGGTTACTGTGTCGGTCAAACATCTTCTGGGGCTGGGAGTCACCTGCAACATCAGGCATGGACATAAGTTTATCATCAGAACTTTACTTGTTTACAGGTCTGAGGTTTCAAAATTAGTTCTCCTGTGGCATAAGGCTTGAAAAAATTATACTGAGCATGTAAAACACGTTAATTAAAATTCAAAGACCATGAGATCTTATAAATATATTTGGCTTGCAGAACAGGTTTTGACTAGTACTTCTCGAAATGCACTTGTCAAAATGACAACAATTTGAAAAGGTAAATTTGACTTTCAGTTTGTCATTCTTCGTCAGTATTTCAGGTTTATATCTGTAGTGATCTTGCTAGTGTCCATAGAGAACACATAACTGCCATGTTATAAAAACAGGAAGATTTTCTGGATAACAACTTCTTTAATGTGAAAATACACGACGTTTCGGAGTACATACTCACTCCTTCATCAGGTGGAATGTAAGGAAATAACAAAATATGGTACATTCATAGAGCAGACAAAACAATGGTGAGGAAATAACATGTTATGTACAGATATAAATAGTATTTCAAAAGGTGTGAAGTGCTTTGAGGTTTGATGCTGCTTTCCAAGACTAGTTGACTTATCGGGGAGGCAAGCATCAATGCAGAAATGAACAATACTACGGAGGCTATGAATCGTATTCACTCGAAAGCATCAAATGGATATGGTTGCAAATACCATCAGCTGCCAGTTGGTGTCATGTAAACTGCTCAAATGTTTTTGGATAAAGTAAAAGGTGAGGTGAATTTTGATTTGAACTCATCTGTAGCCAACATTTCAGATACAATTAAAGCCTGAAGGTAGGAGGTGTTGGTTTATTTGGCTTATAAACTCATCAAATGTTAAATCTGTATACTATCAAATGTGAATATATGTTATACATGACTTCAATGAAGATATTTCAGTTTTATAAACACAAGCACTTTTATCTCTGTAACCTAACAATTACAAACCTTTTCCACTTTAATAAGAGCAATCATTATACAAATTTAGATTGACTACTAGGATGTATTATTATTATCTCGGTAGCTAATTTCATTGACTGATATAGGTAATAGATTACAAAGTGATCTAGAATATGACAAAAGTGCAAAGTCTTGGAGATAGACAACCTATCTTCCTATGCACGTATCAATATTGAGGAGTTTGTTGTTTCTCTATCAGCATCATTCAGATAAGATAACAACATCTTGGATGATCACCCTTGTTCGTTCTTTGTATCTATTATCCATCACGTACATACCCTCACATGAATCATTAAAGTAAAAGAAGTACATGTATATCCTTTAGAACAAATACATATTCACTGGCCTTGATATTCAAAAAAGAAATAAATTGAGTATTTTCTAAGAACGATCATGAAATTTTGAAATTGTTTTAACTTTAACATCCTTCCAGCAAGGCAATAAAAAGATCGCAAAGAAGGGTAAAATCATAAAATGTATAGGTTCTGAACAGGATAATTCCTTATTTTATTTTTAAATATCTGTTGCGGCCAGATGTGGATAATGATGAAAGTAAAAAGGTCAATAGCCTCAATTTCTCTAAAAACAAGCTGTTGTTACTTTTATATGGATGATCGTCAGCAACATTATTAATGCCAAATCGAGAAGAAAAGGGAGGACATAGTTTTATCAGAAATTAGATTTAGATGTAAACAGAAATATGATCTAATATAGGTTGTTGAAAAATCCAAGACTCAAATTAACAAATCTCCTTTGTTTAAGGCAAAAGGTGATTTGCTTTCATCAACAGTTTTCTCCAGATAATCCTTGGTAATTTGATAATGAAAGGATGCAATAGTAAAACTATTTTTTAGGTGTAAAAAACAATTTTCAGCCACACGACTACAATGCCTACCTTCCATGCTCCAGTGGTAGATGGCTGTGTCAGTGACGAGGCCGATAGTGTTGACACTGATCCACTTCCAGAAAGTCACCTCGTCTGTCATAGTGTGAGCCTTCATCTTGCTCTTCATCTCAATGTTGAAAATCTGCAGCGTCTTTCCAGCTGAATATAAAGAAGAGAACAATGCAAAAACTGATTCTTACATGAACCTGTTTGGATATTCTTTGTTCTCTATCAGTATGCTAACTCGAAGACAGTTTTGTCATCTTTTGATCATCTTCAACCAATTTTACTGTTGACTTTTATAGAAAGAATTTATAAAGAATACTTTAATTTGTGACCTTGGTATAAACTAGCTAGCTTTCGGGGAAACAATTTGCTAGAAATGTTAAGTTTGCTCAAAGATTTTTCAAATGAAGAAATAAATGACTATGTTTCTCTATCATATCATATAATTACAGACTGAGCCTCAAGAGACATGTATTTATGTGTATATTGGTATGTTTGTATATGTATGAAAATGTTAATTTTGTATCCTACTGTATGATAGTAAGTATGAATGTGTGAAATGTATGGTATTTATATGTTAATTTGGTATGTATTACGTCTATTTATTTATTTATTTACTTTGAATGTCGGTTTTACAGTGTCCCATAGGTCAAGAATGGCCGTATGTTATACTTTTAGTATGCTACTTGTTTGATTTTATATGATTGTATAACTGGTGACACCTAAATAAACAATTATCTCTCTCTGTATAAACAGTCTTTGAAATAAAGCCTAATTCAATTCTTGCTCTGGGCTGTAAACTAAACTAGCTCTATCTTACTTCTATTTCATAGACTGATGCAAGTAATAAAGATATTTATAAATCACAAGGTGGAATTACGAGCAAACTTACCTTTCAGAGCAATAACTTTGCTTGTAGGGTTCATGATGGCAGAATCGGCTGAGATTGGTCGCCTGATGGGGTTGGCTGTGTCATTCATGTCAATAATAACAACCTGGGCGGTTTCTGCCACTTTCTCACGAACACAGATGTACTTGTCGGACTCCATGGTGAGGGTGCTGAACCCAATGTTGGCTGCGTTGATGCCAACATTTTGGAGCTGCAAACAGACAGGCAACATTAACATACAGATCAATATTGTAGATTAGCTTCCTTGGAATAGCAGCAAACTATATAATAGTATTCATTTTATATGAAATGTCTCATTCTGCAAGCTGTGGTAGATAAGAATCTCATCATAGCAATCCATCTTTCAGATTTCACTGGCTACCAACCAGAATCATTTTAAACTGGTTGAAAGACAAGTGGTCCAGCACATGTACACCATTATCACTAAAAAGTTTGTCATTTGAATCTGATGTCTTCTGTTTAGACATTAACTACCAGGTAGTATTGGAACTGTACAGTGCAAATCACAATCTCCACAATTATTACTTGAAAACAGCTAGGTCATGTGATGAAATTCATAAAATCTTGGACGCTGTGCATTGGTATTTGTAAATTATTAAAAAACTGTAGCACAAATGAAAAGCAAAATTCCCAATGATCTCAATTTTGTTTAACAACAGTTAATCTTCAAACTCTGTCATCGTCGACTCATCAATAATCTTACTTTCATGAAAACCATTGTAAGACATTGCTATTTATTTCATTACATGAAGCTGGCGTCAAAATTAATCTTACAAGACAAACATTTTGCACTAGTGCATTTCTGAAAGCAATGACCAACCACATTCCAGTTAGCCAAATAAATCTACATGGTCATATCAAATATTTATCTAGTCCTTCATTCAATGATAATATAAACTTCGCATCTTTTCTTCCAAGTCATGGCCTTACCGAACTAGTGTTAATCTCAAACCCTGCAGGTCCTAATGTACCCTTTCCATCTTTTAGTGTATCTGTTTATGATTTTGGTGCTGTTGAAATGTGACATGTTAAGATCCCATGTTTTCTTGTTACATGTATTTTACGATATAACCAAAATTTCCATCGTGGATCAAAGTAACACATTAAATGCAATTTCCATTACGTTTACATAGGCTAAGATACTGATCACAAGGAAGCACTACACTTCTGATAGAAATTTTCATTTCATACCAACAATATTTCAGGATGTTAATTTGAGATAACTCAGCTCGCATGTCCCGAGAAAGACAATCTACTATATGAGTCATACAAACCACACCAGTACAATTAGTGACAACTATTTCCTGAAAATGTCATCAACAGAATTACAGATCTAACGCTCATCTTACTCACATACCGGTTCTCAACTACTACGAATTCAAATGACATACTTTTATAAGTTTGTTAGTTTTTATTGGTGAAACCTCTAAATCAAAGAAACATTATCTGGTCAGTCTGTTTGACTTTCATACATCCTCTAAAGGCAACTATAAACATTCCACAGAAAATCAATATCACACTCATCAGCCCATGATCCAAATCCTTCAAAATCTGTTAAATCAATAACAGTTCCATTATTCATAAATGATTCAAACCATTGTACATTTGTAGGCAAAACACACGGAAGGAACTGATCTGTTGAAATATTCAAGAATTATTGCTGAAATATTTTCCGCTATTGGCAATTTGAACAAAAAGCCCACAGAAAAAGTAATATTGATCAAACTAAAAGACATCTTCACGTTATCATTCCATGACCTCCATGCTTTTCCTGAAGGTCACACTGTTTCTTCATCCAATCAATCAGATAAAATGACTGGTTTAAGTATTTTCTATTGGGAGGTTAGAACACAAACAGACAAACAATACATATCCAGCACAGGCCAAAAAATACAAAGATTAATTAAATGGGATAAAATGGGAACCAAGATCAAATTGTTTTGCCAAAGGATAATGTGATAGGTTTAAAAAATATTAGAAAAATTTTCAGTCTTTGTTGAAAGTGTTTTCTTCAGGACAGTTTATGAAGTAGAATGGTGATGATGAAATTCTAAGCATCATGTGGCTCCAAGACTAGTAATTGATTGAACGACAGTTGAGGAAAAGCAAGCCAGAAGCAGTGCTTAGGAGGAAGAAATCAATGTCTACACACACACGAGAGTGACTACTATAAGCTCCAACACGTCCAGACTGCAGCGTAATATGGGCAAGAATGAGCAAACGAACAGATTTGTTGGCCGAGATAACTTGATTCCATCAATTCTGGCTCATAGTTAGGAAACATCAAGGATTTGTCTTCAAGAATAACTGCTTTCCTCAACAAATTCAAAGATGATTTAAACAGTTACAACCAACTACAAGTTCCATAAATGAGCTTAGAGGAATATTGTACAGAGACTGCACTAAACCATAATTTCTACTAATACCCAAATCACAAAAGAATCCTATCACAACTAGACCAATCTGACAAGGTTACCACAAGGTTTATTCAAGTGCAATGAGGTAGGCACAATCCTATCAATGATTAACTAAATGGTTACAACCTTTCCACATGAATACTAGCATTACTATAAAGTACTGCTCATATATGGGTCAATATTTGAGTTTCTTGTGGTATTGAAGACATTTGCATGTTTTTTCTCTAAAAATAACCCCTTTGATTTTATACTAAATGGGTCAAAAGCCCTCACTTTTAATAACTAAAATGACATGATTACTCGTTGGGCTGGCAGATACCCACCTGGCATAAGTAGACCCTCCTCTTTTACTCACTAACTTTTGTTTCATCAAATTCTCGACTTATATAATACCCAGTAATGTACAAGAACATATCTTAGAAATGTTATTGAGGCTAAACACCAAGTTTAATTGGACCTCGCTATGGAGCAATAACAATTAATTGTATTCCTATCAAACAGCATGTCCTATCAGATGCAACATGAAAGTGGCCAAGCAGCCATACACAAGTGGAAAGAGCATGGAAGCTACAGCTATTCTAGAATCTGGCTCATTATGTGGGAGTAGAATGGATTACTTCTTCACAGCGCCTTGCCTCAGTCGGTCGGTCGGACTGAGTAGTGTAGGAGCTGAGCATCACTATTCATGCTATGTATTGATTCCACTCACACTAGACTTGACCCAAAATCTCCTCGCTCCCTGATTAATCATACATTACTTCTCAATAGCACCCAATCAATAAATTGACATCCTGACAATCGGCTCCCGATGCATTGTTTCAACACTATGCAGGTTGAGTCATTATTACACGACTTCTATGACACTAATAACAGCTAATTTGCTAACATATTTCACAACGAGTTTGGTTAGTCAAACATAAGAGTTCTTACTTAACAAAATGATCCAATGCAAATTACAGTTGGTAGAATAAAAAAATACGTCCGATAAAATGGATGCATGCCTTTTCCTCCTGGTGTTATGTAACATGAATGCCTTTTTAGTTGCATTACCCTTTGGTCAAACCTCTCACATTTTTTTAAGTTAATGACTATAAATTTGAAATATACCCAAATATGATACAACAAAATGATGACATAGCAAAAGATCTGTGTTTAACAGGAATTTAGTGTAAAGTTTATAAACTATTTTAGAAATGAAAACTATTAAAATCAATCTAATTTTCCCTATGCATGTAAACTGTCAACATAAAATAATTGTTCATATCTTAGATCAAGATGAGTACCAGAGAAGTGGAAATGAACTTCAATTCAATAATTATTAAATCATGCCGACCTGTAAACGTACACTTTTTACTTTAGGGAAAAATCAATTAAATGAATTGAATATTCCAATAATACTAGTTCATAATTGAATAATCAAGATAACTCTTTTTTTCATTTGATCAATATTACGTACCGTAATAGGGATATTTTATCATTACCAGTTAGAATCATCTTGGTATTAAATTTGATGAAACATTCAGATGAATGAGTGAGTGAGTTATTGTTTAACCCCGCTGCGGCAGTATTGCAGCCATTAGCGGCGATATTCAGATGAAAATACAATGTATAATATTAATATCCTTAGGAAATCTATCCCAATGAGTTTGATTTTGATATATCAGTTTGAGCAAATACTATAGGTACGTGTTGAGTCAACACTGTTGACCACATAATTTAAAATGTTTACTGATTAAAAAGGAAATAAATTCAATTTCAGTAGATACACTAGAAACAAATTTCACATTCTCATGTAACACATGATTTATTATGAAATACCTCCATAAATACTGGTAGTTGAATTCTACATTAAAAACATTAAAAAAACAAACCATTGCTGTCATCGGCTTGGCTACCGGCAATTAAGAAAATGTCAAATGCAATCAAATTAAAACCTGAGAGTAAAAATGCCTGTTGGCAAGATCTACCATTTAGCAGCATGGCATTTGATAAACTGTCTTGAAAATGTTAAACTAGAAAACATCCATAAACGGCTGAAATACAGAAAAAACATATCCCAAACTTTATTAACAACAATTGATGCAATAATGCTGATGTCAAGTTTGAAAATATTGCAGATATTATTCTGAATGTAGGCACCAATCGCAAAATACTAACGTCTATAAAACTGAGTGAACTTTCGTTAACGCATTTGGATATTCGGTATCCCCCCCCCCCCCCGACTTTATTACAAGAAATGTCATTTGAGAATACCAAACACATCATCTCTGAGTGTCAGAGAATTGAATCCATGCACAGACATCAATGACACAGCATAGTTGATAAAATATAATACAAAATCATATCATTTTATGATAGTATGGAGATCAACATTCTCCTAAATCAACGCATTCAACTTTAAACTTTAATACTGTTATAAATCTGTTGTAAGCTGATGATTTCAACAGTATCTTTATCTCCTAATTTGATCATGAAATAGAAAGGTGTTTGCAGCAACTATAATTCTATTTCGACTTGTGAACTTAAAACATCCCCTTTGCAGATGTTTACAATTAATGTTGTTCCTTGGTGATCAGCTGAGGGGGTCATTTTGGTCAGATTTAAATTTATAGGACCCTTGACAGTTGACAACAGAAAAAGCATTCTATCAACAGAATAGACAGCCAACTAAAGGTGAAGGCAAAATGCACTACTATCAAGCACTGTTGTCTGTTCATTCCATGAATAAAACACAGAAATCTGAAAAATTGAATAACATTTGTATAATGACTTAATGTTTCTTTGTAAAATGGATTGCATGTAGTTTATACCTGTAAAAGTAAACTATTATTGCCTAATAGTTCAAGCTATCATGTTAAAAATGTTAAAAACACAAACATGTGTAGATAATGGACTTGCATTCATTAGAATTCAATGCACATCATTCCACTACACTGAGACCAACCTGCAGCAAAAGCTGTCACATGGCGTAAATAATATAAAGGCTGTTGACTCATAGTCATATGTACCATTATCAAAATAAGTACCAGGAAAAACTTGCCTAAAACAAATTCGAAGGGGTACTAATAAAGATACCATTGGTGGGATGCTAATAAGGGTGAAAAGGTTCACAACTACATTAGTTTAAAAAAACCTGTTTTTCTTTTGGATCAATGCACTTTGAATCAGTGTAATTTCAGGAAATACCACATACTGTAATGTGTATCTTAAAGTTATATTTAATGTTTTTTTATTTCCTAAAATTGCATTTATATTCTCAGTTTTTTAATCTTTAAAATATTTTCAAAAATATATGGTTTGTGGTGATTTTAGTTCTTCATTCTGGATCCCGTAACTAAACCAAACATCAATGCATTGAAATGATGGTCCTGTGCCAAAATATTAACCAAATAGAAGCTGATGTATACTATTTTACCCCTCTGTGATAATTAATAATGATTTGAATTTTGTTGTCATTCATGTTTTAAAAGTATTATACCGGGGAGCAATGTACAAGGCTGGAACAGACACTATTTTGATGTATAAACAGAAAAGTGGCAAACTGATTGGGAGTCAATTGGGAGATTCAAAGGAGAGTTAATTTCTTTTAGATGAGACACTTCTAAGGTTTTTGTCAGATCTAGATCTTTATCCATACATATTATATAATAGGATAAATGCTTGATTTAATCAAAAAACAAAATACAGAATACTAAAAAGCTAACTTAGAATTAGGTATTTATTTCTTCATAAAACTGTTATTTCTTTACTTCCATGTGACATCTTTTAGAGTATGTAAGTAATATACCAAATTATTGATAAAACAGCAAATGATTTTCAAGTACTTATTGAACAGCATCGGTCGTCAAACAATAATATTGATTCACTTGAGAAAATTTGTCAAAACAATATATATTTCAATGATATGATTTTGTGTGACATCAAATTCTTTTCAAAGACATGAGTAATATTTGTATGAATAAATAGAGTAGGCTAAAAGATTGCTTGACAATAAATAAAGCCAATACACATACTTAGGTCACATTCAGCAAACTGTCAAGGGGGGTGGGACAAGATATTAATAGATATGCTGAGATGTCATAATGAAACCATAACTGACATCTACTGCACAAAAGAAACAAACAATGTCTTACTGCAGTAATGATCAGAGTTCTAGAAACATACGTAGACAGAAACATACTTTAATTGACAAAAATAACCAATGACTCACGCCCCTAATGAAAAACGTCTGATGGATCTAGTCCAATTATGAAGCCATAACATAAAAGGGGGCGTACTCTGTGTTGTTCTATAATACATATTGTAAAATCTATATCATTGTCAGTGCAGAATCAAAATTATGTAAATACTGAAAGTGTAAAATTCTGAAATTGATGCAAACAAAGTGTCTTCCGGTTTCGGACATGGAATCATACGACTGCCAAGTCATCAACGTGAAATGTTGATCCCCTTGCGATCGTTTCGGGGTTACTTCCTTCATGTCAGATCCAATACGCTATTTCAGCGTTTACAATCGTACACAAGAATGATCCCATATTGTCAAGGAAGTATTTACTTTGCGATTTCTAGCTGATGCGTTACAAACAGTCAGGAAATTTGCACCTGTATGTCGTCTTTAGGGGCGTGTAACGCCGACAGGCAGCACCGGTATGACAGACTTACCTGGAGATGCTCCTGAAATCGGATTGGGAGCAGCTGAGTCATTGCTCTTAGGCAGATGCTCTGTGTTCGGGTGTGCACCAGATGCTAGAATATGTTTTGTGTTGCCAAATATCGTCCTGACCGTTGATGACCGGTGGCTTCTGCCGCTGACCGTCTTCACTTATCTACAAAGATGGCTGCCACCGTGGAGAGGTTCTGCGCAAGTAGTTCCGGGAATAGCACAAATAGTATCTTCGTTCAGACTGGCTATATTTCGAGCACAACACAGGCGTCTGTCGGATAAACCAACATTTGACATGTAAGCTCTTTTAGAAACATGTCATGTATCATTTTCCCTGGGTGTATATTTATTTGTATAGCAATTGCCTAACTGTTTTGAATTGTAGTGCGTGATTATAATGGGATTACACTGATCCTTTAAAGTTTCAAACGAAACAACTCAAGCGGAACCAAGTGACTACCTATGGTAAACAAACACCGGGAGTCTCTACGGGAAGCCAGCTACTGGTCATCATACCGATGACCATCCAATTACACAATTAATTAGTTGATTGATTAATTAGCACCAATTAGTAGGTGTTTTTGCAACAATTGATCGGATAAACTAGTTATTCTTAATTTCAAGTTACCGTTAAATATAAACTATAAAAATACGGAAGATTAAAAAATAATAGTTGGTCTCACAGCTTGTACATTTGGAACAAATTTATAATCAACTTTTCAGATGAAAAATGATATCGTTCTGGAAAGGAAAACGAAACAAATCTTTCTTATTTCTCTGTCTATTTTCTATTATTTAATAAATAAAAGTCTTTGTTTTTGTGAATAACTATATTCACATAAAATTTCCTCAGAGACTAACTGACAACTCTATAAATTCATTGACGTTATCAATAAGGTTTGCCATCTGACTTAATTGATAAAATGAGAAAATGTTCTTGGCGTTCGTCATTTTCGACGTAACACAAACTTACGAGTGATTTTTCTAATATTTGTAATGATTTTTACATGCAAGACTTTAATAGGTATCGATAACCATACCATAAAAAGAAAGACCACAAATTCAGACAGACAGGTCTACATGTTTATTCAGCATGTAAGGCTCAGTGGCCTATAGTACAGTTGAATTTGAAATTCCATTGTACTTGACCAAGAAAATAACCCATTGAAGTTTAGATGTCCAGCAAGTCGTTTGATTCGAAGACATAAAACAACGATGTCACTCACAAACACACATCATATTCCCCTACGAATAAGGGACTAGCGTGTAAGAGACATTCTACTAAGATAAGTTGTCCAGAGAACAGTATCACTCGGAATTTCTTCCAAATTAGGAAGCGATGATAACTTATTCATCCGTATTGACACATAATCTTAGCGTTTGTTCAAGCATACTTTGAGTGTTGATAGTATATTCCGATTAGCTGAAATTCTGTACTTTCTTAGATATCGTTTAACGGACACGGTACTAGCTTCATAATAGAAAATACTGTATTCCTCCGCCATTGATGGCGTCATCAAGGTTAACTGATGCGAATAGCCAATCACAATTCGCGATGTGAACAAGTGCCCGTCACGCAAATACACCCACATCCTAGAGTTCTAGCAAAGAACCGTATCGTACGGGATGAGTCTGTAGCTTTCAAACACAATGGTTGGAATTGAAGATTGATGTAAGGAATCTGTCATATAGTTTGCTCGAGCTAATTGGTTGTAAAGGCAAAATGAGACAAGGAGTGACAACAATCTTGCAGGATGTATCAAACAGGATATAGGACCTAGCCTATTCGAATGCGTTGTCAGAAATCTTGTTGTCAGTGTAAATAGAAGAAAGATTATTATAATAGGATTACTGTATTTATCTTCGTACGTAGACCTACCAGTAACTGCATTGCATTTATTTCTGCATTGAGACATGTTTTAATGTTTTTTGAAAACTATAACAAGAAAACTATCACTTTACACTCTAATATCAATGCACTTATATAAATCCATTCAACACAATCTTTAAGTACTTATTCAGTTACAGTTTCTGCAAGTACAGAAATTCGATACGTATATGCAACCGATCTATCTATATTTAGGACAAGTAAAGCTATTTGTTTACAACCGCGGGATACATTGTAACTGTATACAACGTAACTGTGTTAATGTGTTATTTGAACGGCTGTTATGGTCGTTTACATTTTAAAAAAGGTAAGACAATCAGAATATGTAATTTATTCTCTTGTTCAAGCCATTCAGTTTATGCTTAGTTATAGAAGAAGAAAGTTTTCATATTCAAGGCCTCATGGCCAAAAGTACAATATATTGTATATACAATTTTCAGTGCACATGGACATCGAAGTGACTATTTACATAGGTAGATTACGCTTCAAGAAAATTGTGAGATTTTTTAAGTACTCAGTATTATTGGAAGGCATTAACAACTTAAACTTTTCATGTGATGGACATGTATAATAGTGTCTAGGTAACAATGATTTCCTACTTTCGTTATAATATGGAAAGACTAATAAAAAGTGATATTCATCTTCATTAACGTCATTATTACATTTTGTACATTTCAGTAGATCAGTATTTACATTTGTATCGTATCGATACAGTTCGATTTTAAGTTTATGACTCATGCATCTAAATTTACACATAGTGCGTACAAGGTCTCTATTCGGAATAAGTTCTAAAATGTAAAGCTCTGGTTCCAGAATACTTTTGAAGTGACAATAAGTTTGAAGATACGATAATAAATTTAATTTGCTTTGCCATATTGATATTGAATATCTTTACATCGTTGTTTAAAACATTGGATAAAACATTCCATGTCACCACAGTCTTGGGAGATCCACACATATGAAAAACCAGTCTCCATCAATAAAGTACGAACATGTGACACCCAATTGACACCACGGGCGCCACACGATGTGCATTGTCCGGTTTTCGATCAGAAACCACTACTTTTACCTTCATATCGTCAATATGCTAAGTCTTCTATCATCAAAATGGTACTTTTCGGTAACAGTCGGTACTTCTCGATAAAGTTCCACCATTTACAGCGTTTGCAATATGTGACCCCTAACAGCACAATGGATGTACCTTTAAAGGCAATATATTATGACCTTAATGGCTACGGCTAAGAATAAATGTCTAATTTAGTTAATTTAAAAATAAATGTATGTTTATGACGTCGAATTTGTTCTGTTGTTTTACACTATGGTGATAGACCCAAACCACGCCCTGTAGAAAAGCCTCCTATTACATACGATGAGCTAAATCACAGTATACACTCTATCGCTTGTCTTTAGAATCAATATGGTATTTCAAGCATGCTTAAGATCGTTTTTTCCCTGCTGATGTACAAAGTTATGCTTCGTGATAACTAGAGCGGAGCGGGTGAATAAAGCACGACCAATTGTTATCTTATCCTTCAATGTTTATCGCACATCCAGCATATATTGAAACGCCTTTTATGGGTGTACGTGGTTACAAAAACTGTTCTTTTTAAAGGCATATAGGGGTTGTTTTAATTTGGTAAATTTATTTCGGTCATATTCTTGACGTTTTCACTGCCGGGGAATTAATCAACAGCTACAATCGAGATATAGATCAAGATAGGATATACCGTCTTAATTTCCTCGAATGCAACCCCGGTGTCGAGGTTCTATTTCGATTAGCACTCTCTTACTCACGGGTTCTTTACGAGGCCCGGGTTGTATTCGAGGAAATACGGTATGACTGAAGTTCTACTCGAGAACTTTGATAAGTCTAGGTGCAAGTATCCTCCCAAAACAATTTCAGCTTTGGGAGTGTAGCGGTTCTGGAGGTCGAAAATGTGAAGAGTTTACGGACGACGGTCGACGCCCGAAGAACGCCGGACAACGGCCCGTGCCATAAGCTGAAAATAGAGCCATGGGCTCTGTAGCTCATCAGAGATTATATTGTTTGATGATTAAGACTGAACTAGATTATTGTCAATTATAATGCACAAACCCTAGCCCTGAAGAATCTCCATTGTACTAATCCTTCAAATACTAAACACACATGCAGTTGTCTATAGTACCTCAGAGTTGTTTAACTGAGCTTGGCCTATCTCATAAGAAACCTGATTTCCTATTACATAATTTTACACTTCTCTCTCTACTGCTCTTGACTGCTGTAGAGAACAGTGAGTGAAACCTGATCCCCCAACCAGCCCAAGTGAAATTGCAAAATACGTTCTATCTTGCTTAATGTCTATGATACAAATATAATGAAAGTTGCGTTAGAAAGCTCTCGAAAAAACCTTTCATTCAAATATAAACACTTCTTATATGTTATGGCTGATTTAATTTCAGCAAAATGGTAAACTATTAAAATGTTTTCACTTATAACTTTCTTATTTTTCATACAAAAGACTTGAAATTCGGAACTCTTGATATTCACTAAACATAGATGATATCCCCAAAGGTAGAATGTTCTAGGGTCATTGGTTTCTGAGATGAAAAATATACATTTAAACGAACCCCTGTCAAAATTAAAGTATTAAAATTTAAATAATGAACTTTATACAAATCATTATCTCCATCTTTAAAAGTAAACACTGCCCAGGTTTCTTGATATCTCCTATTTCTGGTTCATGAGAAGAAGTCGTTTTAAGCTTTCAGGGTGAACCCCCTGCAAAGTTCATATTTCATGATTTATTCCATCCTACAAAGATGTTAATGACAAAATTTCACATTCCTATATCAAGCGCTTTCGGAGAAGAAGTCGTTTAACGGTTTTACTTTTAACGTCTCTGGCGGCCATATTTGTGGGCGTTGGAATTCGTGATGAACAAACTTTGACCCCCAGGTGATGGGTACCAACCCATCAAATTACAGCTTTGGGGTGTAGCGGTTCTGGAGGAGAAGTCGAAAGAGTGAAAAGTTTACGGACGACGGACGTATTATTATTAATGCCGATTACTCTTTAAATCATTCGGTGAATAATTCAGAATAAACAAATTTGAGTGCTAAAATTCCGTCGACAAATTACGCCATATGCTAATTAGCAAGACCCTTAAAAATAGGGTTCTATCGTGGTATTTTTGGTGGAAACGAAATTCGGTAGGATATTCCTGTTTACACATATATGTTATTTATACATGATTAAAACACAGTGAAATTGAAACATACTAATGAAGGTAACATTTTGATGACTTTATATTTCACAACTTGATAAACACAAGATAAACACATTTGATGAAAATTAAAACAACGAGAACTGAAGCCATTCATCGACGCTGAGAGTGAGGGAAACTTCGCTACAGCATAACAGCAAATTGTTTATTAGTTTTATGACGTGTTATGTATTACTATATGTGAATGCTTTATCAGCGTATGTCTTGAGTTATGAAAAAGTTGCAAAATTAGGTATAATATGGTGTATTTTAATTTCACACAATGCAAAAAAATCCAATATGGCGATAGAACTCGCCCTTTAAGCGACACATGCCTAGATCTTTGAAGTTACTTGGTCGACTTGACCGCTGACAGATGAGTTTTCATTGGTTAAGAAGCAGGGATACAGTATGAGGTTTCCCTTTTCCCCGCTAGGAGATTTTGCGTGAGCCTTGGAATTCAGGCCATGTAGAACAGAGGTTAGAATAGGAAATATGAAGGGAGTAACCTCTGTGGGAAGAAAATGCGCATTAAAGTGATTGTATCATTTTGGCACTCAAATTTGTTTAGTCTGAATTATTCTAAACATTATCATGTGCATGTGCTACAAGAGTTGCGTAAAATATTGGAAATACGTAATGTGTGCGATAAATGGCCAGCATCACAGCATTACCATCTAAGGAGTTTCCCAGTCAATCAGTTGCTAAAGGAATTTACCGATTATATAAAATCGCGATATTTACAAACTTGAACCTGCGCCGCCGATAGTTACGATCATTGAGTCAAAACCATCTTATTATCTGCTTTCTCTCTCATACGAAGTCATAGGAAGCCGGGATCTTCTATTCCATTGCGTGTTAGCAGGAGGACTGTCATGTGTTTTACGTCATACATTTTGCGAAATGACGCGTAAGCGGTTCGAATGAAAGTGGATAGTAGTAATGTATTGTAAGGTATTCAATATTCGGGTTTATAGCAACACTATAAATTATGAAAATTATTACGATCGTCAGAGGAAAGAATGTAGTATGCATGTGAGTAAATATTTGCCTCGCCAACACGACAAAAACGCTTTATAAGTAGGCCTAATAATAATTTAAGCCATAACTAGAGTCTGGTGATCGATCCCAAATTACCTCTGTTATTTTTTGTGCATATTTCAAGAAGGGAAGGGATAGTTTAAGAATTACACTGTATATGTTAGCTCAAAGGTATTCCTGACTTGAAAGTTCACCTAAATGTTACTAAAATATCAAATTTCGTCGCATCAAGGATTTAGATCTATACGTCCCTACTTTTGTTATCGTCTTGTTTTAACGCAGTGATAACACACGTCAACTCCGAACTCAAGCAATATCCACTCTGAAGATCACCTGCACGTTTACAACATACTTTGTGTTTGTGTTATTTGCTCGATTGACGGACACTAGAGATTTCTAAGAGTGGTTCTTATGTGCTGCAGCGGTGGAAAATGTGATGTTTTTACTTCAAAAGTTTGTCAAAGTCAGGCTTTAGCAGTTTCTGGAAACATGATAACATTGTTGCAATATCTCGTCTTCCTTTTAAAGATTTATTTGATAAAACTATGTTCATGTATATGCAAAATATCATGAAAACATACGCGAGATCTATTTGGTGAGGAGTCAGTTTTACCAATGTCATGCTTCTGGAGACGTCATTACATTGTTGCAATGTTCTGTTTCATGTTCACGAATACGTAAAATAAAACATGATATATATCATGAAAACATAATTGCCGAGGTCGATAATGGGCGACTGCGCGAGGACAATACTTTTCGACTCTGGTAAAGGTTATACAAGGTCAAATTACAAGGTGTCTTATACGTACCTATATATGTAACACATTTGTTATATTTGTTTCAAAAGGACGATATAACCTACGTGCCTTGTATTGTGTGTGTGTATATATATATATATATACCATATGTTGATCGAATTGTAGGCTACATGGCAACATGTGTTGAACTTGATCCCATCAGTTTCCATGTTGTTTTAATAACCAGGCGTTAATCCAATAACTTATCAATGTATCTTTTCTATACGATGTGATAAATTGTTATACACCACGTGGTGTGGTTATCAGGTCAATATCAGAGGTAGTTATTTTTAGATAACCGACCTCCAAGCAACCGAGAGGTCGGTTATCAAGAGGTTGGTTATCAGATAACCAACCTCGTGATAACCGACCTCTCGGTTCGATATGGTGAACATGTCTCGGCTTCGCCTCGCCATGTTCACCATATCGCACCTCGAAAAAAACTTACCCTCGGCTTGCGGGTCTAAATGACCCTTTGCCTCTATTTCTGACTTTCGACATTCTCTAAATAATTTTTTTCCCAGGCAGTTTTGTCATGCCAATATTTTCGTTTAGTTTACACAAAATATAACCAATACGCTGATTTAAAGAATATCAAAGATCGCAAATACGTGTAGATGAAAGAAAACATGAGACAGAAGCCACATAATTTATTTACCATCATTTTATTTTCATAATACATGTTCACACAAATCCTTGTTATAAATACAACGAATCACTTCATCTGTTAACATCCCCGTTATTTAGCACACAGTTTCCATGGTGGTCCTCTCTGCAACTGCAGGAAATAGCACAGAACAATGGTGACACCGAAAGATCCCCTTTCAATCAATCCATTTGATCGTCAACATTGATGCTGTATTTGCAGCATACTATCCTTGATGACGACTCCAGATAAATTCGTTTGGTTTTCCCTGAAACAAGCAAAAGTGACACGTCATAAGTAACAGACTCGTGATGAATGAATTTTCTGATGTCTCATCTTGAATTTAGTTTTGTAGATTTGTATTTTGTGTAATTTTGGCTACTAACTGTAACTTTATACTAAAGGTGCATCCATTGTGTTGTTTGGGGTCACATATGCCAAAGGCTATAAATGGTGTTATTTTATCTGGAAGTGCTGACTGTTGCAGAAAATTGCTATTTCAAAGATAGTCGACTTAATATAGTGACGAAATAAAGCTAAAAGTAGTTATTTCTGTTTGAAAATCATAAAATGCAGCGCGATTGACGTGCGTCAATTAGTCAAACGTAATTTTGGAAACTTATTTACAACATACATCAGGACAAATTATGGTTGATAATATTGAATAGGTCATAACTACTGTACATGAATATGGGATGTGTAGTTTCTGTTTCTACACATGTATAATCTAGTAAACTATAAACTAGTAATTATGATATATTTCACGATTGGGGATGGATATGCAAGTTGAGTGAAATTATTTGAACTTAAATCCGCCGTTATGGTAAAAATATTATAAATAATAATATTGTAATATTGTAAAATATTATGAAACGATACTAGATCATGCATCTTTAATAGCAGTATATTTACGAAATATCTAAATAATTAAAGTAAAATGTTGATAGCAACAAAATCAACAATATTAATTTAACACTCGATATTGATTATCGAACGAGCTATTTATTGCAAAAGTATACGAGACGGGAATGTCAGAATGGTAAAGACAATCATCTCACGCCCTATTGCAAATCATTATTTCCATTTGAATTATTCGTCAAGCAAAGTTGTTTGATACTATGAATAGAACACTATCATGAACGTGTTGATATTTCGGTTGGTCACTTGAAAACGCCCTATTAATATTATATGATCTAATATATCAAATGAGCTAACATATAAAATACGGTTAAACGGCAAATGAATTAGTGTCATTTACAATGAAACTCACCTTCATTTTGCTCCGAATAGACCTTGAAACACGTATTAGGTGTACTATTGTTCGAAACATCAGACCACTTCATTTTGGTTACTTCCTCGCAACCACGCGCTTTTGATTGTGTGCAGCACGTGAAGTTAGAAACTTAGCTTGACAACATGACATTCATGATGTCCGTGCATCACAAGATGAAATGAACAACGTCCGTGCAGCCAAGGTTTTCGCTTAACGCCAGATGGATAGATGGTCATGGACCGACTGGCTAGTTAAAACAATATATGTTGTTATAAACAATCTTAAAAACGTTTTATTAAAATTGTTCATCTTTATTTCAAATATATTCAAGGTAGAGGTGATGTAATTTCTGAAGTAAAAACTAAAAGAAACAGTTAGTCACATGCTTGGAAATTTTGTTTGACAACAATGAATGTACACGAATCGATTTGCACGTGAATTTCGCGCAGTGTACACGTGAAGTTGAAGCAATGTTTGGAGTAGAGATCACTCAAGCATTACACCATTACAACTATTTCAAAACGTTCATATAAAGTAACTATTTTGTATTTAAATTAATGTAAATAGAAACGACTTGACGTTTAATCAAACATAACCATGTGGTGTATGTGAAATAATGACCTGGACCTCGTGAATATCTGTGATAACCATCTCGCGTACCGCTCGATGGTTATCACAGATATTCACTCGGTCTGCGGTCATTATTTCAACCATAACATTGTATCATTTACACTGTACACACACCTCTGTCATTTATGGACCTTGCAATACTCCGATTTGTTACCATTGTCATACATATATCATGAGTTCAACAATGTTTTGTATCATTTATCTGATTGGTTATGATTGTGTAGCATTAATGTATACTGTAATAATCCAATTGGTTACCACTATCACGTGCTACCATTTTACCACACTACCATTTGTATATACCATGTATATCTCATATGTTACTACTGCATCATTGTGTACCATGTGGTTTAAACGATCATGTATTTACCACGTGCTAATCCAAATGGTTAGCATTATCATTTATCAACCATTTTGTTTACCATCGTATCCTTATCTACCGCGAGTATTTGATTAGCTAAATGGTGTGATATACCATGTGCGAATCCAATAGTCACTAATGTATCATGTCGATATGTTATTCCAATTGATGAGTGAGTGAGTTATTGTTCAACGCCACTTGGGCAATATTGCATCCATTAGCAGCGATTTCCAATTGTTATAAACCTAGGTCGGATTCTGTCTGTTGTTTTGTAGGTATCTTCTTTTCTTGGAATAACCTCTAATGAGGTCTTACTTCCGAGAATAACCCGGTATGAGGTTTTACTTTTTAAAGTAAGACCTGAACCAAAGGTTTTTTTGAAAGTAAGACCTGGAAATGCACTTAGAATATTTTTTCAGACTTGCAACGCAATAGCCAACAAGCAGCAATTATTATCGAAAATTATACAAAGTTAAAAATTTCCAAGTTGAAATAGCTGGATTCGAACCTGGCACCCTTCGCTCTCTAAACTGGCGCCTTAGACCGCTCGGCTATGCAGACCGAGATGATGAGTGGAGTTGAATTACTCCATTTATAGTCATACCTTCTTTGCCTCGATATAACGCAACCGAGGGCGACATACCCTTTATAAAAACACGATTTGGGAATCAAAAATTATAAAATGTAAATTTTTACATTTGACGTTTATAAATAGGAAGAAAACATTCCTCCGTTTTCTGCTTTTAAAATGGTCTAAGCGGAGGAATTAGGCCCTTTGAGCGTCCGAAAATATAACTCGTAAATTTTTATAATTGACGGTTTATAAGCTGAAGAAAACACTCCTCCTCGGTCTTCTGCTCTGAGAATAACCTCAAGGTCGGGATAGCCCCTCGGGCTAACGCCCTCGGGGCTTTATCCCTCCCTTCAGGTTATTCTCAGAACAGAAGACCTCGGAGTCATGTTTTCTCCTTAACATAACAATTGTATCATCCATATACACATTAATATGGTTGGTAACAATTTCACAAGATTCCAGCTCTCGAGCCAGTGGTTCTTGAGAAGTTGAAATAAATAATTTTATAAAATTTACAGAAGTGGGACTCCATGCAATAACCATATTATGCTTTTAACCTGTAGTAGGTCTAGAGAGACGTATTGATTTTCAATCTCACTAAAATCAGATCATACTTATACTGCACTGTGTTAGAACTATATGTGTAAATATATATATATATATATAACGTTGTATAGCATAATTACATGATACATCTGATTTTAATTAGATTGCAAACATGCTGAATCAACAATCCATGTTTGATTTGGTTTTTAATTGCATGGATTTTGTGGCTCCATTTCATGAGGTACCAAGTTCAAACTTTGCTTGGGAATTGCTCTACCTTCATCAAAGTTAGTTTATTTATTTAAGCTTTCAGTTTATTCAGTTGTTCTAGCCTTACTTAATAAGGATCTAGCTATGAAAGCCCATTCTTTAATACAGTCATGGGGCAGGGCGAGTGACATTCTATTTGCAGCAAGTACAACAATAAATCTCAGACATTTCACTCAAGGTAATCAGCCATGAGGGTAGGAATATCGGAATAGGGCTGTGTGGTTGAATTTATGAAGGTGAAAGTCACAGACAAGGTCACACGACCTGACCCCTGTCGGGCAATACTTACTGAAATCGATACACTATTGTATTCTTTGCGTACAAGAAGAAGGCTTTAAAAGATTGCATTTACTGAATAAAAGAATTTATAAATCTTTCAAAATGCTACTCAAAGAACTAACACCTCTTGCGATATTGCATGAAAAAGATTTCAATAAAATAACAAATAAAATATAAAATGATTTTTTTTTTATTATAAATGTTATCAAAGAAAACTGTTCTGCCACTCGTGTCTCTGATCCTGCAGATAGCACAAGCAAAAAGATCATCTGTCTCGGGAAATCATGAATCCAGACCAACTGTCCCTTCCAAATGTCACTAGAGTGCCATTCCCAGTAACTTCTTATCCTAGACCAATTCACAATTGACTGATGATCATGTTGTCTTAAGATGCCATTGATTAGGCATCAGATGCCATGTAGTATTTAGATGACAAATTTGATTAAGAAAAGAACAGGGACTCATCAAATGACATTTCTCAAATAATGACATCTCTCAAATAATGACATCTCTCAATCTCTCAATGGTACACCATTGTCCTCAGATGATATCTCATAGAGCCGGATATTGACGCTGCACCTGTTGTGTACAGCCTTATAGTACAAATGATAAAGATGGCAATGTGATGAATGTAAAGTCTCCAAGATCTCACAAGTTGATGATTGACATCACACAGTCCACATACCACACAATGTTGTCTCCATTGCCCTGCCCAATGCTTTGTGTCACTAGATGAAAACAGTGATGTAACAAACAGGCCATGATCATAACTTAAAGCAGTTGTGAGTTCAGATGACATTCGCATCATGTAGTCTCCATGGTCTGACAGTTGAGTTGTGAATATGTTTCCGATTACGTTCACATGATCATGTCGTCTCCATGGCCTGACAGTTGAGTTGAGCCTGTGCGATGTCGTGGAGTGCCTGGTGTATCTGCTCCAGCAGCACCTCCCCGTGCCGCACCACGTCCTCCAGCTTCCTCGCCGCCTCCTGGTTCTCCATCTCTAGCTTCTTCAAACTGTTTGTCTGAGTCAACAAAAGGAAAATTTAACATCCTCAAAAGCTGTGATGAATTCCAATATCCATAGATATTTTAAAAACTTTATAAGAAATTTTATAAGAAAAAAAACCAAACCAACATTCACAATGTTCATGTAGCGATAAGTGAAGATATTCTATGAAGTCCATCTTCTATCATTTACTAAATGTTTCATTTTACTAAATTTAAAGACTAAGATAATAAAAAGAACATTGTATTTGTGCCGACATCATACTTTGTTAATGATAAAAGTGCCCAAATATCTGTACATCCTTTGCTTTCATGCAGGGAAATACCAATATGTCGTTACTATAAAAGGCATATAAGACTAACATAGGCATCTGTATCTGTATAGATGGGCCCAACTTCCCGCTCATAACTCAAGTCAGTCTCTATCATTGACTGATTAAAAACCTGCATCATTTCATAACCTTTCCAGTGCAAGAGATTTCTGATTGCTGCAACGATGGCACAGAGAAGGTGCAAAATGCAGCAAGGCTTAAATTAGCCAATGATCGAGACTGGCGCAAGTATGCCTTGCTATGGAAGTTGAGATGAGCCGTACTTGTCATCTTAGTTAGAAGGCAGAATCACAGAATATAACTGCTGAAACAATGTTCTATGATGCTTCACACTAACCATTCTCTCCCAAAATGTTACTTCACTCAGTTCTTCCATCCTAACCTCTGTCGCATAAAGTTTTTTTTAGAAATATGCTTTGTATGCAACAGAGGTTAGTATCACAGAACTCATTCTCTTTCCAAAGAGGTTACTCCACTCAGATTTTTCATCCTAACCTCTGTCTCATGAAGAAATTTGTGAAATTGTGCAGAGGTTAGTATCACAGACTTAAGTGGAGTAACCTCTGTGGGAAGAGGATGCATACTGACCTGTAGATCGTATGAGGACTCCTCATTAGGCAGCGAGTCTATCAGAACATCAATGTCCTTCGCTGTTCTTGCTATCAGCTTAGAGAACAACACTGCATAATCTGAATCACAAAGAGAACAAAGTAAGACCCTGAACATAAACTTTGACTTGTTTACGTTCGTTTTTACATTTCGTTCACGTTTCTGTGCAGCAGCACGTTGCACCTGAACTTAATGATGCATGCTGCTTAGGTAGCACGGAAAAGTTAATGAAATGCTTCAAGGCTTACATTAGGTAGTTATGCAGAATGGCAGGAGTTAGGACTTGTAAGGGGAGTTCATCATTAGAAAATGACTAAAACATAATTCAGTCGAAACATATTTCTGAATTCTGATGATAATATTTTAGTTACTTTAGATTTGATATGTTGACAAAGAATTGTGCATAAGCAAAAAGATCCACAATTAACAGTAAAGCCATTCGACATGTTCAAAAGCTCAACAAGTGTAAAAACCTTGCTAAAACAAAAGAAACTGTTGATCATTCAAATGAAATATTTGTTTTGTTTGTTCTATCAATACAAATGTTTTCTAATTATGTATATATAGATTCACATACCAAGAAAACAAATAGGTGACTCTAAAGGACCCTTATTATGTTATGTTATTATGCACTAATTAGTTTGAAAGGATTGTCTAATGTTAACCCTTGACGTTGTAAGTGATTATTTTTCTACCTTCCTGTGGTGGGGGTGGAGACGACTTCCCACTCGGTTTCTCAAAATTTGAGAATGGACTCGGCTGGGCACATTGCTGTAGAATACCAATACTGTTACAAAAGTGATCTGCTTGCTGGAAAATATAAAAAGATGTAATTGATTAATGTACACATGAAGAATTATTAAATTTCAATGTATTGTATTTTTGCATTAAATTCACCATTTTCATGATTGATCACAAATTCTCCAGCAGTTAAAAAAACCCCATTTTCGTGGCATATATAGCATTTTACTTTGCAATAGTTGAATTAATGGTGCTTTTTGTCAAGTAAACTCAGGACAGTTGATCGAGTAAAAGAGAATCATTGACATTATTAGATTTTAAGGTACAGTAATGTAATGACATTTGTAACATTTACCTCTGGAGACTGAAATAATCAACACGCAATCACCGAACACTACTTCATTATTAGGATTGTATTTTGTCTAGATCTACAGCCATGTTGGGTAAAGATACACACTGCCACAAATACAACATTTAGTAAGAGAGTTTGTGTATTGACTTCATTTATTGTTTCTTATGGAAAGTTTAGAAATTACATTGTTTGAAGCAAATGAAAGCTTTAAGAATGATGTTTATTGACCAAATAGTAACAAATAACTGAAAATTTACAAAAATCGTAATGAAGAAGACATTATAAAAAAATCTATTTATTATATCTTGCTCTCTCACAGACATGGAAAATGTCAAAGGAACCAGAATACTTCTACTACCATCTACAAGTCGTTGTATCAGGTGCTGGAAATATTTTTAACATTTAAAATCATCGTAAAATTGGAAATGTATAGTGTAATGTAGGTCGAGGCTCTACCTGCAACCCCACTGGTGCGTAGCTTTACCCGACAGCAAAGTAAAAGTCTAAAATGAGTAAAAACGTAAACAAAAGAAGATAAATGATTTATTGTTTTCAATTGTTGTGCATGTGACCATACATATCATAAGATAATGTGGTTAATATTTTCTGAACTGATAAAATGTTTATTTTAGGGGAGCTTTATATGCATATAAAAAAAATGCCCTCACTTGGTTTACTGCATCTTGCAACTGAGTTAGCCGGTCCGCCATCGTGAAAGACGTGCTCTCTGTTCAGCGAATGCAATGCCTAAAGCCAAAACCATTGAAGTCACTATGAACTTCACATGATATATTTCAGCAATCCTCTCCTTTGATATTTTTGTTTTGGTTAAATGTTGTACAATGAATACAATGATACTGGTCTACACTTATAAACGTGTTATATAATACAAAATAATTTTTCATTACAAATGGGACGAAACATGTACATCAGCTGGAGCAAATATCATGAATTTGACATGTCTTTGAAACATCATATCAACGCGAAAACTAGATCGATCCGTTTGTTGAATGTTCCATAACATAATTTTTTTTGATATCTCATAGTAATCAGTTAAACAGTTTGGGCAGCTCTTTGAAGTGAACAGGGGTCAATCTTTTCAAATTGTAGTTTTTATTTTCTTCTGTGAAATATTCAGCGTTCAATGTATTTGTGATTATTTTTTTCTCATTTAGTCAATATGAAAACTTTTATTCGGAAATGTATGAAATTTGAATTTAAAATTTCGACCCCTTCTGTCAATTAGATTAGATCTATGCCAAGTTTCATAAACATGCACCACTGATGTGACGATCACAGGATCCGTTTGAGAATGATTGTTATACTCATGGATATATGTGATGATTCATTGTCATTGTATGTGATGTAATTTTATCGACGTTACAATGAACGTCAATTTACATGCTATTTGCACTAAGGAACACATGTAGGTATATAACCCCAGTATCATCATGTTTATAGAAGGGGACGCGTTAGAGTGTCAAAGAGCCTACCGTATTTCCTATAATAAGCGCCGGGTCTCCAAAAAGCGCCGGGCCTCTAACAAGCTAACACGAGGGATGCAAGGGGTTTCGAAATATTAACACAACATATTGTAAGGATACGTGAAAGAGTTTAAACTGTGAAATACCTCAAAATATCAGATGCACTCGGTCCAGAGTATGGATGGCAAAAACCGCTTCTGTCTATGTTGTAATGACGACAGTAATGTGTATTTTTGGAAACTATAGTAGGCTACATATTATTAACGCATCTAATCGCTTGGACTACGCGTAATATCGTTTTATTACCTTCAATGTTTAAAATTGGATTTTTAAAATTTTATTTGAAGCAGAATATTTTCACATCGTTGACTTTCAGCTCTACACCTAGTCTGACATCGAAATTTATCATCCAAAACTGGCATCCACAGTAGATATCGCTTGTGTGAGATCAAGCGATATCTACAAGCGATATCTACATTGTAGATATCGCTACAATCAAATTGTCATAATGCTATTACATCATCAGTTAATGACATCACAAGGCTTTGACATCACTGAGAACACTGCTGACAATGTTATGACGTCACAAAGTTGATGACGTACAATGCTATGAGGCCACAATGCTGATGACGTCACAATGCTATGACATCACTGATCTCACTGCTGAAGTAGCAACATGGCAGTTTTGTGTTGCAGATATGTTCATTATTTTGCTAATAATTGTTGAAGAATGATTTTGAATGATAAATAAAATCTCACCCTCGTGTCTTCTGATATCAAATATATCAACACTCGTTGATTAAAGTAAAAATATCCTCGGCAAGCCTCGGATATTTGTAACTTTAATCAACTCGTGTTGATATATTTGATATCAGAAGACACTTGGGTGAGATTCTCTATATGTACTTGATGTAAACTATTTGCACTTCTAGCAATATTTCATTCAACTGTTCTTTGTTAGATGTCATGTTTTATAATTATTCCGTGACGTCACTAAAATAACAATGGTCGATGACGTCAAAAGAACGAGTTTGAAAAGTAGTCCTTCAGTTGCACAAACCGTCATTTTCTTTTGCCAATCTCATTTAAATTCGACCACACATTTCACTTCTGATCTGAACATGAAATCTATGCCGAAACGTTGCCTCCAAAGAAGAAGTTACATATCCACAACATTCATTTTGCATATTCACTCTCAATAATTAAACCGCCATTTATATGAAAATTAGTCCTTAAACATGCGTAGAACATAGAAATAGAAACACACTGCATTAACATGCACAGTGGTTATATGTCATATTTAAATAAACATTACCAGCTCAAATTTGTTACAGTTATAAATAATACTTGCCATTTAGATAGTGAAGAAATATAACATGGTTATATTTTGGATAACACTACCTTCAATAGTACAAATTCTTGTACGAGACGAAATGGTCGTGTGGTAAGCTGTTGGTACAGTCAATGCTGGCGATAGTTGCCTTACTCTGAGGGCGTGGGTTCGAATGGGACTCGGCCCGAAAAAGTACAAGAATTTGTACTATTGAAGGTAGTGTTATCCCAAATATAACCATGTTATAGTTATAAATAGGTTTCCAAAAAAATTTACGTTTGACAAATTGGCGCGCGCTCTACAGCTGTGTTACATTGTTCTTTTTTCGCTCAGAAATCACTTCGTTCGCCTTTATAGTTTATATTGTGATTAAATTTAATTAAATAGCATATCTCGATTAAATAACACCATATTCAACGTTTGAGTGTTAAACAAACAACATATCCCGGTAGTCAAAGTTTTTAAAATTTTATTGTTTTAATGCGTACAATGTACACCTATAAAAGATAATGTATTCTTTCTTATTATAATATCACAAATCTGTCAGTGTTTTTCAGTACTTAAGTAAAAAATGTCACATGTAAAATATAGGCCCTACATTAATTTTGTCAGGTACAAAAAAAGAAGACTGGCAAGCACTTTTCGGGATTACAAAGAACGCAAATAGAGCACACCTTAAATGGTTTTATAAGCAAAATGCGCTGCCGCTTTAGAGATAATGGGGACTAAACCAAGTTTTTCTAATGAACATTTTCATCCAACAACACATTAAAAATGAAACGATTGTCAGCATCCGGAAAATTAATGACTAATCTTTGCAGTAGTGTTGCATTTAAAAAATAATGTCGCGGCGATATGGATTTACGGAAACACCCGAATGCATCCGGATATGACGTAGTAGTTCCCCCAGGTCGTTCTTTTCGCCATTAACGAAATCTCATCAAGGCGTGTTTACGTTTCGTGTCTGAAAAACGACTTAAAAGTAAGCATGCTGTCGCCCTCCTTTGGTTCAAACCGAGTCAATGGACTAATCTTTCCCCAAATGCGCTAAATGGGCTAAATTATTAAAGGAATTCCGTTATGTTTGTAGTCAAATTATAAAATAAGATACCTCGTGTGAAAACCACGTGGTCGCCTTGTGTTGAACATTCTTGTATAATTCAATATTTGACGCATTACTGAGATATTACCATTTATACTAACGATTATTAAATGAATTCATTTATATTCCAATATATTCTTGTGACATTTCATAACATATCTCTTGTGAAACGGGTCGGAAATGGCTGTTACCGATTTCAAAGCAAGTAGTGAGGATGACAATATAGCAAAACTTTGAGCATCAACATTTGTAATAATCATTTCAAATTAATTTCGACAGAATGCGTTACGTGGCCGCTTATATGCTTGCCAACCTCGGTGGCAGCCAAAACCCTTCTGCAGCTGACCTAGAGAAGATCCTTGGAAGCGTCGGAATCGAGGTAGAAAAGGACAAGATCACCAAGATCATCGGTGAACTGAAGGGAAAAAACCTTGATGAATTAATTGAAGAAGGTTCGGAAAAAGTTTTGAAATGAAGTCCAATTTAGTTGTTGAAATTATGACTTCCAATTATATATATATTTTTGTTCATACCAAAATAAAGAAAAAATGAGTAGTCGAAGATGTTTATAATATCATACTGTGATAGTAAGTAATAAACAAAGGTGTTTCTATCAGTAAAATCATAACTTATTTGAGACATTAAGATTTGTCTTTAAAAACACAAGCCCAGGTTCACCGACATAACAAATTTTAGTCTCCTACAAATCAACTACCTGATATTGTCTTGACTTCCGTATGCTTCTGTTAGTGCAAAAAAAACGGCTCCAAGTCCATGACTTTTGGACACTGAAAATAAATGCCTGAAGTTAAATGAACATTTAAATAAGATAAAGCACACTTGTACAATATCCTTGTTCTATTGCAGGACAGAAGAAGCTAGCCTCTGTACCAAGCGGAGGTGGCGGCGGAGCTGCTGCAGCTGCTGCCCCTGCTGCCGGAGGTGGTGATGCCAAGCCAGGTGCGTAGTTTTGAAATTCTTGAGTAACTACTCCCCTGTATTGAATGGTATATCATTGCTGTTATGATGGAACGGGAAGCTTAAAATATGAGATAAAAATTTGTCGCTTAACATTCAAAGTGAATATTTGCGTAAATAAATCCAGCACTATGGTTTAAAAATATGAAACTAGGATAGATAAATTTAAGCATAATTTGTATCAAGGGAAAACTGATTTAGGGTAGATTTCAAAGGGATGGGGGGTTCACCTTTGACTGAATGTCCCATGAAATTTGCATGGAACATGCATAAATTTTTAAAAAGGAGTTGTGTATTCGAACCCCTTATGTATTTTATATTTCATATTTGTTGATGTGAATGTTCTTGTTGCAGAGAAGGAAGCAAAGAAGGAAGAATCCGAGTCAGAAGACGACGACATGGGATTCGGTCTCTTCGACTAATTTCATGTACAAGCTTTTATTCCAGTAAAAAAACTCATCACCAAATCTTGTTTTCTTGTCATTTCATGGACTTCGTGGTAATTAACTGAAGTAAGGCTTGTAATCGTAGTTATTTGATATAGATTGTCAATCGGGTGTTTGAAGGGCATTTAGAAGTGGTATACATAAGAACAAGAATATTGTCTGGATAACAACTTCTTTAATGTGAAAATACAGGATGTTTCAGAGTAAATGCTTACTCCTTCCTCACATTCCACCTGACTCTCAATGTTTCTTTATTTTGACATTTGAATTGATAAAATTGCAAACTTCAGACACGGCTGTTTCACTTATTTTGACCATTAGATAATCATTGTTTCAAGAATTGTAATGTCAGTTTGTCACTTCCAAACACATTCACAATATATTTCATGTACTTCAAAAGGTATTGAAAATAGACAAATTTTTATTTAATGTTATCACAAATAACAAGAACTTCAGAGTGTTACTGTTGCAGCATGGTTTTAACGTTTATATGAAATGACGCTTATCTTGTGGGTGTTCATAAAATATCATATACATAATTTAAATTGTTCATTAGGGAAAACGAATAGCCTTCAGGAATCAAATGCTTATCAAACATTTTCTATGAAACCAGGTAACAAAGGAAGCGGAAATTTTTCAGATGAACAGTTTTGGTATATGGTGAATTAAGTTTGTTCATTTGGTCCTGTTGAGCAGTGGCTTTGGATCAAGAGGACGAATCTAGTCAGGGGCTCGGCAACTTTACTGTGGAGAACGGTTCTATATGCAGCAAAATTTGGGTGCAATGCTGCACTGAATTTCAGCGCAGTACCACCCATGGTTTGCTAGTTCAAGCCAATGATTGCAGGCGTTGCGGGCTTTCTCCCTGCATTAATACTAGCAGCCGTGATATAAGTGAAATGCTCTTGAAAGCAATGTTAAATCCAATCTCTTTAAAATCAAATCGTTGATTCGTTCCCAAGGCTCAATTGCTAATTTGGCTCGTCCCTCATCTAAGATCTGACTGAGTTCAGTATCCACAGGAAGTTATAATCTTACCATTTAGTCTCGCTTTCAAATTTCTGAAAGTAACTGAGAAGATCAAACATGGCTTTTCTGAGCAACGCAGCGAAGAAAATGCCTTAAATGTGCTGTAGCACAATATTCTTAATGAAGCCTAGGAAACAAATCAATGATCTGATTTTAAGGAGATTTTCTTAAATCAACTCTCCTCACCTCCATTTATCATCTATTATGTCTGATTTGGTCTTCTGTATTTATCAGCATGTTTATGATCAGTTGTCATCTTGAAATAACATACATTGAGGGAAAACACAATAAGCGAGAAAACATCTATTTAAAAACTAACTTCAAATGCAACTCCATTTCTAGCCGAGAAATTCGCCCATGTAGTACAGGTTGAGAAGTAGTAAACTTTGTGGGAAGAGAACCTGCCTGAGATTGAAAGAAAGACCCAACAGAACTTTAGATTTACCATTGAAATCAAATTGAAAGGTATACAGTCTTCTCGAAAGTCTATGTACAGACGGGGGGAGGTCGGGGGGTCAAGGGTAATTGAGAAAATAAGTGCTGGGTCTCCAATAACCGCCGGGTCTTTCATAAGCGCCGGGTCTAAACCATCAGATTAATGCACCCTTAGTTAACTCCAATGTTCTATTAAAGAATTAAGCGCCGGGTCTCCAATACGCGCCGGGCCTCTTGTAAGCGCCGGGGGATCAAGGGGTGCTCACACAATGGCGCTTATTAGAGGAAATACAGTATTTGGTTTATAAGATCAAGAAGTATAAGATTCAAATCTGTTCTTGGTGCAATGCAACACTGAATTTCAGCGCAGTACCACCCAATGTTCCATAGTTCCATCGCAATGCATAACCACACTGGCGCTGTGGACTTTCGCCATGCAATAATTTCAGCGGTTGTGATATGAACGAAATACTTTGGAAAGAACGCGAAATCTCCTCACCAACGCACAGGCTGGGGAGGAAATATAGATAGATATAGGTAATGCACTATATATATATATATATATATATATATATATATATATATATATATATATTTTCGAAGAAATTACGATGATTTAATCAGATTCACAAGCATGCTTTCAACCATTACGGGTCTCATCAGGTGAATGACATTGAGTCGGTTGATATATTAGTATTGTCTATATCTACCTATATCTATATTTCCTCCCCAGGCTGTGCACCAACGGTGTAGCTGAAATATCGCCTGTACTGAACACCACTAGTTCAAAAACACTGCATTTCCGTCGATAATAACACGCACCAGGATACATGATGAATGATGGAGGATAATATCAATTTTTACAAATACTTATACCAATTTAAAACGTAGGTAAAGATTGCACTGCAGTTTTGTTACCTTATAAATGAACAATATAAGCATGTCATTTTGAAAATCTTTTGTGTAAAAGGCATTTTCGAAATGGTTATTGATTTTCCTTAAAAAATTCATTTGTAGGTCTATAAAACACTTATTTGCTTCATTTTATCAAGTATCAAAGCCCTGCAGTCGGTTAAAACGCAATGGAACCGGTTCTTCGTTCATTAAAATACACGGCGTTATAGATCTGCAAGAGTGTTGCCTTATTTTATGAAGGTAACTGCTATCGGCATTAATTACCAATGGCAACTTTAATAATAAAATAATTTAAAACATTAAACATTCAAAAATTTGACCTCTGACACTAAAACCACAATTATTGCTGAACCAAAATAGCTCTTGGTAACGGTCTAAGGGAGGTAACTCTTTCCTTGCACAATATGCAGAAAGTCGATAAGCTATTGAACATGCGTGGTGCAACCCCCAGGATATAAATAAGTGCAGCAGTGAAGTTGAAGGATATCCAGGACGCGGTGAAAACGCTATAACGCCCCAGATTCACGCAAAAACAAGGTAATATTTTGCATAACTTGACATGATCCAAATAGATGTTGCTACATACATTAACGTATGTTAATTATTAGGCATGCAGTGCTTAACCTTGTCTGTCGAGGTTACGAGCACAAGAGCTCTTTGATGGCTGCAAATGGCACCGACATAGTCTCTTGTTCACTGTTGTCATTCTAGGAATGTTACATAATATATTTTGAATTACTTCCTCCATTTAACCGTTTCGTTTTTTCACTAAATTTATGGATAAAAACATTCAAATTATTTCGGGGATTTTGAAGTTTTTTAAAAAATCATTCGCATTTGTGAACATGATTACGAAATAAGGCCTACCAATCTTACATAATGATATTAAACATTAAACGATGCGATGTATATTGTTGGTACATTGCGCCATTATAAGGTTGTAAATTCCGCCGTCAAAAAAATGTACAATAGGCCTACTTTGATTTATAAACTTTTTTTTTCTCGGCTTCAATTTCCATATTCAGTTATCCAGACTTACTAAATGGGAAATATAAGCGTTACATACGGTTTCTAACAGTCACGTAAGAGGGTTAACGTTTATACTGCATTTGTGGGAAGGTATGCAACTGTTAAATACTGATCGGTGCAAAGGACATCGGCTCACGTTTCAATCACCCAATACTCGAACAACAGTCAATAGGCCTAGCTTGCTGATAGGGTTTGATAAAGGCAGGATTTGTCGACGTCACGTGACTACGGTATACGATATTGTCATGACGGTATTGTAACACGAAGGTAACTCAATAATTGGAACCAGTCGTCCATGGAATCGTACCACGGTTTTAAAAAAAAACTCACACAGCATTTAAACAAAAGGACGGTGCCATAACTGCTAATTATCTTTTTTTCCAATTGGCATACCGTATACTCTTTCTGAATTTGGATGTCCGTGGCGCTCTTAATGTTAAGTGGAATGATATAATGATGAATTAATGAAATATAATACCAGCCTAAGAATGTAGGGAATGATATAACATCAAGATGTCAGATGTTGGTTAATGTTAAGTCATTAGTTCACTAGATATACAGGACCAGTTGGGCGTTTGACGTATGTCGGCATTTGTCCGTCGTTGGTATTGCACTTATTTTTTATAATTTCGATTTTTGCCCCGAACTATAGTTTGCCTTGCCTTGCCTTGCCTTGCCTTGCCTTGCCTTGCCTTGCCTTGCCTTGCACTAACACCTGTAAGTGGTATATGGTAAAATAAGCAAGGCCTAATGAGCTACATTTACAGGGCCAATGTCTCGTTGCTTTATTCCGAAACGAGATAGTAGAAACAAGAATTACATGGAAACATTACATACATTACATAAAGGACATGTCTGGGTGTCTTAGAGACCAGTTAAACGTGATTGGTCCATAATATGTGATTACAAACTATGTTGCAATCTGCACTTGATCAGGCTCTGTATAAACATCCTGTTTCTTTCAGTAATGATCCAGATAAGTAGGCCGACTTTTTCAAGGTATGCAACATCAACGAATAGAAAGACACATGGGTTAGATTAAAATAGAATTATAGTGATTACTGCTTACCAAGGACATTGTAATGGATGGAACCATCCTGTCATGTGCATGCAGTTGCACCCTTCGACTAACTGAACTCTGTAGAGTTACTGAAGCGCATGTAAAATATAATAGGCCTACTTCGTTTTAGCTATTGTGCGAAAAAGAATACATATATTTTTCTGTAACACGATAATCCACGATTACAGTTTTGTAAATGAACACAACGTTTCGGGAGATATGCACATATACCGTTACTACCGAATATATGGAAATATTCTACAGTGATCCCAGTTCCTAAACGATCTAGATCAAAAGAACTAAATGATTATAGACCTGTTTCCCTCAAGTCAGTGGCCATGAAATGTTTTGAGAGGTTATTGCTTCCCCTTTTATTACAAAGTATGAATGATATTTTGGATCTATTACAATTTGCCTATCACGCAAAGCGTTGCGTGGAAGATGCCATTTTAACAGTGTTGAATAAATTGTATAATCATCTTGAAACTCCAAAATCTTATGCCCGAATCTTATTTGTTGATTTCTCATCAGCTTTTATAGAATTCAGCTCCACCTTCTTGCCCGTAAACTCATAAACTTGAGTGTCAACCCTTCTATCATCAAATGGAAAAGTAATCTTCTGACCAACAGGTCACAGTCTGTTCATGTCAATGATTGTCAGTCATCGGCCCTATGTACAACATGGTCCACAGAAAACAATAACAATCATACATGAAGGATTTCTAGCCGGAGATTTGTTGCATGAAATAAGAAGCATGCCAAATTCCTTATGGTAATTTCACGTTGAGACGACATTAGTATATTGAACTTAGACATTGTCGGAAATTCATAATATTTAACTGGAATATATCGTTGTCGAAGATAATGATAAGTTTCACAAATTAGCAAAAAGTGATACTCTGTCTCAACATGACCAGAGTTACAGACCTTACAAAGTCTATCATGTTTTGGAATATCCAAATACCTGCCAGTCTCAACGGCTAATTTATGTGAACTACAGCGAAACTGTGAAAGTGCCATTCTAAATTTATTTATGGTTATAGCAGTAAGATAAAACTCAGGTTGGAAAACATTCTTAAACATGGAGTAGGTGTAATATTTACGGCTATTAAAAAGTTTGTCATGCCACTCCTGTTCATAGCAGCATTTAAGCCTATTTGAAAACTCAGCAATAAAGGAAGAAGCAAAATCAACTTTTTGTCTTTCCCAGATGTAACCGAAGCCATATGAGTAGAGAAGAGATTTTATATGGGACACCCAATTCTGCTTCCCATTTGTTGACATTAGTAAAAGCATATCATAACTTTTTTTTGGAAAACGAGAATTCGGCATACCAATGAGTTTTAACCAGAATTTAACACACCGAATATGGACTGTAATATAAAGAGGATACCTGCCACATTCACCTCTCACGACTTCGTTAGACGTTGATGACTTTACACCCAAAACACGTTTACATGCAAGGACATGAACTGATTCAATAGCCTTGGAAGCAGTCTGTGATAACCCACATATTTCAACACCATACATCAAAATTGGAAGAACCTTGGAGTCAAAAACACTGAAAAATAGCCCTAAGTGCAATGGTTTGACATAGGAGAAAGAACGAAATATACCAAAGAGAGCCCTCTTTGCCTGTAGGACGATATTATCAATTTGTCTTGTCCAAGATAAAGTTTTAGAGAAAACTACACCGAGATACTTATACGAGGAGACACATTCTAGCTTACTATCCCTAAGAAACCACTTTTCATGTTTTGATAGAACACCACCTCCTTTAAATACGACTACCTTAGTCTTGTCCATATTCACTTCCAAAGAATAGTTATCACAGTATTTTTCAAGAGTATTAATACGCTTTTGTAGCCCGAATATAGTGTCTGATATTAGAACAACATCATCAGCAAACAAGAGTAAAAAAAACTTGTATTATATCCGGATGAAGCTGTATACCGTAATCACATTCTTCCTCAATAGCTACCGCCAAATCATTGATAAAAAACTGAACAATATTGGGCTAAGAACACAACCTTGTTTTAACCCAAGATCACACCGAAATGTATCTGAAAAACTATTATCAAACTTGACACAAGCATACACATTCCTATAAATAGATTGGAGACACTTTAACATTTTTGGTGATATACCATTAGTGTTGAGAACAGTCCATAGCTTCGATCTCTTTATGGAATCAAACGCCTTGGAGAAATTTACAAATAGAGCATATATTTTCCCCCTCTTTTTAGATAGATAACGTTCTATTATAGATTGCAGGACAAATATATTATCCAAAGTCGAATACCCACGTCTAAATCCGGCCTGAGATTCGCCGACCTCATCATAAGCATCTGACCAGGATTGTAGCCTTGTATTTATGACAGATATATATAATTTGCTGAAAACACTTAATATTGTAATACCCCTATAGTTATTCGGACAATTAACATCGCCTTTCTTAAAAACTGGGACAATGTGACCAACTGACCAGGAACTAGGGAAGAAAGCTCATCAAACATAGAATTAAACAACATAGTTAAATCAACTACTAAATCACCTGCACACTTGAACATCTCGGCAATTAAGTGGTCTTTACCGGCTGCTTTGTTATTCTTTAACCTATTGATAGCATCTATAATCTCTTCTTGGGTAAAAGGAGAGTCAAGAATATTCTGGGTGACATCATCAAAGACACAATTATATATAAGTTCATCATTGACCGCATCAGTAGAAAACACATTTCTGAAATGCAAGAACCATTCATTTATATCAATGTCCGGCTTTGGAGTTTTACATTGTCCACTATCAACACTGGTGCTCCTCAGGGATGCGTTCTGTCACCTTTGTTATTTATTACATATACAAATGACTGTATGGCACAAGATCCATCCTGTTCAATTGTGAAGTTCGTAGATGACGCTGAACTCATTGCTCTATTGAATAACAATTCTAATGAAGATGGATATCTATCAGAAATCTAACAGATTGGTGCCAGATAAATTTTCTGCACATAAATGTTAAGAAAACTAAGGAAATGATATTTCATTTTAGAACCAGAGATAAGTCACTAGAATATGTTAGTATGAATGATACTCCTGTTGAAATCGGAATATAAGTACCTGAAGGTACCATCATTGACGATAAAATGAATTGGAATAATAATACTTCGGCATGTTTGAATGCCAACGGCGGACATACCAGATACTTATCACAAACAATTTGTCATTAAACCAATGATTATTCTATGATTTTGTTGTTTTTGTGCATGGTCGGAAATAGGACAATTGACCCCATCCACGAAGAACTGGCGATAACTTATTAACCATTAAGGTTACTCGTCTGCTATTTTAGCACAAAACACTAAACTGATGGAGTGTTACAACACAACAAAGCAAATTCCCTTGAACACGTAACTTTTTATGATATTCAAATTCAAAGAGGTGTAACATTTCTTTTGGCGTTCAGTTTATTATATTAATTATACCATGCCATGCTCTGTTTGATGTACAAAGAATTCCCCTTTGGGTAATAAAGTCTTATCTTATCTTATCTTATCTTAATAACACATGATGAAAGAGTAAGCGTACACTACGAAACATAAGCTATAAGCACGGCGGGGGATAATAACTACATTAACAAGTATGAAAGTATGAATTTTTTTTTATCAAAAATACAAAAAATGGGACCACGAGTTAAATGAGAACTTGGATTGGAAGACTATATTTTTACAATATAGACAAGATAATAGAGACACAAAACTCCTTGAATTCTAATATAAATTCATACATAAGGCTATTTACACAAAAAGAGAGCTACTTAAAATGAAACTTGTTGATAATGATCTTTGCTTGACATGTGGTTCGGTTAGTGAGAACATATATCATGTATACATTGAATGCCAAACTATCAAACTGTATTGGAAAGATTTTAACAACTTCGTTAGTAGATTACTCAATATAACATATGAACCCTCCACTATAGACATTCTATTTTGCTGAACCAACAACCAACTCAACCACATGATTTTATTGGCCAAACGCCATATATTTTGTAAAGAATATAAAAGGTTTATAACCCAATTTTACTGGGTATAAATCAACTTTAAAAGATGTCTATTACATTGAAGAATTTATTTGTTCAAAAACCATCAATTCGAACTCATTTAAAAGAAAATGGAATGTTATTTCATCGGAACTTGGATAGTTTTTGATCTTATCTACGTATGTCATGTCCATGTTGTTTTATTAATATTCCCAATTCTCAATGTCATTATTGTGATGCCTATCCATGTAAGCTGTTCTAGATATCGAGTATCCTGTTTCATCTAGAACATGTTATCACTTGACTGTATCCAAATGAAGTGAATAACAATATTTTTTTTAAAAGTATGAAAAGGCTTATCATTATTTATCTTTTGAAAGTAAGCATTTACTCTCTTTCATCCTTCCCCCCCCCCCCCCCCCCCCTTAACTCTAATGATCAAAAAATTTTGTTTAAACATTTCCCCATTTTATTGTGGCTGTGGAGAAGGCGGAAACCCTCAGTTTCGGGGCTGCTCTGTGTTTGCGGTGTCCCGAAAACGCTAGTCTAGTTCATACTGGCATAACCTCATTTATCCCTCCCTCGTGAGAAAACCTAAACTATTGCCAATTCTTGATAATCTATAATCACCCAGTATCCCGCGGCAACGCGGAACTGGGGACTATGTTTTCAGCAATATTTCACGAACCGTTGCACCCAATGTCTGCAATTATGACGACATCCTAAATTGGCCGATTACACAAACTCAAGTCTACTTTTGTAACCATAAGCTTATATTAAAGGTCACAAAGTAAATAAATCTTATTTGATTCAACGTTACCCATTGGAGCCCATTGTCATTTTAGTGACCTGCAAACACTAGTTTGAAATAACCCTCTATGTCACCACCAGATGCGCTACGTGGCCGCCTATCTTCTGGCTGTGCTGGGAGGGAACGAGAAGCCGACCGCCAAGGACATCAAGGTGATCCTCAACAGCGTGGGGGTGGACGCCGAGGAGGACAAACTGTCTCTCGTCCTCAGTCAGCTCAAGGGCAAGGACGTGGAGGAGGTCATTGCTGCAGGTCGGAAACTTTTCTCTGATACATTTTGGTGGATATAGTTTTTATTACCCATATGGTTGAGTTAATATTATTGATATTCATTCACCTTAACATATGATAACATGGGCGATATAGATCTAGACTTAGTGAGTCAAAGCTTAATCGTGTCATTAAAATAGAATATTCAACCACGCTCTTCACAGGTAACGAGCGCCTGGCCACAGTGACATTTGGTGGGAGCGGTGCTGCTGTTCCCGTAACCATGGCGACGGAGGAGGTGAAGGAGGAGGCACCCAAAGAAGGTGAGAGATGCAGCCATTGTCAAGCCTATACAAGTACTTATAATGTTAATCGGACGATGATTGATACGATACAAAGGTATATATATTACGATGGTTAGAGTGTGCATACATACACAATAATTGTTGGTTTTATTTTCAGCTGAGTCCGGAAGTGACTCCGACTCCGATGCTGGAATTATCTCCCTTTTCGACTGAGAGCGCCCTCTTCATGACCTTACGTTCTTTAGCTTCAGTTTGAAATGGACATTGTTAGATTACTTAAACGTCAGAAAGGAACCTCGTACATGAAAGAAACACACATTTCTCGGATCCCGAGAGCATTCTTCAATGGTAATGAAACAGACATTGTACTTAAAACGTGAACGGAAGCTAGGGTTAATTTTACAGTGACTTTTATCTTTTTCTCCTGTAATGCCTACGTGTTCGGGTGTAAACCCTCTTCAAAATGCCAACCGTAGGCGTGAACTCCTGCGGGTTATATTATTGAAGGTTAGACGTGTTTAGTGTTTGCATTTTGAGCGAACGTGTAGCCTACTTGTGTATGCAAATGCCTTTGGCCAATGGCAGTTACTCTTCCTGACATTGATTTTTGCAAGTTTCCGATTCAATGCATCAATTTGTTTCAGGGACACACTTCTTTCTCACAAAGAGAAATAAAATCAAAACGAAACAATCACACATTACAAACGATGACTGTATAAAACATTTAATTTCATAACCATCCACATTTTCACCAAAGCGCCGAGCAAATACTCATACGTCATGACATACACAACTGGAAGAGATGCGTTATTCTGTGGGTGTTGATTTAATGATTATGGTCCCTTTTCATCAATTGTGCATATTAAAACGATTTACACACACCCTGGAACCTTGTACTGGTGAAGTGAGACTGGATTTTCACTGCAGATCGAGAGATGCAGTGATAGCGATAACATTTTACTTAATCTGCGGAGGACAGGTACCATGTTTTTGCCTAAGACAAGTACAACTTTCAAAAAGGCACATCCATACACATGAATGGTATGTGATGCACCCAACTTTATTTTCTTTAGCTTGAAAACATATCATGGGATGACAAAATCCCCAGCACATGACCCACATGTCATCCAAATTATTAAACCTTTTATTCTAAATGTTCTACGCCTCCATAATTGTCTGAAGACCAACAACACTACATCGCTCGTTGTAGAAAATCCTCTGTCCCAGCGGTATAAGGCTCCGGGGGATGATATAGTAGACGACCTATCTATTTTACCCAAGCCCGTGTCCCTTTACAATTGTGCACATTCCATTCTTGTAGAGGGAGACCGGTCTGATATTTGGTTTGAACCTTTTCGTGCATGTTCTCTATAGCCAAAGCCTCTTTCACAACGAATCTAGATGCTATGCCAAATTGTTGATTTAGATACGGTTTTGTTTGTGTGATGTGTTTATTAATTGTTATATTTAATTTATAACCTTTTACTACACCTTTTACCGATTTATAATATCATATTAAACCATTTTGTCACCGATCTAAGAGTGTCTTCTTTATCAAGATCATCATTGTCCAATTTGATGGCAGTGGTACCTCATCGGTCGAACGAATTGTAAAACTTGTATCTCTTTCGTGAGTAAGTAATTAGTTAAGCCACATGTTTCCTTATTCACTTTAAAGTCCACTGAATACAAATCAGTCTTAACAACGATGGAAATATGAAAACTTTCAGTCACATCGTGAACAAGCATAGTAATTAGCAAATAATAAAATAACATACTTTTTGTCTTCACTCGTTTTACCTTTGTTAGAGAAAAACATCCTTACAATATTAACCTATATTTTAACCATAATATAAAATAAGAAGCTTTCAAAATCTTAATGTGTGAATATATGACGTATTTGTTTCTCGTTTATATTAAAACAAAACAAGGCTATTTTAACATATTTTATTTAGTGTGAACGTGAATGAGCACCTTTTTTAAAACAAATTAACGCCCACTAATATAACAGACAGAGAAGAAAGGCAAGACAAGTTACACATTAATGTAATTAATGGAGGATGAATTTAAATCTTATCATTTGTTGATTTGGGGAGATTTAGGTTACTATATAGAATGGAACATCTGAGTAATATTTTGGAATTTGAGTCGTATTTAAAAGTTTTTTTGATCGAATATATTTGTTGAATTCAATATACATTGCTAAATGTCATATAACACTGATGCATCATGTCAATATAGTATATTACATACATATGATACCCAGGAACTTTCAGCTTCTGAAGCGGTATACAATGTACAGTACATAGAGGATATTATATGAGTGTTTATGTATACTATGTTTACGACACGAGTGCCTGAATATTAGTATTTCCCGAGCAAGAGCGAGGGATATACATATATTTAGGCACGAGTGTCGTAAACATAGTATTATATTGACACGAATATAATATTCTGTTTATTACCGAAGTCATGAAATTAATGAAAACACTATATTGTAGAAATATGCATGCTTGGGATATATTTCAAGAAGATTTCTCCTCTAATGGCCACAGATATTAACAACAAATGCTGATACACGCACACATATTGTAGCCTACACGGGATGTGGGACGCCATTGGAATCTATATTTATAAAATCACTAAAAAATACTTGCAGCATTTGAAGTAAACCGAAACCTCCGAATGCTCTATCTCTTACAGCGAGCCGCATACTAATGGGGATGCAGGTAGATCCTATCGACCTACATTTGTAGTGGTTTAAAATTTTGAATCTTTGCTTGTCAAATTAAGCGGCTGACTTAACAGGTTAAGTTTGATAGCACAATTCGTAAACAAGATAATTAACAACCTAACTACTCCCTCGCTCATATAAATATTCGACAAATGACTGTCTGATAACACCAATAAAGCTGCTTGTCACACTGTATTACGTTTTGGTACATCATCGGTCGAACGTCATATGAATCATCTCCAGATCTCCCCAGACGGACAGCGCAGCTAGCTTTTAATTTGATTGAATAGTTAAAGATGGAATCAACATTGTGTCAGTTGGTCATTGTTCACTGAAGAGACGAGAGGAGATGGTTCATCTTCTTCGTCATTCTGACACCGGTCCCTGATATCATGGCCGCGCTCATGCTGGACCAGGACGGATATGACGTCATTACCATTACCCAGAGTGCTTTGTCAAAGTCAACATCCGCCACAGATCCGAGGATACTGACGTCATCAACGTCAATCACGTGTATTTCGTTCTTCGCCGAGTTGAGAAGAACGCCGACGTGTAGAGCTCCTGCCACGCCCACCTCGTTGTCGGACACGGGCACGTCGTGAAGGAGTTGGTTGTCATGGACGAGGTGAACACACAGTCGGTTCTTGTGCTGAGGACAGGACGCAAGCGTTAAACCCAGACCGTTTGGCTTGTTCCAACTGGTTTCAACAGGGGAGTTGGTCAAGGTCATCTCAAACATCATCTTATTTTCTTGTATCGCCATCTTGAGCCGGTATTTGACCTTGATCTGGTACATGGCCTGCTGACCGTTCCGCATAAGGAGAGGTTTGTTTGTCATGACGTGACGCTCTGCGCCGAGTCGACATCCGGTCGCAGGGAGAGGAACTTCCGGTTTGATGTTACTGACGACGGATCTGGAGCTCGTTAGGGTCCTGCTGGCTGTACTTGTGTCCCACTCCAAGCTCGGACCTGATTCACATTAATAAAACAGTTAGCGAAAACATAATCTACCCAAAGCAGTTACACATTCATTGTCGTACATGGATATCCTGTTCTAACACTGAGTGTTCTCTCGAACATATCGGAGAAATTTCGTGTTACTGAACGCAGAAAGAACACGCAATGTTAAGGTTTTATTCATATATTATTATACAGAGTATTACTTTCTTTAAACATACGTTTGACTTAATGATATGACACGGCACTCGGACAATGAAAGGTCATACTGCGGATGTGTTGCATGCAGGAAGATGACACGTCTTATTTATATCGTCTTATCACATGACATATATTATATGATGAACATCGATTTAATGCTTCATTCGTTCAAAATGTCACAGGCTTAACCATACAAAGCCTGAAACCTATAGTCTCTGACAATCTGTCATTTTGTATTCGATTATAAGATGACGTGATAGTTTATTATGTATTTTCCATGTTTTATCATAGAACTATAGGTACAACGAAGAGATGATGAACTTACAGAAGAGAGTTTTCGTTGCATTCCCACTCTTCAGTACAACGACTTGATCTCCCAGGGAACCTGAACAGAACTCAAATAGTCAAAACACAATCAAGTTAAAGGTGCATCCATTGTGTTTCATAAATTTTTATTTTTATTTAATACGTTCCAACACACCATATGTGCTGTTTACAATACAAACAAATTCACTCAGCTCACATATTCATCCCCAATCGCCAAATATATCAAAATTACTAGTTTCTAATTAATATCGAGTAAAATCATTATGCATGTGCAGGAACCGAAAGTGCACGTCCTAACTTAACATGCACAGTGGTTATATGACCTATTGAACATGATCAAACCAAATTAGTTATTTTGTCTGGTTTAAATAAGATTCCAAAATTACGTTTGACTCAGTGGCGCGCGCCACACGCGGTGCATTGTCCGGTTTTCGATCAGAAATCGATTCTTTTACCTTCATATCGTCAATATACTAAGTCGATTATTATCAGAATTGTAGTTTTCGGTAACAGTTGGTACTTCTCGATAAAATAAGACACGTTTGGCATATTTGGCCCCCAACAACACAATGGATGTACCTTTAACTATTTGTCTCTAAAGACAAAGGAATCGAGGCATAATATAGTTAACTGTGTGTCTGTATATACGATGTTGTAATATATGTACCAAGGACAGTTTATCATAGTAACACTCCATCAATGTAACACTGCTATGCTAATGAGCCTAAGACTTCTCATATATAAACGGATTTAAGATCAATTTAACGACTGTTTCATATACTCACATGTCTGTTCACTGCTGGCCGTACTATGTGATAAGAAGCCAACATCTTCGTCAGCAACTGGAACACGTACGGGCAAGACTATGTCAGTAATTGTAATGGGATTGAAGAAGGAATGGGAGGAACCATGCCTTGAAACACAAGACAATCCATACATTCCAAAAAAGTATAAAGTAAAATAAATAATGCATGGTAATTATAGCTTATATTTTTGCGGTAATTAAACAAGATAACATCCCTCATGATACTGAAGAGACAATCCATTAAGTGTCTAACATCAAAATGCAAAATGAAAAAATCTCTTGATAACTTTTATCAACCTATATGAAACAAAGAACACGATATATTATATTTATATTACAAGTAACACCTATAACTCACATGTGGGGAGATAACTCGGCTCCATAGATATGGCGTTGTAGGTAACATTTGAAGGCACACTATGAGGCTGGGAGGTGCGCGAGTAGGTAACAGACCGAACTAAACCAGTGGTCTGCAGTATGGTTTGTAGATGCTGCACATTACAAGACACGAATGCCACGCCCCTCCGGACGAAGTCGATGTCTGCTGGCTTGTCTTGGACCAATGTCAGAGTATCGGATGGTGCGCCCTGCAAATATAGAACATAGTTCCATATCAATTGATAACATGTTTAATGTGTAACGTGATATATGCTTTTCTACGTAAAGTCAAATCTATCCGACACTTGCATATCAGAGTTCTATTGCACAACGCCGTAAGATAAACATAACTCAATATGTATAAGGAAACTGTAGTATGATGCAATCTAAAATTTATATTGTATTAACATGATGTAGAACAGTCGATATAAATGCATATTGATTGAGTATGTTGCTGAACGATGATACTATATATAGGTTGTCGAAGTCTTAATGTCGTTTCGTACAACGACTCCCAGTCCCTTATGTGACTTTGATACGAAATTGATTTTTAATTGCAAGATAGTTCTTGTGTGAATTTAGCCTCACTGACAGTCAGTCTTTTAAGGGAAAACGTGTTATGTTATAGCTTTGATTCAACTTTTGCCATTATGTTGAAGATAATGCATTCCGTATGAATTCCAAGACATTGCAACCTAAATATGATAGTCCTATCAAGGAATGTGTTTTGACACAAACAAGTTATATGTAAATATTAAATACTTCAAAACAAAATTCAAAAAAGTAATTCAAATACCTCATTCAAGGTTTCAACGAGTCAACAGTTCTACCATTAAGAAATCTCACTAACCTTCCGACCCCTAACAATGTTGTTTGCCTGCTTCTTGATCTTCCCATAGAGGTTTTGATGAGCAACCTTAGCTGCAGTCACAAGCCTGGCGTCATCGTCAGCTCTCGTCGCCACCTGCTTCAACAACGTCTCCTTCCTATGCAGCAACATCTTAACCAGCCCGTCAAACGTCTCGGCAATGTCCCCCGAAGACCTCCTCCGTGACACCGCTATGTTCCTGTAGGCAGCCTCCAGTTCTTCAATACGGGTCTTCACCTTCTCGCCCTTCTGCTTCAGATGTTCAAGGAGACTCACAGAGTTGAGGCTCAGGCTACGTGAAGCGTGGCTACGTCTTGCAATGTGACGTAGCTTCATGTCTTCGAACGTAGTGACGGTGTGTGAAGTGGGCAAAGCGCCGAACACGTGGGTGCTTAGACAGGCTTGGCAGAGCAAGGCGTTGCATTGACGGCATGTCGCTACAGCGTCATTCTTGGCACGACAATAGTCACAAAGTGGACCGCTGCCAATGGACTCGGCAAAGTCGAGGAGTTTCAGGACAAGTTTGTCCACAGGAACTGATGTCAGGGATTTGATGTCCTTGTGTTGTTTGTTGCAAAGCGGGCATGTTATTGCCCCGTTGTTCTGTCCGGCAACCAGACACTGGTGACAGAGCGTCTCGGAGCAGCAGGGGAGATGGCGGGGTAGTCGAGCAGTCTCAGTGTACTGGGAACCACAGTGCGGACACTCGGTCAGATAGTCGTGCTTCTCTGGTTGGTCGGACATCTTCCTTCATACAGATCTCGAGATCCTGTTAATATATATGTTTGGTAGGAATTCTACAACTGCTATAGCTATCAATGCTGACGTTTACACTACTGCTACTACGACTAATATTTCAAAGAGAATATCCGGGATTCCTTTCATATCATTCTTCATTACTAGGATAGTTTTCATTTGATGTACCGATTCTTTGGCTGGTCGGACACTCGCCTCTAGATTGATCTCGGGATATGTTGAGTAACGTGGACTTAAGGAAATTAGCAGTTTGGTTAACGATTATACATATTCCAACATTCATCTGCCATTAGTGCGAATTTTTATTGCAATAGTTGAACCTCAAACTGAATGTTAACGTGTAAAACAATATTGTACTTATAAATTTCACACCAATATTTGACAATTTGGTATCATTTCAGAAAATAAAAGAGATGATATAGAAAGTGTGTATATATTGGTATACAACAAGGGGTTTGATAACATTTAAGAGAGACTATAAATACAGCAACAACAAACTTCCCTATGTAATACTACTGTTACCACTAAAACTACCACTGCTACCACTACAGCCACCATTGCCAGAACAACTGCCACCAAGTTAACAACAAAACTTAATTTAGATTTTTAGAATGATTTCCTAACCAAGTTTATACTACGACGACTAGACTATGCTTCAAAGTCTGATAACCCGGCTAGACACGCCGGTAGACATGTAATACAAATGTACTACGTTCTGTGTATTGATAAGCTACACACAGATGACCCAGTCCAGAATGCCGTTCGCATGAATACGTCCATCACCAGGGTTTATACTGACACTCGGTCTCAAAACAAATCCTAACAGGTCAATTGAAGAGCACAATTTACAAAAAATATTTTTTGATATGGAAAAGAATAAAGACAGAAGTGACATATCCTGAAATTCCATGAGAAATGATATATACAAGAGTTATTTACTGGACGAAGCAGTAGGCGAGAGTGTTTTGGTCTTTTCGTCAAGGAATTCATTAACGATTAGATGTCATGCCATATGATCACGTTCGGATTCATTAAACTTGGATTTCAATTTGACAAATGCTCGATTTTAAATTTCTGAAATCGGCCCATAGATAACTTGAATAAGGCTTTTTAAAAAACCGCTTAATTTATCCCCGGCGGCCAGAATAAAAAAATCTGCGGGGGTGTGGTTCCTAAAGAGTCATTATCGGCGATAGTCATAATTCAACATAATTTCGCAACATTTTGATTGTTAATTTCACAAACAAATCTGACAATAAAACAACATCATTTTCCATATATTCATTTTCCATGTTTAAATATCCAACTAGGTAATTCCGCAGATGACAATTACATAATTATTACATAAACATGTGTTTTTGGCGATTTAACACACCTCATAATTCATTAGTATCGATTATCATCATAATTAATTAATGAAGCTCTGCGGTCAAGCGGTCTAGCCGGCCCCCTCTGTTTCTAATCACAGTCACGCCTCAAGGTTGTCTTCAAAGCGGATCGCCGCGCTGATTGCGGCATTGTTAACAGGGTAAATTAAAATCGTCTTAAAATCAATTGCAAGTGTATATTGTCTCGATTTTTATACCCAATTGATTCCGATATTTAATGTACGTAGAGGTAATAATCTGTCATTCTTGAGAAAACTGCATCACACGGGATCTGTCAGTTGTAAACGTCAATGAGACACCGTGTTAATAAACTTTCTTGATAGGCAACTAAATGAAACAGAAACATTTAATTCTTACTAGTCGAAATTGCATACCGTTGATGTAAACATACTGTAAATGAAAAATCTAAAAATGACTAAATACACCATAACAAACACAATAACCATAACGTTTTTCATTTCATGACAATTGGTAATGGTGAAATTGAGAACCCCATAGTTTTTCTGAAAATATTTTCATCTTAACATTAGCACACATTTACCTTTTGAATGGAAGAAGCTTCTGTTTGCCTATTCCAATACTACGAGTAATAGTTTACGTCGTGTTAGGATAGCCTTGATTGTCACGTGATCAATCACAATCTCCCGTTGTAAAAACTTGTACGTCAGCTCGAGAGATAATGAGAACTATTTCATGTGTGATAGCTTCCATCTTGTGGGTGTAGCAACATAGCAGCAGAAGAATGCCAAGTGGGTACTAGGATGTTTTTATTTTGAAGGTCGAGGACGTCGTATCCAATTCCTTTTTAGGGAAACATTATTGGGTCAGACGCGCGTCATCCTGCTGTATTTGTATGCGCAAGTCTTCTTCATTCCCCCGAGTGTCCAATAAGCTTTCGCTTCGTATCGCACTATAAATACCTAGCCAACTAAATAACGTTAAATCGAGCAATATGTGTGAGAAGAACGATGAGCTATCATCAACTGTCAAATCGCGACATTATACTACGTGCTATATATAGAGCGATGAGTAACTATATAACCTTCAGCTATACGAGGTGGAAGTTGCTTGGATAATCAGAGGCTTGCTGATACAAAAACTTTGATGGGACAGGATGGTAATTGTCACTTTTAGAAAAATAAGCCACGAAGTAGTTCAAGTTCTGCACCATTGGTCCATTGCTGTTTTGGCAGCCAATGATGTTTCAGGACTTCCTTTTAAGTGCTCCGTCTTCATGATGGTCATGGACGGACCTTCACTTCATGCCTCTGAGGATGCGTTCTGATTAGTCTGCTAATTACTGTGTAATGGCAGTCATATATTGTCTTCCTAATCAGACATTCCTACTGCTTGATGACAAATAATTTGCCATATTTGCTCTTCTAATGATCTCGTACGAGCCATAGTTCAGAGTAATGATAAATCACTAGAAAACAAACCAATAGAACATTTTCCTGCATAATACTGCATTTGTGAACAATCATAGCATAGTTTGTTCATTAGGTGTTTGGATAACATATTACCAAATCGATGTTGAAAGATGTTTATTATTGCCTTTGTTGTTCCACTAATACAGGGCGAGGTGCCTAACTTTATTTTCTCAATATACATTTAGGCATTACAAAGTTGGGCTATTGATGTTTCCCTATTGTCGCCATGTAACGTTGGATATACACAGTATAAAACATAATTCTGGTAATGAATATCATTTTATTAAAAAAAATATAGACATTTACAACTTTACTATTTAATGATAAGCACATCATTAAACATGTATATACGTTGCACTTCACGTTGAACGCGGTTAAATTACTCTAATGAAGCTAGCAATTTGTTCATATCCTTACTGATCCTCGCCTTCGTCCCCGACACCAACGCTACAGCGGTGTTGGCCCAAGATGGCCACGAGAGAAGCACCATTAGCCACAGAGGTCTGTCCACATCAGCTTCGTTCAGTGTACCAATAACTTTCACATCCTCTACGTTCAGCACGTGGATTTCGTTCTTCACGGAATTCAACAGGAAGCCGATGTGTAAGCCACGTGACATGCCAGCCTCGTTCTGAGCCAGGGGGATATCTTCCAGAAGTTGGTTGTTGTGAACGATACGTAGACAGAGTTGTCGTTCGTGGCGGGAACAGCTTGCTATGTTGACGCTAAGGCCGCTTGGTTGGTTCCAACTGGACTCGATAGGAGAATCTGTCAGTGCTGCCTCGAACAGCATCTTGTTCTCTTGTATCATCATCTTCAGAGAGTAGCTGATCTTCAGCTGGAACAGCGCCCGCTGTCCGTGTCTCAAGTAGATTGGTCTGGCGGTCATTGCGTGTCTCTCTGCCAACATTCTACATCCGGTTTTTGGAAGAGGAACTTCCGGTTTTGCGTTGGTCAAAATGGCCTCGGTTGTGGTGATCGTCTTGCTCGCTGTGCTGGTGTCCCATTGGAGATAAGGGCCTATAAGATACATGTGACTTACAATTACATAATTACATAATATTTGAAATGAATAATTATGACAGATCAGTTGTTTTATCGTATGTCTCTTTCGTATTTCTTGTAGCATAAACGATTGCCAGAATTCAATTAACTGCAAGCCAATGAAAAGGGAAACACGAGTTCAAAAATAAGGTTTTGTTGTAAAGCTAAAACAAGTTCTTTTAACAATTGTTATAATACAACAAAATGATATACATTTGAGTGTTTTTTAAGTCACTGTGTCATTGCTATTGGTAAACACAAAAGAAGAAACTTCTCACAGATAAGAGGCGAAGTTCCACCGTCCACATTAACCAGCTGATCGCCTAGATTACCTGTGGTGAGAGGAAACATCATAAAGCTAGCGCAACTACTATATGCATTATCAAATTGTGAAAAAAGTACATCGTAAGGGTATACTTATTACACAGAGAAAGGCAGTTGTTTTGTTCCCAGGCTTGGATGGACAGACGGGCGTACCAGTACACGACTGCTGGGTCACACACGATGATACAATCATTAAATCGAGGAATGTGGAAATTCGTCTTTAAGTTATTCAAAATGGTTTCCTCAAGATAAATCTTTATCAAGAAATATTTCCAAATCAAATCAAAATTCAAATTGTTTATTCAGTATTAGGGGCCTTAGGCCTAGGGTACAAACAGACATTATACAATCTTGTAGGTGAACTGTACAGAGTAACATAGTAACATAGTAACATAGTAACATATTTGCCAAATACTACTTAAGTAAATCAAGAAATTGTTTCACTCACATGCCTGCTCATCGCTCTCACAGCTGTGGGATACAAATCCGCTCTCTCCATCGTAAACTGAAAGATGTGCGAACAAATTAAATTATACAAAACATGTTGAAAATAAAGATTATGTATTGGCTATTTCATAATTAAGGTGTAATGAATGTTTGAATCCTCAGGGATTAAAATATACATATATGTATATAAACATATCTACTAAGAATATAAACAGGGCCGGACGGATCTTCCATCTTGAATTTCCGCCGCTTCCGGTTAGCCTGGAAGAATGTTTAACAGGGTAAGTGGACAAAGGAACCATATTCGGTAACAACGTAGAATAATGTCCTCCTCCCTGGTTTATTTTATTTAATAGTAAATTAATACATACTCGTATGCTTATATACATATATGCACATTCAGGGTCTGACCCATCTGTTTGAATCGTACCATCTGAAGCCTCGGCTGGGTCCATTGAAATCGAGTTGAACATAACAGCTTCCGGAACACCTTCGGGTTTCTCTGCCGGGGCAAACGTCACGGATCGCACAAGTCCAGTTGCCCGGACGACGGAAGCAAGGTGCTCGCCATTACAAGGGACGAAACTAACAGCTTTCCGGGTGTAGTCGACTGCGTCTGGCTGCTGGGAGAGCAGATCCCAGGTGTCGGCACTTGAGAGACTCTGTACAGAGGTAGGGGTAACTGGAATAGTTTGTTTGTATTCGACCTCAAATAATTAAGTGGGTAACATGGTAATAGAAGATTAAATTGATTGATTATTTGATTGATTATACATTAAATCAGGTGTATGTTATGATACCACAGAAAACGAAATTGAGTAAAAGCACATATTTGTGTTTTGGTCTAAAATAAAATAGGTTGGATTCAGTGAAGGGAAATGACACGGTTATAAATATCTTTAATAAATCAAACTCACTTTATACCAATTGAGAAAAGGGTACATTGTGAGGTCTTGCAGTCTCCAACCAAGTTGCCCATTTAATATTACCAAGTACGCATATTCCAACCCTATAGCACGTTATGACAAGTATCTACCTTCCGGGTTCTGGAGCTGGTAGTGAACCTCTTGATCCTGGCATCTAAGGTCCTGTGGGACTCGATAGCCCGAGACACCTCCGCCATATCCTCCCCCGCCCTAGTCTCCACTTGAGCCAGTAGAGCACTTCGCCTCTGTCTCATCTCTCTCGCCAGGTCCTCGAAGTACTTGTTGATGTCCTCTGTCGCTCTTCGTCTGGAGAGGGAGATGTTCTTCTGGATCTCCTCCAGGTCTTGGTGGGCCAGCTTGATAGACTCTCTCTTATGAATCATCTGGCTGAGAAGGTTGATGGACGTGACGCTTAAGGTGCGGGATAGACTCCCCGGCCCACAGGATCGGTGGAAGCGGATCTCCTCGAACATGACGACTCTGTGGCCCTTCAGGAGCTTGTTCTTCGTGTGCGTTCTGAGACACGCCGGACACATCAAGACGCTGCAGTGACCGCATTTTGCTACTGCGAAGTTGTTCTGCGGACAGTAGGTGCACGTAGGGTTTGGAGTTTTGCCCGTCTGTGAGAGGAGTTTCAGGATCAGTTGTTCCACCGGAAGTGATTGCACGCCTTTATATCCGGTGTGGAGCTTGTGACAAAAAGGGCAGGTCAGACGACCGTTGTTGCAGAGCGGAAGTAGACAAGGTTCACAGACCGGCTCGACGCAGCACGGCATCCGGCGGGGAACTCGGGAAGCCTCGTCAAACTGTTTATGGCACAGCTGACACTCCGTCAGGATCTCCTTCATATCCGACACTAGCGATATCTCCGACATGATCAGGCGCCTGAAACATGGCAATACAGTACTGTCACAAGGGTAATCTGAATGTGAAAATTATATTTTGTAAGTTGACAGTTTTGTAGGTTATTTTGACCTTCACAAACAATATAGAGCATCAGTAAGGCGATTTTCATAAACATACTGAGGCATAACAGACCCATTTGAGCCTAGTTTTCTGATTTTTTAGTGTATGAGCTTGCTTTAAAACTCTATTGTCAGTTGTATCTTTCTTTGTTGATCTTACATGACAAGTTACAGATATGTTCATGTGTTCTTTTGCGTTTGTGTTTTGAATACCTTATCATCAACAATTAAACCTAATGAATAGCAAACACTCACACACGTTTGCATTGAATTTAGACGTTTGTCACGCCCCTATCTTCAACATAAGATCGGTTCTAAACAAGGCATAATATGATCACTTAAATGAAACCATACCGTTATGAAAACTAACTGTGAGTGTTTTATGATCATTAATATCGCTCTGCATTTTGACTGTGTGTTTTGATTTTGAAACATCAACTATATTCATAATAAAGTCAGCTCAAAATTGTCCATATTACAAAATAGTTTCTTTTCTTCAAAATACTTATTTACAAACATCACACGCCCATGCAATAGTGCATACTCATACCAGTGCGTTATCAAGTGGCATTATCAGATACGTTCCTACGTTGACAGTCTATACGAGACAGCGAACACCACGTACACGCGATAACCTACATAGTGCGGCCCGATATCTCTTACTACATTCAGATATTCTCCAAGGCTAGGAACAGTTATGCTATCTCTCTCACGTTAAACTGTTCCATTGGAATCTCAAGTAATCCAAGCTAAATATAGCAGTGTAAATAGTCCGTCCGAAGGTCAAACAGACTAGGGTCATTTTAATCCAGACCTGAGGTCAGTTATACGGCCTTCAGTGAGGTGTGATGGACAGCACAGCCGCCAGTTCTTTTTGTAAAAAGAAATATTACCATTTGTTGAATTAATCTACTAATACCTGTAAGCACAGGAGATTGAGAATACCCATTATCTTACTGCATACACTGTGTAGGAGAATATCCCCCTCCCTCTATATAAATAGTATCAACAGTAGGGATGTTTTTTTTTATACATTACACTCGGTAAGATATTGGGCATTCGTAGTTTCCAGTGCATGTAAGGGCCAAGTGTTTGAAACATGCATTTAATAGATTCTGTATTTAAAGGGGCAGTAGCACGTTTTTGCGCTCAAATAAGTCGATGAAATGTATTTGAAAATACTGTCACCAACAGTAAAACACCCTTCTCTCTTCGGAAAAATCAGGTTAAAAAATTAGTGTACATGGTTCGGTAAAGCTATGGGAATCGATTTTGTAATTCGAAATAATAAATAGTGTTCACAATAAAATGGCCTCCATGCAATTTTTCCCTTATACGCAACAACGTTATTACCACTGCGGATAATTGGTTTGTGTAATAAGATGTTTTACCGTCTAAAGTTAATTTAAATGACATAAACTATCATTATAAATGGGAAATTTGAAAGAAAAAAAATTTGGCAAAAAAACGTGCTACATCCCCTTTAAAGCATGTTGGTAATCTTAGTGTAAAAGTGAACGATGCCGATGTACGTTGTACACATTTTGATAAAATTAGATACGTATGATTCAATGGAGATGATACCTGATTATATTGTTCTCATGTAAACTATGAAAGAAACATATATAATATATATAATACTTCACAATCGGTACATCATATGCACACATAATGATTATATTAAAAAAAATAATGAACTGATCATCCGAAAATTAATTCTTAAGTAAAACCTTTCAAATTTATCCTCACGCATCAATGATTAATAATTAATGAGTTGAACATGACATCCTCTGCGTCTTTGGCGACTTAACTTGTGTATATGTTAAATGGGATGCAATTTATTCACAACACATAACGTTACATGATAAAACATAGTTATTTGCGTGATATGACAACAAAGTTACTGCTGGAATTTGTTCGGTGACGCTTTCTAGATTAGTCTCGTGATCAACAACATAACTGCCTTTGCGACGATATTCACGTTGCTGATATTTCTCACCAACAGTAATATTCAACACTAATAAAATTGACATTCCAATACATATGACTTTATTTTGAATAAAAAACCCTATATTTCACATTTACATGAATCCAATGAGAAAACAATATCAAAATCATTCAAACTAACCAGTCGGAGATATCCAATCATTTTTCACCAATTATCTCCTATTGTGAAGGTGACTTTGACTTACGTGCATACAGAGGTCCGTCTTACCTTATGGTAACCCTCCGCTAGGTGGCAATTCAGGCACTTCAAGGAAATTAATTAGTTATGAGTGCCTTTTATATCTATACTCCACTTCGATTTTGAAACAGCCATTATCACAAAGACACTGTGTCCGAACATGCTGAGCAAGTCGATATAGAGTATACAGCTAGGAGGCGACGTGATTGGACGAAAGCATGTGTGATAATAACTCGTATACAACCACAGGATGATGATAAGCGTTGCAAAAAATCTTCAGTTTATCTTCGGAGCTACTGAAGATCGCGCTCTGCTCTGCAATAAAGTCATTAATTTACCGCAAAAAAATCTGATTTTTTGTATAAAGGCTGTTCATAAATACCATAATCACCAAAACAAGAAATACAGCAACAAAAACAGATAGTCTGAAATAACATTATTACATAAACTACTTATTAAGTTGAAAGGGAAAACATTATTTTTTTGTAAATAGGCTGTTCATAAATACCATAATCATCACCAAAGCAAGAAAAACAACTATGGTAGCAACTGAAACAGATAGTTTCAAATAGCATTATTACATAAACTACTTATGTTTAATTGAAAGGGGAAACATGCACTGTACGTGTAGAAATTGAGGAGCACAGTACGCAGGTGTGTAGCAGGGAAGTCTCCTAGGTGGTCATTTCTTGTACTATTTCAAGAAAAAATGTCGAGACCAGAATGATTTACTATACGTCCTTCCGTCCACCTTCCCCAGGGCATATATTTACATATACTGTCCAAAGTTGTTTAAAAATGGGCTCAGTGTGTCTTTCCATCCACAACGCAAAATTACTTTTCTTAGAATAGGTGTCTTATCATTAAGTATATTAATGGAAGAGGGAGAATACCTAGATTTTGTCAGCTCTGTAAAAGTGATTTAATTGAAGATAAACTATACTTTTTGTTCAAATTTATTTCTTTAATTAACTATAATTAAGACTGTCCTGTATTTTAAGGCTTTATTTTAAGTTTGCATGTGAGGTATGGGGTGGATGTTTGATTGAAGTATCTAATAAATAATAAAAACATTTCAACTTGAAGAGGCCCGAACAGTAACTGGTCTTCCAAGATATGTCTCTCTGAGTTTGTTTATACCATGAAACAGGATAGGATTTATTTTCCAAGAGAAGGAGAAGTAAATAAGTATCATTCATCAAAAAGCAATTAAGGCCATGCATCAGTTTTTCTTCAGGATTTACTCTCCCTTAAAGGGGCAGTAGCACGTTTTTTGCAAATTTTATTTTTTCAAATTTCCAATTTAAAATGATAGTTTATGCCATTTATATTTACTTTAGAGGGTCAAACATCTTATCACACAAACAGATTATCCGTAGTGGTAATAAGGGTGTTGCGTATAAAGCAAAAATTGCATGGCGGCCATTTTATTGTGAACACATTTTATTATTTTGAATGACAAAAAAGATTCTCATGGCTTTCCAAAACATGTACACTCATTTTAAACTTGATTTTCTGAAAGAGAGAAGGGTGTTTTACTATTGGTGACATTTTTTCCCAAATACATTTCATCGACATATTTCAGCGAAAAAACGTGCTACTGCTCCTTTAAGAGGCAGCAGGACCAGATACGGATTAAGAAATTTCAATAATTCCAATTCCAAACCTATTAGCGACTCCAGTCCTCTGTATCATATTTTGTTAATTTAATTAATTAATCACATTATGGAACAGCATGCCTTTAGCAAATAAGAACTTGTGAGTCTGTCTCGTATAAGTCTGTTGCATGTCAAAGAAAAATGTTCACTTGTATACCTTTCGTATGTAATACGGCAAATAAACAGCTGACATACACGACTAATAAATATATATACATGACAAGCCCACTTATAACTTATTTAAAATAAATGTAAGAAAATGCATGTTGTCAATGTGGCCATATCTGTGAAATTGTCTTTCATTACTTCCTGGAATGTACTTTGTTTAATACTCCAAAAAATAATGTCTACATGCATATTGAGACAACAGTTTGAGATACAGCTTTACTTGATATTAATCTTATTTTACATTGCAATTTAGGTCTCTCTATTTGTGAAAGGGATTTCCTAAGTCGGATAACTTAATTTAATTTAATTGTACCTAATCCATTTCTTGAATTATTAACTCAGTTTCAATCAATAGCAATGAAAGTAACATATCCTCACATTACCTGATCATGTAAATGTGTGTTACTTGCAAAATGTTTATAAACTATTTAATTCTATGAATGTTTTAAAAGATATGATCTTGATCTCTATATTTTTTCATCAAATTAAACTTCATATTTCGCTCTGAAGCTTGTCTGTCGTGTTTTGTATATATGTATTGTACATGGGCCAAAAAACTTTTACTGAAATAAATACACCAACCTTTGGGGGCGTTCATTTTTGTCAGTCTCTTTATTTTTTGTCTCGTTTGCATGGTAACATTTTGAGGGCGAGATAGATCACAGATAGAACTAAAATGATTTTGGCATTTTGGTCGTGATTTTCCGATGCATGCAAGGTATGTAAATGAATTGTTTTTACAACACGGTCACGCAATGCTATAATGTATATAATTTATCATGTATTAACATGTATATGTTATATATTTAGTTGCTGTATCGTGTTTTATCAAATTGTATTCTTTTTTTTAAAAACTCCGTTATGTTTCAGTATATAGAAATACCCTTTTTATATGTTTAGTCATAGCTGCGACGTGATTTAAATAAAGTACGTTTCTGAATGTGTTGCCAATATGCACATTTTGTCACAAATACAAGGAAATAGTTATGTTGATGATGTTCAGATGATTAACAAAAGGATCAAGTTGGGGAATTATAATTCGGTCTTCGATCTTAATAAGGTAAGAAAATAATATATACGACACTCCAAGGCAAAAGAAAGTATACCTTCTTTTCAACAGAATCAAAAACCAAATATACCTGTCGAAGAAAATCGATTTTGAATGTTTGTGAAGAGGATATATCTCGTTAAGAGATATACACAATATCATTCGTGAGAGTATGATACTTAATATTTTCTATCCGTTCAAACACACATGGGGTGCTGAAATAGCTATTTTGGGAAATAATGTTTGGTGTTTAAGGTAATAGTTTATTAAATATGGAAATTATGCCATTACCATATGACGTCGGCATCAAATATCTCCTTGACTTTAAATCATTGACGCATCGTCGCTCTAGGATCTCATAAAACAAGCCAGAAAGGTATATTTCACTCTCCTGTCTCGCCTGGTTAAGAAGAGTCTATAATGACGATTTTTATAAGCCGTGTTTTTCAGAATTATGAACAGATAATGTTTCAAAAATTAAAAATTAAGTTAGTTTGCTTATAGAGACATTGTATAACTATGTTTCAGTCGTGTTCATCAGTCGTTGATTATAATATCTTGAATTGTTGTACCTATACTTTCTTTTGCCCACGATTGCTCAGGGTTCCTGGTTAGTTTATTCATATTTAATCTCATGTCTAGTAAACGAAGGCAACATAAACATTACGTTTTTGTCCTCAGCAAACTATCCTTCCGTCCATCTCTCCTTGTGCACATTCTTGAATTGAGATGACATCACATGGTCCAATAACACACATACCAACTTTTCATAAAATAGAGGAATAGTACCAAACGAAATGCTCTTTATAAACACAACACTCATTATTCTTCCAACAAATCTTTCAGTCATTTCATCGAATTTCATCAGAAGAATACAGTAGTCAGTCCCTTCTCATACTCTGTGGGTCATTAACAAGAAGCGTGTTTGTTATCGGCCAGAGTATCTCGTTTGGGAGAGCGTTAGACTGAAGATCTAAGGGCCCCCGGTTCAATCCCGGCACAGGGTGCAGAACTGACCACACTTTTATTTTACTAGATCGAGGGGACCCTAGATCAATCTCGAGTTCTGACAAAGAGTGCAGGACTAACCACACAATTGCAAGCATGTTTATAGTTACCATTTAGATGAATCATGAATCGCAAGGTAAATCTCATTTTAACTCACAATCTTCAAACTCCTTGTCACAAGTTTATCTCGAAGAAGACCCTCACTAAATATTGAACATATTGACTAAAAGAATGAACTGGCCAAAGCGATTTTTATTAAGGAAACTATGCATTAAATTTGCACACCACCACCACAATAAAATAACAAATAGTGTCTACTATCGTGTAAGAGTTCTAGAAAACCGAGGTACATCATTACTTAAATTTGCTGAGAGCTGTCACTCCAGCCTCGTCATACTCCTCTTTGGTGACGCACATCTGTGGGAATGAAGGCTCTGATGATAGTTTGGAACCGCCGAGCCAGCCCAGGAGGAGCCACAACCTTCACATCACTCCCGACACGCATCTGCAACTCTTTCTGCAGCCTCTATTTCAGACCAAGGAACATGGTGTTGCCTTCAGACAAGATGATGTTTCCAAACATTGCCTGACGGTCTCCTTATCTCATAAAAGTAATCAAATGTTTTGAAACTTAATTTTTTTTCTTTCATTTCGCTAATAAATTCAAGGTAAATTTTCCATGTCATCTTCTTCCCGAAAGATGTACAAGAATATGTGCTATTGCAGATTGTGTGATTTGAAATGAAACACCATTACATTTGTCCACTATCTAAATGGAATGTATTTCTAACAAATAGACTAAAAGAACGTACTAGTAAATTGACCATTTCATTAGTTTTATTTTGAGGACTGTATAAATTTACTCTGCACACAATCACAATAAGAAGAATAAATAGTGCCTTCTATCGCTTAAAAGTTCTAGAAACGTGTAACTGATATCATTACTTAAATTTGCTGAGAGCTGTCACTCCAGCCTCTTCATACTCCTGTTTGGTGACGCACATCTGTGGGAATGAAGGCTCTGATGCTAGTTTGGAACCGCCGAGCCAGCCCAGGATCTTTCTCTCAGGAGGAGCCACAACCTTCACATCTGTTCCACTCTCAACAAGCACCTGCAGCTCTTTCTGCAGCCTCTCCTTCAGACCAGGGAACATGGTGTTGCCTCCAGACAAGACGATGTTCCCAAACATTGCCTGACGGTCTTGCTCATCCACTGACATGATGGAGTCGGTTATAACTTGAGGTAAAGATGCAGTTGAGAGGGAATTCAGAGAAGGTTTAAATAGAAGCTCTGGACCTTTGAACATCTCGCTCCCTAAAACAGTCATTCCTCCTGGAAACTCATATTCCTCCAACTTGGGATTTTTTATTTCATTGTCGTAATCAAATGCTATGTAACCTGATTTTTCTTTCATTTCGCGAATTAACTCTCGGTCAATTGTATCAAGGCCAGCTTCATATCGAAGCTGTTGAATAAAGCGTCCTATGGTGTTACCATCAATGTCAGTCTTGTTGGTAGCAGATTTCAGAATGTTACCATCTTTTATTGGTACAGCCCATGAAGCTCCATCCCCACTTTCAAATACCAGCCCAGATTGCATACCAGCAGCATACAGTGATAATTCTGCCGAAGGAACAAGGCATAAAGAGGGAACTCTGAACTTCTCGAACATGATCCGTGCAATTCTGTCCATATGTAGCTCAAGTGGCAGTGGACCCATTGTTACAAGGATAGGATGATCTTCAGTAGCAATCGAAAACCTTTTGAAGTAAAATTCCCAAAACAATTCAATATCTTCACTTGATATAATGGTACCTGATTGGACTGGGTATGTCAGTTTCAATAAACCTCTTCTTCTTAATGCATCTCTTCCGAAGAACATCTCCCCACTATTTGGACCCTGAAAAGGTCAATATATATTTTTAAATACACATAATTTAACAAACGTTTCACGACAGTTAGATGCTTCATTCTCTTCAAATATGCGTGATGGACAGAAAACTTTCAAAATTGTTCTGCGACCAGAGATCGATAAGCTCAAGTGCAGTGATGGAGGAACGGATTTTTGGACGGGAATGTCTTATTCCTCTTCATAACCTTTGATACAACATTGTATAACCAAGTATGCAGATCGTTGACTTTGCCATGATTAAGCTTTCATTGATAAATTAACGGGCAAAATTTTCAATACAAGATTAAATTTCAAAATGTAACGTGTTTTCGGTCAAAACGGTCAATATATCATAGTAGGAACAGGAACATGTTACTTACAAACCCTGGCCTGCCAACCATAGTCTCCGTGATAAAGGGTGAGGTTTCTCCTGCTGGTCCTGCCTTAAAGAGCAGAGAGCCATTGTCCATAACGATTGGTACAGCAGACATGTTTGGAGGTAGAGAACCCAGCTAGACAGTGATGAGTCGGTCTCGCCTGTAATAGTTACAGTGTCTGTACATATAAACAAGAACCGTGTTATCAATACATATTAGTTCATTTCATACCCATTATGAATACATATTAGATCATTCCATACATGGTATGAATATTATTCGCTGCCTAATAAGTGCAGCGGGGTAATATTTCATTCAAAATGTTCATAAAATGGTGCATTTTTAAGACACGATCAGCAAAAAGGGCTAAAAAGTATTTTCAGCGGTTTACTGCTAATAGAATCAGCATTACTCAACGTGTTAAATATGAATGTTTAAAATATGTTTTACTTTCCTCTACTATTTATTCACTTTCGTTCGTCTGATATCAAATTCTATTCAAGAGTTATCACATTACCATGAGTTTAATAATTATTTTTATTACTCAACCCTACGTATCAATATTTTAATAAATAAATAGTCCAAACAACAACCAGCTGATCGAGAAAACCGCGTATGAAAATCAATCAGTCAAAACAAAGAATTAAATGAAAATCAAAACAATAAGATCGCTAATAGATGGGTGTTTTCAAATGTCATACGCCTACAACATGAAACAAACATCAGTTTTCGTAAAAAAAAGTATTCAAATTTTAAAAATGTAATTGATATGACAAACATTGTGACATGACTTCGGTTTATCCTTGATTCTGATTGGCTGATTTGCCTATGTTGAATGACAATGAATACTCGCATATTACTTGGGGCAAATCACCGCGAACTTATACATAACAAAATTACTAAAACATTAGACTAAAAAAAAAGACTAAAAATTCTATTTCTTTTAATATGTTTGCCTCACACAAGTTTGACATATGTCATTGTCATTTTCTAACTTGTATGTACCCGTATAAGTCACAAATAACTCTATGAATAAGTTTCAAGTAACTAATGTATTCAACTAGTTAGATTTGTCCAAGATTGACGGCTTCTTCCATGCAGCTGTTTTTACCGAATGCCTTTGCCATGGCATGACGTCATAGTGATCAACCGTTTTGACGTCACAATGAAATTTACACCACCATGACCCCTTCCATGTTTAAAATGTTGTAAATGCGTGCAGAATCAGACACATTTATTAATTTTCACATAGAATATGTCTTATATGTCGATGAACAGTTGTGATTCATCAACATTAATTAAAAAAAATTTAAAATAAAAAATGTAAAAAAATGTAGAAGAAGTTTTGACTTCTAACTAAACACCAGTACTTTTCAGTTTTAGATTATGACATCGAAAACTTGAGATATGATAAACTCAACAGAAGTGGATACTTTCTTTTGCCTGGCAGTTTACAATCTTTGGTCAATTTGAATAAAATTAAACCCCCTTAATTCGCGTTCTCTTTTCAGACTTACATGTGGTCATCAATGCTAATTTAAAATCTGCAACAAGCTTGAACACCAAGCGTAGCCATCTTGAATTGTTTAATTTGACTCAAATGAATCTATAATGACTCCCGTATCCAGCTGAACACCCCCAAGTTATTATGTGTTGATATTCGACGCTATATTACAGTTGGAATTGTCTAAATAACTTTCAGTCAATGACATACGTTGTCTTTGTATCTTTACAATTCTAATGACCAATGAACAGAGCTGTAGCAAATTATGAAGCACTTGACACTGTGGGTAATCCGAAATAATTGGCACAAACAGATGTGGAATTTGATTTTTCTGTATTTGTCATATCAACAGAATTTCTCCATATTTTGCCATTAGAAACTTTAATAAACTTGTTTACTTTATATTAATTTAAAACAATATTACGGAAAATGAGCGCTTACGTACTAATTCAGTACATGATTCTGCATTCAAGAATCGGAAACCACAATCCAATTTTGATAATAACTAACCTACTTTTCCAATATGCCCGACCCAAGCAATAACGTAAACACTGAGCGCGCATGTTATGGCCCGTCCGGAATATTACTGTGCGTACCAAGCTGCGCTTTATAAGGATAGTCTGTTTGTTGTACTTTTGAACACGTCTTCCGCTCTGATCTTGTTATACCATATTTTCTCACTGCAGCATTTCTTTGTAATCAAAGTTCGAAATACATCAATGAACAGTTCGGTTTAAAACTTCGTTAATGTACCTAACAACTTAAATTAGCCAAATATGAAATCATTCTATTCCTCTCCATCACTTTCAGTCACGGTAGATTCTACATAAAGACGTTTGAGTGTAACATACATAGACAGCTTTTACAGTTTCCATTCTGCGACGTAAATATTTTGAATGTGTGTTGCCACTCATTTTTATTTTACAATTAAACCACTTGGGGGCCTACATTCATGGATATTACAGGCAGATGCGAATGCAATTGTAACATGAGGAAATTCAAGTGTTGAACGCAAATTAAGAATAAAGATTCGAGGAGAGCAGAATAGATATCAATAATTATTCTGCATGTCTTCAGCCAACTTCAGTGAGAAGAGTTATGGGTTCGATTCCCTCTGCTGTATTCTGTTTTGAAAGTTTTAATCTTTTTTTCCGGATCGAGCCATATGAAAGGCCTTCTCGATAATCCAGAGTATACGATCCGATAAATATATAATCGCTAATTTATCGGAGCGTACCGTATTTCCTCTAATAGGGGCCGGGCCTCAAATAGGAGCCAGGCCTCTAATAGCAGCCGGGGGTAAAGGTACCTTTAAATGAAAACGATCCGGGCCTCCAATAAGGGCCGGGCCTCTTAAAGGGGTCCGATTTATATCGCATCAATTATAACTCCCTATCAGATACATTTTTACTTAAATGTTCCCAGGCACTAAGAAGTTTAAAATACAACATTAAATCCGGTAAACGTGAAATGGGGAGGACTTTGTGTTATTCTCAGAAATTTAAGTCAGTTATCGGAGGTTATCACGTTTATTGGTCGTCTGATTAAAATATTTTACCAGATGGAGAAAGCTTGCACATTCACGTGCATGAGGTCAGGCGTAGGCTACTCTGTTTGGATTTGATTTCGCATAGGTTAAATATGAAATTAAATAAGGTTAAACAATATGTTTTCATGTTATCAAGTTATCTAATTAATCATTCATACACGAAAATACATATTTTCATTTGGCTGCACCCGCCTGTACATCGAGCACCGATATTCACCAACAATCACCACCTCATGTTCCATTCACTAGATCTACTCAGTTGCCCCCCAAGCTTGCCTTTTTAAAGGCATTTCTTGTATTTTTAGGTTTTATATTTTAGTCATCAAATGTACACTTTACTGTCCTCAATTATATGTACAGGAGATATATTTTGTATTGTAAATTTAACATTCACTGGTCACACTGACAAAAGTATGCGTTAAAAAAAGTGAGGATGAAAGAGTTGGCATATTTGCTCCAAAACCACCATGTCAGTTGACAATAGCGAAGTCCTTTATCCTGAGATAGTGCTTTTCTTTTGTTGCAATTTAAAATGCCCTTCCCTGACTTTTTATAAAATACATGGGGTTAATTTTCAGTAAGTGTATTTCATCGAAATCACAATTGAAACGTGGCCATTTAATGAAATTTAGAAGAGAAAAAAAAGCTTCTTTCTAACTTCTTAATGAAACAAAATAAAACTATAAATAGTTTAAACAACGTAAAAAACTAAATAAATTCCTCGGAGACAGTTGATTCTAAATGCCTTTGATAATCATATATTTTGTAAAGAAGTATTCACAACTTCTTTAATCATGCAATAATTGAAAAGAAAATTGTAAAAATGGTTGGAAAATAAACTTTATCTCTGTATCTGTGCGCATTCATGTTGCCATGAATAGTCACCAGCCTCGTTTTCAGATCGACGCAGATCCCTCCCCACATCATCACGCTGCCAGCTCCAAACGCTGGGACTTGCTGAATGCAATTTGGCGCCATCCATTCACCAAGTCACCTGTATACCCGATCCCGGCCATGTTTTTCTGTATAGGTAAAACCGACTTTCATCTGAAAACATCATAGCGCCCAATCATGCCTCTGTCACCGTTGACGACGTTGGTTTTCAACTGTCAGATGTACACCACAGTAAGGTCGACGCGCCCGAATATCATATCGTCGGAGTCGACGGTACAGAGTACTAGTGTGTCGACTGATGGGGTGTCCAATCGCCGTTACCGACACTGACATCGACGTTACTAATCGATTTCTAAGATGAATCGTCCGGATGTGTCGATCTTCAGCAGGTGTAGTGACGCGAGGTCGACCTAGGTCCGAGGTACTTCCCGTCTGTCGCAGCCGTTGCGTACGTCAAGTCAAGTCAAGTCAAGTTGGTTTATTCATGATTTTAGGCCTTGGGCCCATATACATGTACATGAACATTTCAACACTCATTCATATAAAACATTTTCACTAATTACAAGTTCAGTAATGATTGCCTTCGTTGAAGACTATTAGATATATATTTACATAAATTAAACATTAGTGTATCGTTGACAGTCATCATGAGACATTTAAACTTCAACATATTTGGGTTATTACAAAACTAAAGTTTATTGATAAAAAAAAGTCTGATGACAGTTGCTCTTGTACAACCAAAGGTTCTGGCAATGGCAGTGGTGGGAGCTCCTTGTTGGGCTATTCCGAAAGTCCTCTCTCTTTCGACAGGACTCAAACGTGGCATACTTTGTGTGATTTTCCAACTACTGCATCCCCAACGTTTCGCTTAGGCTGTTTTATACCACCCCAGTGCACGTGCATTTTGTGTTTCACGAGAATATGCGATTTTTCGATTTTATGCAACGTTTTCGCGATTCGTATTTGTTCAGTTTGTTCGTGGAAAGCATGTGTCTATACGTGGGACACATATCCCAGTATGGGTAATTCATTAATTTTTTTTTATTTTGAAGAATGTTTTTGTATCTGTTTATATATAGTTTATATCATTCTGTAAATGGTTTGCACATTTTACTTTTGTAAAGCCATAAGGGTCGTTGAAGAAAGGTCGGCGCATCTAACACTGGCTTCTTGAAGATCGGAACAAGAGGTATATGGTCTGTTTCCATCATTATGTGTCATCCAAACACATAGTGATGGAATTTCTGTTGACAAATACCACTGCTAGCCTTTTCTTTCTCAATCTGGACATAGTATAGTTGAGTTTGAGTAAGTTCTCTGAAACCATAAGCTTCTGGTTTACATCCTACCATGTTTACAATGTTGTAAATGTGTGCAGAATCAGGCACATTTATTAATTTTCCAATAGAATATGTCTTATAAATATGTCGATGAACAGTTGCTTATCAGGAAAAATATTTTTGCCGAAATAAAAAATAAAAAATTTCAATTTTTAATGTTTTTAAAAAGAACATGTAATAGTATTCTCTGACTGATGACTAAATGCCTGTACTTTTCAGTTTTAGATATGCAATTGATTACTTTCTTTTGCCTGGCAGTTTCGGTGAATCCAAGAAATGTTCGCACTCAGCTTTGTTCTGTGGTCTTGACTTCCGGATATGGAAGAACATCTTGACTGGCCAACGAGTGTCCCACATTAGTGACTACTGACTTTCGAAACTCACATTTGGTTGCACCCAACCTCAAATTGCATGTTTCAGCAGGATCAAGAACGTTCTTCAAGGCTTCATCATGCTCTTCTAGAGTACATCCCCATATTATAAGTTCGTCCACGATGACTACCGCTTTGTTGATACCTTGAATCGTCACAGCTAATTTCATCTCATAACATAAATATTCCGGAACCCTCCAGGTGCACTTTTTATCACTCAACTTGATTTGCCAGAATCTAGATGGAGAATCCAGTTTAGTGAATAGCCTGACAATAGGCATGGTCTTCTTCAAGGGTTTTCATTGGAAAATGGACTGTTGCTTTGTGGAGATTTTTAGGATCAATGCAGATTCTAATGTTGTGAAGTTTAATGGCTGTAACAATATAGTCGATCCAAGGTGGAGGTTATTATTGTGTCCCTATAATTCTATCCAATTCTTTCATTGCTTTTCCAGGGCAACTAGAACAGATATTGGAGGTTGAACAACTCGAGGAATCTTTGGATCAATGTTGATGGTATGTTCCTATCTACCTAGACCTTCCAACAATGTAGTGTCACTTAAAACATCATGTGGTATGGCACAGGGGTTTGTTTTGTCGAATAACTAGCGACTAGAAAGCACATGACGTCGACGACCAAGCCCCTTATACATAAAGTCAACACCCAATGTCCGTTTTGAATTATATTTTAGATAATATTATATATATATAATATAATATTATCCTTCAATATTATATACCACGTCAAAGCCAATACGTATTTCTCTAAAATAAGCCATAAAACATAAAAATCCAACAAGTATTTACAAAGATAGGATATTGTCAAAGCTTTGAATATTAGCATATTACTAAACTAAACCCAGCAAAGTTATCAAAAAGTCGTTTGAAAATAATTATATAAAAAATCTCAATATATTATGTCAGCTAAAAGTGACGCAGTCACTAAGCTCATTACCTGTTGAATCAGATCACACAAGAATTATAACACGACCTATCTTCTTCACCTTTCATCATTTCAAATTGGCCTTGAGAAAGTTCATGTGTACAAGCAAATTTTGTTGCCTTCTCCATGGTAAATCATAAGCAACCATCATTAATGTTCGCATACTTTAGGGGAATCAGTTCCAAATACAATACTGTCTAGCACAGTCTCGTCTGGATCAGTGTATGAACAATCTTTCACTAGAGTGTTCAAGTAAGTGATTAACTGCATAGCAGAGTCTGAGTGTAAGACTACAGCGTTCTAGAGAGTAAACCCTTTGAGTTGTATGCATAATGAACGTAGACACTTTGCGTAGAGAGACAACCTCCTTCGTGCTTCTTCCACGGCCATACAGAGTTCTCATTGTCAATGGGGGCAAATAGTTCCCATTTCAGAGAGAATGTAGAGCCCTAATACTTGAAATATACCACAGTTTAGAATTTCCTCATTTCCAATTAGCAACGTCCCTTATCACTTCATTATTGATATTTTAATTGAAGTCCACTTTTTTAATTATCGATTCCTCCAATACACATACCTCCTTTTCATGCTCACAAATCCATCAGTTACCAAGTGAATCAGCTGAATAGATGCCAGAAGATAGCCATGTCCCACACTCTATGAGTCACTTTCAACGTGCTCATTGCTTGTCAGCTGGAACAGCTCAGTTGGGAGAGCGTCAGATCGAAAGGACACTGGTTCAATCCCGTGTTCTGACACCCAGTGTAGGATTGACCATATGTTTAAAATAGTTAATAACACTTTCTTAAAGATGACAGTTACGTGTATTTAAAACAAATACCAGATAATAAGATAATAAGATAATAAGATATACCAATGTAGAAAACTCCCAAAAATCAAAACCAGACAGCCGGACTGGTAAGTGAAATAATTCACCAGTCCGGATGAAAACCTACCTGTCCAATTTTCAACACTCAAACGCGAAGAAATTAATAATTGACTGCAAGTATCAACCATGCATATGCATAATCAGGTTGTGCATGTTCTTCGTGTTGCACTAATCATAAACTAGTGTTCTACGCTTGTCAATTACCAATCGCAAGTTAAATTTTCATTTCACCTTAATTACATGTAGTATGTTTACTCATCAGTCCTTGATCTACTAAATATTATTGGCTAACATAACTAAACATCTGGTCGACAATTAATTAAACTTCCGATCGACTGCATTCAACATCTCAGTAATCGGATATTGAAGGAATGAATTATCACTCAAGAAAGAGTTATTTTATAATGCAACAATTTAAATTGAAAATATGCTGATATATCCAATCTTTATAAATATTTTATTATCTACTTAATCGTCATATAGATGTCAAATGGATTGACTAATCATGAAAATGATGTTATTGTTTATGTTCGCAAAAGTATGAGGGGTCGTCCCACATTGCTCCACACGAGAATGGGAGACATTCAACAAGATACGTTGACAGTTTGTAGCTTTGGTTTAGAATTGTGTTTATGATAACAGTATATTAAGCCGGAATAACACATGATCATCATTTATAACTTACAAATCTGTTTCATAAAAATAATGTTGAATGTTGGTGAATCACTTACAAACTACTATCGGCAAGCACAACGATATCAGTAAACACTGTGATTGGTCGAGGCAAGTTTACTTTATTGCTCGTTTTGCACTTTCATTAAATCCAAATAAATGTCTGTTGGATAGTTAATTACACTACCGATGTACATAACAAGAATCTATCATATCTCAGGATGTCGATAGAAACCAAATGAGCAAAGGAAGCTTAATATGACCTATGACCCAGAGTTGATGTGATCCGAAATATCATATTGGCTGACCTATTTATTTTTCCAAGAATTCACGGGAGTTTTCACCATTGACCTTAAATTGTGCAGCTTATATTTGATATTTGATAATATACTCCAACAGAGACTACAGAGAATTTCAAGACTACAGCAAAATGACCGAGCGGGGAAAGGGGGAACCTCATACTGTAATCCCTGCTTCTTAACCAATGAAAACTCATCTTTAAGCCATGTCGACCGAGTGACTTCACATATCTTAGCACTTGACTCTAAAGGGTTTTGCTTATTAAAATATGTCCTTCATATATGTCTGATGTAAATAATGCAAATGAACTATTTTCGGTATTTGTCTCTTTATTTATCAGCATGTTTATGATCAATTGTTTTCATAACATCAAATATCATATTTCGAGGGGAAAAAACACATTAAACGGGAAAACGCATTATGACGTGTCATTGGCAAAATTAATGTCACATTTACAACGGCGTATACACGTAACTGATGGCAAAACTAGATTCAAATGCAACCAATCAGATTCTCCAATTCAGCCCCATAAGAACAGGTGTTAGGATCGGAAATCTGAAGGGAGTAACCTCTGTATGAAGAGAATGAGGGTGACGGATGACGTCCCATTTTGTGTTACTATATTAACACTGAACGGGTCATTGCTGTCTGTTTGTCAGTCAAATAAATTATTATCTTCCTTAAAAATCATACATGCTGAGAGAATTTTGAACAGATATTTATGACTGTAGGCCTATGTTTTGAACAGATCTTCAGTGTGAACAACGACGGATGATTTTAAGCAGTAACAAATTCAAGACTTCAATTCCTTGTATTTATATCACATTTTCAATATATATATATATATATATATATATATATATATATATATATATATATATATATATATATATATATATATATATATATATATATATATATATGTCTTTAAAACGGTCCTGTCGGCGACTTTGGTTTTGATAAATTGTTAATGAATTTGTCAAGTTATTTGTACTAATAAAGACTATTTAACTTGCATTCAGCAAAGTGCCTTAGGGTAAGTGAGAATTTTGCTTTAGAATGTTAAAACAATCTGAGTGTTTGTATTTTGCGACAGACCTTTCATTTTACATGAACGCTCCATTCAGTGTCTGTTGTAGGCATCGCTCTGTAATCAGTACATTAACAGCAGTGCAATGAGTTTAGATAAAGCTTATGCATATGCAGGTTATCGTATCGTTAAAGTATTCTGGTCACTCGTACCCTAATCATTTGGACTTACATGTCATTTTTACCCTGCCTGATATTATAGTATATAAGTATGTTGTTTGTGAGTAAAATATCTACCCGACCACCGGACAGGCTGCTTTCAAAATTTGACCGTCCGGTTTGAAAACAGACCGTCTCGGGCGGTCGGGTAGGCGGGAGTTTTCTACGCTGCATATACCATGAATAGCAATATAAATCTTCTTATCAAATTCACAATATAATCTTGAAGAGGTGCCTCACAAAATACTGAATATATGGACTGTAAGAATGATCAAAAGATGGAAAGATGGTAAAGAAGGATTTAAAAAAATAATTTACCCAATTCTGCATTAAGAAGTATCATTGAAATCAGATCAGTAACTCCCCTACGTGGCTGCTTTACTGATCTGAATACTGCACAACGTAAAGGTCATGTCTGATGACAATTAACCCAACCAATCAGCGACAAGACTAGCAATCCATCGGACTGACTTGAATAAACATACGAAACGCCACATTCAATGAAATACCTAAGAAGGCCCTTGATTGACTGAGTTTATTGAAGGTGAAGATCACCTGAGTAAAGGTCATCTGAGTAAAGGTCATCTGACATGACGACTGCTGGGTAGTTCTCAGATCGACAAACCGTTCAATTTGATTTATATGAGATTTATCATGCATAACCTCTAGAAACTTGAGGTATGTGTAACTGATATCATTACATAAATTTGCTGAGAGCTGCCACTCCAGCCTCTTCATACTCCTGTTTGGTGACGCACATCCGTGGGAATGAAGGCTCTGATGCTAGTTTGGAGCCGCCGAGCCAGCCCTGGATCTTTCTCTCAGGAGGAGCCACAACCTTCACATCTGTTCCACTCCCAACAAGCACCTGCAGCTCTTTCTGCAGACTCTCCTTCAGACCAGGGAACATGGTGTTGCCTCCAGACAAGACGATGTTCCCAAACATTGCCTGACGGTCTTGCTCATCCACTGACATGATGGAGTCGGTTATAACTTGAGGTAAAGATGCAGTTGAGAGTGTTGTTGAGAGGGAATTCAGAGAAGGTTTAAATAGAAGTTCTGGACCTTTGAAAATCTCGCTCCCTAAAACACTCGTTCTTCCGGAAAACTCATAGTCCTTCCGCTTGAAGGTTCTTATTTCATTATCGTAATCAAATGCTATGTAACTTGATTTTTCTTTTATTTCGCGGATAAACTCTAGCTATGTCTATTATTTCCAAATCAGCCTCCTCCCGAAGTTGTTGAATAAACTTAGTTATGGCATAACCACCAACGCCAATCGTTTTGGTAGAAGATTTCAGAATGTTGCCATCTTTTATTGGTACCGCCCATGACGTTTTACTCCCACTTTCAAATACCAGCCCAGATTGCATACCAGCAGCATATAGTGATAATTCTGCCGAAGGAACAAGGCATAAAGAGGGAACTCTGAACTTCTCGAACATGATCCGTGCAATTGTATGAATGTGCTCCTCGACTGGCAGTGGGCCCATTGTTACAAGGACAGGATGATCTTCAGCAGCAATCGAAAACCTTTTGAAATAATGATCCCATAGCAGTTCAATTTCTTCACTTGACGTAATGGTACCTGAAGCGACTGGGCGAATCAAACTCAATATATTTCTTCTCTCTATTGCATTTCTTCCGAAATAAATCCTCACGCCATATGGACCCTGAAAAATTTAGATACATCATAAAAGGCACTACTGGACACTTTTTGATAATAGTATGGATAGTCAAGTACTTGTTGTCCTTCAAGTTTCCTATTTACTATATGCTTTAAAATTGCAATAATGTCCTACAGGGAAATCATCATGAAATTGTACAGTGTACTGCCCAAGCCTAACACAATGAACTGTTCAAATCATATATTATTTTGTAGACAGCTTCTCTCCAGTGATAAAAACGTGCTTCGCATTTCAAAATGGAAGTTGAAATCGTTGGGTTTCGCTCATTTCAAGTTGCAGCTGCCACTAACATGAATGACCTACCTACTCACCTTAGATCCCACCAGTTACACTTTTTAAAGATGATCTGAAGACATACCGTTTCTCTTTGTTGTTCGAGTGACTTCAACAACATGCTTTCGGTTATAAATGGACTAAGTATTGTTGTTATTATTAAAGTTTGTAATCGTTAGCATGAGCATATAATCGGTAATAGATACGTAGACAGCTTTAAAGGTTTGAAATTAAGTCATATAAAGAAGTGTTAACATGTGTATCCACATATTGCTGTTATCATTGCCTTATTGGATACCATCATTATTGTTTATCGTCAAAATATTGAAAATACATGATCGTAGAGTCATCTGTCTCAAACTTTTTATCGATCAAGGAGTATTATTTAGCCATTGGTAACACTTATTTACCTTTTCTCGAGAGCACTTCAGTAAGAACAGTGGCTACAGTGCCTTTGATCACTATTCATTATTAGATGGGGTGTCATAAAGGTCATAAGGGTTATAAAGGTTGTCACCCTTAAACAAAAATCGATTCTGTAATTCTCAAAGACCCTGTTTCAATTGTAGTTATCACTCGTTGATTGACACGTCTTGTATTTTGTATTGTAACGTTTCTTTTGTTTTCGAGTGTTTGTAGGAGGTGTCGTTGCCAGTGGAGGTTTGGACAGCATTCATTCCAATGGACAAACATAACATTTACTAATCCAAGAAAATATAAATCAAATAACCTATTTCCTAAAAACCTAAGTTTTGAGGCAAACTTGGATTCGCCATGCTCGCAACCAACTTTCAAAGTAGCAAGTAGTCGTTGACCGCCTGTCATGGTTAGACAAAATCCCGGAATCGTTGACCATTTGTGGGACAAAATGTAGAGGCAACTGAGGTAGATTAAGACACCCCCTACCACTCAGCAACATTTGGAGTCGTGTTTGGCCCAGATCTGGAACAATGTGGCCATAGCAGATGTTAACAGACTGGTTGACAGCATGGCCAGCAGAATTACCTCCCCTGGGCGTGCACAAGGTGTTATCTCGATCAATTAATTTGAATAATCAAATTGAATTAACAATGAGCAACAGCCTCCTGACCATTACCTTATGTGCTCCTGACATTTGAGCAGAAAGGGCTTTGGAAGCGTCATATAGAGAAGCAAAATTCAGTTTTCTTCCTAAACGACACTTAAAAAGGCCTAACTATGACCTCAAACACCTTTATTTTCAGCATAAACTATTTAAATCCACATAATAATAAATAAAACAGGGATTTGTGATTTATGGAACAATGTTTATGACAGACTTTTGGGTGACAACCTTTATGACCACGAGTATATAATTATCATAGTAGGTATAAGAACATGTTACTAACAGACTTTGGTTTGCCAACCACATTGTCCGTGATAAAGGGTGAAGTGTCTCCTGCTGGTCCTGCCACGAAGAGCAGAGAGCCATTGTCCATAACGATTGGTACAGCAGACATGTCTGGAGGTAGAGAACCCAGCTAGAGCATATATCGAGTAGGTCTGGTGTGTTTTATTTATAATGCCTGTACACATGAATATGAGTTATGTTATCAATACATATAAGATCAGTTGATGCGCTTTATGAATACTTATTAGATCAGTTCATACATCGTATGCATACTTAGTGATGCGTTATTAATGCAGATTGCCATTATTTCATACGAGCTGTACATATACAATTTATGCATATTTTCAGGACTGATGTACTAATAATGGAAGTCTCTTCGGTGCTTTAATTACTGTCAAAAGATTCTGCATTATTCAAAGTGTTAACTATGAATCATAACTGTTTCAAAACGTAAAGAACGTACCCTCTCTATTTCCCCACGTAAAATCATAGTACACATAATTTTACTAGTCAAAGTAAAAGACAAAAGATGTTTATTGTATGAAAGTCTTATATACAGAAGAGTTACAGTAGTATATAGGGGTGACAAATGACCCACAATGACTATTGCGATAGCGAAAGTCTATTGTGACCTACTATTGCAATAACTATTGCGATAGTTTATCAATAAACAAAGAACAAATTCTAGAATAAACAGTGTTTTATTGTTTTAAGTTTGAACTTTCTTCTTCCAAAGTGGCAGAATTTAGTGCAACAGCATCATCAATGATGTGTGGTTTTATTAAAATATTGCTGGTTAATTCTAACCTCCGTTATATTTCAAGAACTTTTAGCAAGTAGGGGTTTCAATGGACTATTTTGAGACTAATAAATTCGTGCAAAAGTGTGGTCAGCCGCCAGAGTCCTGCACCCTGTGCCGGAACCCGGGATTGAACCGGGGGCCTTTAGATCTTCAGTCTAACGCTCTCCCAACTGAGCTATTCCGGCCGACAAGCACTCAGCTCGTTAAAAGTGACCCACAGAGTGTGGTAGGGGATTGACTGCTGTATGATGGATATGCGGGCATGAAAGAGTGGTATTTGTATGTTGGAATAGAGGATTGAAAAAGTGTGGTTTTATTAAAATAATGATAATAAAGTGATAAGAGACGCTGGTTTTGGGAAGCTGGGAAATTCTAAGCTCCGTTTTATTTTAAGAACTTTTAGCAAGTAGGGGTTTCAATGGACTATTTTGAGACTAATAAATTCGTGCAAAAGTGTGGTCAGCCGCCAGAGTCCTGCACCCTGTGCCGGAACCCGGGATTGAACCGGGGGCCTTTAGATCTTCAGTCTAACGCTCTCCCAACTGAGCTATTCCGGCCGACAAGCACTCAGCTCGTTAAAAGTGACCCACAGAGTGTGGTAGGGGATTGACTGCTGTATGATGGATATGCGGGCATGAAAGAGTGGTATTTGTATGTTGGAATAGAGGATTGAAAAAGTGTGGTTTTATTAAAATAATGATAATAAAGTGATAAGAGACGCTGGTTTTGGGAAGCTGGGAAATTCTAAGCTCCGTTTTATTTTAAGAACTTTTAGCAAGTAGGGGTTTCAATGGACTATTTTGAGACTTATAAATTCGTGCAAAAGTGTGGTCAGCCGCCAGAGTCCTGCACCCTGTGCCGGAACCCGGGATTGAACCGGGGGCCTTTAGATCTTCAGTCTAACGCTCTCCCAACTGAGCTATTCCGGCCGACACGCACTTAGCTCGTTAAAAGTGACCCACAGAGTGTGGTAGGGGATTGACTGCTGTATGATGGATATGCGGGCATGAAAGAGTGGTATTTGTATGTTGGAATAGAGGATTGAAAAAGTGTGGTTTTATTAAAATAATGATAATAAAGTGATAAGAGACGCTGGTTTTGGGAAGCTGGGGAATTCTAAGCTCCGTTTTATTTTAAGAACTTTTAGCAAGTAGGGGTTTCAATGGACTATTTTGAGACTAATAAATTCGTGCAAAAGTGTGGTCAGCCGCCAGAGTCCTGCACCCTGTGCCGGAACCCGGGATTGAACCGGGGGCCTTTAGATCTTCAGTCTAACGCTCTCCCAACTGAGCTATTCCGGCCGACAAGCACTCAGCTCGTTAAAAGTGACCCACAGAGTGTGGTAGGGGATTGACTGCTGTATGATGGATATGCGGGCATGAAAGAGTGGTATTTGTATGTTGGAATAGAGGATTGAAAAAGTGTGGTTTTATTAAAACAATGATAATAAAGTGATAAGAGACGCTGGTTTTGGGAAGCTGGGAAATTCTAAGCTCCGTTTTATTTTAAGAACTTTTAGCAAGTAGGGGTTTCAATGGACTATTTTGAGACTAATAAATTCGTGCAAAAGTGTGGTCAGCCGCCAGAGTCCTGCACCCTGTGCCGGAACCCGGGATTGAACCGGGGGCCTTTAGATCTTCAGTCTAACGCTCTCCCAACTGAGCTATTCCGGCCGACAAGCACTCAGCTCGTTAAAAGTGACCCACAGAGTGTGGTAGGGGATTGACTGCTGTATGATGGATATGCGGGCATGAAAGAGTGGTATTTGTATGTTGGAATAGAGGATTGAAAAAGTGTGGTTTTATTAAAATAATGATAATAAAGTGATAAGAGACGCTGGTTTTGGGAAGCTGGGAAATTCTAAGCTCCGTTTTATTTTAAGAACTTTTAGCAAGTAGGGGTTTCAATGGACTATTTTGAGACTAATAAATTCGTGCAAAAGTGTGGTCAGCCGCCAGAGTCCTGCACCCTGTGCCGGAACCCGGGATTGAACCGGGGGCCTTTAGATCTTCAGTCTAACGCTCTCCCAACTGAGCTATTCCGGCCGACACGCACTTAGCTCGTTAAAAGTGACCCACAGAGTGTGGTAGGGGATTGACTGCTGTATGATGGATATGCGGGCATGAAAGAGTGGTATTTGTATGTTGGAATAGAGGATTGAAAAAGTGTGGTTTTATTAAAATAATGATAATAAAGTGATAAGAGACGCTGGTTTTGGGAAGCTGGGGAATTCTAAGCTCCGTTTTATTTTAAGAACTTTTAGCAAGTAGGGGTTTCAATGGACTATTTTGAGACTAATAAATTCGTGCAAAAGTGTGGTCAGCCGCCAGAGTCCTGCACCCTGTGACGGAACCCGGGATTGAACCGGGGGCCTTTAGATCTTCAGTCTAACGCTCTCCCAACTGAGCTATTCCGGCCGACAAGCACTCAGCTCGTTAAAAGTGACCCACAGAGTGTGGTAGGGGATTGACTGCTGTATGATGGATATGCGGGCATGAAAGAGTGGTATTTGTATGTTGGAATAGAGGATTGAAAAAGTGTGGTTTTATTAAAACAATGATAATAAAGTGATAAGAGACGCTGGTTTTGGGAAGCTGGGAAATTCTAAGCTCCGTTTTATTTTAAGAACTTTTAGCAAGTAGGGGTTTCAATGGACTATTTTGAGACTAATAAATTCGTGCAAAAGTGTGGTCAGCCGCCAGAGTCCTGCACCCTGTGCCGGAACCCGGGATTGAACCGGGGGCCTTTAGATCTTCAGTCTAACGCTCTCCCAACTGAGCTATTCCGGCCGACAAGCACTCAGCTCGTTAAAAGTGACCCACAGAGTGTGGTAGGGGATTGACTGCTGTATGATGGATATGCGGGCATGAAAGAGTGGTATTTGTATGTTGGAATAGAGGATTGAAAAAGTGTGGTTTTATTAAAATAATGATAATAAAGTGATAAGAGACGCTGGTTTTGGGAAGCTGGGAAATTCTAAGCTCCGTTTTATTTTAAGAACTTTTAGCAAGTAGGGGTTTCAATGGACTATTTTGAGACTAATAAATTCGTGCAAAAGTGTGGTCAGCCGCCAGAGTCCTGCACCCTGTGCCGGAACCCGGGATTGAACCGGGGGCCTTTAGATCTTCAGTCTAACGCTTTTTTTCTCTTTAATAAAATTTTATTCATGAATGAATGTATTTACATGGGTATATACATGTTAAAATTGTGATATAACACAGGGTTTATCCTTTGGCAAGTCAGTCTTCAAAAGGATGTTTAAAGCATAATTGATTATTATCAATCTAAAGGAAATCTAGGGGCATGATATATTTTCGAATGAAAACATTTGTTTGATTTTTGAATCTGTAATGTGCCCACAATAATTTGAAATGACGTTTTACATAACATTTGAATAATTTCACAAGATTGAGATTTGAATTTTGAATGGAAGATATTGTTCTCCTTTTGAAGACAGAAATTCTGTATATAGAAAGTAGAATATCTATACATTGCTCACAGTCAATGTTATATACAGGTTGGAAACCAAACACAAGCCATGATAAAAGCATATTGAAGGTATAACCAGTGTCTTTAAAAACATCAATGAAGATTGATTTGAAAATAGAAATCGTGTCATATAATTCATCACAGAAAACGAAAAGATGTAACATGTCTTCTTTTTCTTGATTACAGACAGGACAAAGATCGGTATTAGCCATACCAAATTTGTGAAGTTTTTCATAAGTGAAAATGATGTTATGACATATTTTAAAGTCTAGTTCACACTGCTCCGAGGATTTGTCTCGGTTATTTACATTATTCCAGACCTTTTGCCAATTAACATCAATTGCATAATCAGCCCAGTAATCGTAAGAAGTGGGTGGTTCAACTAGGGTTTGTAAAAAGTAGGAATAACAAAATTTAACATTAAAATCTTTGACCGAAATATCCCTACCATCAGGATTTGGGAAGCAAACATCTTTCATTGCTTTATCACTGTTGTTTGAAGCAACAGTATTTACAATTTTGACCCACTCTTTTGGTAATGATGATAATACTACAAAATACGCATCTTTTATAAAAATGGGAGAGATATCTGGCCTTTTGTCATTTACAATTTCTGCAATTGCAGATAATGTTAAAAACCCGGGCACAAATTCATAACATAAGTCTGAAACAGTGACAATTCCCGAATCAACGAAAAATTTGAAATATAACACTTTGTCTTGATACAAGATATGTGGATTGTGAAACAAAGGTTGTTTCATTATATCAGCGTGAGTTACAACAACTGCACGCTTTTTGCACGTGATGTGGTCCCATGCACGTAATACCTCTGCGTAGAAAGGTTTGACCCGTGACAAAGCATGACACTCATAAATCATACTGAAAACATTGAGGTGGAGACCCATATCTAAATACTTGGCAAGAAATAGACAGCACGTGTGTTTCCACAAGGTATGAAACGAATCATCAAAAAGTTTTCTTACAAATTTTAATCTGAAAGCAAACAATTTATGTTTAAAATCCGGAATAGAAAGACCACCTTTATTGAGAGGTGCTATGATTGTGGATTTTTTTACTAGGGGGGTTTTGCCACACCATAGAAATTTGTTTACACACTTTTCTATTTCTTGCCTCGCCCAATCTGGTACAGATTGTACATAAATTATATACCACAATCTTGAAAATATAAATGTGTTAAGTATCAATGATCTTCCTTGAAGTGACAAGCGCCTCTGCGACCACAATCCTAGTAATGATTTCATTTTTGATATTTTCATTTTCCAGTTATTCTGATCGCAGAGTCCCTTATCTGGTCCAAGAAAAACTCCCAAGATTCTAACACAGTCATATTTTATGTTAACAGGTGAATGTAAGTTAATATCAGTGTATTTGGCTTTGCCAAGACATAACACTTCTGATTTATTATAATTGATCTTTCCACCTGTAGCATGGCAGAAATTGTCTATAGTATTAAAAACAATATTTACAGATTCCCTGTTTGAAACCGTTACAGTTATATCATCAGCATGTTGGTATAACAGGGAAGAGCACTCAGGAGTGATTTGAATGCTTGATATTGCATTATTACATTTAATCATTGCATTGAGTGGTTCACTGACTATAACATACAATAGGCTACTCAGTGGATCTCCTTGTCTAACAGATCTTGAGACTGGAAAATAAGGACTTAGGTGGCCATTGATCTTTACACAACTTTTCAAATCAGTGTATAAAATATTTATCCATGAAATGAAATTTGGGCCAAAATTTAATTTCTCTAAAACTTTCACAATGAATTGATGACTGACCCGATCAAAAGCCTTTTCCATATCAACAGCAATGAGATATCCTTCCTTATTTTCCTCATCTACAAGATCTATAACATCACGAATAGCTATAATGTTGTCAGCTATATCTCTCCCAGGTACAGAACAAGTTTGCTCAGGGGAGATAATTGATGACATGACTTTTGTAAGCTTTACAGATAGTGATCTTGATATAAGCTTAGCATCAACATTAAGAAGTGATATTGGTCTAAAGTTTTTGATATCACATTTATCACCTTTCTTCTTATAGAAGAGACTTATTACACCTTTTTTCATACTTTTAGACATTTCTTTTTCTCCAAAGATATGATTTACAATTTTAGAAAAAATTGGACAAAGAATGTCCCAAAATTTTGAATAAAATTCAACCGTTAAACCATCCTTGCCCGGAGATTTTTTGCGTTTCATTCCCTTTAATGCCTCAGTAAGATCTGCAGGTGAAATATCTTTTTCTAAATATTCCTTATTTTCTGTGCTGAGACCATTAGTAATATTCTCTAATATTTCATCTTGAATATCTGGATAAATATCTTCACATGAATACAGATTTGCATAAAAAGAATGAATATGAGTGATTATTTCTTCCGTCTTACGAGTAAGACCATCACTTGTTCTTATTTCCTTTATGCAATTACTTTCCTGTTTTGATTTTTCAAGATTAAGAAAAAAAGCAGTATTTCTGTCAGATTCAAGTGCCCACTGGACTTTAGATCTTAAGATAGCCCCTTCACATTTTTGCATTTCAAAATGTTCTAGATCCTTTTCTATAACTTGAATAGTATCTAAACTGTGATTGGGTAATTTGGTAAGTTTTTCATATTCAATTCTTAATCTTCTTTGAAGTTGAAAATAATCATTTTTTTCTTTTTTGGATTTTTTACAGGAAAAATAAACAGCACTTTTTCGAATTTTATGTATGATGGATATGCGGGCATGAAAGAGTGGTATTTGTATGTTGGAATAGAGGATTGAAAAAGTGTGGTTTTATTAAAATAATGATAATAAACGCTGGTTTTGGGAAGCTGGGAAATTCTAAGCTCCGTTTTATTTTAAGAACTTTTAGCAAGTAGGGGTTTCAATGGACTATTTTGAGACTAATAAATTCGTGCAAAAGTATGGTCAGCCGCCAGAGTCCTGCACCCTGTGCCGGAACCCGGGATTGAACCGGGGGCCTTTAGATCTTCAGTCTAACGCTCTCCCAACTGAGCTATTCCGGCCGACAAGCACTCAGCTCGTTAAAAGTGACCCACAGAGTGTGGTAGGGGATTGACTGCTGTATGATGGATATGCGGGCATGAAAGAGTGGTATTTGTATGTTGGAATAGAGGATTGAAAAAGTGTGGTTTTATTAAAATAATGATAATAAAGTGATAAGAGACGCTGGTTTTGGGAAGCTGGGAAATTCTAAGCTCCGTTTTATTTTAAGAACTTTTAGCAAGTAGGGGTTTCAATGGACTATTTTGAGACTAATAAATTCGTGCAAAAGTGTGGTCAGCCGCCAGAGTCCTGCACCCTGTGCCGGAACCCGGGATTGAACCGGGGGCCTTTAGATCTTCAGTCTAACGCTCTCCCAACTGAGCTATTCCGGCCGACAAGCACTCAGCTCGTTAAAAGTGACCCACAGAGTGTGGTAGGGGATTGACTGCTGTATGATGGATATGCGGGCATGAAAGAGTGGTATTTGTATGTTGGAATAGAGGATTGAAAAAGTGTGGTTTTATTAAAATAATGATAATAAAGTGATAAGAGACGCTGGTTTTGGGAAGCTGGGAAATTCTAAGCTCCGTTTTATTTTAAGAACTTTTAGCAAGTAGGGGTTTCAATGGACTATTTTGAGACTAATAAATTCGTGCAAAAGTGTGGTCAGCCGCCAGAGTCCTGCACCCTGTGCCGGAACCCGGGATTGAACCGGGGGCCTTTAGATCTTCAGTCTAACGCTCTCCCAACTGAGCTATTCCAGCCGACAAGCACTCAGCTCGTTAAAAGTGACCCACAGAGTGTGGTAGGGGATTGACTGCTGTATGATGGATATGCGGGCATGAAAGAGTGGTATTTGTATGTTGGAATAGAGGATTGAAAAAGTGTGGTTTTATTAAAATAATGATAATAAAGTGATAAGAGACGCTGGTTTTGGGAAGCTGGGAAATTCTAAGCTCCGTTTTATTTTAAGAACTTTTAACAAGTAGGGGTTTCAATGGACTATTTTGAGACTAATAAATTCGTGCAAAAGTGTGGTCAGCCGCCAGAGTCCTGCACCCTGTGCCGGAACCCGGGATTGAACCGGGGGCCTTTAGATCTTCAGTCTAACGCTCTCCCAACTGAGCTATTCCGGCCGACAAGCACTCAGCTCGTTAAAAGTGACCCACAGAGTGTGGTAGGGGATTGACTGCTGTATGATGGATATGCGGGCATGAAAGAGTGGTATTTGTATGTTGGAATAGAGGATTGAAAAAGTGTGGTTTTATTAAAATAATGATAATAAAGTGATAAGAGACGCTGGTTTTGGGAAGCTGGGAAATTCTAAGCTCCGTTTTATTTTAAGAACTTTTAGCAAGTAGGGGTTTCAATGGACTATTTTGAGACTAATAAATTCGTGCAAAAGTGTGGTCAGCCGCCAGAGTCCTGCACCCTGTGCCGGAACCCGGGATTGAACCGGGGGCCTTTAGATCTTCAGTCTAACGCTCTCCCAACTGAGCTATTCCGGCCGACCAGCACTCAGCTCGTTAAAAGTGACCCACAGAGTGTGGTAGGGGATTGACTGCTGTATGATGGATATGCGGGCATGAAAGAGTGGTATTTGTATGTTGGAATAGAGGATTGAAAAAGTGTGGTTTTATTAAAATAATGATAATAAAGTGATAAGAGACGCTGGTTTTGGGAAGCTGGGAAATTCTAAGCTCCGTTTTATTTTAAGAACTTTTAGCAAGTAGGGGTTTCAATGGACTATTTTGAGACTAATAAATTCGTGCAAAAGTGTGGTCAGCCGCCAGAGTCCTGCACCCTGTGCCGGAACCCGGGATTGAACCGGGGGCCTTTAGATCTTCAGTCTAACGCTCTCCCAACTGAGCTATTCCGGCCGACAAGAACTCAGCTCGTTAAAAGTGACCCACAGAGTGTGGTAGGGGATTGACTGCTGTATGATGGATATGCGGGCATGAAAGAGTGGTATTTGTATGTTGGAATAGAGGATTGAAAAAGTGTGGTTTTATTAAAATAATGATAATAAAGTGATAAGAGACGCTGGTTTTGGGAAGCTGGGAAATTCTAAGCTCCGTTTTATTTTAAGAACTTTTAGCAAGTAGGGGTTTCAATGGACTATTTTGAGACTAATAAATTCGTGCAAAAGTGTGGTCAGCCGCCAGAGTCCTGCACCCTGTGCCGGAACCCGGGATTGAACCGGGGGCCTTTAGATCTTCAGTCTAACGCTCTCCCAACTGAGCTATTCCGGCCGACAAGCACTGAGCTCGTTAAAAGTGACCCAGAGAGTGTGGTAGGGGATTGACTGCTGTATGATGGATATGCGGGCATGAAAGAGTGGTATTTCTATGTTGGAATAGAGGATTGAAAAAGTGTGGTTTTATTAAAATAATGATAATAAAGTGATAAGAGACGCTGGTTTTGGGAAGCTGGGAAATTCTAAGCTCCGTTTTATTTTAAGAACTTTTAACAAGTAGGGGTTTCAATGGACTATTTTGAGACTAATAAATTCGTGCAAAAGTGTGGTCAGCCGCCAGAGTCCTGCACCCTGTGCCGGAACCCGGGATTGAACCGGGGGCCTTTAGATCTTCAGTCTAACGCTCTCCCAACTGAGATTTTCCAGCCGACAAGCACTCAGCTCGTTAAAAGTGACCCACAGAGTGTGGTAGGGGATTGACTGCTGTATGATGGATATGCGGGCATGAAAGAGTGGTATTTGTATGTTGGAATAGAGGATTGAAAAAGTGTGGTTTTATTAAAATAATGATAATAAAGTGATAAGAGACGCTGGTTTTGGGAAGCTGGGAAATTCTAAGCTCCGTTTTATTTTAAGAACTTTTAACAAGTAGGGGTTTCAATGGACTATTTTGAGACTAATAAATTCGTGCAAAAGTGTGGTCAGCCGCCAGAGTCCTGCACCCTGTGCCGGAACCCGGGATTGAACCGGGGGCCTTTAGATCTTCAGTCTAACGCTCTCCCAACTGAG